>OY728160.1:800585850-801823600 GCA_963277665.1 Viscum album
ATGTTTTTATGATTTACTGAATAGATTTTATTGATTGAGATTACAGAACTAAAGATCAAATTATTGATACACAACTTGAGTGGTTCGACCTCTAGCTTAGTGACCTAGTCACTGGATGTCCTGTCTTTTGGATCAGGGGTATAAGGATCTAATAGATTGTGTTGTTTATGTTTTTATGCCTCATTTATATAAGTATGAATATGATCATATTAATATATATATTGAAATATATATACATTCATTGATATACTCATATAATATATAGATGTGTCTATAAGATAGGGTTCACTGAACCAAGAATTGGTTTGGGGATTATCTTTGTTATTTATATATATTTCCTTTATCTATTATAGTTTTATTTACTAGGCTGAGTAAATTTCATAAGAATACACTTATGATATTAGATTTATAGGTTCCTAATTAGGGTGTCCTATTGGGATTATATTCTCACACCTGTATGTGCACATCGGTGTGAATAAAAACATTACGTATACTTTTTATGTTGAGAATAGATTCATGGTGGTTAAGGTTTTGGACTAGAGATGTATGATTGAGCGGGGCTAATCATGTGGATTCATATGCTTGGGATGATGCAGTTTGACGGTGTCTGGGAGACACGATATGTGGTATGGATTATAGATTGTAGTATATCCGTGTACTTCATTTCAATTTCATTATATACTCTTTCATGTTTTCTCAACCTAGTGGGCGACTAATGTTGTATGTATGACATGGCTATTTAGACTTCTATAGTATTTCATTTATTATATCAACATGTTATATTTTAGTTTATTTATTTATTCCACAAACATTATATTACTTCCTGAATATTATCTAATTATTTTTTCCATTGTTTTCTTTAATATGAGGGAATAACCTCTCTATAGACATACCCTAAGAACTAACCACTATCCAGAATCCTATGGCGTATGGATTTGAGAACTTGAGGCCTCATAAAGAATCATCTTGGAGAATTTGTTTGGTGTTATTTGGGTCAGAATGTTACAAATTTGTATCAAAGGTAGCTGATTTACTAATATTTTACTATTTAGGGATATGGTATAGAGAATTATTTGTAATTTTTCAGAACCTATGAAGGATATCATATAGTTGCATCGAGAACAATTATTTTGGAATGAAGTCCTACTTTCCGAATATATGAGATTAGTGAAATAATATGTGATGTTAAAGTTGTATAAGATTTTATCTTCCAGTGACACACATGTTGTGTGGATTTTATGTTTTATTATAGATTTATATATCTTGGACAATTGGTAAGATACCAGTGAGGGATTTTGACTATTAGACAATAGAAGAAAGAGTCATCTCATGCATCATATTCTTATCCTAAGATTCACTTGTTATAGGTATTCTAGTGATTCATTATTACTGATGATAGATGGAAAGTTGTTAAAGGTGTCAAAAAAACCTAAATGGGGTTTTCCCGTATAAAATTTTGGTGTGGTTATACTTAATTGATCCAATTTTATTTTATATTATCTTCTGATAGTAGGCTATGTGGATCTATATTGATAAATTTTGAAGTGAGTTTAATGAATTAGTTCTCATACACAAGAGGTGAAATGACACTAGTAGGTCGATAGGGCACATGATATCCATGTGTTATATCCCATGTTGGTTTTCTTCTCATTTTTTCTTATTCAAAGTGTCATAAAAAAATCTATACAGTGTCTTTATGCATATATTGGATAACAATTATACTTAATTGATAGCCATTTGTGGTTATCAAGTCAAATCATTGAGTACCATACTCATAGTAACCAAGACATATCTCGTGAACTGAAACTCTAGGGGGTATTATAGTATATGGATGCCATGTGGGTGTCAATTTAGTATATATTCTACATTCGTATCATGAAATCTAGGAAGTGGTTACTTATGTGTATTCCTAGAGAGGATCTGACCATTATAGGCCAGGTTTACAGTTTGTATCCTTCTAGGTCATTTTTATCATTACCATCCTTGGAGAGGTTTGATATTTTAGTATAGTTTTTAGACCTCATGACCCAATTATGAGATATGATTTTTGGGAATATTTGGAAGATCCAGAGGCCCTTAGTCATGACTCAGACACATGTAGGTTGATTCTTGTTTGTTCAAGGGAAACTTAAATGAGAAATGGTGACCTAGATTTATGGATTCCTTTTTAGGTAGTGATCTTGGTTATATGCTTTTATGAGACTAATATATTGGAGTTTCTTGTGTTTTTGAATTATATGCATGTTAATTCTTTTGGATTTGGACAAAGCACCTAGGGTGATTTTTTTTCAGTACTGTCTTGGAGGAGCAGGACTGTTCAGGTGCCTAGATCTATTGAGTGGTAGTGAGTATGGTGAGGATCAATGATTTCATAGATTGATATTATAATGGTTTATCGAGAGTTTTGGTTAAATTATTAATGTACCTATATATTAGAGGGTTAAAACAACTGAATCGAGTGTTGTGAGATGGTTAACCAGTGTTTGGACGAAGATATGCATTGTTATGAGATGTGGTGTCAAGATTTTGTTAAAGGAAGGTTAGACTATTTGATGTGATCATGGTCATAAAATATATATACACACATTTTTGTGGTATATTATTTTTATATTAATTAGAGGTGATCATGCTATATATTGAAATCATCTTGAGTATGTTGAGAGATAATAAACACTACATTGAGCTTCATTTGTTTTAAATTTCTTCTCTTAGTTTGATAAGGGAACCTATCGAGGTTGCGCTTCTGGAGTGGTATAAGGAAGGAAATATGGTGGGGGTGCATAAATTTTTTTTGGGTGGAAAACATCGGTTTTGGGGGAAATTTTGTGTTTTTAATAGTGACTTGGTTTTGATGCCAGTTATTGAGACATAGATAAGTTAATTCCTATGATGGGGAGCGCTAGATCGATTGTAGTCCAATGACTTATATGTAAGAGATAGTTTTTTATTATATAAGACTAGTCATTACACATTAATGATAGATTTTTCTGATCTTTCTCGGGATGAGAGAATGAATTCATTTTTCTTCCAATGCTTCTAGGGGATGAGATGGTTTGTGGTGAGGATATTGTAAGGACTTGTGTTTTTTTATTCTGGAAATTTGAGCAGGCATTGGAATTTTTTCATTCAGATTCATGTATTGGGTAAATTGGAACTTATACTCTATAATATAATGACCTATAATTATTCTAACAACTCTATTGGCCTATGAAAATGGAATTCACCAAAGGTTAGTAGTTTTTGTGAATTTTTTGCTTTTTAAAATTTAGTACAATAATTAATAATTAATAATTAAATATTTAATATTAATTTCTCTATGTAGGATTGCTGTGAAATATATTTATAATAGAGTTATAGATTAAGATTTTTTTTTCCATATAATAGTTTTTAGTGGATATATTTTTCTTATGAAGGGAATAAACACAAGTCGGGTGCTGGGGGCTAACCTGGAAATCCCATTTTCTATTTTTCTTTTCTATTTTTCTTCAATTTTATTTTATTTGTTTCCTTTCCAACAATGAATTCTCATTTACATCCCCACATGGCACCTCCTTAACTAATAAAGATATATATAGGAGAGGAAGAGGGATATAGAGAGAGTGAGGTAGAGGGAAGGGAGGTTCCACCTTGGAGCTGGGATGCGCTGGATCATCGTGTAGTAGCCCTGGAGCATGGAAATAGGTAATGATTTTATAGATTCCACCCAAAGGTATTCCCTTTTTAATTTTTTCATTAAATAATTATATATTTACCATTATTAATTTTATAACTACTTATATTTTTTCTTAGGAACCCTTGGGATCGATCTGTAGATTTTAGGAAGAAAAGTGGGGGTTGAGGAAGATTTGAGGTGTTTCCTATTCTGCAATCCTGATCACATATTGTGTAGATTCTGAAAAATTCATCATTTGTTCTTATTATTTTTGGAATATGATCTTTTATAATCACATGCTATATGGGGGTATTCACACTTTATATGTGGAATCAACCTTATAGCTGAGTACCCCTATCCAAAAGCCCGTGTAGGTGCGCATGGTCATGTAGAGTACACAGCTAGACCCCGTGTGGGTTGTACACCATGCCGAGGTACATGAATAGACAATGTGCATGATCATGACATGCAAGCTATATGGGAAGGTACCCTTCGTAGTGGACACACTATGTACGTGATCAATATGCCATGTAATTATGCTTTTAAACATCATGTTTGGTTAAGGTTCACACCCTTGTGGGTCCTTTAAGGTTTATTTTGTGCACTAGGGTATACAAGACATGTACCCATCCATTGATACTCTTTTGAGGTATTTTCCTATTTTATTACCTAGATCTAGAAAAGGACATAATAAGAGTCCATGATGAGTAGTTTTCCATGTAGATCATGATGGATAAACTCATGTGTTTATTTGAGGAATCCTAATGGGTGTTTTGGAGATTTTATCAAAATAGAGTGGTTTTCTCCCAGTAATAGTATCCAATTGTATTCTAAGAGTAAAACCTTTTGATTTGAGGTAAGACATGTGATATCTATCATAAAAGATGATTTATATTATTTCTCCTAAAGGACATCTCAATTGTGAGATGTTCCCTTATAGATGAGGAGGCTCTGAGGTTAGTTTCTCATGAGGATCCAACATAGATTTACTCTTCTTACATTTAATCCTAGATAATCCCCTATAGGATGCCTCTATATTATAAATATAATGAGGGTTCCATATGGGATTCTTTTGATTTCATTCTGACTTTGGGAATCCCTTATAGGATCCCTTTACTTATATACCATTAGTAGGATCCCATGTTGGATGTATTTTCTTCATATGCTGCATTTAAGGGTCCCATTTTGGATTCCTTATCCAATGTATTGTTATGAAGATCTTGTGCTGGGTTCCTCTATTTACTTACCTTTAGAGAACCCCATGTAGGATTCCTCCGGTTACCTTCATAGCTTAGTATCCTTAGTAGGATTCCTTCACTTATGTGTAGATTTCTAGGATCTCACGTAGGATGCCTCTCATGCGTTGTGACATGAGGGACCCAATGGGTGCCTCGATGTTTGACTGACCAAGAGATAATACATCTTTTTTGGGTAGGGATCATAGTTGGTTTCACTATAGAACCTATGTAAAATATTTAAGTATGATATGCCATCATAATAGTGGTGGGTTAAGAAATTCCACTACCCTCACACTATTGTTTATATATTCACATGTTTATTGGTGATGTATCAATGATTACTAGAGGTACTTCCTAGTTTTTGGATAATATGTATGACATGATGATTCTTTCCTTTCTTTGGGTTTCCCAAACATATTTCTTGAGATACATATTATTTTTTTATTGGGATTCCCAGATGGGTCACCTAGGATCCTATTTCTAAGATTAATTATTGATACAGTTAGGGAGGTCTAGACATTGTTCTTAGGATTTGTCTTTTCTTCCTTAAATGATAGGATTGCTTATAAATTTATAATCATTGGATCTGAACCACTAGGATTCATTGAAAATTTATACTCCTTGGATCCATCTTACTGGGATGAAATGAGTGATATTTTATTCCCATGTAATAGTTAATTACAGGGACTCATAGCCTTGATCTATTTATATACTCATTATTAATTATTATCATCTGAGTGATGGGGATTATTACACTCTCCTAGATCAGAGACCTCAAAGGGAGGGAATGAAGCCTCACCAGTGATCTCTTCTTTTATAGTGCATAAGGGTCAGAACCTTAGCATTTATTAGAGTCATAAGGTTGTGGAAGCCTATTGATAGAGACCCAGGTCTCTAAAATTGGACTAGATATACATATATTGAGTGGAATGATTACTAGTATAAGGCCATTTACCATATTTATAGTTTTATTTCATAAAATAATTTTTTATAGTGACTGGATGTGAGTAAAGGTAAACCAATGGTTAGGTAGATTATCCCGTTATTGTGACATATCTTGCTCGGTGAAATTTATTATGGTGGAAAAAAGAAGGTATAGTATATTAGGATTTAAAACCTAGAGGTCAAAAAAATGATAATCAACTTGAGTGGTATGAGATCCATCTCCAAGCCCTAGTCACATGATCTCCATTTGATCAGATCATGTGTCCCAGTATCTACTATGGATTGATTTTTTTATGTTTTTCTACCTTGATTATATAAGTATGTATACAAGAACATGCATATATGTATATGTATATATATATATTTATGGGGATATATATACCCCTTTATAGTTATACAAATATAAGATGGTGATGTGTCCAGATAATAGGGGACACAAATCCAAGAATTAGTTGTATACTTTTATTTCCAATATTTATTTATATTTCCATTATATTTTAAAATTGTCTTTTCTTGGAAGAAAAAATTTCTAGGGAATGCACTTTTGACAATAGACTTATAGGTTCATCTTTGAGGTGGCCTACTGAGATTATATTATCACCCCTACATGTTCTCCTTGGTGTGAGACAAAACCTTTTGTAGGATTATTAGGTTCAGCATAGATTCCTGGTGGTTTGGACTAAGGCCAAAAGTTTCATGATTGACTGGGGCCTCTTATTTGGATTTCTATGACCATTTTGATGAAATTAAATAGTTTCTTAGAGATCGGTTATGTGGTCTTGCTCAAAGAGAGTAGTGGAGCCCTCTAATTTATCTCTATTTCTTTATATACTCCTGCATGTATGGTTGACCTAGTGGGTGGCCAGTGTTGTTTGTATGACATGGATGTTTTGGATTTTATATAAACCCATATATTATTTTAGACTATCTATATCAATTTATTTATTTATTCCAAACTCTATCTATTCGTTATTGGATTTTATCTAGTTATTTTCACCAATGTTTACTCACATATGAGAGAATAGTCTCTCAAAATACACACACTGGGCCCTAACATCTTTATGGATGCCCCTTGAGTATAAAGTTTTGTGCTTGAGACCTCATAACAAATAGGCTACAAGAATTGATTGAATGTAATTGAGGCCAAAATGTTTCAAATATGGTGTCTGATTGATGAGATTACATTTATATTACTGATCCGATAGAGTGTTGTGTTCATACTAGTTCAATATAAATTTATTGTGCAAAGAACCATAATTATGGGTTTGAGGAGTGATGAAAATTTCTAGTCCTATTGAAGGATGTGATGTGGTGATTGTTATTGAATATTAGATTGTTTTGGTTGTTGATGATGAAATTAGTTGTGTTTTTTGATGAAATTAAAGAGAGAATAAAGCTTATTAAATTCATTTTTATGTTATGATTTTATTTCCTTATGATTGTGATTAATTTTCATTACATTGTAGATTTGAATCTTGTTTATCATGAACAATGATTGTACACATCTGTAAATATTTTTTGGAAGGATGATTCTATTCAGTCTAAAGGTTTTCAATTAACTATAGTTGTCTTGGATTTTGAAGGATAAATAAATTGCCATTGGAGCTTTATTTTGGGTAGAATGGATGATGTTTGTTGATGAAATAGAAATTTAGAGTTTTTCACTTGTATTTTATTAACATTAAATGTTTTTGATATAAGAATCACTCATATTGAGGGATTGTTTTGGATATAGAGAAATTCATTGTGTTGATTGGTGGATACCCCCTTATATGATTTACATAAATATTTTATTCGGGTAATGCATCCCATATGTGAATTGTATACCCTCATTGATATTCACCTCTACATGAAATATTGGAGGTGGACATTAGGGGTCACACATTTTCTTCATTACCAAACTAGGTCAGGTACAAGATGAGGTGGGGAGAGAGGGGGTCATGATAAAAAGTTCCTAGATGGAATATTGTATCATGTTTAAAATGTTATTCAACAGTTTTTAGAAGTTTTAAATAATTTTATAGTATCTTCCTTTCTATTTGATTTTAATAAAACAAAATCCCAACATCTTAAATATGAATAATGTTATTATAACACATGTATTGATCATGTACTACGAAATTGTGTCCCCAATAATGAGTTTTAATCCATCCACATGATCTGTTATACTCTTGAATGTGGAGCTAATTAGGTCACTAATGCTCAAATCATAACGTACATGATTTTGGGATTTTTTTTGAAAATTATTTCAGTATTTACATAATTTTGTTTATATTGTTTCTTAGTTGTCAATGGTCAAGTAAGGGCTCTAGAATATGTGAAATTCCACAACAACCCATGCTTATCCCTGTTTTTTTGATGTTTGGGGAATTGAATTTATTAAGAATTTTCTTAATTCATTTGGATACATTTCAATTATCATTGTAGTGGATTACATGTATGAATGGGTAGAACCATGATCCAAAATTACTGATGAATCAAATGTAGTTATAAAATTTATAAAAACAAAAATATTTTATAGGTTTGTAATGAATAATTGTATCACCAATTACAAGGGTTATCATTTCAAAAACTACAAAATATTATAACTTTTACATCAATATGGGGTTAGGAATCAACATTGTTTAGCTTATCACCGCATAATAATCTACATGATGTGGTTTATAATAGAGAGATAACAAATATTCATGAAAAAATAGTCCAACCTAACTAAAATGATTTGAGTGTTAGACTCGATTATGCATTTTTGGTATTATATAATTTCATTCAAAAAATCCATTGTAATATCATCATATATGCATATATTTGGAAGGATATGTCTTTAACCCACTGAGATAGGGCACCAGTCAAATTTGAAAATTTAATAATGAAAATCTATTTTTCTAGTATAGGTTCTCAAATGAAATTGTATATTTAGGAAATGGAATAAACACGAAGAGATTCATATAATAAATCTAGAGTCTATAAGGAAAAACCAAGGCTTCCCTGACCGTCTCATGATTAATCATAAACTCATTTTGGGAATAAGGTCCTCTTTTAGAATTTAATTCTAAAGTGCCACCCATGTAAACATCATTCACACTGGTTCAACCCATAAAATTCCATTAATTTTTTTATTGTTGGTTTTATGAAGGATAAATATTAAGAAACCCAATAGGAATTCTCTATCAATATGCAGTGGCTAAAGAACTTCCCTGAAACCCTTCTGGAGTCCCCAATGGTTGAACTCTGCCTTCATGAGGCCATCTATCAATGACACTCACCAAGTTATATCTTTATTTTATACATTCTCTTTAATAAAAATGATAAAACTGAAAATTCTTGGTGGTGGCAGATATTTTCCATAGTTATTTTGGAATTTTGTGATATTTTATCTTTTCCTCTATTTTTTATATCTTTATGAGAATTTTGAGTATTTTTATCATTCTTCATCTTTTTATCACTTTTATGACATAATTATAATACTGAATTCCTATATTATCAAGTAATTTCTTCAAAATTAAAATTGGATCTCTCTATGTCAGGTTATTTTACCTTCTAGACAATATTTATTTCACTGATGGCATGTGGGTAGGAGTAAATATTTAACATTGATGTGTAATTTTCAGAAAAATGGTTGTTTTTAAATGATATAAATCATTGTATATATATAAAACCAATATGGTTTTGATACTTTGTATGAATTTTTATGGGTAAATAATATCCTTTAATTAATCCACCTATGATTGCACCCAATTGGGAAATGTGAGTGTTTGTATGTTAATTAATGATATATATATGTTAGGTCAATGTTAGTCAGATATATGATTTTTTTATTTAAATCACTTTTTTATAAGACCAACTCTAATATGGGGGAGGTTTAATCAATGTTTGTATTTTTTTTATGATTCTAACTTTTATATTTTTTCACATTCTCATTTTTTCAATGAATGGATCTCTTGTATTTCTGAACATTCCTCACCCTTATTTGGGATACATGAATAGTAAGAAGTAAAGATCATAATAGGACCCCAAAGGTAAGTAATGTTTTTCCTCTCAAAGATGAATGAATAAACCCATAGCACATCACAGTTGTTATCCATTTCACATTTCTCCCATCTTATTTTCATAAGGAACACGAGAAAGGATATAGAATTGGAACCATAAAAGTGTTGAAACTAAATGAAATTTATAGAAAGAACCAATATATAATTCTCGTTATATAGATAAAGGATTCAAAATTTATCCTTAAGAATATTATTCAGTAGTGATAAAACATATATCTTATAGGGTTTAAAATTTTCTAAACTTCTTCCTCACAAACAATAACCTGATGGCCGACGTCAATATTCCTTAGAAATCTTGAATAAATGATAGTAGATAAGATTTATCACCTTTTCAACATTAAAATAAAATTTTCAGAAGACCAGATAAAGTCACTATTATTCAAACTTATATTGAAGATGATGGTTATAGGTTGGATCTATCATGTCCTCGGTTTGAATAGAATCAATAGTACCATAGTCCAAAAACTCTTCTTTATTTATTCTTATTTTTTTAATGAATAATGAATAACACTAGGTATTTATTCCATCCATAAACAGAAAATTATTTCTATTAGAATAATATGAGTTCATCCTTATTTCCTTCAATTATTAGGATATCCATTATAGTGAAAACATTATGTTCTTTCTTCTCTCTTCTTTGGACTTACAACATATTTGTTTAGGAATCATACAACTAAGTATCCACACCTTCATGTTTTATTCTTTAACAAATTTATATTCATAAATTCTATGATTGTATTTTCCATACTATTTATAAATCACAAGGGTTTGATTTTCCATATTATGTTATTTTAAATGTCTTATATTCAAATCTTTAAAAACAAAATTTTACTTAGGTATTTCTAAAGTCTTAGCCTTTAAAATTCCATGTTATATTTTAACATCATGATATAAAATATTTTTTCAATACCATAAAATTTAGTTCATTTAAAAAATTGACCCATGTGAACCTGTATCCATCCACTATGACATGGGAAATATTATTTGTGGTTTTGGGGATCTCCATACTGGACTATAGACATATTATAATATCAAGGTATTCTCAAAATGACTATGATATATGGGGAAAGAATTGGTCCTCTCTATTTTGAATCCTTATATTCACTTATCATACGACAACATGAATAACTCTGTACAAATTTCTAGGTCTCCATTTACCAAAAGAAAATGAAATGCATAAACTTCCAACCACTTTGACCGTATTAATTTTATCCATATTTTTCCACTAGAACCTACACAATTATTAGTGAAATTACATGTATTACATTTCAATACTCCATTTTCTTCATTAATCTTCTATGATGAGAAAACATCCACTGATAATTTACCATGGCGTGGTTTTATTTATTTTATAAAAAACATAACTTACAATATTTCATGGTCTTATATTCATGTTCTAATTTTATTAGATTTAATTCTATATTTTGTTGTACTTTGTGTCTCCTTTGATATAAAGTTGAATAAAAATGTATTTCATGATGTTTTATTTATTAATTAATAGTGAAAAACATCTTCTAAATTTTTTTTCCTTTTATCTAGAATATTTATTCTGATATTAATATGTTTTAAGATTTTCTTTAAGGTATATCCTCATAAGAATAAAAAATCATATGAAAATATTTTTATATATTGTTGTATTATCAATCAATATACATGTTTTTAAACATCATACATAGTTAATGAAAATTACTATGTGATTCGAGTAAAGTTTTACACAAGTTCAATAATTTTCCATTTTTCTAATATATTATATAAATTTGGTCTTACTCAAATTCTAATAGAAAATCTCTAAATGATTCATTGAAAGTCATCAACACTAAAAATAATATCTAAACTAAGATGAATCCTTATCCATGAGGTATTAAGTACATGTTCACATTATCTTCAATAAAAAAAATTTTAGATGATTTATAAAATTTCAAAGCCTCTTTTTGCATTTTAACCATATACTTTCAATGTCCCAATTTAGTTATAAACTCTATCTTACTTTTAATTTTTTAAGATAGTGTTCCATAATCCATGTATAACTATCACTAATTTTTTAATGTTTTAATATAGATATTAAATCTAGAACACACTCTACTAGAACATTAGATATACTCGATTAAACTCTTCTTTTCCTCAAATATGAATGAACTGGTTCTATATATGAAATTCCAAGTAGAAACATCTAAAATAATCTTATAAATTTTCAAATAATAATTAGTGGTAGCTTAAATCATTTACATGATTCAATTTAAACCATAAAACCACAAGTTATATTTATAAGAATAATACATTTTGGGAACTCCCTGATTCTGCATAGCATGATTGATAACATCATGCAATATCCCATGATGACCAACTTATAACTTATCATCAATTCACACTTCAAATAACTTTGGAGACATTGTTTATAAATGTATTTATATGATACAACTTCACAATTATTGAAAAAAATACAATAAAAACACATCGTGGGTTCAACAATCTCCCAATTTTTAATTTTTTTAATAGTAATTAAATAAATTATATGACTACATGTGATCTATCATTTATTATCTACATATTTTACATTGACTTATTTAATTATATTCTGTCCCCCTAATTGAAAAAATAAAATAAAAAATATGTATGGGTGAGTTTGGTATCACATAATACATAGGAAATGTTCCATCAATTATCCCACACGAAGTCCACATGTGCTATGCTCAATTTAGAAAATATAATGAATTTATTTAGACATGTGTGATGTACATATTTATATGAATATGATACCAAATAATAGTATTTTTAAATCATTTTACTCAAGGGATGCATAGAAATTTTAAGGATTAATTACCTTAAATCAATTGATAGATATTTATTATTGATAATTACAAACCAAAATACCAGCACTGACCTCAACAAAAAAATTAAAATACTCAAAATCATGATTAATAGGATTTAGAATCTATGAATATCTTGGAAATTTATTAAGACAATTCAATTTATTTTTATTAGTTGACTTAAATTTCATAACCTTAATAACAGTCCTTATTCTCTAATAAATATAAATGAGGTAATAAACATGCAAACATCATCAATGATTTTTTTTTCAAAAAATATCCTGAAATTTCATATTTTCAAGAGATATAATATTTCAGAAGCTTCTCAAAAATTCTCTTCACTTGTATCACCCGTAATGAGACACCTCTCATAATGATAAACATGGTAGATCATTGCTTCAAATATGTAATTTTAAGAAAAATTGATACATATAACCATAATGGAAACTTCTTTAGATTTGGAATATTCACTCTAGATTATTTCACTTCTTTATTTCTACATTTTCGAACTAGTTTCACTTTAAATTACTTGTAATTAAAGGATAAAAATATAGCACAAAGAATATATAAATAAATTGGAACCTCATTTTTTTTAATGTGAGAAATATAGTGGATAATTTCATCCAAACCCCAACACATTTTCCTTTCAACACTAAATTTATGAAAATTTTACATTTTATCTATTTTGAATTTCATATAAATCATGGAAATAAAATATTATTTTCATATTATCTTGGATGGTATCTTATTTATAATGTAATCTATAATAAAAAATTCTTTTCATGATGATTTTCTTATATTCTTGAACATTATTTATTTGGATTTTTTAATTGTAAAATAATTTATTTAGTTTCATCCAACTACATTATACCTCACAAATAATGCATATAAATCCCTTTGGTAATCATTTGTTTTTTTACATATCACGATTTTTTATTCTTCTTCATGTGTAATTTTTCTATTTTCTTTTTTCCCTATAATTATATTGACATTATTATATTCTTATAGATTCTTCTCATTCGGTTATCCTATTTAAAATAAATTTTTAAGAATTTTCATATCCATTTTAGATTTTCCACAAGACTTATTTGTAATGAAATTCACTAATCCAGTCCTCTTGTTCTTTTCTTGGACCGTACATTAAATATGGGCATGCTTTCTTCCATTCATACAAACACATAGGGATTATTTAAAATTTTCAATGATTTATATTATCCTTACACAAAATAACCATATTCATTTTTTAATGTATCACTTATATTAGACATATTATGTTTTATTTTAGCTAATTTTACATTCTATTTAGATCCAAATGATATCTAAATAAAATTATTTTTATGAATTATGTAGAATATCATCTTTAACTATAATTTATCAATTCTTTCCCAAGGCCGACATGTATTTTATTTCCATATTTTGTAGGCTAATTTATTTTTTTATTCATCCTTAGTTGATTTTGACAAGCATTCTCCATCTCTATGACCAACTACATTAAATTCTACATAGAAGTATTAAATACGTTCAAATCTGATTGATGTAAAAATATTTTAACCTTTATCATGGAGTTATTACTTCATGAATACTTTGATTACCCTCAATAATGGATTCTCAGTTCACCCAATGATTGATACATTATTCTAGAAATCCAATATTTTATTATGGAACATGTTATAATATAAACAATACCAGAAAAAACATGATTTTATTTGAAAAGTTGGTTGTATAGATTTTTCATCATGGTTTTTAAACCTTTTATTCCACTACCATGTCTTTATTTGTAAAATATCCCCTCTTATAGTTTCTTCTAATAATATAGGATTTAGTGGTGTGGTTTTCATAATTTTTATTCAACTAGTCTTATACATATTAATATTTAAAATCTGTATAATATGATAAACTAGAATTTGAAAAAAGATAATTTTTTTGGGTTGGATGGTACCCTAAAATTAAATCCTAGAGGGTATTTATCTAGGATTGAAATTTGGTTTTTCTTTCTATAATATTTCTTCGGACATATGATTTCTCATTATAATTGAATATATATGTAGCACTCATTTTATATTATTGTAAATAATTAGGTGGTGGATTTTGTATATTTCATTATTTATTCACATATTCCAATAACATCATATTGAGGAATCATTTATAATCATATTATAATTTTTTTTATGTTTAAATTTATTTCTCATATCCTTATAATTTTCTTCAAGCATCCCTATATTTTCTTACAAAATGTTATGAGGCTATTTAATCTTTTTTTCCTACAATTCTAGTTGAACCTTTTTGAAATCATTAATTTACATTTTCTTTACAACCATTTTATGTAACATTAATCTAAAAATTATATAGACTAATCTTTAATAAGGATTTATTTAATCCAATACTTTCCTATTTGGTTTAAGTTTTACCTAAAATATTTTTTTTTCACCTTTATTATGACATTGATTGGTGAGATGTACACACATAATCCCTTTTTATTCCATCTCTCTATCTATTTTCTCATCCAATTATTAAATGTGTGTTATGTCAATATTAATTCTTATAAAATTCCCATGAAATAATTTATAATATATTTTTTTGGAATATATATATAATATCTTATAATGAAAATATTAAATATTATTATGAATAATCTATACTATGTTATTTCCCAATTCTACATGTATCTTCCACTAGAAAATATTGAAAAAATTTCCAGATAAATCTTATACATACATAGATTAAGAATAATGAAAGAAATTTTTTTTAACTCCATTGTAACACACCATGCTTCTACGGTACACTTCTCTTTGAATAATTCAATAGCGTGTGTTGTACACAACATCGAGTTCTAACACACACCACAACCGATCAAACTAGCCGTTATGAATAGTAATACCTACTTTTTGAATTTTTATAAATTTTATCTCTCAAAATGGACATAATTTTTGGATTCGTAGTATCGAATTTAGCCTAAGGTGAAATTTTTGTACTTTTCTGATAACTTTAATATTTTGATGAATAGTGAAAATTACTAAATTTTAATTAAAAACAACTTTTTTAATAAAAATATTTAATAGTGATAAATAATGAATTTTAGTGGTTTTAAAGTATATTTTGAATATATTTTTACCATTTAATACAATGTTGGTCATTGGAAATAATTTCACAATTAAACCGAACATAAACACGTATCAATATTTTGATAGTTATTATATCATAAAAACACGCTTTTGGTTTTGACAGTGGGAATTAATTTTAAATTAATTTCTACCACTTTAGTGTTTTGAATTTGGAAAAATGGATTCCATATTTGGAATCAGGATGTTCAAATTGTGTAAATAAGTATCTTTTATTTTTAGACATTTTGAATAATTACTTCGGTAAATATTTTACTTACCATGGTTAAAGGGTAAATCCGGTAAATAAGGGTTAAAAAATAATATTATAATAATAAAAAATTACCCTAAAACGTGTCCTAACCTTTTTGGTTGATACATTTTAGACCATGGGAATCTTTGGGTCGATTTTGGGACCCCATGGTGCCACTTGTAAGTGATAGGGACACTTTATTTTAATTAAGTTAAAATTAATACAAAAATGACACAAGCATATATCTTTTAAAAAACCATTCTTACATAGGGTTATATATGTTGGATTTTCGACTATAAATATTAATTATAAATCTAAAAATATTCCCTACATAATGATATTTTATTTATAATTTTTAGACTTTAAATAATTTAATTTATTTATGACACATTGATAATGCAGTAATTACCATAATAGTGAAAAATTAAAATAATTAATATTATAAATACCAAAATAAATATAATTTTAGACTTTTTATGAATTAAACTAATTTTATAGGTTATTATGACATTTTAAGAATTATTTAATTAACTTTTTTCGAAGTAATAATTCTGTTATGATGTGTACAAAAATCAATTATTGAATTGTGTCAAAATTGACATAAAAGAGTTTTTAAAACAAATATTATATTATTAATTGATATTAAATTCCTAAAAATATAATTTTCGACCAAGAGACTTATATCAAGATATGTGTATCATTAATTGACCACTTGGGGTTCTCTTGGATGTATATAGTAAGTTTACTAACCATATAATATAAAAATACAAAGAGACATTGTAAAATTGAAACTAATTAACTAAGAGTTAATACTTAAAGATAAGGTTAGTATAATGAACCAAACCTGTCTAAATTCTATTGGTTGAGTGGTTTTAGACCTATCCCAACCTTAAAATTTAAATAATACACTTTTGAGCCATTAAAAACCGAATATGAATTTATTATAAAATAATATTTCTAGGTTTTCCAAAGGTGCCCCTCACCCCTCTTATAAAAGGGAACTCTCCCTTCTCATTAACTAACACCTTCAAAGCCTTTTGGTTCGGCCAAAATCTGCCCAAATACTCTCTCAACTTTCTTAAAATCATCCTAGAGGCCTTACATTAGTCAGAAATCCAACATAAGGAGCCCTTTTGATCCAATCCAAAGGAAGAACCCAAAGAAGAGGTAATGATTTCACCACCCTTTTTCAAGTTCCTTTCTTATTCCACTTATTATTTCTTTGTTATTACCATTATAAAATAATAACTCCAGTAGCTTATATATACTGTGATGTTATTATAAATATGGTACAATAATATTCAGTATTATATCCATCCTTTGAATAACATGTCACCATACGTGCGTACGTACGGCTTACCGTCTCCACGTCGTGGTGTAATTGTTATTCGATAAATTATTATTTGGATGGGTATAATAATGATCTGTAATTCATGTAAATAATAAATTTAACATGATAATGAATCTGTATATATGATATACCATCCAATTATATATTATTTTAATATCAAAATAATGATATTGTCGCTCGTGCGTACGTACGGACTACCGTCTCCATGAACGCGATGAGATTCATTCTCCATCATATCAATTCAAGTATAATTATCATTTTATGATTTAAAAATAATGTTTAAGGACTTGATATCATTATGGATATGATTAAGATACAACCTATCCATGAAAAACACTACTTACGTAACAAAACATATAAAAGAAAACGATTAAGTTAACACCCGAAACAATGATAATACTAAGATATTATTAACAAATCAATGTTAAAAGATCATATATGATATCATATTAATGTATATGATTCTTGTATAATTTAATAAAAATTATTTCACCATTATACAGGAGGTTAACTTACCCTCAACCAAGGAAAAGTACAAGGTAAGGGTTTATTTCGCAATCTCTTCATTATCCGAGGTTGTTTATACGTAATAATCTACTTGGACTTCTTTATCATCCACATCCATGTTTCCTAAAAATGTATTTCAAAACATTTTTACTATTTACTAGAATACGGGTTAAAGTCATTTATACCCTTGTTTGATTTTTTTATAAGATTTTTATAAAGGAAATTTTTCCATCGTTTTCCAAACAAGGTGCTTTTTAACCTTTTCGACAAAATTAAGGTAAGAATGTTTTTTTAACTTATACGGCGGGTGCGGCTATTTTCTGCCATTATAAAATCGTCGAAGCTTACGTTAAAATCTTATAAGAATACTTTCAATGAAAATGTTTTATTTTATAAATATATGACTCTTAAATGATTTCAAAATAGAATGAGATATTTCTATAAAAAGAGTTTTGATTTCATCTATGTCAACATCCTTTGATGGAATTTACACTTATTTGAAGTTGATTTATTATGATACAAAACATTAATATTGTATTGAAGGTTTTGTTATATGTTTGACTGTGGATGTGCTATTTTTATACCATTCAAAGTTTATGGATTAAGTATTTACATTTCGTATGCTAGTTTTAATACGAATGTTTATGTTATGTTTAAACCATTTCATATGGGAATGAATTGGACTTAATATGTGATGGGTGGAGCCCGCTATAGCTCCTCGATGCATCGGTAGGTCTAATGAGACAAACTAGTGTCTTGTCCCAAGGCCTTGGCAGAATCTTATTTGTAGACTTGGAACGAGGCCTTGGCTTTGTGGTTATGATAGTCTGGCATTATGCATTCCATCATTATGAAAGTGGTTATTGATATTGCATGTCATTATTAGATTAGTAGAATATCCATGTGAATAAGTAAATGTAATTATTTCATTATATTTTTTCCATACTATGTTGAAGTTCACGTTTAAAAGGATTTTGTTTTAGTTATACACTGCCTTAAATGTTTATTCTTATTTATGAAAGTTTCCACTATATTGTTATCCTTACTGGGCATTTGAACTCACCCCTTTTCTATGTTTTATTTTTCCCAGGATGTGAAGAAGTAAATTATGAATGACCCGCAGGGATATTATGAGGGGATAATAGTGTGGACTATGGAGACAATATGTTGTTTTAGTAGTTTTTCACTTTATGATGTAATGTAAAACTTTATGAATATATCTAGTGTTTCCAAGGCTACTAAACCAATTGGTCTTTCGATATTTGATCTTTCTTGTGATCATACCAATGTTATGTAATAATGCACTGACTCTAGGTAACTAGGGTCGGGGCGTTACATCCGTTGTATATGATGAAGCTATAATATTTTCCTTATCCATGCCAGATTTGTCTTTAATAGAATTTTATTATAGAGAAACTCACCAATATTCCTCTTTGAAGAGATGATATACATTACACATATTTTTTCAATTCCATATTACTTATATTCTTTGAAATATTTTATTAAATGAAAATATAAATATTCATTGATTTAAATAGTCCATGTCTAGAAACCAATTTTTTGGGTACAAGAAAAATATCAATCTTTGTGATAGAAAAGAATATAATCTAATATAGGACCTAATTATCCAATACAAATTTTTTAGGTTCAACTTAGTTTATTCCTAATATTTGGGGGGGGGGGTAAATTAGTGTTGGTATTCTTTTCATATGAATGAATCATTTATCCCTTTCCACCTCATCACTTTTTTATTTAAGGGATATAATGTAAATCATACATTATATGACCATTGGTTGGAAAGAAAAATAGTAAAAAGAAATCTAAAAATAGAAAAAGAAAATTTGTGCATGATGTTTACCTCAATGATGGATGAGTATGTTAATGTTACTTCACAAAAGTTGTCCAAATCACACCTATCCCTTTTTATTATCAAGTGGAACTCAATAAAATATTTGATTATAGAACAGTAGAAACATTAACACCAACCAAACTTTATTAAAAGATACAACATATTGGTATCTTAATAGAGACATAGTATTCATCCTAATCATTATGGAAAATTTTCATTAGTTATAAAATAAGTCACTTTTGGGAATGAACAAGATCTAGCCTTCTTCCTCACAAAAAACGATATGATGATATTACTCATTATTCCTATAAAATATATAGTAAATTAATTCTAGATAGTTTTATCACCTTATTGGATTTGGAATATAATTTATAAAATGCCTAAAAAACTCACACTTTTACAGAAATTTATAGTAGTTGATGGTCTTAAGATAAATCTCTCATATTCTTGGTTTTAATAAAACAAACAACAATTTAGTCCAATAACCAATATTCCTATTTTCTTTTTTTTTGAAAAATGTATTACACTATTTATCTCGTACATATTTCAATAAATCAAAATTTATTTTGGAAAAATTTATGTTATTCATTCGTTCCTTTGACTTTCAGGATATTCAGTACCGTTACAACATAATGTTCTCTTTGACTTGTAGGGTATTTTTTTGGAAGTACACAGTTCCGTATCCACTAATTCAATTTTTCATCTTCACTGAATATATATTCAATGATTTTGAAAAAATTTATTTTCATATTATACATAATGATCAATTATTATAGATTCTAGATTCTAATATTATCAAACATCATAGTATCTAGACCATCATAATTTAAATGTTTTTACTTCGGTCTTCATGAAGATTCATCCATTAAAATTACATTTATTTTTTTGAATATCATGATCTCAAAAATTTCATAAATACTGAAGAATTAAATTAATTTAAAAATATTATCCATATACACATGGATTTTGGAACTATGATATGGAAAATTTTCCTTGTGGTCATGGAGAGCCTCAGGATAGATACGTGAGTTGAATATTTTAAATTTGTTGTCCATTTTTCATTGAAAATTTTACTTATTAAATCACCAAATACTAGGTAAATTACCATTTTATTGGATTCTATATAAATATAAAAAATTCATTTTAATGGATGAAATAGTGGGCTTTAGTGATTTATTATTTTTTGGATTTTAACTATGGAATCCCTTATTTTATTATTAATATGTAATTTTATTGTAAAAATCATGATTTTAAATCTAATTAATTTTAGAGTTTTTGAATTTAATTTGGAAATTAAGGTTTTGAATTCCAACTCATAGAAATATTTCATTAATAAAATGTGTGTTTTATGTGGGTTCATGTTTAAAAAAGTCTAAGGGGAACATGTATTTAAATGGAAATTTAAAAAATCCTTGAAGCTTCCAAAGAGTTTTTATTTTTCGATTATTCAAAAGGAAAGATATCTTGGAAATAAAAATATAAAAGGAATGAATTGATGGTGACTTCAATGGACCAAACCCATACCATATCATTATGTTGTTCAAAATTGTCAAAGGAATTGATTTATTCTATCTTATATTCTTGTGGTAAATCATAAAACTATAAAAATGAAAATAACTAAATTAACCATATATGTATCCCCATCTATGTGATAGATCAAGGCGACTGCACTATAAATTCTGTAATGTACTGAAGTGATAGTTGGCCTCCCTATCTGCATGAAATTGACCACACCACTGATTTTAACAATATCTTGTGAATATGTGAGAATTGTAAAAAGTAATGAACCAAAAACAAAATTTCCCAATAAAACAAAAATGCAATAAACCATAGATCTCAAGAGTGAGTGAATCTATGGAATCCATAAATGACCGCACCATTGATCGTCTATGATTAACATGCAAATTCAAATTTCATCAGAGAAGAGAGAACCATATCTCACCATGAAGGATAGAGGAATCAAGATATTCCAACTACTAATACAAAGATTGTGCGAATTATAATTAAAATGTAAACATGATATTTGAAAAAACGATGATCCTTGAAGAATAACCCGTGACATGAATATGAAGGAATAAAATATGAATGTATTGGTTAAATAAGTTAAGCTAAGAATATTTCTATTGGATATGTTAACTATAAATAGTGAATGAGACTATTTTTCATATTAACAAATTCACTTAAGGGTAAATTGTGTCACCCTAACAGGAAGAAAATGTATTTTTATAGCTACTTCATTGTAGAACACATACAAAAATTATAATTTATATCTATCTAATGGTTTAATGGGAAATACACATCCACATAAGGGAAATTAACTATTATGTAATGAAAATTGTAGTGTTTCAAGAGATGTATCAAGGTTATTAGAGAACCCCATATCTACATTGTGGTTTATCATCCACTTGAAATGAAAATTTAGGGAACTTATAAATATCAATTTAACATTCCAATGTTATTTAAAAATAATGGAACTCTCTAAAAAAATTTCTTCATTTTAATCCTACATTCAAAGAGGGAGTAATAGATGATGCGGTGAGAATATTTTGATAGAAAAACATCAAGTATGTTTATTTGAAGAAATCATGACTATCAAGCCATTCACATGAAAGAAGTTTAACTAAACAAAAATGGGATTTGAATTTGTGGAATAATTTACACTTGTTATGTTTTTTGGATGATGTTCATGCATGTTTTTTGGTTGAGGATGGAAGATTAAAAACATGAAGCATTACTATATAAAATTGGAACTCTTCACTATAGAATGAGTGGGTGTTTTTCCATAATTGATGAACTAGGGGTGTTGCTACTGAATATTCTTTTTTCCTATCATTTTATTCTATAAATATCTTGTGATAGAATAGTAAGAAATTAATGGAAAAGTGAAGGAGATCCCCTTTACCCATATATTTTAATTAAATATTCAAAATAGTTTTATCTCTTATATTGATCTCTGTGGATTTATATGAGTGTTTTTCAGTTTTATGATATTTTAATCTAATTATAATATTTAAAATTTATCTTCCTTTAATCTCTATACAACACACAAAGGCCACTCATTCCTACATCACAACCCCTTATAGTGACTAATTAGTGAAGAGTAGGGTGATTAGAGGCATCCAATAATAATGATAGGCATGATTACATTTTATAATGATCATTGAACACCGTTAATAAATCCAAAACACCTAGGATAAGAAAATCTAAGTAAGGTCTTAATATATTAGAGAGATAATAATAGAAGATTTTAAGGGAATTATTATTTTACAAGAAAGGTAAGGGGATGATACATGGTTGCGATACTACCTACAAAACTGTGTTTTAAAATAATTCAATCAATCTCACTCACTCCTTTCAGAAAGTAAAACCCAAAAAATAGATAAGCAATCTCATTTTACTATCCCATAGAGGAGATAATCCGATTCCACTACTATTGTGTTACCTTAGGATAAAAAATTGTTATGTTGATCATCCCTTGATCAACACCAATTCAATCATTGCACTATTTTTGGGTACTATATCACCCAAATAAATTTAATAAATGTATATCATTTAAAAATAGAAAAAGATAAAAGAAAATTTTTTCCAGTTCTAATTAAAAAAATACAAATATGATTATGTTCATAAGACATTTTATTTTTGTAATTATCACACCACCTTAGTGATTTCAATTCACTCCTTCATTCAATATAGTAAAATTTACATGTTTTAGAGTTCATCAAATTGGATTTAACTGGAATACATTTTTTAACAAGAAGCCCCCCATTTTTTCATTTAATCAAAAGTTTCCTAAAACAGGGTTTAATTTTATACTTCATTGATATAAAATAGATGAGTTTAGTAGAAGTAAACATTTCCCTTCATCATCTATGTTCAATATGCCCCTCACCTGAAAACATTCATTTTTAACAATTATGAACATAATTATTTTTTTTATTTTTTTGAAGCATTGTATGACTAAAGCACCGTGAAACCAAAATTATTTGAGACGTTGAGGGGAAAACTCCAACATTTATTTCTTAATGTCTCAAATGTTTATAGTGGGATCCTATTAATTATTTTTTACTTAGTGTTTAAATTCATTTTTAAAATTTCTTATGTGTTAGATCACTAAGCTATTATTATTTACAAAGGTTATGTTTCTTAAAATTAACTTTATAAATTTTAGTGATCTCATGTTAAAATTCTAGTTCTATAAAATTATATTTACTCACACCCCTTTCCTAGTTCTAGGATATGATATCCATGAAGGAAGTAAAAAATTAAATAAAATTATATCTAATTTTTACAATTAAAAAACTAATGAAAATTTTAACTCTAGCATGAAATTTTAATGAGTTATGATAGTATTCAGTTCAATGAAAGTTTTAAAAAATATTTAAAAACATAAACCATACAAAAGTGATATTAAAAATATTTAAAATTAGGTTTTTTCCATTTTGTTTATATATATATATATATTTATAACAAAATAAATATAAAAAGGTTTATTTACATTAAATATTCAATATTCATTTTTTGATGGAAAAATGCTAAAAATAAAACCATATAAACTAGTGTGAAGGGAAAACACTACATGGTTTTATTTATTAAATTATAATTAAGGAGGACTTTTTTATTCATCCATTGGATATTTTAAAAAATATTAATTGTAATTCTAAATTGTCTAACCATTTACTTTAAACGGTTTATGTGACTCATAAACCTTGATATCAACTACATTGAATAAAAATGTTTTAATTACTATATAGGGTGTTACCAATTTGGAATGATGACCCAAAGAGAAAAACATTATCTCCAAATTTAAAATATCTCTTCCAGATGAGTATTTCATGGCTAGATAAATATTTATCTTTATAAAATAGGGAATTCTCATATTTTTATATTCTCACCTACTCAAGATCTAATATCTAGACCTTTCTCTTCTATCAAGAGTTTCCAAACTCCAATTCTACACTCATAGTAACCTATTATACTTTCTAATTAATCTCAAAGGGTATTCCATGACGTTTTCTATAAACTATTCAATATGGGGAAATCCTTAAGAGAGTATTTTAGGCAGTACTATATGACCATAGTGTATCATAAATATTTCAAATATTGTTTTTTTGAATGGGTCGTATTATCTTATTTAGAATCCTTTATATCCATCCATTGTAATTGGTTTGTGTTTGATATATAATGTATTTCTTGGTGTACTTCATTTTTATTATTTTTTTCTTCCGGGATTATATATTCCTTTTAAAAAACTTTAGTCCATAGTCAATTTTTCTTACATGAGGAACTCAAAAACTATAAAAAATCATAGATTTTAGAAATCCAATAATAGTTTTTGGAATCATTAGCTCATGTGGATTTTGATTTAAACCACTTGGAAACTTAATATACCACTAATTAAATATTTAACAACCCAAATAACAAAGGAAATGGGACTATGAAATCTAATACCAAGTTATGAAATGTTTTTAAAAAATAAATTTGTTTTTCTATATTTTATATATTTTAGAAATCCCACTAGTTAACTAGATGTTTGGGAATTTATTTCAAAATTCATGTGAATCTCTACAACATGAAGGCCAAGAGAAACCATATTTTATATTTATTTTATATTCTTTGAGGTCCAAAATGTCCTCCATAATAATATTTTTGGAAAAATTCAAGAATATATTTAACCTCTATGTATACACCACCTTATTAATTAATAACTGAAATCCTTCTATAAATATGGGTCTTCTAAAATATAGAATATTTATTGAGAATTTAGAATTATGCTTTTTTGGAAATTAAAGGAGGTACCATTGATCTGACTACAATATTCACCACATAATCAAACCAGGTAACTTGGGTGGATTTATACAACTCTTCTCCAAAAAATGATCCATCCAATTTAATTCGGAAGGTGGTTCTGCCTTTATAGTGTGGGGAAGTCTACTCATGTTGTTTATAAATAGATTTTAATTGATATTATTATCCTCAATATATAATTTGAATTCATATGTTTAAAAAATAAATCTCACTATAATTAGTTTTGAATTAGATTTCCTGACCAAGTTCTTATGTGTTACATGATAAAATAATAGTCACATTACTTCCTAAAAAATTGGATTTATAATTTTCAAATAAAATAATAATAGAAAAGAACTATATATTGGTTATTTTTTAACTGATCAGAGTTGTTTACTGGGTATATGAAGCCTAGACTATAAATTTTGAGTTTCCATAAATCTTCTGGTAGAGTAAATCACCTACAAATATATTAGAAGCACAACAGAGTATCCAAAAGGGGTGTTCCCAAATTGGTAGGAAGATTATGGGGCAATGTCCAAGCTCAATTTTAGTTTATAAAAATGTTCAATTCATGAATCATAAAAAACAAACATAGTCATATTCTTGAATAGGATATTAAAGGGAAAATAAATCTTTCAAATGTCCCAAATAAATATTCTATAAAAATTTTCATTCACTAAAAATTATTTAATGTGTCTCATATTGAAAGGTTAAGGTAATATAATAATAATATCAATTTCATTTTCTACCTCAATTTCATATCTAAAAATCATGTATCCCAATAAATTTATGTTTCTAATATGGAATGTAATTTTTAAAAACTCAAAACCATGTTTCTGTAAATGTATATTTTTAAACACTTTTCTAGACACTCTAGAAAACATTGGAAACATGTTACATAGATAGTAAATTCATCAAGTAACACCTCAATGAAGCACTCAATCATGTATAAGAAAACACATATAATACCCCATTGAATGGTACATATGGCATTACAAATATCTAAAGGCATCCATTAGTAAGAATATTCAGTAAATGGACATGTGAAGGTGGTCTTGTCATGGTATTTTATAGTTATTAGAAAATAAAAATACCAAGAAAATCCATCAAGGATACAATTTAGACCCTTCGTAGCTACCGTCCCTAATATTTTGTCTATAACAGATTTGGGGAAGTACAAATCCTGAGTCAAATGGTTCAATATTCTACATTCTATGAAAATATGCTAGCTATTATAAATTTTCATGGGAAATAGTAAATTATTTTTAATTTATGAAATTCTATATCTAGTATTATTTTTGTCAATTTGGATGGGACTCACCTATTAGTACCATTAAATGGGGTAAATTATTCTATGTCATAACAGTTTTTCTAATTCCTTTTTAACGACTTCCATAAGGGTTGGTTTTTGACTTATTTGGTGATATCTCACTAGTTTTGAATCACTTTTCATCAAAATTATATGTATTTTGATGGTAGGGATAGTCCCTAAATTTTCCCCTGATGTATATGATATTTTCAAAACATTTAGTTTCATATTTTTAAGATTCTTATGCTTTTTTGTGGAGTTAAATCATAAGAGATAATTACTAGTAGATTTTCATTTTCTTTATAAAAACATATTTCATGTTGATGGAATATATTCATGTTCCTTTTTAGGGGGATTTCCAATGATGTTCTAATATCAATTTTCACCTTGTTGGAAACCTATACATGTAATTTAGAGGTATTGGTGATACATTTTAGTAACTCATGAAAATAACATTAACTAAATTATTCAACAATCAAAATAGTTTAACGATTATTTTCATTTTCAAAAATAGATTTAGAAATAAAATTAAGTGTCTAAAAGTACCATCCTAATATTATTATGTCTCCAAACATTTCAATTCCATCTGAATAATTACAAGGTAATTTAAAAATGTTTAATATATAAAAATGTTTCTCCTCATTTGGGTATTATATTGAGTTATGGATTTTGAAATCCACTATTTCTTAATTAAAATTTAAGGATAGAGTTATTTAATTAATTTAGATTATGTTTTTTGTAGTCTTTATGAATTAACTACTTATAATTATGGTAGAAGGATCATTACCATTTCCATACTCTATGAGGAGTCTGTAAAAGTTAACAGATAATGGAAATACATTTACACATACCAAGAATTCATTAAGAGCATCCACAAGGAAGGTAGTGGCTCGATTGATGATCTGTAAAACCAATCAGTTTTTTTAGAGTTCTACCATATTTATATAAGAATAAATAAAAAAGGCATTATATTTATTGATCCTCATAAATCACATAGTGAATTTTAAAAATTAAGTGATCTTATAGTCTAATGGATAGTGAAAGTACCTCAATCTTGAAATTTATTAGGAAATTGTGGGGTAGGATGGGATGAATTTTTTTATATAATATTATCTCTACACTGACTTCTAATATCTATATCTTAGTGGAAACGACCTTTATGAATTTTATATACATATTAATTTTTCATATGGATTCTAATAAAGATATTTTGATCTCAAATTTCTTGAATATTTCTTGAATATTAAATTTTAGTGTATCTTCCCAAGGGTTATTGGGTGATTCAGTCCCTGTACGTATGGTTGGTTGGAGTTATTTTGAATCCTCTATTTCTTCATTCACTTTATCTTTATTCTTATGTGGTTTTTTTACTTGTGATTTAGCTTCTTATTCTTAAAAACATTCACCAGGTACTATATGTTTCTCAGTTCTCTCTCCTTCTTGAGACGATGATTCTAATAAGTTTTCTAGCTCCTCTCAAATCCTTAAAATAAAAAACCACAAATTTCGTTAGGGTTAGGAATTAATTGAGTAAGAATATTACCTATGCCTATATTTTTAATACATTTATGGTAGTCATAATCTTGATATACCATCCTTATAGCTCCATCAGTGCCACTCCATGGGTGTTGAGAGTAGTTTTTTGAGCCGTGTAATATTTTTTTTCCAACATATCATTATTGATTGTATGATGATTCTTATCCTATTGGTATTTTTATAGGTATGAGATATACCTATTTAAAATTTCATATGTTATATGGTTAGTTAAAGACCATGCTTGAAAGGTGCTATTTATTATTGTTTGTTCCCTACTCTATATTGAGTATTTAAAAATTCAAAAAATTCATAGATATGTGTTGGTTATTACTGGAAATATATCTATTTTAGGTAATTATATCCCCAAGTCCCTTATAATTGTGGTTATCAATCACTGAACATGTATTAAGAGTAGGAAAACTAGAATACCATTGGAGGGATGGTAGATGAGTTTCATGTAATTTTTCACAACTAGATATCTCCCAAGAGAGGTTAATTATTCAAGGTATTTTTAAGAATAGTGGATTTAGAACTGTCTGCCTCATTAAATCATCAAATTTTGGGTGTTTTACTAAATTATTGTGAATTTTGGAGATTCACTCAGTCATATCATTGAATTCATTAGGGGACATGTATATTAACCCTCTATTAGAGGAAGCATATAGTATATTTAGATCATTTTCCATCCTACCTTTGTAAAATAATTCTAAGAGATGGTGATCTTTAAATGGTTTATGAAGGAAGAATGTTTCAAATATCAAAAATCATTCCCCAAACTCCTAGAGAGTTTCTCCACTTACTTTTTGCCCCCAAAGGTCTCATTCTTTGTTAGAGTGATCCATGAGGCGGGGAAGCAATTATAGAGGAATACATCTTTTCGCCCATCCCAAGTGGTAACTACCCTAGGATATATGTTTTATATCCACTCATTTGTTCCCCCTTTAGGAGGTAAGGGGAAAAAATTATTTTTCACATGATCTTTTGATGCTCTTTTGATCATGAAATTGTTTTAATAATTAGTAAATTTTCTCTGATATAATATTGGGTAATATCCAACAAATATTTTAAACATTATGAAGAGTGTAATCATACAAGTTCATAGTTAAGAAATTTTTAATCACATGGTTCTTGAAGTTTATTATAAATTTTAAAATTAGGTATATAATATTCTCTCAACGTCTTGTATAATTATTATATTTTATTCCATGCATTCACTTTCTAAAGATACAATTGAGGAAAAAGATGTTGAGGATGAAGATATATTTGTCATGAACATAGCTAAATTACAACATTTATGGATTGTGAAAATAGTCACTATGTGTAGAACATGGAATGATCCTCACAATTATGAATTTCACTCTTCAATTCTCATTAGTCACTATGACTACCTCCAAAGATAGATCTAGATCAAAATTTTTCATTGGTTAACATAAAGCCTGAAATGCATACCACTATAATGTGGTGTTCACTTTTCCTATTTTTATATACATAACTAAAGAAACATAGGAAAATAAATAAAATTTAATTTAAATAAACCAAACTATTTTTTAATCCTTCATGATGACCAAAACACCTAATAATAAATCACTATGATGTGATACTCTTCATTTTACAAGGACCATGACTTATACTATGGAATGGTATTGTATTCCTCTTCTAGATTCACTATATTGAAGTATGTTCTCTCCTACAGTGTGTATCTACATTGATCATGCATAGAATCACAAACCCTATTATAATGTTTTATTCATTTAATAACAATTCAAAGAATCATCTAAATTAGTTTTCCATATATCCTGAATATTTATTCTGAAATAATCATGTTTTCAATTTTTTATCAAAGAATAATTTCATAAAAATAAATATGTCTTATTAAATTATTAAAATACATTATAGGACCCTAAAATATCCTATTTATTTTGTAATTTTATATCCACTCCCTGAAATTTTTTACACTATTCTATTAAATACATACTTGAGTTCAATACTTTTCTATATTTGTATTGTAGCATAAAACATTAGACTTACTCAAACACTTATAGAACTTATGAAAATTATTCATACACACTAATAGATAACAAAAATAATCTCAATCCATCTTAGAACATTAATTAATGAGGTATTAAGTACTTGTTCACAATATCATCAATCAATAACCCCATTTTTGTAATCTCTCAAATTTCAAAGAAGACATTTTTCTAAAAAAATTTGATCTTCGATCTCTTCATTTTTATAACGCCTCTGACTCCCTTGTTACATATTTTATACTTATTTTCTAAATTTATCAACACATTTCACTAAATTTTTAACATATTTATATAGATAATAAATCTATGCTTCCCTTTAATATAACATGATCTCTACTCCTTTGAACTCGTCTTTTGAGAAAATATTCTTGAACTTGCTCTACAAATGAAATACCAAGTAAAACATTTTTATTCTTATTTTTATTTCCTATATAATTATTAGTGGAATATTACATTACATATATGATTTATGTTAAACCATCAAACCTAAATTTACCATCACAAACACACTACCATTCTAGGGAACTCCCCGATTCTTCTCAACAAGATTGTGAACTTCAGGAAATCTCCCATTCTTCCCAACTTCCAACTTCTAATAAATTTTAATATCAAAGTAATTAAAATACATTACTCATATAAAAATTTTTATGATACAAATAAAAACGTAATGAAAAAAAAACAATAAAAATAAAAGGTTAATTCAATACTTTTCTAAATTTTTTGTGGATTATTTGAATGGTTTCATTATTGCACTATATTGAGAAATCATTGATACTTAATGCTGTTGTTAAAAAAATAAAAAAAAATCAGAAAAAAAGAAAAAAAAGAAAAAAAATATATAAAAACATTTAGAATTAAATAAAACTATTTTAATTTTTGGAACACTTAATTGCGTGGGTTTTAAAATTTTAGTACAATGGGTATATTGTAGGATTGGTGAAGTTAATTGGTTAAACCAATTTATTATAAAATGACCTATATTGTTTCTATAAAATTTTTAAAGATAATCCTGATATATTTATCACTCACACAAATTTTTTATCTATTTATTATAATATTTATCTTATGAATTGTTTAAATCTGATTAGTACCATGAATCTCCTTGAATTTCATTTTGATAAAAATTATGAGATACTTATTTTCATACTCAATAAGATTTACTACTATGTGTAATTCATTGTTTTCACACATTTATATTTTAAAATTAAAATTAAATTAAATGTTAAATGTTTATGAACTATATAATATCTTTATGAATTATTTTATAATATATGAATTTTTTCTATAGTGAAATTTTTTAGTTGTGTGGGTGTGAAAATATAGTTATTCACCATTCATTTATACCAATATATTGATGTTTTAAATTATTTATGGGTTATAATATATCATATTTAGAATCATTTTTAAGACAAATAAAATTCATTTTATTTATGATAAAGACTATTTTAAAGTGAAAATTTACTTGTTTTGATGTTTTCATATAAAGTAAAGGTGATTTGAAAAACCCAAGATCCAATTTGAGAAAAATATGCTAAAAATGAATGATATCCAAAACACACATGTGGAATAAAATCATAATTCACATAATTTATTAATTAAATTGAGATAAACCTTTTTTTTTGAATGAAAAACTTTGTGGGATATAAATTACAATAATACCAAGAATCCAAATTCATCCATCAAAAGGTCAAATATCAATCATCATTCAAGAGAATTTTCAATGTTTATAGTTACATGGTGACTTTTATAATATTGACATAGAATAAGTTAATGATCTAAAATTTACAATTTTTTTGGAGATATAATAGAGGTACTAAAATATATTTTTATTTATTTTTCAAAATATTGATAGCACTATATTCTAGACCAAATCTATGATCCAAGTCATATTACAAAAAAGAACTAAAACTACCGTACACTTTGGTAATAAATTTTACCCTTGGGTACTTCATTTGTATGTGTTTCCAAGGGAGTGAAATTATTCTATATTAAACATCCAATGGATTCCTATCATTATATTATAATTTTGTAGCTCCTTATCCACATAGGGAGTAAATTAATTATGATATAGTTCCATATGAGATTCCTCCTCCACTTAAAGACCAAATAAATAGTGTGAGGTTATTACAAGTTACCTACATATGTTGAGGATGTTATGAATCCTAATTAGAAATGTGTTTGATATTATTTTAGTTTTAAACATTTCCTTGGTTTTTATCATAAAATCATTTTGATTCTATCCATTATGTTTCGATACAGTTAATGAAATTAACTTATTCACTTTGACTAATTGGATTTTTTTTCAAGTGGGGAATCATGTGTTTTGATGATAAGAAAATATAATAGAAAAATTTTTTATAATACATATAAGTTATTAATATAATTTTTCTGTACCTAAATATTACATAAGTTGTGTAATTGGGTTATACAATTCTTATTCTAAGGATCACATAAGAGTGTATCATTTCACAGGGTATTTTGTGTAATCTTGATTCCGATAAACCTCCACTAAAGAATAAAATAAAAAACTATTAAATTTTTGCGAACAATAAATATAGACACATGTGATGAAACCTTATTATCATCTCATTACAATATCTCTATTGAATCAAAATCCTTTCTCCAAAATCCACATTCAAATAAATGATGTTTTTATTTCATGTGTTTGATTTAAAACACCATTTAAAACACCACTTATATTAGTATTATATTATAAATATTAAAAAATCACAATATAAAACCTTCAATGATCCTTGATAGAAAAATTCAAGTTTAAAGTATACTATAAATAATTTGAAAAAAATAATTAATTTGGTGCATCCTGAAAGTACTTTCATATAGACCCGAAAATAAATAATGAACTTTTATTATGATATTTATATGATGGTTTATTTTCTATTGATTGTGATATTACTAATGTTATTTTAGGTGGTATCCTCATTAAAAACACTCAGATCCCTATATTGATATTCATCGAAAACATGTTGTAGGACATTTATCAGTTTGGTTTGAGGTTCTTTGTACCTAGCTTAGGTGTCAATGATGTAAAAATTATTATTTTCCATTTTATGAGAAAATATTACGGGACCTAAAATAAAATAAATCTATTATAAAATAATTATACAGTCTATCCAACTCTACATGGAATGATAACAATTACTATTGGAAGGGGTACTCCTTTCATCCTCTAGAGTCATTGAACCCCCCTAGGAATAGTATGCATTATCCACCACCACCCAAAAATACTAAAAAACCACAAAATACTTTCAAATAAACCCCTTATAAACACAATCCTTTATTAAATAAACTACTGAAAAAATTGATAAAAATGATCTCCAATTCTATAAAACAACCCAAGATTCCATATAAGACTAAAAAACTCAATTAATTTGACCCACTAGCATGGTGTGGGAAATAAAGATCCAAGGGTCAGATAAAATTCATTACCCAACTCTTTTTAACCTAATGGATACAAGAAATTTTAGATACATACCCCTTAAGAGTGAAAAAAACAAAAAACAAAAAATATCCTTCTATTAGAGTCATCCACCCACAAGGAAAATACCATTCCGACCATCACTATAGATCAAAATGAGGAAAAGTATTATCTTGAGAGAATACCTGATAGAAGAAAGAGAGTGTCTTTTGATAAGAAACCCATACCAACCATTCCACTTCTATAATACTAAAGTTCCATGCATCCCTATAAACTAAAAGGTATCAAAACAAATAATGAAATATTTAAAACATCCAAAAAATTTTGGATTGAGATTTTATGGATTGGTGATATGAAAAAAATACATGATACTATATGATCCTTAATGGATGTGTATACACAAACAATATCTATCATGTGATGAAATGAAGATATTGATGAGTAACTTATCAGTATTGATCCATACATCACATCCCACTAAATAAAAAGATCCAAACATTCTTGATTCTATATACTATTGAAAATAATTTATTTTATGATGCCATGATTGATTTGGGTTCATCTATAAAATTAATGCCTCAATCTATTTTCATGTCATTTCAGTTTAGATATATGAATCATATAATAATTTTTTATCAACTAGAAAACCATAGTAATATACACCACACTAGTGTACTAGAGTACATTCTTTTAAGACTTGAATACCTAATTTTTCATAACATTTTTTATGTTCTTATCATCATTAATCCAATAAATCACTACTCATATGAGAATTCCTCTATATTACTTATTTTATTGATGTAACCCTTATCGCCATGGAAACATCCCTTCTTTACCATAATCCCCCTTTTGATAATATATCATTGATAGACATACTATATAATGATACATTTGTTTAATGTAGTAACAGTTTGAAAAAATTTCCGTAAATGTTTTTTAATAGATTATTTATTTTAAATTGAGGATACAATGACCATCGGGAATTCTAATCATATTGTAAAAACATACCCCACATATGTGTATGTTACCAATGAGGATTTATATGAGATTATCAACATCTATCTTTCTTGTTACATCACAATAATAAAAAACTACGTAGAATTAGAACAAATGCCACTACCTCAAATTTGGAAATATTTATATCTTGAGAATGGAAACATGCATACAATCATAATTTCTTGTTAAAACCATTGGGATAATTAATTTTAGTTTCTTTACCTTTTTAGGTAGTATAAATTAGCATTTGTATGGGAAGATTTTTTAATTATCAATATTATCCAATAAATTTTCATGCATCATTTATTATTAAATGATGAGGCTAAAGAAGAGAGGCGGTCACAACATTGACTGAAACCAAACCTCCTTAATGATGTTAAGAAATAGGTTACAAACTTATTAGTTCATGGAATCATTTAAGATATATTTTATCATAAATGGTTCATTCCAATACTGGTAGTTTGTAGGAAAATGTATCTTGAAATAATAAATAAGGAAAATAATGAATTTCATTAAAACAGTGTGTAGAATAGGTGGGGTGTATCTATAGACTATCATTGGAAAAACCCTAGCATTATTAAGAACCATATCATATTTTAATTTGTTAACCATATTCACGAGAGGTTAGAGAGGAAGTCCCATTTCCATTTCAAAGATGAGTATTTTGGAAATTTTTAGTTTCATATTGCCCCTAATGATCATAAAATGATAAACTTCATGTTCTTATTTCATATATTTTCACATAAGAGGATGCCATTTGGTATGTTCAATTCTCTATGTACATTCTAGTGATTCATGGTTAATATTTTTTAGAATATATAAAAAATTCAATATATGAATTCATGGATGATGCCACTATATATGGTTCCCATCATGATGAGTGTTTTAATAGTTTAGTAGATTTCCATTATCATTATATTGAAAATAATACTTTATTATATTATGGGAAATTTCATTTCCTAGCATGAAAAAGGAAAATACATGGGAAGTAAATTTTAAATGATGATATAAAATTTAATAAATCAAAATTATATGTCATATTATCCCAATGACTCATTTTAAATGTATGGGATTTGATGTATTTCTTTTGTCATTTTTCTGTTTATCACTATTTCATTCATGAATTTTATAATATTTCAATTCCATAATTATATTTCAAATAAATATTCAAAGAATTTGTGTTTGAAAAAAATTTTGGGGAATATTTTAACATATTGGAATCGATTCTCCTTTGACAACTAATGATCCCATAAAATTGGTGGGATTTACCATTTTAGCTTTTATTTGATGAATCCATCTCTGATGTTGGGGAATTATTTTCACAATGTTTTAATAAATTTATACCTCTCAAATCATATTCCTCATGTGTAATTTTTCCTTTAAAAAAGACAACACAAATAAAAAATAATTTCTTTACATTAGTGGTTAATTGAACCAAGTTAGGTCATATGTTTTATGGTCCAAAATGATTGTATATTCTGATTATGAATCCCTTTGGTAACACTTTTTGAAATTGAAATCTAAAAAATTTCTCATTTATTTGATTCTCCACCTTCCAAAATTCAATTTAAAATTTATTGATAGAAACAAGTATATAATTTGGTTGATGAATCTCTCTATAGAATCCATCTATCCATAGATTTATACTCATTAAAATACATTAATATAAATGACACATTTCTGGATTAATAATTATAGTGATAAAATGATGTTATTCCATGGTATGATAAAATTGTATATTATTTGGTAGCATCTTCAATTATTTCCTATTATAATAAAAATAAAGACAAGTATCTTAATCATGATTTTTATTGGTATATTTGGGATGAACCCTACCTTTTTTAATCATGAATTAATATAGTACTAAGGTATTATATTTTAAATAGTGAGTTTAAATCCTTACATAGGTCTTAACACACTCTTACATGAGGGGGCAACATAGGTACCAAATGAATTTTTCAAAAGGAACATTATTTAAGGATGTTTTGAAAAGCATTATTTTGAGATCATAATATTTTTTATAGATATTATAATCATTTTTAAATGTATATTTAATGTCTATAAATGAAGTGAAATTACACAACACCCCTTTCTTTTCAATTAAATATTTTTCGTTTGGGGAATAGTCATTTTGGGTTCTTTTACGAATTCATTTTTCAACATGTACATCCTTCTTGAAGTGTAAAATGTGTCTAAATGTATCAAATAACACTCCATAAGGATCATTGACCCAAATTTAGTTGTGTATTTTTTTTATAATCCAAATGTTCAACATATATTTATTACTTGGGTTTATCATCAGGGACTAGGGTTCTCATTTTCAAAACCACACAATAACAGAAATTCTACATTGGAATGGGGTCCGGAATATAATTTATATAGACTATAAATCCTAAAATATGTTATGGATGAGGTGTCTAATAGATTGGAAAAAAATATTCTTCAAAAAATGGTCTATCTGAACTAATAAAATTGGAGTCTGGGACTTGATGATACATTGTGGTCTTATCATACAATTTTTAAATATTCTATTAGAATGTAACATTTTATGTTTTATTTGAAATGTGTTTTCACCAATTTATTGAGATAGATTCCCGATCACATTGAGACATTCAAAAAATAAATTATATTTTTTCTAGTGTTTGGGATCAAATTAAATTATATATTCAAGATTTGTAGGAAACTAAATGATATTCGTATGAAAAATCATGAATCCATAATGATAGAATCAAGGTTTCCCATAATAATCTTATCTTTCATGGTTAGTTCTACATTTGATAGAAAGTAATCCTTTAAACTGAATGGATGATGTTTCAACCAGGTAAGAATTTTTTTCCATTGGTTTGGACTGTACACTATCACTAATGTTTACCATTTTGAGATTGTCCATGTATGAAATGAAGAATCCCAAAAGACAGTCACAATATATTGGCAGTGGTTAAACCATTTCCATGAAACCATTCGAGAGTTCCTATTAGTGGAACTTCACCTTCAATAATCCATAGTTTATTAATGAAACAAAATTTATATACTTATTCAATGAATATTATTTAATTACTAAGAGAACACATACATTATAGGTTTGTGATAAAAGATATTTTCTTGATATAATTTAGTCGATTATCATATTTCATGAAGAAGTCTATTTTTACAAATTTAATGGTATTTTATGTATTTTATTTATTATTTTTTTTCAAATTTGTGTGAAAATAATCATATTAAATGTTTGTACAATCATGTTATTTATTGAAAATTCATGTCAAATTTCCATATATCCAGTTATTTTATTGTTTGAATAAAAATTACATAAATAATGGAATGTGAGTACGAGGAGGTAATCTGCTGCTCTGACCTCATGATCCTAGACGAATCTCTATGTCAGATTTGTAGCAGTGGAAACATAGAGGTTTTGTGATTTTTGATTTAGGGATTGACGGTTTATAGAAAATTCCAGAGTCTTCTTTGTTTTGTTTTGTTGGATCTGGTTTTTCAGCTGTATCGATGATGCTCATATGGATCCCTCTGCCGCCCTTTCCTTGTTCTGATCTCTCGATCCTCTGGGCCTCTCCATGGTGGACTCGGTGCGGTGGTAATGAAGGGGTTTTTCTTATGCGGTTTGGTGGATGGCTGTGCTCCAAGCATGAGTCACTTTGACGAAGGTTCATTTCAAGGAATCATCTTCTTGTAGTGAAGTTTATGTATTTTCTGTTTTATTAGGCATTTGTTTTCCTTCTCAGTGATGTTTCTAACTTGTCTGTGATGTTTGATCTGGTTATTTCTTATTCATTATGATTTGAATTATATCATCGGTGGTCTATGACAGTGTCTATAATGGTGGTTTGTGATGGTGATGTGCATGCTTCCGGTATTCGTACTGGTTTTCGGCATGCTGGTTTCTGATGAGATTGTTTCAATTAGGGTTGGATCATGCGGCATTTGGCTCGAGGAGTGATGATGGTCTATATTTCCAAACATGAAATAGGTGATATGTCATGGTGTGCATAGCGTGGCGGTAATAATGGATCTCCGTTCTATTTTGAATTAGGGCGTTATAAAGGATTGTGGTGCGATGTGGATGGTTTTTTTGATAATTTGAATTTTGACATATGTAATGTGTATTTTCTGGATTTTTTGTAGGTTTGTACTTTTTCTTAAAAGTGTCTTATTCAATAAAAAAAATGGATTTTTGGAAGGAGGTATGTATCATTTATGGGTAATTTTAGTAAAATTGGTTGTTTTTAAATAATATAAATGGTTATATATTTATAACACATTGAGATATTGATACCCACAATGTGAGTGTTTATTGAAAAATTGTGTCATTTATTATTTCCCCAAATTATTATACATAACTATGAAATTTTAATCATGTATACATAATTAAAGGTATATATATAAATTTCAGGTTAGTGTTATTAATATTTCTAAAATGGTTTTCCATAATTCTGTTTCTTGTTCGATATTTTTTTACTATATCGGATTGACCTATGGTTGATACCCAACGTTGATATTAAAAGAAATACAAAAAAAGTAAACGAAAATAGAAAATTTAAAAAACAAAAAAATAATGAGAAAACTTAAACAAAAAATATAGGAAATGAAGAGTTGACTTTCTAAAATGATTAAGTGAGTAGGATATTAAATTTCATTTTAAGGAGTATATGATTAATTTAGAGGGAAAAACCAAATAATTAGAAATTTTTTAAATAGAAAAATATTTATATAATAGAAAGTTGAAAGATAAGAATGAAACTATTTTCTCACACACATGTGGAAATTTAGGGGTGTTGTTGACTCATGTATTTCTTTACTAATACTATTCTAAACAATCACCTTGATTTTATTCTCTATAGATTAGTTCACACTTCTTCCCATGCTTATATAGATTTACTACATGGTGGGGTTATATATTTTATCACATTGAATGTTAAAATTAAATTTCATTTGAATGTAAAATATTCATGAACTCGGGATTATATTCTTGCATCCTTCTCTAGAATATAACTTTTCTCTATATGTAAAATGTTTTAGTGTGGAGGTGTGATCACACATTAATTTAGTATTCATTTCCACCCTTATTTCAATGTTTTTAATTGATGATGGATTACAATTTATGGAATTTATAATCATTTTTACTATACATACTATTCATTTAATCCATAATAAATAATATTGAAAATGGTAATTTAATTTTTTTTTATTTTTTCATTGAAGGTAGTGGTGATTTTAAGAGACCATGATAAAATTTTAAAAAACATGCCATACCTGTGAAAGTGACCAAGAATACTTGTAAACTAAAAACACATTTCTCCTAATGTGTTTTCTAAATTTGGTTAATTTTTTAGGTAAAATAACAAAAAGAGAGTTTTATAATTAACTTGAAGCTAAAATATCCCAATTCATCCATTAATGGGAGTAAAATGTGTCATCATTGGGGATAATAATCAATGTTTATAGTCATGATCTATTTATTCAATTTTAACATAACTTTAGTTATAAATAAGAAATTGAAAAACATTTGGTGTTGGGATATTTAATTTGTGTTATAATTTTTTTAGATTTTTTAAAATGAGTATAAGACTATGTTTTATCTAATCTATGGGTTCTAATTTGTATTAGGAAAATTGGCTGTGAAAAGAACCTTCCACTTTTCCTTTAAATTGGATCCTTAGCCAGTCCATTTTTATGTTTTTTCAATAGAGTAAACCAACGCCATATTAAATATAAAAATATATCTGTCATCATCCTAAATATTTCTAATCACCCTTTCCTCATAGGGATATAAAGGATGGATATGATTTTTCATACAAGATTTCTCCTCCTTTCGATTTATAATTGAATTGTGGGAGATTATTGCAAGGAAGACAAACACATGGAATATGATTTATGACATATAATTAGATTCCAATTTTCAATAATTTTAGTTTTTATAAATTTCATAGGATTTTATATAAATAATTACAAATTTAATAAATTTTTATGATACATTTATTAAAATACACACAACAATTGTAATCGATAAATTTTTGTGTTTATATTGGAGAAAATAGTGTTATTCCAATTAGAAAAGATAAGAGACGTGTTTATTATCATTTATATTTGATATTAATGTAATAAAATTCCTTGAAACTCCCATATGTGGTGGAACATTCATATAATGTTGTTGTTTAAGGATCAAATCAAAATATATCATTTAAAAGGGAATTTAGGGTATTCTAGATTCTAATAAACCCCCACAATTGAATTTTATAAAAACCTATTAATATTTTGGAAAAAATGAACGATACAAGAAGAATAGAAACCTTAAGATGATATGTTGAAAATATATCGCTTGAATCCTAATCCTTGTTCCAAACATCACATTTTAATTCATTTTTGGTTTTTTTGTTTTATTCTTCATTCAAAACACCCCATATTATAGATTTTTTTAATAAAAATTATTAAATATAATCATTATAAAATAATCAACACATCTTGAGAGATGAATTAGGTTATATCCTATGTTATAAATAATTACTAGGAACATAATTAATTTTACAAGTCACGAAATCATGTTCAAGGAATCATGTATAGGGTTCTATTATCCCTAAAGGTTCACCATTGAAACTAGACAACTACATCACATTGATCCCCAGAAGGAAAACACTAGTTATAATCCATGAGAACGATAGAAATGATTATTCATTTGGGACTATGGACTGGGTAGATGATGAATATTATACATAAAACACAAAAATATTTTCATGTAATATACCTCTAGGAAATATAAGAAACCCACAATGGCCTTGGTATTAGTTTAAATGACAGATGACCATAGAATGGGAAATAAAACTACATGAAACTAGAAACTAAAAATATAATAGGGAATTGATATAGTATAAATAAAAGACTAAAAATTATGGAAGGCCCTTATGTTTGATGAACATTAATGATAATGGTTTGATTTCAATGATTTCACCCTCTAACTCACATTAGTTGAGGGTGTGTTATAGATATCAAGTGGAGGAGGTGATGACATCAAAAAAGTCAATGAATAAAAAATGGAAATGAGGTTAAAAACAATTGAAACATGGTAATAAGACATATGATTATGAAAACCATTGACCTATATTATAGTTCTTAAGTGGTATGAAACATAGTATGGTGGAAAAGGGAGTCAATAGAATAGTGGATCAGTAGAAGAATGATAAATAGTAAGATATTTTTAAAAAATTGTTGCCTTCAGATTTGAATTCAAAATGACGTACAACTAAATATTTATATAAAAAAATAAAAACACTTTCTACATTAAAATTTTACCCCTGAAGAAGGATATAGACACCATGTTATCAATAATATTAGATCTTTACCATGAAGGTGCACTTATAGCTCAAAAACAACATCACATAGCGTAAACGCTTAGTTAATGAAAAATTCACATATAAAACCCTTACTGCTTGTGATATATCTCTCACAAGAACCCTAGAGGTTACCACTCTCCATAAAAATTGTTTTTAAAATAGAAATGGTTATTTCTTTTGTTTATAACTCTAATTATTATTCAATTAATTTTAGTGATTTGTGTATTATCTCTTATTTATTAAAATGTATAAAGGACCACACGAACAAGTTTATATTAAAACTAATTATTACTACCTTAAATCATCTCACCTATGTGTGATTATATAGTTGTAAAATTGTAGATTAGTTTTTGAGGTAGTTTATGTTAAGGTTTCATGTTAAATTAGAAAAAATATGATTCTCAGATAATACATGATACTACAACACATGGAAAGATATAATAAAAAATATACTTCCCCTAGGATATCGGTTTTTTCATTATCACTCAAAAAACTAACACATAATTTAAATATGAAAATCATATGAAATATATTTATATTTTCTGGGTTAATTATTATCACTCATTTTTTTAATTTGTTTACTTATATAATTTTTTATATATAATAATTAACAAGAACTATATATATAAATGGATGACATATTCACATTTTAATAAAATATACTAGATGTAAGCAGTTATTCCTTAAATTTATTATATCATTTGAAATAGAATTAAACCATAGATTGAGGTGATTATCTAGACACACATAGGAAATATTCTATTAATCAAGTAGTTCTAATGATAGTGTTGGGTGTATGCAATAAAACAATAAATTAATTGAAGTGTTCATATAAAACATAGATAAATTTGGAGGCAATCATATATTAAATATCATAATTGGAATTAAGGATTGGGTATTTGACTCAATCGATCATGTTATTATGAATTAATGTTGTTAAAAAGAGTAGATCATACCAAAATATATTTTTGTAGTTTGTAATACCTATATATTGTGATATGTTATGGATTATAGAGATACATTCTGCCATAATATCCAAAAAACTAGATATTTTTAATCCAAATATGAAGGGAACCATGATTTAAAAAAATAAAGAGATACATAAATGATTCAATAATCAATAATGTATAATTTCTTAATAAATATAAAGTCATAAAATATTGATTTTATATTATATATAATATAATGTAACAACATGACTTCATTATTAGTTTTTACTTTTTTAGAGAATGAGAATAACATTGTAGGTGTAAAATTCTATGAGTGATATTGGTTCTTCTAAATTGTTTTGTGATAATAAATAAAATATTATTTTATAGAATCCATACTACTTATTTATCCTACATAAGAAGTTAGTAAGAATAAGAAGTGTGTATATTGGAGGTATGAGTATGATAAATTGGATGTGCAATATATTTTGATATCATTTATTTCATGTGACCCACAAAAGTAGCACGAAGTAAATGATGCAGAGTCTATATTTTCGTATCTCAATGATTTATACATGGATAAGGAAAATTAATAAAGAATTTTTTTTTAAAAAACTGTTTATATGAAAATTTTGAGAGGGACTCCCCAACAGACCTTATGTAATCAGTGAGATATGGTATAATGAGTATTTAAAAATATTAGGATTCTTATTGTACAAGTATATGTATAAAAATATTATTCTCTAATATATATATATATATATATATATCTATTTTTCAATATATTTTTCTAATTTTATAATGAAAGGGTTTGATAAATCACTTTAGAGCATTTTTAACAATAATAAAAGTTTATAATTATATAAAAACTGAATATTTTTAGTATCAATGGTGAAAAATTATAGTAATTCTAGGATCCCAATGGAAAGGAAAAATAAAATTTCATAGATATAATATTATTCTAATAACTAAAATATTCATAGAGAATATAAGGATTATGAGGCTATTTTTTATGTTATAAATAATTACACTAGAAGAACAATTGAAATATAAAAGGATACATCCATAAATATTACATAATTGTTGTTTTTAAGACAATAATTCACTTTATTTAATTTCATAGATCTTTTGAGTTTCATATTTTTAAATAATTTGGTAATAAATCAAACATAATAAACCCATATAGCACAAGTGTTCACTTTTTACTTAATATTAATTTTCCCTATAATGCAAAACTTTTAAAGTTAATCTTATTTAATTTTCATGAAAAATCATCAAAACATTCATCATGAATTCTTATTTATTATTACCCATTCAAAAAACCAATGATAAACATTTTGAAATATGAGATGATGACAGAAATATTAGTAAGGGAAATAAAATTATGCAATTTTTTAGTTTAATAAAAAAAATAAAAAACAATAAAAATTTATCATTTATGAAAATATTGTTTGGGTGTATGAAACGAATCATTTCCACATGATAAACAAAAAAATTATCTTAGGTCCTAGTGAGGCATTGAAAAATGAAAATATGAGGTCAGTTCACATTATTTAAAAATTAATTAGAGTATAATATTATTGAATGGAAAGTGATTAGTTCAAATAATAATCAATTAAACCACAGTAATATAAAAAATGAGAGAGAAAATAAATTGTAAAATGTAAAATATGAACTCAATATAATTTTATAGTAGTTAGTATCAAAATGATCCTTTTTTACTATATACACACAAAACGAGTGTGTAGAACCCCTATATGTTATATCAAATTTGAAGGAGAATGCCAACTCTTTACATCCACCTTTCTCACACCTAGAGTCTGAACCTAATTCTCTTGTCTTTTACATGTTCATAAATAATAACCCAACCTTTTATAGGAGATTTGACAAACTAGAATTTTATTGTCTCAATCCTAACATCTCTCCATTTAAAGGATTAGATGAAACTACATTTTTTTTGTGGGGAAAACGTAACCTAGTGTTTCATAGGTGAGAACCCAATATATTCTTTCACAGGCTCAGTCATAACCTCATATATATTACAAATCTATAGGTAACCCATCTTATAATTTGATATACGAAACTCATAATATTATAGTAGTATTCTGTTCCTCTACTATTTTACATGTTAAGAAGAACTCACTGATTTAATGGGATAGAATAAACCCAGTATTATATGGGGACCAAACACTTTTAGATGTACTATTTATTAGGGTAGAATAACCCCATGTAAGATGCAATATTTGAGAAAATTCAATTGAAATAGCTACAACAAAATTAAATAAGAAAACATTTTAGCATGGTAAATGACTATTACTGAAGAATATGGTGAATGAATTCCGCAGTTATTAGGACCATAAATGTGTTTAAATAGTGAATCACAGGAATCTGACAATGTACTTTAGCAAGTAGTTGAACAATGAATCTCCAACAATCAGTTTTGACCATTGAAACACGAATTACTAAAAGGACAGTATCATATATCTTCTATTCACATCATGATTTGGTTTTTTATATATCAATATATAAATGACTATATTATCCACTAAGAATGTTATGATAGTCTTTCATTAATTACAATGATAAAAACATCACGTGGTTGTAGCTTGTAATTAGGATGTGAGATCGAAAAAATGTTATACATAGATAATAATTAGAATAAAAAATACATTATGAAATAATAAATATATAAATAAATAATTAATTTAAATTCCTTGTAATACAACCATAAATCATGCTCAAATTAGTATTCATATTCCAATTCAAATTTTAATATCACACATGATTATTTTCTATATAAAGAGATGAAATTAATACCCATGTGAGATTTCTCTTAATATCATGGGGTGAAAATTAAAACATCTTTTAATAACATGAATTAATATACTTGAAAACTCACTCATAATAATTGAGATAAATTATATATATATAAACATGTTTTAATTTAAATATATCATGTTTCTTGATTTTAGTGTAATCCAAACACACTTTAACTCAATTGAGTCCTATTTAATTCATAAAAAATTTTAAAATATGTTATTAAAACATCTAGATAATTATTATGTAATTATAGAAAAAACATTAACAATATACATTAAAAAATATAGAAAAATTGAAAAGTGAAATGTTATGTAAAACAGAGAATGTTTCCATGTTTCACTGTATCCTATAGAAAATCCTAAAACTATATAAAAAAATCGAAAATGGGATTCTTGTAGTATATTGATGTAGGGGATTTATAATAAAATCTATGTATCTAAATAAATGTAAGGAAATTTACGTAAATTATTTCACATAGGAGATTCTAGAAATTTGTAAAAAAACATAACATATAAAAACTAAGAATTAAATAATACCTTAAAAATAGAATAATCCATTTCATCATTGATTTAATTATATTCCTATAATTTAATTATCAGTCTATAAACCTAATAATAACCTTAATTGGAAATCTACTTCTCATATTATCATCAAAATACAATAGAAATATTATTCTAGAAAACTACACAATTCTAACTAAAAACATGTAGTGAATTTAATCTAATTTATTTAATAATATAGAATAATTCAAATATTTATTTATTCTTTCAAAATGTATTTAATTTTTTAAGAATTAAAATTTGACAATAATTGCTTTATTTGAAGTCTTTTAGACAATATTATAGTGAAAATAATGAAGTTACTTTTCCTCAAGGTATTTGACACTATTAGGTGACAATGTCAGTTCATTTTCTATAGATTGTAGGTTGACATGGTAAGTTTACTTCTAAACAGAAGGGTCCAGACATTACTAAACTTTTTATCTACAAATTTCCAAATTTTTGATCTAAAATATGTAAAATGATATTCTATGGTCTCAAATGACTTATAAATCCTAGGAACACTTCATGAAACCTATAGATCTTGTAATGAACTACTATATTTAAAAAAATAGAATCATTTAAAGAAAAAAATATTATGATATGATCATGAATAAGAATAATTTACATAATAAAAATTATTAATATTTTTAAAAAACAAATCACTATTTTTAATTATAAAGACATATTGTGGCTGATAGAGCTAGTTAACATTCTCCCCATCTGATAATTATAAAAGAAATTGTATGTTTGGAAACATCTCGCCCGATTTTGATTTATCAAAATGTTTCAATAAAATAATTATCCCTTTGAAATTAATACATAAAAATTAATATCCTTCAAAAAATACTTTAAAAACACATTGTATTACAAATATTAATTAAACATTAATATTTAAAAACATACAAAGAGCCCAAAAAACAATCAATTTTCAAAACATATATCCAAAATCTACTATTCCAAGAGCATAATTTTAAAGGTTGTTTGCAAAACATAGTGATAAACCCTTTATAAAATAACATTTTAATTGATGTAAATGTTTATATATTAAGTTGAAAATACCTTATACATATGAAAAAATCTCAACACAATAATATAATATAATAATATGGATAGAAATAAAAATTATTAATATCAAAATATAGATACCAAATTTCAACAAAATGTAAATAAATCTAAATATTCCATCATTTAAAACCACACATTAAAATAACAAGTCATTACATATTTTAAAACCATGAAAGTGAATTCTTAATCTTATTGAATTTTTTTTATAAATTTAAAAAATAAAATGTTAATTATTCATAACTGATTATATTTAAAAATAAATTAAATTACATTTAAATTACTATACTTTTCACTAATGTACATACCCAAAATTTCAGTATGTTCTAACAAAAATGCACATTAGATTACAATATTCTAAAAATTGAATAATTTTATAGGGAAAATTAAACAATATAAATATGGTTCCCCTCATTCAATTCAATATATATATCAATTCAAAAAATAAGAATTTAAAAAAATTGACCTCAATTATAGATTCCAAGTCTACTATAAAAAAATTAGTTTATATAGAAATTGAATACCAACATAAATAAACTAGTGGAGACACTTTTAAGTAACTTTTTTTTACTAGATAAATATGAATATAAAACAATACATATTATTATTATGAATACAATTTCTATACATTAATATTATTCAAAATTAATGTAAGAATATTTTTAAAATAAATTATTAATAAAATCAGAAGTTGGAGAAAAAAACAAGAGAGGATAATGGATTCACATTTTTCTTTATATTTCAGGATTTCATAAAAAGTAATCTATATTCATGAATATTTTAAAATGTCCATAAAACATATGGATTTATCCTTTTAAAATATACATATATAAAACATGTGTATAATAGGTTTCAAAAACTAAAATTTCCAATATGAATTCATAAATATAATTAAGAGTAACAACCCCTAAATTGATGCAAAATTAAGAATAATAGTAACTACCCCTATATAGATGAATTCCATTAAAAATAAAATAATCAAAGTAGTATGAGAATAATCTTAAATCATGTAGTGAAAACATCTTGTAAAAAACATTATGTTCACAAGGAGACACAAAACACGTTATAATGTAATAAATGAATTCTAAAAGTAACAAAATTATAATTTCATACATTTAAACCATAATTTACCCAAAAATATGTTATCTACTAAACATATAAAGATTTTAAATAAATTTTAGAGTTTTTCAATAAGTAAACATAAAGATACCAATGTTCACTAAATAAATAGAATGATAATTATTTATGTACATGGAATAATCCCAATAAGATACTAGGTTTTAACGATTATCCAAAATGAAATATTAAATATTATTATGCTAATTACAACATGCATAGGATAATACTATACTGATATGCATGTCAAACAACAAAGTTGGAAATTCTATATTACTAGGGTTTAAATAATGGATTTATTTTACATGGAAATTTTTTAATAATGTATTTATACAATATAATTAGAATACATACCTTTAGGAACCCAAGAGATATATAATTTATACATTTTCGCCTTAAAATAAGATTTATACAGAAAAGTGATTTTATGAACAAAATATTGACTTAAAATCATCAGAAAATAAAATGAATAATGACTATTAGATCAACATTTAAATCAATTATCTAAGGAAAATCCTACCGGATATCCTTTTACAAAATTATTTCCAAGAATAACTAGAAACAATAGGGAAAATTATGTCTATTAATTTTACCATTACATTTTTGGAAATAAGTATTATTTCAAATATTAAAATTTTAAATATATTTATCATAAATTCTGTTTTTTTTTCAAACCATTGATACATTTATCTAATTAATTCTTTAACCAATCAATTTTTTTTAAAATATTTTAAATTAATAGAAAACATTTCTAGTGAGGAGAATTATTATTTAAAAAAAATTTAATCTTCACATTTATATTTATTATATTCATCCTCAAAATTAGTCATATCATCCAAAAATAAATTAAATCTTATTTTTTGATATTTATTACTCTTAGAAAAAAATCATCAATCCTATCATTTTCATCTTTATGCTTTAACATTTCATAATCAATACTTATGTTTCTTAATTTATAAATTTAATGATACAAAACCTTCTTACCATCAATAAATTTTATAAATCAAAATTTTAAGATACTTTTATTTTCTCTGACACTATATATTCATTTTTTATTGATGCATGTATAAAAGTAATTTCTATTATTTGATCTTCATATGAATCTCAAATTTCTGTTATTTCATTAATAATTGGATTATAATTTTTAAAATACATAGAAGAAAGAGAATCCGAACTATTACCACTATCTTTAGGTCTACAAGTCACACATATATTTATATCTTCTCTTGAATATGAACCAAGATCATCTGAACACGAATGTGGTTGTGAAAATTTTACCTTTGAATATTTGGACAGAAAATCCATATTACTAGTTTCTATTGGATTTTCATCCTTTTTTATGAACTTTTTGAATCCCTCAATGTATTCATTGATTTATTTCCTCCCATTTTCCCCTTCCATTGATTTTTGAGCTTCAAACAATTGGGTTTAATATTTCATCTCTTCCTATAACCATAACAAATAAAATATGAAAAATATAAATTCAAATGCACTTTAATGTTAATGATATCTCCTTAAAGAAAATGATTTTTACCTTCTAATAGTTAGATAATCCTTTTCCACATGTCCATACCTTCTATAATTAGAGAAAAAATATTTCTTGGAATCTTCTTCTCTAAATTTTGTTGTCTAAAGCTATTTTCAAATATCATAAACCATTATTTACCTAAAAATTTGGTCAAAAATATTTCTAGAAATATATCAATAAATAATATTCTTGACCTTATAATTATGATAATATTAAACAAAATATTAATCGTTTAGATCAACCGAATCAGATTATTGAAAAATGTATGATTTAATCACAATATCCCAAAAAATAACATCAATACTCTTTATATAAGAATTGGCTCAAATATTCCACTAAGTATACATAATACCATTTAAAATTGGAGGCAATTTCAAATCCAGAGAATTTATTTTCCTTAAGACATCCATAACATAAAATGATCTTTCCACTAGTCTAGTTAATGACTGGATAAATTTTTTCCATAATTAATTTAAAAAATAAAATGAATAAAAATATATCATAAATGACCCACCCTCCAATATCAATTATGAGGTTCCAAAAAAGTGAAAAACTAATTTATCTATAAAGGGTCCTGGTAATATAATATTTGTTATGTCTGATGTTGATCAAATAACTATACTTATCCGTAGAAGTGTCTCAAATGATATCAATGTTTAGGTCCAAGTGAGGCGATGGAAATGGAAAATAGTGGGAGGGGTTGAATTTTCAGTGATTAGAAAAAAATATGTGTATAAAATTAATGAGAGTAAAGTGACTAGTTTAAACAATAAACAATTAAACCTTATCGATATACAAAATTTGATAGAAAAGAAAATAAAAAGAGTAAAATAGGAACATAAGATATTATTATAGTAGTTCAGATCTAAATGATCTTGCAACTAATCTTTACACAACAACTTGCTATATAGATCCCACTCTAGAATATCACTTTTGAAGGACATTGAAACCCCATTATGTTAAACTTTTTTCATACCTAGAGGATAAGCCTAATTCCCATTTCATTAAAGAGTTTAGGATGGAAACCAAGGATTTTATAAAAGAATATCAAACCTATACTTTTATAGCCTAAACCATAACATATTTACCATTTTGTGTTTATATTGAACCCATTTTTTTAGGGGAAACCCTAATATAGATTATTATAGGTACAGAATACACCTAGAAATTCTTGGGCTCAGTCCTAACCTCTTCTATATTATGGATCACGAGGATCCAAGTCTTCTAAGGAGACAAAGTAAATCTAGACTCTTACAGGAACAATCATTTCCTCCACTATTTTACCATTTTATTAGTACCTAGTATTCGAATGCGATAGTTTAAACTCATTATTCTAAGGGGACAGAGAAAACACATACATACATTTTTTGGGTAGTATAACCCCATGTACTACACACTATTTGATACTATACAAAAAAGAGAGTTACATAACAATGAAATAATAAAATAGGTTAACCTGGTGAATTATTTTTTATGATGTTTTTGGAGAATGAATCAGGTTGTTCTCGGACCCTTCAAGATGTTGAAACAGTAATGAGTGAGCATTTAGCAGTGTACTCGAGCAAGTAGTTAAACAACGAATCTCGATGTACCAGCTTGGAACTACACAACATGAAAGAGTAAAATCATATTCATGTCTATCTACTCTTCATTAAATGTATTGGTTTTTTATATAACAAAAAATAAATAAATATTTTTTCTACTTAAAATTCTATTAATCTCCCTAATAAATTCCAATGATAAAAAAAATCATGTGAAGATATCTTATAATTAATATTTCAGATTGGAAATCATTATATTAAATGATAATAATTATAATAATAAATTATTAATACAATAGTAAATATATCTAGAAATGATGATAATAATTTCCTCATAATACTCCCATAAATCATGTGAGACTAACTTTTTAGATTCCAAATTAAAATTTGAACATTACCGACACTTATTTTTCAGATAAAGAGAGAAAGTTAATTTACACATGATCATTATATATATGTCATGTTTATAATAATTAATTTTTTTTCATTAACCAGTATTAATAACATTGGAATATTACCTCATAATAATTGAGAGAAACTCTACATATTAAAACCGATTTGAATTTAACTCTCTCATGTTCCATGATTTGAGCATGAGTAGTCATGATACCATGGACTTAAGATAATGCCATTTAATTAATTTTAAAAAAAACTTAAAACATATTTTAGGGATTATAAATAAATAATAAGTCATTATATAATAAATATAACATAAAAAATAAAAATTAAAAACATATAGATAATTAAAAATTTAAATGTTATGTAAAACAGATCATATTTCTAGGTATTACAATAACCATTATAAAATATTAGAACCACGTAAGAAAATACATGAATGTGATTCATGTTGTATATTTATGTAGGGTATTCACAGGTGAATCTATGTAGCTAAATCTATGTATGGAAATTCACGTACCGGATTTCATATAAGTGATTCTGGAAATTTGTGGATAACATATCTTATAAAGATTAAAACATAAAAAATAGCATTAAAAAGAAGAATGATTTTTTACATCAGTTTAATTATATTTATTTAATTTTATTATATTTCCATTTACTCAAGAATCATCTGACATTCACTTCTATAAACCATATTATAATTAATATAAAAAAGTAAATTTATTATAAAAAATTTCAAAATTCTAACTGAAAACATATGGTGACTTCAATCTAATTTTTCTAATAATAGGGACTGATTCAGAGTTTAATTTCTTATAATTAATTTTGAATTATTATTTTTATATTTACAACTCAATAATAATCACTTAATTTGGTGTTTTTGAGACATTATTATAGTTAAAATATGGAAGAAATGTTTTTGATGGTATGTTCGATGGTTGGTTGACATGATCAATAATTTTTTTCACATAGAAGGTTTACACATTCAGTTAAGTCCCACATTTTAGGTTGCATAATTTTTGAAATTGTTCATTCCCATGCATTTTAAAATTTTAGTTTTAGAATAAATATAATGATATTATAGGGTTTTAAATGAATTATTTATCCAAGGAACAAATCGTGAAACGTGTAGTACATCTAATGACTTATAAAACATAATAAACTAAAACAAATTAAGAAAAAAATATTATTATATGATCATGATTATGATTTATATATATAATTTAAATTAATTAAACTTTTAAAGGAAATAAAATAAATAATTATTTATAATTATCTTCACATAATTTGAATCAAGGAACTACTCAACAGTTAATTCTCAAAGAAAACCTTTAAACCCCAAAACAATTAATTAATTTTTTTGGAAACATAAATCATTATATTCATAACTATTGTTTGAAAAAATAGGATCTAAATTAAATACATTGGAGAAACCTACCCGGTTAACTACAACCTTATTTACTATAATGATAATAACTATTACCCAATGCATTGGATCAATTTTTAAATGACCCATAATATAATTCATACCATAGTCATCCATCATACAAGATGTGTCAGGATCACCCATTTTATATGGTTTATCAGTCTCACACATCATTTTAAATAATTCCTATATACTATATCATGAAAAATATTTCTTATGATTGCATATTTTATCAGAGAACACATGGTAACCTATTTTTTACGTATATGTAAAACACTTGAAGATATTGAAACAACTTGTATTTTTAAAATTTATTTTCTAAAAAAATACAAAAAATGAATGGAAATACAATTTTTCATTTATTAAAACTTTAAATTTATTAAATTAATCCAATATTCAAATAATGGTTATAGTGGTGGGAAAATTCTTTGTTGATGTAAACATTAAAATAGAAAATTTCTTTTGAACTTTGTAAAAAAATTAATTGATTTTGTGAAAATATAAAATATTTAATCCTTTTAAAGAAATTAAAATATTTCATAAAGTTTCTAATAAAATTATTTAATTTTCATTTAAAAAATATGATATTTCTAAAAATATGGACAAGGAAGAAATTATTTTGAAGAGAAAATTTAAAAGAGGGATTTTAAAAGAAAATCCCTTACAATGAGTATGAATTATCATGTAAATTATTTATCCTCTTGAACAATAAAATTATGTTAATTTTTTAATTTTGTAACAAAATTATTCATTTTTGTTTTTAATTTTTATTTTATTCATTACCATGTTATATTCAATTACGAAATCATTTATGTTTATGTCAGACATTTTGATGATATTCTACAAATATGTCAAAAATGTATTTGGTAAGGTGACTATGGTCAAATTAGCCATCATTACATAATTTATAGACTAATAACACTGAAATAATTATCCTTTTTATAAATGAATTATATTTTTAAAACAATCCATGAAATTTGATTATGAGAAATAAACCATGTTACAATCATGGAGTTGGTAGGATGTATGTAGGCATGAGTAATAGATCCATTTTTAAATGATTATTATGAAAAGAAGCTAAGTATTATTTTATATCTCCCAAAAATTTATCACATCATAAATAACACTTTATTTTTTTAAATGTGAATATATATATCATCTATGTGATGTGATGACCAAAAAATGAATCACATTGCTTCATGGAGGTGTTAGCCTACACGTAAGTATGAACGATGATATCGTTATTAACATAATGGAAATTAAGGAAAATAGATGATATATTAATTCTTTATAATGGTATATATTTCTTTAATTTGATATATATAAATTAATTCTATTATTTTAACCATCCATGAGAGGCAGTGATGGAAAATGAATTACATTGGTTCGTGAGGTGGTAGTCCTCCATACAGATGAATGATGGTTTCTTTTTTCTATTTCATGGAATTAGAGATTAATATTAGAAAATCCAGGAACATAAAAAAAATATAATTATAAGGAATATTTTTTTTATTTGTTCATGTCTTATATTTTAGGAAGGAGGAAGAAGAAAAAATAAAATATAAACACTTGATTAAGAACAATACCCCTTGTTCGGACAACTTCTAAAGGTTTACGACAAAATAAATCATAGAATGGTTTTATTATCAAACCAAAGACTATAAGATGTGAGGACTGATATATAGAAGGTAATTTTTCATGTATTTTATGAGACACAATTTTTTTAAGAGTGAAAAAAGAAGATATTTTGTTCCCTTTTATAAGATAGGAGAGGGGAACTCTTCGAAATTCATAAAGTATTAAATTTTTATAAATTAATATTAAATTTTAGATTTATAAAAATTGTTAAAAATTGAATATAATATGAGGTTGAGTCAAAATATTCTCATCCAATTTAAAATTTTACATTTTTAGGCTATGTTTCTACCTTTAACTATTTTTATTGAACCTGTGTTAACTCTTTTTGACAATTATCATAGTAGTAATGTATTTACTCTTTAGGGGTCAAGAAAGGTACTATAAATGAAAGAAATTCCCATAAATGGAAACTGTTTGATATCATAAACCATATATCATTTAAACAAATAAATATATGTTTTTATTAATTTTATATCATTTAATAAAAAATGTTTTATATATAATTTATGTATATTTTTATACATATAATTTAAAATGAGTATAAAAACATCATGAAAAATATGGAATTCATATATAAAACATTAAAAAATCCATAATATGTTATAATTATCTTATAAATATTTGAAATATAATAATTATTTCAAATTATATTACTTTTGTTATTTTTAAAATCATTTATTTTAATTTCCTTTATATTAGACAATTACTACATCAATACTTCATAAGAATTGAAGGAAATTATGAAGTTAAAAAAATAATTAATTTAACAGAATTAAAATTATCTCATTATTCAATAAATTACTATAATTATTCATTTAAATCTCCTTATTTTCCCTTTTTGAACATAAAATAGATATTTAAAAGCAAGAAGGGGACATTTGGTCTTTTTCTTTACTTAATATATTATATATGTCACTTCCATGGAAAAGTTCCCTATAAATATATAAATACCAATCCTATGGTAAAATTTTATGAATTAAATTCATCTAATAATATTAAAGAAGAAAAATCGTGGCTTTATCATTTAGGTTTGACCTTATTTAGCCCAATTTACCCTAGTACCATGGTGATGAATTCTTACAATTTTTACTATTCATTATGAAGAAAAATTAATTTATCATTATTAAATAATAATAATTTCACTGATTCAAAACAAGAAATTAATATTATCAAATTCAATCTCTATAAGTTTCATAAATTAATTATATTAGTATCCCAAAATGCATGGAAAAAAATTTCTGAAGAAAAAAATACCTTTTTATGTCAAACAGTTTTTATACAAATATCATGTAAATTGTTTATTATTTTTTAATTAAATAAATACATTTTAAATAAATTATATTTTTATTAATTTATTATAAAATTAAAAAAAATATTTATATTTTTAACAAAAATAAAAAGATAGTTTTTAAAAAATGAGTATTTTTTACTATTCATTGAAAAATCAACATTTTTAGAAAAATTTCCAAAAATAATCTTTGGATAATTTTGATGTGCTTATATTAAAAATTATTCCATTTTAATCAAATAAAATATCTATTATTTTTATAAATTAATTATAATATTTTCTCACAAAAATAAATAAAAACAATTTTTGATGTAAACATATTTTAGAAGAATAAAATGACATTATTAAAATTTGTTTGATTATTTACTTAGAGTTTTTTAATAAATTTATATAAAGTATTACCACTATATAAATTTTTTAAATACATAAATCTTATTCACACCTGCCAATTCAATATCAAGGTAATAGCGATCATATTTAAAAAAATTATATTTCTTGTTTACTTAAGGATTGGTGATACTTGTTGTATATGTTAAATAATTTATTTTTCATTTCAAATACTTTAGACTATTACATTCTCCCCTTTAATAAATTTTAGCATCACTATTTTAACTTGAGCCTCCTAAAAAAGGGTTTTAGATTTTGAAATACCTTTCTTGAAATTCTATATCAAAAATAGTTTTAATAAAATGTCCTCTTGAAAAGAGGGAAAAGAGAAAATGATGTTAATCTAGAATACCATATAACTAGGCTACCAAATAGTATAATTTTCACTGGATGTAAAAATATGAAGATGGAGATAATTCATAATTGGAAAATAATTATGGAGAGTGATAGAGATAATTGATCATAATAATGTGAATGATCAAGTGATATTTAATGAGCACAAAACCATAACTTGATGAGAAAAAGACTAGTGATTCATCAAAAGTGAAGGTAATAGGATATTGTTTTTTGTTTTAAGATCCTTTGATAATATATTAAGAATCAATTTACCATCTAGTTGAAAAAATTAGAAAATATACTTACTTGATAATTACAATTTTATCCTTTATTCAATATCTAACAAATTATTATATTTTTCACAAAAAATTATGTATTCAAGATGATTTTTTTATACTTGAACCCCAAATTAAACATATCATAGATGAAATTGTCCACAAAAGGATATAAATATCATACTACTATCACTAAACATTAACTAATGAAAAAATGTCTATCACAACATATTTCTCAAAATAAACAAACAATCATGTGAAGAAATAAAAAATTATTAACAAAATTCTCAACAAAAACACCCAAATTTCATGTTATTTCATTTTATAAATAACTATCCTCACAATTATTCAAAATATTCCTAACTTAAATTTAATCCCAATAATTAGAATAATTGGATCAATATTTTATTCTGAGTAAATTTTTTGAAATTAATCTATATCTAATATCAGTAACTCATAATGTCTCATAAAAAAATGTATACACCCTAATACTCAATTCTCCATGGTTTGCTAATAATTTCAATAAGTAACTAGAATCACTATAATAACACATTAAAATCATATATTCTTCATAAATATTATACAAATATTATAACTAAAACCAAATCCAATCATATTATTAATGTTACCCAAAATTATTTTGATATTCTTCTAAAATAACAATAATCACATAATCACGAAATTAATTTTCTATATGATGATTATCTACGCAGTAAAACATATTTTCCAAAATTGTAATAACTTATAATTTCTTCACTTTTTGACATCATATAAACTCTTAAGGTTCCCAATACATTTATACTTTTGTTAAAATAATTTAAAAGATTTTTTCTTCAACTAACCTCTAAATAAACACAAGATAATCTTAATGGTTATATATACCACAAAAATCTTTTAGGACTCCATAAATGTATCATAAAAAATAAAACATTTTCTTTATGATTTTTTCCAAGGTATTGATTCTATCTAACATATGTTTTAAATTTTTAATACAAAACCTAATATAGAATAATCCTTTTGCGTTTCTTGATTGTTATAATATTTATAATATATCAGGGTATCATTGATAAAATACAACTATATCAAAATTAGTAAAATTCAATACATAAACACATCCTCCATTAAACTTCCGTCCAAAACCATTAACTGTGCTTCATCAAATTATTCCTAAATACCTAATTCCTATAATAAACTATATAACTAATGTATTTATTATTCATAAACACCAACCCAATTAGGTTTCATACTTAGATAATAATAAGATAAATAAAATCATAAATATAGAAATATTGGTCTTATTTTATGTTGTCGATATCCTGTTTATATTTTAGCATGAATTAAATTTATCTTGAAAATAAAAAGTGAAGTGCATGGTCATTTTTTTTGTGATAAATGAGTTGGATGAGTATATATTTTAAAATCAAATAAATAATATTCCATGATCAATATTATTTTTTGAGAAATGAAAAGGACTTGGATAGATCAAATAGTTTCTTATAGTTTATTTGGAATTTCCAAAAGCTTTTAAAAATAATTTGAATAATATTTTCCCATGATAGGGATTTTTAATTCAATTTGGAGGGGTAAGAAGGTTGGGTGGGACCCTTTTTCCTTCATATTTATAAACAATATTTTATTTATAGAAAATAACAAAAAAACACACAAATGAAGACCTTCATGTTATTATTAAAATGGTCCTTTTAATTTCAATAACCATATAAATTCAATAATACTATCACATTAAAATCCTCAAAAAACAGAAATAAATTCACCGATGATGAATTTTTTAACCTTAAAGTTTATCTCATACCTTTCTCCTTACAAAACTAGAAAATTAATAGTATTATTATGAAATAAAAATTCATTTTAATCTCTTGAATTAAATATACATCAACCAAATAAATGCTCTCCTAAAATTCCATTAATCACCTTGAAATATAATCACTTATACCCAAAATGGGGGTGTATAAAAATTTGAACTTATGATCAAAATCAAAAAAATAAAAACTAGATTCTATCTATAACTCCAAAGATTACATAACATGAATCATCATAATATCCAAACTTATCTAAACATTTCATTTGATACCAACTACATGGAACCATCCTCAACCAATACATCTTCCTATGTTTTTAGAAAAGAAGTCACTTTCATTATTTTTAAGAAATATTATGGTTTTGTTTTTAGATATTTTGGTAAAAAATCATGAATAATAGACCCATATATTATAAGGGGAAACTTTTACTCTGTAATTTTTTCCCACAATGTAAAACCTCAAAAATTAAACTCGTTTTTTCCATGACAAATCTACGTGACTTTTTACCTGAATTATTTATTATTCTTACCCATCCTAAAACCCTGTGAAATTTTTTTATACATGTGATAAGCACAAAAATATTAGTAAGGGACATAAATAATAAGAAAACTATTAATTTATTGATAATTCTAATAAGCAATTCACTGTTTACCTTTTTTGAAAATACTTTTTTAGCGTATGAATTAAATCATTTCGACTAGATAAAAATAAACATTTTTCTTAAAGAAAACCTTTAAAATCCATAAAAAACATTATGGAAACATAGAGAATTATATTAATATCCACTATTTGATATAACATGATACTAGTTAAATGTATATTTTAAACCATCCTAGATAAGACCCTTCTTCTTTCTTATTAAAACAATGAACATTAACCAATGTAGTTGAGCACTATCATGACATACCCATAATATAATCTATATTAGACTAACCCATCATATTAGCTATATTTGGATAAAAAACTGTATAAGTTATATTAGGCTCAACTATCATTATTTATAATGATCATGTGCCATATATTTAATAAAACGTTTTTATGCTTAAATCTTTTATCATAAATCTCTTTAAACACTCTTTTAAACCCATATAAAAAACACTTTCGAATATTGAAATTCCCTTTCTTTTGAATTTTTTTTTCAAAAAATAAAATACCAAAAAGTAATAGTATGAGAAATTTTTGTTGAATAAAAAGTGAAATATTTTATTAGAATCCAAATTTAAATTATAATTTACAATGCTGGGATAAGTTTCTATCATCATATACGTTAAAATAGAATATTCTTTTTTTTCTTTTATAAAGAATTTCATAACATTCCTCACAAAAATTATTTTGAAATTTTTCTAAACGATGTAAAAAGACAAATATTATTTCCTTGGGATTTATTTTATACTAATATTAATTCATTAATAATATATTCTTAAAAATATCATAATGGAAGGAAAATATTTTTAGTGGACACATTAAAAGAGTATATAAAGAAGGAAGGCTGTAGCCTTGAGTCTGAACCATCTTGTAGGCTCTTTATCTTACTGAATAATACAATTTTGTAAATTATTTAATTCCTTGTGATTTTGTTAGTTTTATTAATCCTTTTTATTTTATTCATTACTATTATATATTTAGTTACTTAATAATTTATGTTTATGAAGAATGGTTTGATGATATTTGACCCATATTTCCAAAATAACTTTGGTAGGATTAGTATGGTCAATGTGGTAAATATATTGTCAAATCTAGATCAATAAACATGAAATATATATCATTTTTACACATAAATTATATTTTTAAAACCATCTATGATATATGGTTTTGATAAATAGACTACATTACAATCATAGAGATTGTAGGCCATATTTAAGCATGAGTAATTTTTCCTTTTTTATTGATCATTATAGAAATAAGTTAAGTACTATATTATCTTTACATAATGATAATCATATCATAAATTACATATTTTCAAATTAAATATACTTATATATATAGTTTATATCATGTGGTGATAAAAAAAACAATTACATCCCTTCGTATAGGTGGTAATCGACAAGTAAGAATGAATGCCGATATAATTTTTTAGAGAATGAAATATTGTGAAAGTAGATGATATGTTACCAATATATAATGATAAATATTAAATTTATATTATATATATATATATATTACATCCATCATTACAACAAGCCATGATATTCAATGATCAAAAAACGATTGAATTGGATCTTGAGGCAACGGTTTTCTATACAAAAGAATGACTGTTTCATATTCAATTTTTGGGAATTAGAAATAGATATAGGTCATTAAATAAATCTAAAAGCATATTAGTATAATACATATATTGTTGTTATTATTTCATAATGTTTGAATAAATTTTTCAGGTGGTAGAAGTAGAAATAAAATGAAAATGATTTATTAATAACTATGAATATTTTTCAGACAAAATCTTGTGGTTTACATCCAAATATTTCCTTGGATGGTTTTGTAATAAAAAAAAGGCATGTTGTAAATGGGTATGGATTTAAATAAGTGAATTTGTTATAGATTTAAAAAACCTAAATGTTTTTATCTGTTAATAAATGTGATGTGGAACATCCCTTTTTTATCAGAGGGAAGGATCCCTCTTGGAATTTGTTTATGTATTAAATTCACATAAATAATTTTCCATATTAAAATATAGAAACATTTAAATTATTTTAAGATAACATATTTATGATTTAAAATTATCTCATAAAATAAAAAATGGACATGTTTAGGTGATGTTTTCAAAATTTTATTTAATACCATGTGTGAACCCTTTTTGAAAACTATAGCATCATTGATATTTTTACTCTTTAAAGGTAAATATATTACTCTTAATGAGAGTAGGATCATAAATACATCATTATAAATTAAATCATATTTAATTTACCAAATATTTTATTTTTAATATTTTTAAATCATTTAATAAAACAATATATATGCTATCTATTCACTAAACATTTCACCCAAATCAATTATACCAATTAATAAATGTTAAAATATGGAATAAAAAACCATTTCTTGTGTAAAAAATGTACATTAAAAAACCTAATGAACCATGGACCATGATTTTTGATAAATCCTTTAAATCCATGATCAGATCTCAATCACTAATGCTAACATACATTCATTACCATCACTTGTCTTTAAGAATCCTCTTTGACACTATAATACAATTGAAAATATATTTATCCTTTTCATAAAAAATTCATATTCTATAATCATGTCTTAATCCATCTTAGAAATAATTTCTTTATTGTAATTTAATTTGTACTCTCTTTTGGGTACCAACAATATTCATCCTTGTCATCTTAGTAGACTATTCTCTAATTGTATTTAATTTTCAGTTACAGAACATACTAAATATTCCTGACTTACACCATTTAACATTAAAATATAGATTTCCATGACTATCTAAATATATTTAGTCCAATATAATCTAATCATTGATATGAAACCATAACCAGTACTGGTCAGGGTTCAAAATATACATAATTACAGACATTTACTTAAATATCTATCTAAACAATAATCATACCCTAAATCAAAAAATGTTTTGATCCCCACTATATTATTTTACTTATCCTTGATCAATGACCACAAAATTTCCAAAATTTTATCCTTACATGATTAATTTTACTCATAAACCATGGTTATTATAACTTGATAAACCCATCCCAAGAGCATATATAATGGTCAATAAACATTGTGTCTCTCTTCCACTACCATATTAATATTTCATTATCTACGGTACTAACAAATATATATTGAGGTTACTGACATTATTTAATACCATGTTACTCTTCTATTTTATCCCAGTATATAATCCATATCACCCCTAGTAGTTCTATAATACTATTGGTGGTGGACTTAACAAAGTTCAAGCACCTTCTATATTCCTTACTAATCAGACCGAGCAACAAAGTTATCATAAAATTTCATTGTATTATTCAATCATGTTTAAATATTTATTTTTAATTATGTGGTTACATATGCTTACCCGTACATGTTTGTATATATGATTAATTCTAATTCCCATGACTATTAAGTCATTTCACAACCATACTATAGAGACCTAAACTTTTTCACCTATCATACCTCATTCCACAGGTTCTCACTAGTAAACCAACATTTATAAATCCTTATATAATGTTATTATTTAACTCATATACTACATATCATATAAGGATAACTCCCTTAACACTTTGGTTTTAAATATACGTTATCTTACAAGATTCTATGGGTCATCACATTCTCGATCGAACCCCTAAACCTGATAATTCTCAAAATACCCCTAGAATTCCTCAATCTATATCCACATAGTCAAGAAACATATTTATCCCCCAACTATATCATAGTACATAAACTCCACTCATGGTTTTTCTCCATATTATGTTCAATAGGACCTGAACACACACCCCATATTCTCTTAACATACATACTATATAGGCTTCAAAAGTAGTCATCCTACATAGGTAACCATCAACTTGAATTCACTTCAATTGACACATTTGTACTCACATTTAAATAGATTATCCATTATCCTATGCTCAATATGGTTCACAATCTACCATGGATAATAAAATATATATAATCACAATGTTACCATCATTTGGATGAACCTAACTACCACCATTTAACAATTAATCTCATTCCTAAGCCAGTGTATACCCTAAATCTGACCTTCCACTTAGCTAAGATCAAACCACTATAAATCACATACAATTAATCCTAGGCTTTCACAAATAATAATTGTTCAAGAGTCCTATGAATTTCATTCACAATTATCATGAAGTACTACCAGTTCATTTAATCCCATGTACACTAAAGGAAACCAGCATTCATATAACAAAATCATGATAAAACCTGACCTATTTACCAATATCATAGAATGTCATATCTATCCAAGATTACCATTTTAAAATAATTTATTTTATTTGTATAATCCTACTCCCTTGGTATATCCTTTAACAAAAATAAAATCATAAGTAGAATAATAAAAGATCTCTAATAATTTTCTAACTTATGTGAATCACAAATATATAGAGTCATATGATATCATATCTTCGATAACCCATCCATTATATGAACCATTCCACATATAAGTTACATCCCATTAATCATACAGTCATGCTTTAGTTATATATAACCTATGGAATCCATATTTCAATAGCCACATCCTAGGACTTTCATCGATAACGAGAATTATAACATCCTCACACAACTCATTGGCATGGATTGATTCAGAGGAACTTCTGATCTTAAGTCACATTACCTCGAAACAAAAGAAAATAAATAAAGTAAATATTGTTTAACTTGAATATAAATGGTGTGTGTGGGGGGGGGGGGGTATTTAATCTATAAAATACAAACACAACTATAACCAGATAAACAAGAAATCAACTAATCTAAAGACATATATATAAATGATTCATGTGAAAAACATAATAAATATATTAATATAAAAAAATAAAAAATAAATAAAATACCAATATCATGTTAATATCAAAAATATGTATGATATAATCTACAAATTAGTAAAAGACTCTATCAGTGAGGTGCACCATTCTAGATGAATACATTCAACCTATTATCACAATGAAATTCATGGTGCTCCACTAACGAAGTATAAAACCATTCCCTTTCCTATATCATAGAAAATAATATCTAAATATGCACAAATATTCTGATTTATTGTTGTTTATTACACCCTAATAGGCAAATCCTAGAATCTTTTACCACATTCTAATAAGATCAGAAAAATGTTTGTTCACATGAATTTTAAAAAGGGGGGAATATTATTAAAGAAGTAAATAGTTTACACTAAAATAATACATATAGACGAATAGATTTTACAAAATAAATATTACCAAATTTGTGTTTAACATTTCAAGTATTGAAGGAAATCAATTAATTTCAAATTTGAAAAAATCATCCATGTTCTCTCTCTCTCTCTTACACATTCATACTAAATGATATTCTAATGGTTTCAAGTAGTGATACATCCTCCACCAAGAAATTTTTGATGGGAATTACCTCTTGTTTCTTTATAATCATCACTAATAAGTGACTATTTTTCCACAAGGCATTAAAAAATTAACATCTTGAACACACTAAAACAATGTTACATTATAATAGACACCCAAAAAATCATTATTAAAATCATGTGTCAAAACCAGAATGCCTTTAATGTAATTGATTTTATTAAATTATTGACCACGTTGTTGGAGACACCCAAAACCCTTAAAATGAAAACTAGTAAGATAAAAATCCAGTAAAGTTTCAGAATATTAAAACCATTTAAAATATGAATGGATTTATTTAATAATTACAAGATCCTTAAAATTCTACTAAAATATTATAGTGGTAAAAAAACTACCTACCTCATGTTCATTATAATGATGAATCTCATGAAATTTCAAATATCAAACAGATTTATTTTTTATTATATCAAATTTCAATAATAATTGATGAAAAACCAATTGTTCCTATATATATGAGTATAAAAACATTGATATGTGGTTTCATTCTTGAAAAACCAAGGGCATTCAAGATTAGAATGAAAAACTATCTTAACCTCTGATTTATCATATTAAATACTCAAACATTCATTGTAATCTAAGTCCATATGTCAAATAACACCACATATTTACTATGTAAACCCTTTAAATTTAGAGCCTATGTTAAAAGTGAAAGAATGATGTTTTTTGTATTAAAAAAATTCCATATAATTAAAATCACATCGCATGGTTAATATATACAGTTCAACTAACCATGTGATAACTGTGTGTTTAGATCTATATAGAAATTTTATATGTGTAATGTTTTTCCTTACCGGTTTTTTAAAATTTACACCATCTATGCACTTACTTAGTAACTCCCAAAACCACCCTCCATGTTTCATAGAGACTTGAGCATAGTTTCTACTAACCAAAATAAAACCGTGCTACTTAAAAACAGCTTGAAAATACATATGAAATCCTCCAAAATCATCACAATAATTTAATAATAAATTCCCCATATTTATGTAAGTTATAAAAGAGAGAATTTGTTAATATTTTTTTCATTCTCCCATCCTTTTTGATTTTTGTACTTGGAATGCTGGAAAATTGTTTTCCACTACCCCCATATGAACTTCTCTCATTCCCATGATTCCACTTAAAACTAACCATGCTTCCATAAAATCCTAAATATATGTATATATTTTCAACTTTTACATTTTATTGATTATCAAAAGTCATAAATAGTTGATGGATAATACCTACATTTGTAATTAGAGTAACATGGTCCCAAATAATCATATTATTCGGATCCAAGTAATAACTATTTAGTTGAGATATGTGAATGAAATTTTGAACAACATTGAATTTTGGTGGCAATGATAACTAATAATAGATGTTCCATATCCTTTTAATAATATCAAATGGTCTAATTTACCATGGATCCAAATTACCTTCCTTTTCAAAATTTGATAAACCGTGAAATTATGTTCCCTCAAAAGGAAAGATAATTGTTGATTATAGTGATCTTTATATGATTTATTTTTGCTCTTAGATGTGTACATATTCTTCTAGATCATTTGATTCTTTTTTACAGTCTCATGGTCATGTACAGGTTTAATCAATTATTTTCCACTGATTTCTAACCAACATAGTGGAAAATGATAAAATGGAAATATAGTTCCTCAAATTGGTCCATATGTATTATCTCATGGTAACTATTATTATAAAAGAATTCCACCAAATGTATATGATCTTCCCATGATCGTCAAAAGTAGATGGAATAATATCTGATCACATATTTCTAATATATTAATAATTCATTATGATTTCCCATCTATAGGTGGATGTTTTTTCATTAAAAGGCTTAATTTTTTTTCAAGATCTAATCGAAATTGATGCCAAAATTTAGAATCGAATCAAGGATCATTTTTAGAGATGAATAAAAATTTAATTTTATAGAACTTAACTTCTTATTGAATAAATAAAATTGTAAAATACTCTATTATATTGTACTCCCTAATTGGTAGAAAGTGTTCCATCATGGTGATTCAATCCATAATCTCCTAAAGAGAATCATCCTTTCGAATCTTACTCAGTAGATGTTTGAAAATAAATATAGATATATGTTCCCACGTTTACATAGGTATATGAATAGGTTTAATCATACCATTTCACCATTAATGTTCACCATTACCTACATATAATTTATAAATTTTATAACATTATTTAGAATGTATGTTTTCATAGATAACCACCATAGATGTTCTTTTACCACCGTGTAAATTTTCAGAATAATTTGATGAATATCTAAATTTGAGTGGTGATATGCCTGAAAAAGATTTTCATGACAATATTAAGGGTTCGATATTCATTTTTTGGAAATATAACATATAAATTTCATCCTTTGTCTAACCATTAGAATTATCCCACCATTTCGGTTTGACCTAATGTTTATGTAATCCAGATATGATATTTGAGTATATTTTATACAATTAATTAGGAAATGAATAAGATTAGATGGGATGAAAATTTCGTTTTCACAGATTTTAGAATAAAATAGATGTATGAACGTAATAATAATCATCGACTACCATTAGTCATGATCTTCCCTAATAACTTTTCTATATGATGTCCAACTTGAAGAATATTCAAGATAATCCCATTGACTAAGTGTGTCTAAAATGTTAAAAGCATACATTCATAGATACACAATCCATATTCATTTCCTTGATTTTATGTCTTGTTGGGAGAAGATATATTTTAAACTCTTATTATTAGAGAATATTATGTACATTTTCATAAATAGGGTGGGATGTAGAGTCTTTAAATCATGGATAACTATAGCTAATTCCCTGGAATTCATTAGATAATTATTCAAATGAAATAAAAATATTTTTGAACCATGGTCTATTACATCGTGTAACATCATGAGGAAAAAACCAACCAAGATGTTGCTGAATCAGAGTATACCATATAGAAATGACTTAGTTATATAATGATTTTTAGAGTTTTCAAGGTTATATCAGATTTATGATCTAGATATCAATTCTGATATTCATCATTTAATGTGAATGGAACATTGGTTCTCTTTAGAAAAGTCAAATGAGAAAAAATAGTCATGATATACTAAATAAGTCAATGCTAATAGCCCACTAATTGCAAAAATACACATATCTCAAAGGTTTTCATGGGTGGATACAATTATATGACTTATTTATTCTTCTTAGTATCAATTGATATATCTCGTCAAGAAATAGAATTTTTGAGGAAAAAAATTCTTCTTTGTATAAGTCACACTTATAAAATTATCAACATATTTGATGATCACACAATATACTTGTATAATTTCAATGTTCTATTTTTGGATGTTCCTACAACGATAATAGACCAAAATATTGTAAGTAAATACGAAGAGAAATTAATGTACCTCTGAAATATATCGTTCATCAAGTCCATAATGAACATAGGCACATTCCTAAGACAAAATGGTATGAAGAAATATTCATAATTCTCATATCGACTCCAAAATGATTTATTTATAATAACTTATTTTCTTAACAATGAGATGATGATATCTTGATTAAAGATAAATATTAGAGAACAAATTTTATCCCATTAATTTATCAAATAGATCTTTGATTAATGGATTGGGGTACAAAGATTTTATTTTATCGTGATTTATTTTATGATAATGAACATGTAATTGAGATAACCATACACCACATTTAAAAATAAATATAGTGCAACATAAGTGGAAATGAAAAATGTAATGAAAACATTACTCCATAATTATTCAAATTGGAGGTCCAATTACCACATCTCTATTAAATACATTCAGTATTATGGAATAAAATTATCACTAATTCTTAGGAGTATATTGATATATAATTTTTCCCTCTAGGGTGCTAACTTGGGGAAGCCATTCAGAATGACATTTGAGTGTCCATTTACAATTCCTAGAAGGGTCATATTTCTCATTTTATCGACCATTATTATAGATATTTATTGCTAATGATGATATATATTTATATTCGATAAGACTAAGGGTCCCACCATACTTATATTTATATAGTAACACCTGTTTAATAAATGAAGAGTTTTATATGAGAATACGAATGAAACTTGTCATGTGTAGTAGTGCATATGATATTTAAATTCCACAATTCAGTCCATTAAAAATATTTGACAAAAAAAGGTCTCTAGGAACATAAAATCAATGATAAACATCACCATTTCAATGGTATTCTAAAATATTGGAAACTTGAATCCAATACACTACCATTTTATAAGGGGTGTCTTGATAATCATTATGTGAGGAATCATTTATGTGTAATTTTAATTGTTTTTCCCCAAAGAAACTATGAATATTATATGATTCACAAGTTTAAAATGTGAATTTCATAAGAGATGAGTGTATAAATATGGTACCTCAAACCATGGAGGGACTCAATTTTTCATTCAAGATAGTATGCGCCACTCTATATAACTATCGACGAACTATTGTATGATATATATCAATTCCTTGTTGAGATGATAACTATCCAGAAAAGTATTCATAGAGATATTGTAGTTCATATGGGTCTTTGTAAGAGAAGTAGTATGATTTTTTTTCATCTAATATTATGTGGCCTGAGGTTTGGTTAATCAAGTTCCAACTGATGATTTTTGAATTATTTGAAAATACTTCTTTAGATGTTATCTCTTAATGTTGTGGTGGAATGTATTTAGTTGTGCAATGCATTCAATGCTCTCATGTATAAGAACTCTTCACAAGAAATATATTAGTTCATTACTGTGATGGGGTAGAGATGATAATGATCCATTGGATTTATTTTATACTTTAAAGTTATGATGGGAGTAATCTTCTACCTTGCGTTTATTCCCAAAGTTGAAATTTATATCATCACTTGGATGGAAATTGGTTTCCCCTCCACTCATATTTTCTACCATGTCAATTTCTAATAAGTGAATTATTTAAAATTTATGTTTAGTCAGTAACATAGAACATTACCATCATTGAGAAATCCTTTGGTTAGAGACCACCCTTAATGATACATGATTTCATTCTCTCTATAGTAGCTACTTATGGTGTAATGAAAATAATGTGAATAAATTTAAAAGCATATTCATCCCTTGGAAAACATTCTTATTCAAATTGAAACAATTTTTATGTATTTTATATTTGTAATGTTTCTCAGAATAATTTAATATTGAAAAGTTCCAAACTCCTTTACATGTGAGCTTTTGATCCAACTTAGTCTGAAAAACAATGTTTCACCGTACTAGTGGTAGGTCCCCATGCATATTTATTAATATCTTAAACTTATTTTCTTCTGGAATTTCCCTGATGTAAACAATTATGGTCATCATTCTTATCTATATCTCTACTTTTTTAAGTCTAAAATCTCCCTGAAACATCAGTGGGTTCTCCTTTTGAAATTTAATTGATTAATTCACTTTACAAGGTTTCCCAATCCTAGGGAAGCTTTTAAAAAACTAAAAGGGATTCAGAATAATCTAATGAAAATCCTTCTTCAAAAAGTTCTTGGATACAATAACATTATAATCTGCTCCCTCTCGATAGATTCCCATCCTCCTTACTGGTTTCATTTTTATTCTCTAAACAATCTCAAAAGTCAATAATTTAAGGCTTTTAAAATTCCCCTTTTCATGGTTATAATTTGTATATTAACAACCCAATTAGAATATAATAGTAAAAAATCTTGTAATAATGTATATAATGATATCCTAGTACAATGGTTCTCTAATAATGCATTATACATATCACTAACTGGCTAAAACCATGATGATGAGTTGATGACGCAACAATAAGTTCTTGGAAATAGTTTATTTTACCTAGACCACCCTGGTAACATTAGGTTTGATATAACAAGATTATATGATCCTATTTATTCTATACATTTCAAATTCCAAAATGTTATATATACTTTATATCATAACAAATTTATGGAATAAAAAACATTATACCATTTGTAACATCACCTCTAAACCCATTTTCTTTGAATAGTTTAAAGGTTCTAATAACCATAGGTGTCATAATATTTAATAGAAAAGACTAGAAATAAATGTAAACAATTTAAACACAATGCTACATGGGGGATTTACAATATTATACACATGCACAACTATCCAATGATAGGGATGAAAATAATAAAACCAATTAAATCTCTATAAATGATGCATGAAATAAAAACAATAGTAATAATAATAAAAAATCAATAATAAAAATAAATCAAATACCAACATCTGAGTAAGAGTGTAAATACATAAAATTAAAACTAAATAACTAAGTAGTAAAATACTCTAGAACAAAGGTGGTACCACTTATGACTTATAAAAGATAAAATCAAAGCACTTCTTCAACCAACTATGATATTGTCTTTCAAGATGATCCAAAAGTGAAGTATGAAATTTATCCCTTCCCTGCATCTTGTGAAACCACATATAAATATGCATCAAGGTTCATATGAAAGAGTGAGTATAATAGTCTTTTAATAAAATCCCAAATACTTTTAAAACATAATACTAAGACCAATATAATGTTAGTACCCATGACTTTAATATATAAATGAAAACTATAAATTTATAAAATAGTTTTCTAAATATAGAAAATATTGATGAAATGATTTTACAAATGAACTATAACCAAATATATTTTTCCCTTTTCATGTTTTTAAATCAATTTATCCATTATGAAATTGTAAAAATGATATACGTTTATACATGGACACACACACACACACACACACACCTATACCTTCCAAATTATATCCCTATGCACGCAAGGTGTGAAACCTCATATACCAACAAATAACAAGGTAAAACATACCTAAAAACATGAAAATTAACACATGAAATAGTTAAAATATTAATTTGTTCATAAAAATACGGTAATAAGATATTATAAAAAGATAAAATATTATTATAGTTTTGTTATATGTTACTGACAAGTTTAAAACCCTTATAGAAGAGGTTAAATGACATTTAACCAAAAAATGAAACACAAGGTAAGGTTTTTTCATATCACTTTTTACATCCTAGAGAAAAATTTCATATTAAACCCTTACATATTTTTTTGGTGTATCTAATAACCAATTTGATATATTATATAATGAATTAATTTATCCTCATTTTATTTTGAGTTTCAATTTGAATTATTTCTTCATAGATTATTTGAGTTAAAAGTAACCCAGCATAGAAGAAATTTCATAAATAGACTCCATTTCAATAGGTTACACTACTTTATTATTGTCATTAATATTATATTATTTTTTGTGTAATGAATTTGAATATGTATTTATTTATTTTAATTATTTATTTTGATTTAAATTTTGGGAAAATAATATACTCATAGACTTATTCTCACATCCGCATTATAGTCTTTTCAAGGGTTTACTTGACAATATTATTTTATTTTATATTATTTACACTATAATATCCATCAAAAAATTTTATTTGATAATTATCTAATAAAAACATTTATTTTAATCTCATAAAGTTATTAATGACCCTTTTTATGTAACAGTGCCATTTTCTACTCTTTAGTACTCATAAAAGTTTTAGAAAATGTTTTTAAGATAACCCAACATCATTTCTCATTTTAGTGTGAGAACCTATTTTCTTTTTAAAACCCTTTTTCCAGAAAAAGTTTTTAAAAAATGATTTTAACCATTCCAAAATAATTTATTAAACACATATTTACCCTTATAGTGTTTTAATTTTTTTTAAAGGATTTTTTGTGTTATGTTCCAAACAAGGAATTTTGAAACATTTTTACCATGCAAAAGGAATGTTATTTTTACATCGTACATCATGTAAAAATTTAATCTCCATCATTTCATGGAATCTTCATATGTATGTTTAAAAGATTTATTTTTAAAGAAAATGATTTCAAAATTAATTTTCAATGGAAATCATTTTTCAAATTATTTTTTAAATAAAAAGGATATTTTCCTCGTTAATTTTATTTAAAAAATATTTTTATAGTATTTATATTCATCAAAGAAAAAACCCCTTTGTTTTTCTCCAATTTGGATATATAGTATTTATACCATAGATAATCTTCCTATTGATTTTTTTGACTCCTTTGATGAAGGATAATATTGAAATTACCTACATTAAATTCCTTTGTTAGTTCCTTTGAAATATTCAATTTCCTATGAACATTATATGTTGAATCTACCCTAATTAACCATGAAATTTAAAATGGGGATGTTCATTACATAAACTATATACAACATTTTTCATATGTTTTTTACTTTAAATTTTCTTTTATTATTTATGGAAATTTTGATAATTTTGTACCTTTTACTTCATACATATATTTGTTAAGGCACATTGTTAAATCGATTATTCGATATACAAGGAAATTTTTGGATTCGTATGACACAAGTGTGTTCTAGTTATAGATATCACCTTAATGAATTAGTTTCCAGAGGGAATGGATTATTTGGATAGAATATGATGAGAGTTTACATGATATGCTACAAAGTCTTGTGAATGGTCTTGATAGTAATGGTTTCATGTACCCATGAAACATGGTGTCCAATAACTAATAATGTCCAAAATCTAGATTCAGTTTTTATTTATCCCTGATATTTTTCATTGATATATATATAGATGGATTCATTATCATTTTATTCATTAAATGGAATGTGTTTTTAGTTTCATACTTTGAAATATTTATTTTTCTCTATCCAATTATTATAAAGGCTTGTGTTTTTAGTTTCTTACCTTTACATATGAATTTTTCCTTATCTTGTTATTTAAATGGAACGTGTTTTTAGTTATTTTCCTTTCCATATTGTTTACACATATCCTTATTAGTTTATTGATTACTTGTCTTGTGTCTTCAGTTATTAACTTTCCATTTTTACTATTCTCAATGATTCATTATTTCTTTCACTGTACTTTATCCTTAAATAGAATTTGAGATCAACCTTATTATGTATCCATTCACCAGGATTACCTAAAGAATGATTATAAATATATGCAAGGACACACTATCTAGAATAAAGTTGGTATTAGAGAATGTTTAGTATCATCCTTATAATATATATTTACAAAAAAAATATTAGAGAACATATCCCTTAGGTATACTTTTAGGATAACTGTAGAATAACGTCATAGAATTTTTTAAGGTACAAATTATGTGGGCCTTACAAGCTATACATGCCTAGCTAGATACTAAATGAAGACGTGATTACGACCCAGATATACCTATGGGTAATAACTATGTCATGGTTTGTGATGCATAACTCTGCATAACAAGGTTCAAAAGAACATGCCTTACTACACACCTCCTTTGACACTTACAGGGGATATAGTTTGGATAATTCAAATTTTATTTATAAAAAATTATGATTGATTTTTGACAATGAATGATATTAGTGAATCCTTTGGAGTTTTAGATTGAGGATAAGGTGTCTTGATTAATAAATCCTTTAAATGATATTATGGACAAACACTAGACCAAGGAAGGACCTATGTGGAAATAAATGGATTAAGTGATTATGTATTAGGGTTGTATAGAAAAATATAGTCTATTTATTTATTTAATTTCAAGGATTTACAAAATATTTATTTTTAAAATTATATAAATATATATTTAGGAAAGGAAACATTGTATTCTAGATAACAACCCATCATGTATGGAAAGGCCATAGGTCTTGAACCCATGAAATAAGGATGATATGGATTTTTACACTAACCATTGACCTAAAAAATTTCTTAATTAATATTTCATTATCTCTAGTTAGGAAATTTGTTGAATAAATATTAATAATGAAGCAATAATATTACTTTAGGTATAGAGGTTAATTTCCTAACTATATTGGCATTATAGAATAGTGAAAAAATATAATGAATTTATTTAAAATCTACTAAAATAATTTTTTAGTGTATAAAAATTGGAGGGGGTTCATTCTAGGATATCAATATCATAGAGTAGGGGATGAATTACAATTTGATCAAATCCCAATCAAATGATGACATTTTTCTTATTAAATTAAAAAATATCAATAAATTATATCAATTGGAGACCATTAACGTTCCATTGATCACATGTTTGTGATTGATGACCTCAATAAATCCCTATAAATATTTAGGTTTATCCCCTAATTATGATTATATACATTCAACTAATGTTTTACTATATAGAGACATAGTTATATGTTATTCTATGTGACATTTTTACTTCCCATTCTCTAATTTTTTGATTATTTTTCACGAACCCTTCTCACGATGTGGGATTTAAACATAAGAAATATCAAAATATATATTACCATTGTCATGTTTAAATTTTGAGGAAAATATTTAATTAAATGGGGAGAATTTAACACCCTAAAATTATAAAAGAAGGAAATTTTATATGATAACCTGTATAACATGCAACACCAAGAGAACAAGTGTAATTCCCCAAAAATCTAAAGTAAGAACATTGTATTTTCTTAGGTGTATGAAAAAAAATTGCAAGAACATAACAGAATATAATATCAAAAGAATTTATAATATATTTAATATGTTAAATTAATTAAATATATTATATATCTTTAAATGCATGCGACACTGAGTTTGTATTTTCCGCACACAACAAAGAGTTTCTTAAATGGCTTACATTACACGCAAGTCCTAGTTTTACCAAACTATAATATATTATTAAAATATTTTCACAAAATATAAAAGATATAAACTAGTAATTATGAATATTATTTACAATGTTATGAAAATATATGGTTTTAAAAAATATAAAATAAATTCATTGGTTACAAATTAATTAGAAATGAATATAAGAACTAATTGGATATAAAGGTAATATTATTTCTTATACTCACAAAGATGTCTTATCCTAATAAATTAAATTTATTTAAATTGGTGAATAATATTAATTAAATATATATTTTGTTATATTCAATTTTTTTGATACATTTATCCAATAGATTCGATCGAAAAAAGACAATAACAAACCCACTATTACACATAAAAACTTATATTTATATAAAGGATTTTTTACCGCCTTTGAATGGAGAATGTATTTTAAATAATTTTTTTGGAATATTTATAAATATTTTATGTAAAATAAACATAATATTTGAAACTGGAACATAAAAATTATTTTGGGGGAAATTTTTAGTTGTATTCAGTAAAGATTTATTTTAATGAATAGTAGAAAATATAAAATTTTAATTCAAAACTACTTTTACATATAATGTATTTATAGGGTTAAATTATAAATTTAATTTATATTAATGTTTACTAAGAATAATTTTTTATTTATTAATAAAACTAAATTATTTATAATCAATTTCAGTTGGACATGGGATAAAAAAACTTATAAATCTTTTGGAGGGTTATACCTTAAAAACTCACACCATCGTCTCATCTCAGGGATTTAATTTAAATTAATTTATTACACTTATGAGATTTTAATTTCAAAAAAATTATTCCCTATTTCAAATCATAATAATTTATAATTTATAATAAGTAAAAATTATATCTTTACTAAAAAATTAGTGAATTAATTATAATTAATGTCAATGATTAAAGTGAAATTAAGCTTAACATAGGAAAAATGATTAATCCTAGGGGCCCAAATGCCCTAGAACGTTGTCCAAAAAGAATGTTATGTCTATTTTTAGACCCTATAATCCAATGTATATAACTTTTTCTTTTATTTGATACAATTAAATTGGGAGAAACTTTATTGGTATTCCCTTTTCCAAAATATACAAGAGTACCCCTACTCCTCCACTATAACATGCCTCTTATCCTCCAACTTCTAAACACTTATAACCAAAAAATTACATGAAAAATATATACAAAAATATATTTTAATTATACTTAACTTCATCCTAGAATCCTCCATTTTGAAAAAAATCCATCAATGGATTCCCTTCGGTGCAAACAAAATTGAGTTATCCGAATTAGAGGTTACATTTTTTTTCAAGATCTTTAATTTTATTCCCATTCTCCAACCCCTAAAATATTATTATTCCTTTATTATATAATTAAAACATTATAATAAATATAAATATATAATTTAATATTTGTTGTTAAACCAATATATAAGGACACTTCCCTCTAATGGGTAAGGAACTTATCATTTATGTGTACAATGAACTACCGCCACACAAAACCACATCATTCATTTTTACTTTACCAACCATAATGGTTAGGAATTAATTTAAACATTATATTTATATATGATATTTAAAAAATTTATATTGTATTTAGGATACTTTAATTATTTTATAAAACATACATTTTTTTCTTTTCATTTTTTGTGGACTATATTCCCCACAAAGCGATGTGACTCATTAACACTATGCATAGAGCTTATCAAAGGGCAGTTTTAATAAAACTATGAAAAATATTTGACATATATATGATAAAAGAATTATTTTATACATATATATAATTCTAGTGTCATTTATTAGTACCAATGATTTATGAAAGAAGCATTCATGCGCACGTACGACCTACTATATTCCTGAATAGTGAAATCCATTACATATCTCCAAATATTATAGATTGTTAAAAATATATATATAACGAATATATATTATATTTAAGTCATTGTTTAAATTCTAGTGATTATGAAACTAGTATAGGAACAACAAGTAAAATTTAAAACATACATGGAAAACTAGGCAATTAACACTCGAAATAGTGAAAAAAATGAATGATTATTATTAAATGAGTAATGAGGTATTATTAGAAGATAAAATATGATATTATTAACATGAATAAGTTTCAGTAATAAGATATTAAAAATCTTAAAAACCATATACTAGAATGTAAATAATTTTTACCCTAAATAAAATGAATGTAAGATATTTCATCTCAATTTATATTCCACTAAGAGTTATTTGTTGTTATACACCATGGTTCTTTTATATGATGTATATAATATCCTTTTACAAGTTATATAATTAAAAAATTTATTATCATGATATTATATGTTTCATTTAATGTTATTTATTCATGTATATTATGTTTCAAATGATTAAATGTGGTATGGGACACTTTGGAATGTTTAAAGATTATTCTCCTTGGTAATTTATTTATGGATTATCTTTGTAATCACAATTACTTTTGTGATTCATAAATTTATATTTAAATAATAAATTGAATTTTTTTCACATAATTTCTTATATATGGTGTAAGTATGGAAAATGTTTCATATAATATCATGACTCATTCATTATTCATTATATGTTGAGTTTTAATTGGAAATATTTAATATAATGGGATTTTCATTTATAGTTACCATGTTTAAAATAATATAATAAACCAATTTCTTTTCATTGGTTTATAATACTTCCTCATTGTAATTAATATTATATGATTATGTGTATAAAAACATAAACTATATATTGTTGTATTTACACTTCTATTATGTGGATTTACAGTTTATAGTCATAAAATATTCATTGATTGATTCTCACTTCAATGTTATGGAATTTTTTGGGTTTTTATTTATAATCTCATTTTGGTACTCAAAATATTTTAGAAAACATTTTTAATAAAACCTAACTTCATTCTCTCTATATTCAGAGAACCTGTTTTCTTTTAAAGACCCTATTTTATAAAAATGTTTTCTATTTATTCTCTACATTCCAAAAATATTTATTTAATACATATTTACTTTTTTTATCTTTTAACAATTTTTTCAAATGAATCTTCTTATCACTTTTGGAAGAAATAATTTTTCTAACTTTTTTACCATGAAAATGAAATGTTTTTAACCTCATATGACATGTATGGATTTACCATCCATTATTTCATTAGAGATTATATTGCATGTTTGAAAGGATTATATTTATGTATATATTTTTCAAATGTTTTTTATAATGAAACGTACATTAAAAATATTTATCAATATTAAAATGATATTTTCCTCAACAATGTTTTAAAAGGAATTTTTATAATATTTCAATTCATCTAACACAAAAACACTTTATTTTACTCCACATGGGATACTTTGTGTTGATACCATCATTATTATTCCTCTAGATGGTTTATGATCAATTTATCCAAGGATATAATTGAAATTAACATCCATTATTCCTTTTAATCTCCTTGAAATATTCATTTTCCTATGATCATTTGACATTGAATTTTTATTAAATATTCATATCATTTTTTATGGATATGATTATTTCCTGAATCATATACTGTTTTTATATGGTTTTTAGTTTGATAGTTATTTGATTATTTGTATAAATATTCATAAATATATATTATTTATTTGATATAGATTCTTGTTAAGGCATAATATTAATTTATTTTATTTTATATGAGGAAATATTTAGACTGGAAGTGATGTATAGGGATCTGGTATTATATAGACCCTTGATGCATCAACAGGATCTCAGGCGACAAATTAGTTGAGAGAATTAAATGGGTTTCTACCTATAGTTTTAAACCATCTTGTGAAAGGTCATGATGTTATAGGTTTTCATGTGCCTCAGAAATGACACCCAATGATTAATCATTTCCCTCATTTTACTTTAGTAATTAGTCATCCATGATATTTTGGATCGAAATAACTCTAGATACATTTCATTTTTAGTTCATTGATTAAATAAAATGTGTTTCTGTTTCTTACCATGAAAAATTTATTTTATTTAAATATTTATTTGAATGGAATGTGATTACATTCATTTACATTGGGATATTGATTTACATTTCTTAGTTTATTGATATCATTTCACGTGTCTGAATTTATTTACGATTAATTATTATTATTATTGATTCATTATTGGGTCCACGATACCTTACCATTACGGAGATTTTGAGAAACGCCTTATTTTTCCTTTCCCAGGAAACCATGAAGTGTACTAAGAAATATATGCAAGGATATCCCTGGGGAAATAAATTTATCCTCAAAAGGAAAAAATTATATTGTAATTAGTGTATCCATTTCTAATATAATATTCTTGTATATATCTTTTTTACCAAGACTAGTGAACTCTATTCTCCTTCCTTATTTGATTCCTTGTAATCAAGATAACCTAATAGTAGTAGCCAACGACTACACACTTTTTGCGGTTAGGCAAGTATAGTTAGTATTAGATGAATTTTAGTAAAAACCATGGGAATTGGATTTAAAAAAACATAGATTATATAATATATCTAGATGGTATAATTTGAGGTTAAGTACAGAATAAAATCCTAACTATTAAACTAGATAGATATTTTTTACTTTTAATAGAAATAAATCTCTTATTTGATAATAATAGTTGATGTGGTTTTGTCACATATGTACCTAGGATTATAAATCCAACAAGGTGTGTCAGGCCTAACATAGAGTTACCCGGAACCCAATAATGATCCATATTGTGCACTTGGTTTGAAAATACTAGGGGATAGGCATAGGATAATTCAAATTATATTTACATCCCATTATGAAGGATTCAAATTGATAAATAAATGACCAAGGTTAATCCTAATGTGTTTTAAATTGATTTTTTTTCGTGATTTAGAAATATTTCAAAATATATTGTTGGTAAAATCTATACCATCCAAGTATATAAGTTGAAATAAATGGATGAAGTATTTAAGTATTAGGATTTTATTGAAAAAATTAGTTAAAAGGCAATTTAGTGATTAATAAATTTTTAAGGATGTCCATACTACTTATTATATAAATTATATCTATATAGTTTTGGAAAATAAAAACTTATATAGTAGGTCACAACCCATGAACTCTGGCAAGGATGTGAGACTTGAACTCATGAATGAAGGACGAAAAGGGTTTCCTGGCAATTAATGACCTATAAAATATCCTTGTTAATATGTCATTCTTTCATAGAGAAAAATATTATGAATAAATATTAATAATAAACTTGTAGTATAATGTTTAATGTTTATAGATTAATGTATTAATAATTTTGGATTTTCATAATAGTGAGAGTCAAATAGTAAGACTTATCACTCTTTATAGACCTTATGATCTATTAAATGTTTTTTTTAGTGAATCATGGATCAAAGGTAATTTTTTTATACCGATTTCATAAAGTAAGGGATTAATCATAATTTGATTAATGAAGATATAAAATATGGAATTATTAATATAAAATTAAAACATATCATGTAATTTAATTTAATTATATTACTAGGTAGTAATTTTATTTCTCAACATGAGGAAAAATATTAGAGTAAATATCGTCCTAATACACTAATTTTGGTTGAATTGATCCTCTTAAAAATCTTCTGAGATGAATTTATTTAAGTCCCTAAACAGATCATTGATCATTTTATCTTTTATGATTGTAGACCTCAATCACTTCCTATAAATATTTACACATTTCTTCCATGTAAGTATATCGACTTTCCACTTTTGTTATCCTATATAGAATCCTATTTATATGTTATTCCATGTAACCTTTAAACTTACAATTCTATATTTTATATAAGATTTCATATGAACCCTTATCCTGATGTGGGATTTCAGACATAAGAAATATCTAACAATCTACCACAATGATTGAGTTTAAATTTCTACGATTAAATTTCATTAAGGTTTGTAGAATATAACACCCCAATAATCTAATGATGGAATATTGTATCCAATAGAGCGTGTGACAAAAAAAATAAGCACGTAAGGGAATATAATATCCTTATAATTTATAATATATTTACCATTTAAAATAAAATAAATTTATTTTATATCTTGAAACTCAAACCACTTTGAGTTATCATATGCATCATGAAATAATCAGTTTCATCAATGGATTTCATAACACGCAAGGCTGAGTTTTACCCTACAATAATTTATTATTTAAAAATAATTACTTAACATAATAAGATAAAAAATAAAAATATGAATATAATTAATTAACATACAACAATATATGGTTTATACTAATAAAAAACTAATTAATTGGTTAAAAATTATTTAGAAATTAATATAATGACCAATTGAATATAAATTTAATATTTTCTATTTTTCTCAAAAATATGTTTTATCCAAATAAATTAAATTAATTAAATTTAATTAATGATATTAATGAAATAAATATGTTATAAATTTAGGAAATTATTTTTTTTACATTTTTCTAATAGAATTGATAAAATTAATACAAGAACACACCCAATATTATACATAAAAACCGTATTTTTATAAAGACACATTTTCCGCCTTTTAATGAAGATCCTATTTTAAATCCAATTTTTGGAACTTTTATAAATATTATATATGAAAATAAACATAATATTTTAATATTAAACCTAAAAATTATGGTAGGGTGAAATTTAGGTATTTTTCTATGAAGTTTCATTTTTAGTGAATAGTATAAATAAAAAATTTTAATTCAAAACTATATTTTCACATAATATATTTATAAGGTTAAATATTAATGTTAATTTTTTAATGTTTAATTAGGCAATTTTATAATTAATTAATCCAATTTTGGTCTTTATAATTAATTTTATTTTGAAATTGGATATAAAAACTTTGCAAACATTTGACAATTTTTTTTAAAACCCACATTATCATTGCATGTAAAAGATTAAGTTTAAATTATTTTATTCTATGTGTGTGATTAGAAATTTGTTAAATAGATTATATAATTTAAATAATAATATTTTATAATTACTATTATGTTTTACTTAGTTTTTTTACCAAAAACAATATCGAATGTAATTTAAATTAATTATAATAATTAGTGTAAAATTATGATTAACAACGGACTAAACCTTATTCTTAAGGTCCCAAATGACCAAAACCATTGCCCAAAAGACATTGTTTTCTCTATATATACGATATAAAACCTTTTAAATAAATATTTACATTATTAGATCTACTTTCAAAAGAAAAAATGTGGGTGAAATTCCCTTTTCAAAAAACTTCAAGCGTCCCCTCCTCCTCCACTATAAAATGGAATCTTCTCCTCCCACTTCCTCACACATCTCAAGCCAAATTGGGTAGATAATGATTTTAAAAAATACATCCTTAAATACACTAAACATATCCTAGAATACTAACCTTGGTCATACATTCTTCCAAGGATACCCTTTTGTGCAATTCAAAAGGATTTACTTTAACAAGAACTAATATTATTCCTCAATCTCTTGAGTATTATTTCTATTCAACCCCAACTAAGATCATCTTATTAAATGATTATATAAAAAACCAATATCCTAAATATACTTTCAAATTTTTATATTAAGGGTTATACCTACAATCACACACAGTTCCACCTAATGGGTAGTGAAATTATTGTTGAAGTGTAAAGAGAACTACGGCCTCACGAAACAACATCATTAAATATGTACCTTACAACATTTCATGATTGGGAATGACAACATAAAATATATTTATATGTGATATATATAATATTTTTAAATTAATTTTTCTTATGTAATTATACTTTACACATATCTTTTTTCTTTCCTTTTTGTGAATTTATGATAACATCGTTTGTGGAAGGGTGGACTACAGCCACCTTAAAGCGATGTAGCTCGTTCACACTATACATAGAACATATAAATTATTATAATAAAATTATATAACATATAAAAAATAGATATCAAAAATAAATTATAATATACACACACATATATATAATTTTATTTTCATTCTTTTAATACAAAAAATAAATGGATGTATTGTTCATTCATACATACGACCTACCACTTCCACAAACAATGCATTCCTTTTCATATCTCAAAATATTATGTATTATTAAAAATAAATATATACTAGAATATATATAATATTTAAATCATTTTTTACATTAGGGATATTATGAATACATTATAGGAACAACAAGTAACAAGTTAAAACATACTTGAAAAACTTGGAAATTAAAACCCAAAATAGTAAAAATAAGAAAAGATTTATATTATATCGGTAATATGATATTATATGAAGATAATATATGATATTATAAATATGAATATAGCTCTATAATAAGTTAGTAACAACATTAAACTCCTTATACATTAATTTATTTGGTTTTCATGAAAAATTAAACGTGAGGTAAGGGATTTCTCTTCAATTTAAATTAAATTGGGACTTATTTGTTTTTATGAACCTTGTTTATTTCATTTCGTGTATATAATTCCCTTTAACTTTTTATCTCAAGAATATCTTTATTCTCATGTTATTATAATTTTAATTTAATGTTATTCCTTTAAGGATATTATTATTCAATGTATTCAAATTGGTATGGGACACTTTGAAATGTTTAATGATTATTCTCTCTGAGAACGTTTTCAATGAGTATCCTTGCAATTTCACTTCCATTTATGATTGTTAACTTCCTTTTTGAAAACCCACTTTATATTTCTACACATAATTTCATATATATGGTGGAAATCATGGAACATTGTCATATAATATCCCAATTCATTCATTCTTCATGATATTTTTACAATGAATTTGAATTATTTCATCTATGTGAATTTGAGTTAAAAGATACCAAGTGTAAAATAATTTCATAGCCCAATTTATTTCACTAGATTACAGTACTTCTCATTATTTTTAATATTATATGATTATTTGTATAATTACTTTGTAATAACTATTTACTTATTTACAATCCTATTATTTGTACTTATAATTGATGCAAATAATCTATTCTTGGATTTATTGTCATTTCAAGGTTGGGGGTTTTCAAGGGTTTACATTAATATATCATTTTTTCGGGATTGTTTATACATGAATTTCCATCATAAGATATTATGAAATAATTTCTAAATAAAACCATTCATTTTCCTCTCCTCTAGTTATTCATGACCTTTTACAGTATTAGTGCCTTATTTACACCCTTTGGTACTCATAATACTTTATAAAATGTTTTTTGAAAACCTGACTTCATTCTCCCCTTAGTCGAAGTATATGTTTTCTTAAAAAAATTGCTTTTCTAAAAATTCTTTCAATGAGTGTTTTCAACCATTCCAATATAATTTATTAATGAAATAATAACATTTTTTTTCTTTTACCCTTGTTTTATAAGGAATATTGTTTTCTCTTTATGAACAATTCAATTATCTAAAATTTTGACAATGAAAAAGAAATGTTTTTACCTCATATATAATGCAAGGATTTAGCAGCCATCATTACATCAAATTTTCAATAACATGTTTAAAAGGATTCATTTTAAGGTAGTTTTTTTATGATTTTTTATTTCAATTAAAATGAATTTTAAAATGTTTTTTAATAAAAAAAAATATTTTCATAAATTTTTTTTAAAATATAATTTTATTGTATTTATATTCATCAATTTTATAAACCCATTATTTTAGCACACTTGGGATAATTTGTGTTGATAGAATCCTTATTCTTCCTCTGGATAGTTTATGATTGATTTGTCCAAGGATAGTATTGACATTCACTTATTTATTCCTTTTAGTCCCATAGAAATATTCAATATCATATGATCATTTGAAATTGAATTTTCCCTAAATATAAATATATTTCCACATGCATAAGATTATTTCCTAAACCTTATAACATTTTTCATACGATGTTTACTTTGAATGTTACATGATTATTTGTGGGAAATATTGATAAATAATTGTTATTTATTCTATATAGTTAATTAATAACTCATATTATTTATTTCAATAATTCAACATGAGGAATTATTTGGAATTTCAGTGATGACTAGGGCCTAGAATTTAAATAGCTCTTCAATGCATTAATTGTTTCTTATAAGATAATTTAGGTGAGAAAATGAAATATTTTCCTACATATAGTATGAAATAATATTATTATAAGTTGTGAAATTATAGGTTTTAATGTGTGTGGAATTTTATGTCTAATAATTAATAATTTCCCTCATTTAGTTTTTGTAACAACTCACACATGAGATTTTTCATCGACATGTCTTTGGAAAAATTTTATTTTTTGATCATTGATTAAATTGAACGTGTTTCAGTTTATTACATTTCTATATTTATTTTTCAATATCTAGTTTTTTGAATATCTTGTGTTTCAATGTACTTACCTTTCCATATTGACTATACATTTCTTTATCACCTTATTGAAATAATGTCATGTGTGTTCATTTACATAACATTCTATTTAATTATTATCATTGATTAATTATTGACTCCATTATTCCTTACCCTTATTGAGAATTTGAGCCAACCTTTATTTTTTCCCTTCAATAATAATCCACGAAGTATACTAAGAAAGATAGGCAATGATATCATACATGGAATAAATCTATCATTATAAGAAAAAAATTATGTTGTAATTAGTGTATTAATTTTTAATATAAGAGTCATGTATGTATCTGTATTACCAATACTACTAAACTATTTGGTCCTTTGTTATTTGATTTATTATAATCATACCAATGTAATGGTAGTATACAAAGACATCAAGATTTCAGGGTTGGGTCTCTATAGTAAGAGAATTTAATATCCCAATACATTATAATATATTTACTATTTTAATAAAATAATCCCATGATATAGCTTGTAATGCATGAAATACTGAGTTAGCATGTGTGTCACACAACAACGAGTTTCTTTTATGACTATAATTACACACATGACATAGTTTTACTGATAAAAAATAGTTGGGACCAGGATAATGATCAAGGTGATTAAGGTTTGGAAGTGATGTCTTTTTTTTGTCAATGCATGTTTTGATGAAAGAAAATAACTTCACATTGTTTTATGGAAACAATCATTTTGGGTTTGTTTTCAAAATAATCAAAACCATGCTAATTGTGACAATGGTTTGATGATTTGTGTTTCATATAAATCATGAGTTCTATTGAGAACATGTGATACAAGATTTATAGAAATAAATGGGGATTGAAAGAGATGATTCCAATCAGAAAAGATTTGTATTCCGATATTTTTTTTTCAAAATAATCAGAAAAGAATCGTATTAAGATTGTTTTAAAAAAATATCAAAAAAAATATTATTCAGGTTTATTATATCTGAATAGAAGTGATAATGAAGTGGTACCCATTGTCTTTCCAAAAAATTGTCTCCAGATTGTATCGATGTTCTTTCAAAAGATTTAGATTCTGGGTGAAAGTAAAAATTAGTTGTACTGATGGAAAGGTGGGGCCAAAGAAAATGGTACCGATGGAAATGTGATTCCAATGGGAAAAGTGATTATAATGGAATGTGGTGTCTAATTGAGTGGTGACGATGGATTATGTGATGTCGATAGAATATGAGACACCATTTTTTTTTCAAAACAATCATATTTGGGTAGAAGAGAAGGAATTAGATGGTGTGGATTGAGAATGAATCATATAAGATTTTTTCAGAATTGTATTGTATCATAACTAGCTATCATAAACATAATGATCTTAACCAAAAATGATTTTATCTCAACTAATCGTATCTAAAATGTCTGTATCTAGAATGATCATAACAAAAAATGACTTTATCTAGAATGATTGTATCCAGCATGATCACAGCAAGAATGATCGTTTCCATAATGATCATAACGAGAATGATCAAATCTAGGATGACTATAACCATAATGATTGTAACTAGAATTATTATAAACAGATATGATCGTATTCTACATAATAGTATCTGGACTATTTATATTCAAAAAATATCATGCTTGGGTTGAGATGAAAAGAATTAAGCAGGAATGAATGGATATTTACTTTCCAATTGAATATAGATGATGCTAAAGCTATTCATGAATGATATAAAATTAATGAAGTTAGTCATGATACAAGAACATGTTGGTGAATGAAGTTAATTTTCTTATTTGGGTAAAGGGAAAATAAAATAGAAGGAGAATGATGAATTAATTTTCAACGTAGGATCCTTTCAATTAAATGAATGATTTCATCTCAATCAAGGAAGAGTATTTCTTCAAACACATTCAGTTGGTATGGTACCAAGTATAAGACCCCAGCCTTAAACGTTACTTAATATTGAATTAAATGAATAATTCGCATTGAGGATCTTTTCAAGTTTAGAGTTTTATATAATTAGGACATAACTATTACATCTCAAAAGATTACAAAGTAGAAACTTCTACTAAGTTTCCACAAAATAAAAACTCTTAAAAAGAAACATGTCTAGTTCCATGTTTTAGGTAGCATGACTTTCCCTTTATCCCATCCTTGACCCTATTCCACATTAAGTCCTGTGAAAAAAATTTCAAAAACCTGGGATGGGCATAAAAAAGCTCAGTAAGGGATACACAAAGAATGAAAACTGTTAGTTTTTCAAAACAACAAGTAAACCATGTATACTTTATCAAATTAATACCTTCACCTTTATGAATTAGTAAAAAAAAATCACTGAATAAAAGCTCATTAATTACCCTTCTGTAACCAAAAGATTTCCATAAAATCCATATAAATATCACATAACATATAAAGGTAAATTGTGACATAAACATACTTAAGTGGAATAACCATACGGTCGACATCCACACATACTTAATGGAATATCCATACGGCCGACTTCCACACATACTTAATGGAATAACCATATAACCAACTTCTATACCCAATGCATTTGAGGTTATAACGTAACTGCCCGTCTTGATATTCACGGCACCACCCATCATAATGTCGAAGTACCATTATAAAATCATAAGACATTAAACAAATATAATGGAAAGAAAACATTTCCACACTTCGATCACAATATATAATTTAAATATATCGACATAACAAATCCTTTATAAAAACCATTTTCAATACCAACATATATAAAAGAGTACATGGTATTTATTTCATTTAAACAAACTTTACGGCATGTTGAGGAAGCGAAAGACCAAATAATACTCGTGGTGGCGGAAAAGGTCATTGTCACCGCGTACGATAAAAGAAACATTCCTTTTTCTCGTTTAGTAAAACACTTCGTATAAAAAGATTCCTTTTGAATAAAATTAAAAGTCAAAGGGGTTTATACACCATATAAAATAAAGTTTTGTTTAAAACTAAGTATGCCTCAATGAAAGGAGATTGAGACGAAGTCCCTTACAAAGTCGGTATCCTTAGATTAAGGATAAATTAATTATATGATTATGTGTGACAAATACGAATACACAAAATATAAGTGGATATTAAGTTTAAAACAATCAGAGGTCATTCACACATAATCATGGAAAAACAAAACCAATGACATAGTTATTTAACTCAATGAAATGAGATTGAGTTATGATTTCCAATAGAAGTCCGTCTAAATGACATAAGAATTTATCAATGAGATGATTATGTGTAGAAATAGTATATCCACAAAAATGTTTGTGGAAACTACAAAATAGATATTCCACATATAATCTTGGAATAAAAAAATCAATAATTAGAGGTTTAACCCAAATAAATGAATGTGGGTTAAGAAATTCCCTTACAGAAATTCGACAGCCTAACGACGTCACTTCAAAAATTATAAAATGACTTGATGAGGGATAAAAAGGGTATATCATCACTTGTACATAAAATTTACAGTAGTAAGGATATAGAATAACATATCCCAACATAATATTATGTGAATTAAAAGACATAACAAAATAAGTCTTTCAAAAAGAGGAGGGTGAAAGGTTCCCTTACCGACTTGGGTAACTTTCGAAACATACACCCCATTGAAGAAGGGTCATACAATGAATATGTAAGTACCAATTAATGAAATTATATTACACAAAGAGTATAATAATAGGAAGTAAATACACCAATCAAAGGAAATGGTGGAAAATGTAGCATAAATCACATGGGAATAAAAGTGAGATGAAAAATTCCTTACGAAAACTCGGCAGCCTAACAACGCCACATTAAACTTCCAAAAATGGATTGATGAGATAAAATAGAGTATCTCATCATATTACAATAAAATTTACATCAATAGGAATATAAAAGAACATCCCCCATCATAACAAAGAGTAGCTTAAAAGAAGTGACATAAATGAGAGTACTTAAAAAAAGAGAGGTTAGATCTTTTACGAAACTTCGGCAGCCTAACGACGCCACTCAAAACTTCCAAAATGGATTGATGAGAGAAAATAGGGTCTCTCACCATATGAACATAAAAATTACAGTAGGAGTAATATAAAATAACATCCCAATCATAATAAATATGATCTTAAAAGGAATGACATAAAAGAGTGTACTTAAAAAGAAAGAGAGGAGTAGGATCCCTTACCTCAAGTCCAACTTGTCTTGTTCGTTTATTTATATTCCTGAATAATAAACTTTGGTCAATTTATAATTTCTTAAGGACCTCCTATAAAGATTATTATTCATTTCATATCACATATCTTAATGTTATAATAATTGGTTAATAATATGAGTTCATATTAGACGTTTTTGTCGATGTTTGGTACATGAGTCAAAAATTGAATTTGTTGGAAAATAATTTTCCATGTAGTTATATGTACTTCATATCCAGAATAGTATTTATGTTTTAAATATCATATATATCCAGTATATATTAATTTTATACTATTCCATAGAATTTGGAGATAAAAATTAAAAGCACCGTTCATGGAGACGGTAGGCCGTACGTACGCATGAACGCTACTTTAATTTTTTGTTATATTAATGGAATTAAAACAAAATGATAGAGATATATATATGTTATAATTCCAGAATTATATCCATTATTTATATTTAATATATTACATATATATCCCTTATATATATGTACTTATAATAGTACATAACATTTTGAGATAAGAAATGAAAGTTACCGTTCATGGAGACGGTAAGCCGTACGTACGCATGAACGCTACTTCCATTTCTATTTCATATTTAATGGAATTAAAACATAATGATACAGAATATTATTTTAATTCCAGTATGGTATCATATATAATATCATTAAATATATCCTTTATACGTACCATATATGGTATTAACGAATCAAATCACTTTGAGGGGGCTGTAGTCCGCACTTCCTTAAATGAAGATATTGCGTTTACCCATAATGGAAACCATAAAGGTATGACAAAAATGAAAAATACAGAATCTTAAACATATTATATATCATATATAAATTTACTATCATCTTAATGTCCACCTTTTAAGGTGTTAGAAGAATGTTGAACAATCATTGTTTTGTGAGGCAGAAATTCACCATCCACAAAAACAATATGTTCCTTAACCATTAGATGTAGGTGTACCTATAATCCTTCTTATAACAACATACTAGTATATTTAAGATACTGTATTTGTTACAAAATAAATGAATAAAGTTAGTTTAGGGGTTTGGAGAAGAAAAATAAAACATAAGAACACAAGAGAAGACACTACCTTTAAATCGGGTAACTCCTTTTGATTTGAGATCAAAGGCTTCCTTGGGAAGACTTATGACCAATGTGAGGCTTCAAGGAGTAATATAGGGATGTGGAGAGATGAAATGGGCAGGGTTGGCTGAGCCAAAGGCTTGAGAGGTGTGGGTAAGGAGGTAGAGGTGGGGGCCTTTTATAAGAGGAGAGGAGGGGCACTCTAGGAAAGTAAAGAAATGTTACTTTATTTTAGAATGAGTTTCGGATTTTAATGGTCCCAAATTGATTTTTTTCGAGGATAAGGTGATAAGGGTTCGAAATAAACCCATAAAATAGTTTTTGAACATGTTTAGGTCTTAGATATTACATTATCTTTCCATTTTATTTAAATCGTTAAATAATGAGGTCACGCTGCATCATCATGATGTCATAAATAATTTAATTTATTTAATGTCTAAAAATTATAAAAAAAATACTACGATGTATGAAATCATTTTATCTTTATAATGAAGATTTATTGTAAAAAATAGGACTTGTATTACCCCATGTAAAAATTGTTTTAGTAAAACAATTCATGTTTGTGACATTTTAATTTTAACATTAAATAAAAAGGTATTAATGTCATTTTCCAAACAAAGTGGCTCCATGGGGTCCCCAAGTTGACCCATGGATTTTATTGGTCGGCCATGAGACATCCAATAATGGTAGGAAATGTGTAAAGTTCATTTCATATTATTAAAACATTAATTTTACCTTAAACTACACTAATTATCTTTAATCGCGATTAAAAACTTAATAAGTTACTATTCACCAAGAAAATTACTTTAATCCCATTGAACCAAATTTTACTTCTTAATGAAAACCATGTATGTCTAATTTTTGAAATTCAAAACACAAAGGTTGCAAAATTTCATTTAAACAAAAAATCTGTTTTTATAAGTACCACTTAGTGGTTTCACTATTCATAAAAATTTAAGTTTTTCAGAAAATTACCAAAAATTCACCCTAAGCTAAATTTGATATTCCGAATTCAAAAATGATGTCTATTTTACAATATTCAAATCATATAAGTTTTATTAATTAATTTAATAATTAATTCCTGCTGTCAAAACAAATAGCGTGTTTTTATGAAATAAAATGTATCAAAATATTGACAGTAGTTTAAGTCTGATTTCAAAGTAAAATTAATTCCAACGACCACTATTGGATTAAATGGTAAAAATATATTCTAATTTAACTATAAAACCAATTCAAAAGATAATCAAATCATACAAATAAATTAGATTAAAAAGAGTATTTGAATTAAAATACAACATTTTTCACTATTCATTAAAAGTTGAACTTTTTCGGAAAAATACAAAAAATTTACGCAAAGTAAATTTTGATGTCCCGATTTTAAAGAAGAATTTTATTTTGTCAAATATAACACATAAAATTGTCAAAAAGCGTATTTAAAAGAGGTTCTCCATCAAAAGGTGGTTAATCGACCTTTTAAAGAATATGAGAATGTTTACGCTTAAAATTGGATTCATTCGCATTTTTAATCCTATAAAATTTATTGTAAAGAGTAAAAATATTTGAAAAACATATATAATCATTTTGTAGTTAGTTCTGTTCATTCTCGCCATTATAATGGCTAGGCGTTAACTACCATTTAAAATAATATTATTTTATTATTAGAGTGCAACGTAAGATTTCAAAGGAACTCGTTGTTGCGTATTGGGTAAGCCATCGAACATAGCGTTCCATTTATATTAATATTAACATTTTATTCACAAATAGGGATAAATATAAAAATGTAATATTATTTATTTACCTGGGGTGTTACATCCTTCCCCCCTTTTGGGAGTTGCGTCCTCGCAATTTTAAAATTGGGCTCGGAAACATCCTTGAAAGTCCCACATCAGAACAAGAGATTGTAAAACAATCACTTTAAAATAAAGAAAGATAAGTACAAAGGTTACCCGAGTTAACCCATAATAGGATTCCAAGAATGAAAATATGGACATGGAGGAAAAAAACAAAGGGTCATGTTCTGATGGAGAGTTATAGTAAACATGTCTAGGAGAAAGTTAACCATAAGAGAATCACAAACTTGTGATGGGTTAAACGGTATTCGATTCCGTAGTAGGAAAAGTTAACAGGCAAAATTTTTGTTTTAAGTTACTCTTCATTGAGGAATTTATTTTTGATCTTAAGGAAACATACTTACTTGTCATGTTGACTTTCAACTTTTACTAGATTTCTTACACATACTCATACTTTCCCCAAAAGACGAGTATTTAGGAAGACTTGTTCACATTAAGAGTACTATAATCAACTTCTAGAGAATCACCTAATCCACAAAGGAGAACTATATACTTCCCATATCTTCAGACCTTAACCAAAACCAAAACCAATAAGGTTAGTACAAGATCAGATTATCCAGAAAAGGATAACCCTTTATAAAAAGAAAATCTATTCTTAATCTCCAAAATTTGTCCAACAAAACCCAAAGATCAAGGAGGACCATTCGATACACAATTTTTCCATAAAATTATTCAAAGTAAACCAAAATAAGATTGAAACCCAAATAATTGGAGGATTTAGTCACATAGTCTTCCAAGTTAAATCGTATCATTTATCTCCAAACAACATCAGTTTCTCTTAAAGTCTCGTATTGAAAAGTAATTAACCTAATCACATATCCTCCATGATAGGTTTATATATTTCCATAGATAACCCAAAGTCAATTTAATCTTAATTCATAAAATCACCTAACTAAAAAGAATAAGTCATACTAACCAGGGACTTCACGTAGTCCAGTGGTAGGAGATAAATACCAGTTGCACTTTGGTTGTGGGTTCAATTCCCGCAGCTTTGTCTGACGCGATGGGTTGTCAGACGGTCTGCATGTTGTCCTTTTTCCAAAACTATATAATTCTCAAACAATTCCCCGAAATGAGATAAAATCATCAAAAATAATCATAACATATTTTAACCTCATGTTTATCTCATGCCTTACATTTTCCATCATAACATATAATAACCCATAATTACCTCAGAAGTAAGGATCATATAAACCCTAATGGTTACCTTTATAATTATTACCTGAACATCCACATCGATTGGTCATCTCGTACATGATGCATTACCGAACATACCAAGGTTCAAGTGGTTGATTATGACTCCTTTATAGTTGGTTTAGAACAACCATGAGTTTCCTCATTGAATACCCCATTTCATCCAGTCTCTTAATCAGATAACCACTATAGTTTCCTTCAAACCTATTGTCACTTTGGTGCCTGCTAGATCCATCCATTCACTAAAAACAGAAATGTCAGTGTGAGTATATCAAAAAAACCATCATGTACTAATGAGGAAGATAGCCACTAAGATATACTTACTCATTCACTTTATCTAAAACTATGACTCTTTTTTAAATCCTATCCATTATGGTACTGTCACTTATGCTTAGAGAATACCCTAACCTCTAAAGTCATCTAAACCGACCTCTGATACCAACTATAAGACCCTAGCCTTAAACCTTACTTAATATTGAATTAAATGAATTATTCACATTGAGGATCTTTTCTGGATTAGAGTTTTAGAGAATTAGGACATAACTATTACATCTCAAAATATTACAAAGTAGAAACTTCTACTATGTTTCCATAAAATAAAAAATCTTAAAAAGAAACATGACTAGTTCCATGTTTTAGGTAGCATGACTTTCCCTTAATCCCATCCTTTACCCTATTCCACATTAAGTCCTATGAAAAACATTTAAAAAACCTGGGATGAGCATAAAAAAGCTTAGTAAGGGATAAAAAAAGAATGAAAACTGTTAGCTTTTCAAAACAACAAGAAAACCATGTATACTTTATCAAAGTAATACCTTCACCTTTATGAAGTAGTAAAAACTCTTCACTAAATAAAAGTTTATTACTTACACTTTTGTAACCAAAAGATTACAATAAAACCCATATAAAGATCACATAACATATAAAGGTAACTTGGGACATAAACATACTTAAGTGGAATAACCATACGGTCGACTTCCACACATACTTAATGGAATAGCCATACGGCCGACATCCACACATACTTAATGGAATAGCCATATGGCCGAATTCCACACCGAATGCATTTGAGGTTATAACGTAACCACCCATCCTCGTATTCACAGCACCACTCGTCATAATGTCCAAGTACCATTATAAAATCATAAGACATTAAACAAATATAATGGAAAGAAAACATTTCCACATTTCAATCACAATATATCACTTAAATGTATCGACATAACAAATCCTTTATAAAAACCATTTTCAATACCAACATACATAAAAGAGTATATGGTATTTATTTCATTTTAAAAAACATTACGGCTTGTTGTGGACGCCAAAGACCAAATAATACTCGCGGTGGCAGAAATGGTCATTGTTATCGTGTATGTTAAAAGAAACATTCCATTTTGTCGTTTAGTAAAACGCTTCATATAAAAAGATTCTGTTTGAATAAAATTAAAAGTCAAAGTGGTTTATACACCATATAAAATAATGTTATGTGTAAGACTAAATATGCCTCAATGAAAGGAGATTGAGATGAAGTCCCTTACAAAGTCGTTATCCTTAGATTAAGAATAAATCAATTATATTATTATGTGTGAAAAATAAAAATACACAAAATATAAGTGGATATTAAGTGTAAAGCAATCAGAGGTCATTCACACATAATCATGGAAAAACAAAACCAATTACATAGATATTTAACTCAATGAAATGTGATTGAGTTATGATTTCCAATACAAGTCCGTCTAAATGACATAAGAATTTATCAATGAGATGATTATGTGTAGAAATAGTATATCCACATAAAGGATTGTGGAAACAACAACATAGAGATTCCACAGATAATCTTGTCGTAATAAAATCAAGAATTAGAGGTTTAACCCAAAGAATTGAAAGTGGGTTAAGAAATTCCCTTACAGTAATTCGACAGCCTAACGACGTCACTTCAAAACTTATAAAATGAGTTGATGATAGATAAAAAGGGTATCTCATCACTTGGACATAAAATTTACATTAATAAGGATATAGAAGAACATATCACAACATAATATTATGTGAATTAAGAGACATAAGAAAATAAGTCTTTCAAAAAGAGGAGGGTGAAAGCTTCCCTTACCGACTTGGTTAACTTTCGAAACGTACACCCCATTGAAGAAGGGTCATACAATGAATATGTAAGTACCCATAAATGAAATTATATTACACAAAGAGTATAAAAATGGGAATTACATACGCCAATCAATTTAAATGGTGGCAAATGTAGCAAAAATCTCACGGGAATAAAAGTGAGATGAAAAATTCCTTACGAAAACTCTACAGCCTAACAGTGCCACTTTAAACTTCCAAAAATGGATTGACGAGATAAACGAGAGTATCACATAATATTACAATAAAATGTACAGAAATAGGAATATAAAATAACATCCCCCATCATAACAAAGAGGAGCATAAAAGAAGTGACATAAAAGAGAGTACTTAAAAAAAGAGAGAGGTTAGATCTCTTACGAAAATTCGACAGCCTAACGACGCCACTCAAAACTTCCAAAATGGATTGATGAGAGAAAATAGGGTCTCTCACCATATGAACATAAAAATTACAGTAGGATTAATATAAAATAACATCCCAATCATAATAAAGATGATCTTAATAGGAATGACATAAAAGACTGTACTTAAAAAGAAGGAGAGGAGTAGGATCCCTTACCTCAAGTCCAACTTGTCTTGTTCGTTTCTTTATATTCCTGAATAATAAACTTTGGTAAATTTATAATTTCTTAAGGAACTCCTATAAATATTATCATTCAGTTCATATCACATATTTTAATGTTATAATAATTGGTTAATAATATGAGTTCATATCAGACGTTTTTGTCAATGTTTGGTACATGAGTCAAAAATTGAATTTGTTGGAAAATATTTTTCCATGTAGTTATAGGTACATCATTTACAGAATAGTATTTATGTTTTAAATATCATATATATCCAGTATATATTAATTTTATACTATTCCATAGCAATTGGAGATAAAAATTAAAAGCACCGTTCATGGAGACGGAAGGCTGTACTTACGCATGAATGCTACTTTAATTTTTTGTCATATTGATGGAATTAAAACAAAATGAGAGAGATATATATATATGTTCTAATTCCAGAATGATATCCATCATTTATATGTAATATATTACATATATATCCATTATATATATGTACTTATAATAGTACATAACATTTTTAGATAAGAAATGAAATGTACCATTCATGGAGATGGTAAGCCGTACGTACGCATGAACACTACTTCCATTTCTATTTCATATTTAATGGAATTAAAAAATAATGATACATAATATTATTTTAATTCCAGTATGGTATCATAAATAATATCATTAAATATATCATTTATACATACCACATATGGTATTAACGAATCAAATCACTTTGATGGGGCGGTAGTCCACACTTCCTTTAATGAAGATATCGCGTTTACCCATAATGGAAACCACAAAGGTATGCCATAAATGAAAAATACAGAATCTTAAGTAAAACATAAACATATTATATATCTTATATAAATATAGTGTCATCTTAATGGCCTCCTTTGAAGGTGTTAGAAGAATGTTGAACAATCATCGTTTCGTGAGGCAGAAATTCGCCATCCACAGAAACAGTATGTTCATTAACCATTAGATGTAGGTGTGTGTAAGTGTAGCTCTAATACTTCTTATAACAACATCCTAGTATATTTAAGATAATTAATTTGTTACAAAATAAATTAATAAAAAGAGTTTAGGGGGTTGGAGAAGAAAAATAAAACATAAGAACACAAGAAGAGACACTACCTTTAAATCGGGTAACTCCTTTTGATATGAGCTCAAAGGCTTCCTTGGGAAGACTTCTGCCCAAATTGAGGCTTCAAGTAGTAAACGAGGGATGTGTAGAGATGAAATGGGCAGGGTTTGGCCGAGCCAAAGGCTTGAGAGGTGTGTGTAAGGAGGTAGAGGTAGGGGCCTTTTATAAGAGGAGAGGAGGGGAACTCTTGGAAAGTAAAGAAATGTAACTTTATTTTAGAATGAGTTTCGGATTTTAATGGTCCCACATTGATTTTTTTCAAGGATAAGGTGACAAGGGTTATAAATCCACCAATCCAATTGTTTTTGGACATGGGTAGGTCTTAGATATCACATTATCTTTCAATTTTATTTAAATCGTTAAATAATGAGGTCATCGCTGCATCATCATGATGTCATAAATAATTTAATTTATTAAATGTCTAAAAATTATAAAAAATATAATATGATCTAGGAAATCTGTTTAGATTTCCAATTAATATTTATTGTAAAAAAATATGACTTGTATAACCCCATGTAAAAATTGTTTTAGTAAAATAACTCATGTTTGTGACATTTTAATTTTAACATTAAATAAAAAGGTATTAATTTCATTTTCCAACCAATGTGGCTCCATGGGGTCCCCAAGTTGACCCATGGATTTTCTTGGTCGGCCATGAAAAATACAATAAGGGTAGGACATGTGTAAAGTTCATTTCATATTATTAAAACTTTAATTTTACCTTAAACTACACTAATTACCTCTAATCGCGATTAAAAACTTAATAAGTTACTATTCACCAAAAAATTATTTTAATCCCATTGAACCCACATTTTACTTCTTAATGACAACCATGTGTGTCAGATTTTTGAAATTCAAAACACAAAGGTGGAAAAATTTCATTTAAATGGAAAATCCGTTTTTATAATTACCACTTAGTGTTTTCACTATTCATCAAAAATTGATGTTTTTTAGAAAATTACCAAAAATGCACCCTAAGAAATATTTGATATTCCGAATTCAAATATGATGTCTATTTTACAAAATTAAAAACATATAAGTTGCATTAATTAGTTTAATAATTAATTCCCGTTGTCAAAACAAATAGCGTGTTTTTATGAAACAAAATGTATCAAAAAATTGACAATAGTTTAAGTCCGATTTCAAAGTGAAATTAATTCCAACGAGCACTATTGGATTAAATGGTAAAAATATATTCTAATTTCACTTTAAAACCAATTCAAAATATAATCTAATGATATAAACAAATTATATTAAAAAGAGATTTTGTATTAAAATACAACATTTTTCATTATTCATTAAAAATTGAACTTTTTCAGAAAAATACCAAAACTTTACACAAGGTAAATTTTGATGTCTCGATTCTAAAAAAGAATTTTATTTTTTCAAATATAACACATAAAATTGTCAAAAAGTGGATTTAAAAGAGGTTCGCCATCAAAAGGCGGTTAATCGACCTTTTAATGAATATTAGAATGTTTACGTTTAAAATTGGATTCATTCGCATTTTTAATCCTCTAACATTTATTGTAAAGAGTAAAAATATTTGACAAACATATATAATCATTTGGTAGTTAGTTCTATTCATTCCCCCCATTACAACGGCTATGCGTTAACTACCATTTAAAATAATATTAATTTATTATTAGAGTGCAACGTAAGATTTCAAAGGAACACGTTGTTGCGTATTGGGTAAGCCATCAAACATAGTGTTCCCTTTATATTAATATTAACATTTTATTCACAAATAGGGATAAATATAAAAATTTCATATTCTTTATTTACCTGGGGTGTTACACCGAGAATTGTTTTGAGATAATCAATATCAGGGAATCATATTCAGACCCATGTATTTATCATCCATTGTAATTGTATTGATATATGAAATGGGAGTTTGGAAAAGAAGAGATGAAGATTTCAGAAGATTCAAGAAGAAACCAGAAGCATTGAAAAAGTCATAATTTCTCCAGGATTTTAATGGAAATTCAGATTTCGGTGAATTTAAGTGAGAGGGAAAGTGTTTTGGGATTCCCTCCTAAACATGTTTTGGGTCAACAATAAAAGTCATGAAGTACATTGTACCTGTGCGACCTGTAGAGTGATAAGCTGGGGTTCTAGAGAGAAGGAGAGTTCAATTTCGTTCAGAGTGAAATTTTCATTAGGTGGTTCCAATTCATTCATATTCTATTCATCCTAAAAATAGTATTTGGGAATTGAAGAGGTTTTTTCTGTACAATATTTCTTTCTATCTGAAAATTGGATTGGGGCCTTTATTTTAGAACAATTGGACAGTGATCCTTGTTTTGAAAGAATCAGAAGGGGATCTTTATTTTGAAAAAATCAGATATAGAGATTTGTATTAAAAGAATCAGACTCGGTGTTTTATAACAATGTCTAGGAAGTTCTTACCTTTCATCTTAGTAAGGAATTGATGAATTGTATTACTATTTGAATACATTAGTGGAATTGAAAATAATCCCATGTAACATGAGTTGTTACAAAAAAATGTAGTACCCTATCATTCTAAGAGTGTGCAAATGCACTAGTTGGATTATTTCCTAGTGTTATAGAAGTGTAAGGGTAATTCCTACTCATTGTAAACCAATGAGTGTTTTATCAGTGGATTTATTGGTATTGGATCATTTCCAAACCCTACCAAGGACGTAGCTATTATTAATTAATAATGAACCTTGTAAATCATTGTGTTCATGTGGATCTGTGTTGAGTATGTTTTCAGAAGGGAATTGATATCTCTAATAGGAGGATAAGTTTTTTTCAATTGAAAATAAACATAAAATAAAGAGTGTCCCTGATTCACCCCTCTTAGTGATACATTACTCCAGCTAGAAGCAATCAATTGGTATCAGTGGGAAGGTTTCCTTCTCTATTTTTTGGCTAATGGAGAACCTGAACTGTGTGAAAAGTAAAGGTATTCTAGTATTTTATGGGAAGAAATGTCATATATAGATATATATAATGCTTACATATCTTATATATATTATTTATGATGTTCTTGAAGCTTTAATAGTTGTGTTTCCTACCATTGATGATAGTTGTCTACTTACACCTGTTGACAAGAAGGTTCTTGAGAATTATTTGAGGGCCAAGAATGCAATATTATCATCACTTTCACTTAGTTAATTCTAGAGAGTAAAAGGTGTTTCCATAACCGAAGGTAAGTGTGATATGTTTAAAAACATATATGAAGGTAATAAAAAATAAATGAAGGAAAAGTAAAAATAATGGGGATTTAAGCATGATAATTTGAATATGGGTGAGAATGAATGACATCATGAGTACTATCATATGTCTTTGTGAGAAGATGAAAGAATCTATAGTTGTTGAAAATATCTAGAGTATCCTACCTGAAAAATTTGATGCAATAGTTTATTCAGTGGAAGACAATGATCCTAAAACATTATCCCTTGATGATTTACATAACACTCTTATCACATATGAAATGAGAATTGACAATTCCATGAAGAGAAAAAAAGGTTGATAGAGAAATTTCATTCAAGGCTATATAAAAAAGGAAAATCAAAGAATATTTTTATTCAAGTTGAATTTTTTGATTATTACTCCAAAAATGAGGTATGTAAAAATCTCAATGATATCATCTCCTTGTTTTCTAACAATATGAAAAGAGTTATAGGTAAATACAAAGGGAAACATCCCTTCAAATTTATTTAATGTGGATTTGTTAGTAACTTTGTGGTTAATTTTCCATGAAAAAAGAAAGGATGTGATAGAGATATCAATGAAATAAATACAAGAAGATCATGGAAGAAAAAAGAAGACAAAAGAAATGAAAAGAAATTATTCAAATAAAAAGGAATAAGTTTCTTGTCCAATGATGATGAACAAGAAGACAATGATGATGAATCCAAAAAAATACATTGAGTATGGTAATGAAAATACATTCATTGTAACAGTGTGTGATGAAGAATTTGGAAGTAGTAGTTCTAAATAAGAATAATTTCAACTTGAAATTCATCTTAATGAAAATTTTAAAGAATGTCTAATAAATATCAAAACGCTTGAAAAGAAAAACAAAAATATGGAACATGAATGCTCAATAAACCAAAAATGTTAGCTGGTGAGAAATAATAGCGGGTTAAAGATATTGATGATATGTTTAAATCTCTTAAATATGAAAAGAATCATAATGACAATTTAGAGGAAATGAAAAATATAAATTAATAAGAGTTGGAACATATCAAAAAAAACTTTCTAAAGCTGAAAAAAAGTCTATGTTTCAAAATTTCTACCATTGATGTTGGTGAATGTTCTTGTTATGAGAAACTTGAGAAGGTTAAACCAAAGATACCTTTAAAGGTTGAAAATAAGAATGTAATTGTTTTTTAAATGAAGAACATCGGTAATGTTATGTATGTGTCCAAGACCAACATGGTTGGGAATATTTTGAATCATTCTGAATTTGAAAATGTTCCCAATACTTCTTGTTCTAATAATTCAGAAAAGAAAAGAATGAATTTGATTGACAATTGAATGTTTTGAGAATCAAAAAATAAATAGATGAATGTGGCTATGAAACGCATTCACAATTCTGATCAGTATGGAGTTTTCAAAGGAAAATACCATTTCCATGGGTATTTAAGGTATTGTGGGGGGGGGGGGGCATAGAGAAAGTTTGTGTTGGTTAAATTAAAAAAATACTATTATCCCATAGGTTTTTCAAGGAATATATTGAGGGGGAGTTAATCTCCCCAAATAAAGAGAAATTATTTGTTTGTTTTAAATATATCCAAAAAGAATGAAGCGATGATTGAAAATAGGTTCCAACCCTTGGAAACTATTTTTGAAAGATGAAAAAAACATGGGATCATTACAAAAGGATGTCTTGTTTTATTACTATCTCCATAAAAGATTCTCAATTATGAAAATATTAAGGTGGAGAATGAAAAGAATAGAGAAAGAATATTGGTGTTGAAACTACAATAAAATCATGAAAGGATAATGAACTTGGATACTTGATAGTGGGTGCTTTTCTAACATTATTGGAGTTATGAAAATTTTGAAGGATGTGGAATATTATAAAGAAGGGAAAATGAAATTTGGTAATGAGGAATCATTGAAAATCAAAGGTGTTGGGTCAGCAATTATTGGAAAAGAGAAGAAAAAATCTAAGAAAACATTATATATTGATGGTCTTAAACAAATCTTGCTACGTGTATCACAATTCTGTGATGAGGGTAACAAGTTTATGTTCATGAAATATGGATTTGTGGTAACGAGTGAAGAAGATGGAAATATTGTTATGAGAGGCCAACATACAAAAGTAAATTTGTTTGAGGTTGGTTATTCACAACAATCTTGTTACATGATTACGGTGGTAGAGAATTAGTTATGGAATATATGGCTTTGGGATATGTGTCATTGAAACATGAGAAAGATAACGAAAAGAGACATTTTTTGAGATATTCTTGATTTTCCAAGAATAATATATTATTGTTTCACAATATACTAGAAAAGGAAAATTACAAATGTTGTGCAAAATAAAAATTATATTTGATGAAAACAACCCCTAGATCTTATCTATTCCGATATATGTGGGCCAATGAGAAAATAATAAACACATGGAAATAAGTACATCATTACTTTCATTGATGATTTTATTCACTTTACTTGTATTGTGTATGTGAATCAAAAATCATATGCATTGAAAATGTTTAAAAGTATCAGAAGAAAAGATGAGATAGAATGTGTGTATTCTGTGAAGAAGTTGATAACTGATAATTGTGGTGAATACGGAAGTAAATATTTGGAATACTATATTGAGAATCATTGAATTAGACATGAGTATAACTCTCTATACACTGCACAACAAGATGGGGTTGATGAAGGAAAGAATAGAAGCACAGTTGAAATGGTAAGGACCATTTTACTTGAGAATGACCTTTCTATTACTTTTATAAGCAAGCCATGAGTACTGCTATTTATATTCAGAACCGTTTTTTCTTCAGGACTCAATCAGGAATGACACCCTATGATTTGTTATATGGAAAAACTCTATGTTTGAAGAACATTAATTTTTTCAAGAGTCCTTTATTATCAAGAAGAAAAGTGGAAACTAAGGTAATTTTGACCAGAAAGGTGAGGATAAAAACTTTTATGGTTATTCTCCAGAAGAAGGAGGATATAAATTCATCAATAAAGAAACAAAAAGAATCGTTGATTTAGATGACATGAATGTGACTGAGGAATATGAAAAATAGAAACATTTTCAAACATACAATGAAGTTAATCAAGTTGAAGAAGATAATTATGATAAGGATACAAACAATTTTAATTATAACAAAGATAAAGAATCAAACTCAACTATTTCCAGTGATGAAGATGAAAATCGAAAATCTTATCCAAGGTTGAGGAAACATGTGGAAGCTCAGAATATAATTGATGATCAACACCAAAAGTTTAAATCAATAAGAATAACCAATTCCATTGCATACACTTCTTTGTATTCAAATGTGGAACAGAGTGATGTGAAAGATGATTTTGAGAACTTAGAATGGTTTCAACCTATGAATGAAGACATGGATCAAATTTAAGAGAACAGTACATGGGAACACATACCCAATCCTAAAATAGAATAATCTTTGGCGCAAATGGGTTTTCAAAAAATAAGCTAAATGAAGAAGGTGAAGTTATAAGAAACAAAGAAATATTGGTTTGTAAAGGATATTCAATGATTGAGGGTATTGATTTTGATGAAGTCACTTCTCCAGTGAAAAGAGATGTAAAAATCATATTCGTTATTGTTATTACCACACAATGAGGCTACAAGATCTTTCATATGGATATTAAATAAATATTCATAAATGGTAATATGAAATAAGAAGTTTATAATGAACAACCTTGTGGTATTTTCATTGTAAAATATAAAGTTCATGTGGGTATATTGAAAAACAAATTTCTTGACTAAAAAATTCCCTGAGGGAATGGTATTACAAATAAAATACAATATTAATAAAGATAAATTTTATCGAAGGAAGAGTGGATAACAATCATTACATTAGGGAAAGTCAATTGTATTCCTTCATTATAATTGTTTATGTTGATGAAAATATATTTGCTTCAAACGATGATGAAATCTATGAATGATTTTCTGAAGAAATTAAGAATTTATTTGAAATGTCCATGCTTGGAAAAATGAAATACTTTATTGGGTAACAAATCCAACAAAAGAAATAATACATTTTTCTCTCCTATGAAAAGTATAAAAAAGAACTTCTCAAGAGGGTTGGCATGGAAAATTCAAAACCTATTTCCACACGTATTTCAAAATGAGAAAAGTTGAGTAATGATGGGGACGAAAATGAAGTGGATCAGAATGTGTATCAAAAGTTGATTAGAAGTCTAGTGTACTTGACTGCCTCAAGACCCGACATTTTTTATATTGTTACCCTTTGTGAAATATTTTAGAGTGCTCCAAGAGAATCACATCTGATTGCTGGAAAAATAATTCTATGATACATGCAAGGAACAACAGAATTTGGAATCAGGTTTTACAGATCATACAATATTGATTTATTTGGGTATTATGATACAGATTGGGTAGTAAATGATGATGATAGAAGATATACATGTGGTGGTGTATTGTTTTTGGGAAATAATTATATTAGTTTAAATTTAACGAAATAAAAATAAAAAACTATGAGTAGGGCTAAAGCAGAGTATGTTTCCACTACTCAATAATCTATTCATGTTATGTGGATGAAAACACAATTGGATGATTTACTTGTAGAAGTGAAGTTACCCTTTCTCTTGGGTTGTGACAATCAAAGTACAATCAGTCTCACTATGAATCCAGTGCAACATTATCATTAAAAACTTATTGATATCAAATATAATTTCATCAGAGAGAATAAAAAGAATAATAAATTGAGGTTATATTATGTTCTAAAATTCGAACAAATTACAAATATCTTCAAAAAAACATTATTAAAGGAATCATTATAAAAAATGAGGTTGAACTAGGGTGTCCAACCTCATTCTCTTTAAGGTTTAGGAATATGTATGTGTCTCCTCTCTTATCTTAACTTTGATTTTTCTATTAAGGGGTATAATGGTTTTGTTTCAAAAATCTATTATGCAAAAGGGAGTGTTGTGTGTAAGCTGTGAATTCAACATTTTTTAGTGTTTGAACTATTCTAACTATTTATTGGAATGGTTATAGGAAAATAAATTGGATTACTTTCCATAAATGATGAAGATAATAGATAGTTGGTCATGATCACTATTTTGGATACCATGGTTTTTCTATTAATGATTCATGTTTCATATAATGAGTTAGCTCACTTAGTATTAGAATTGTTGATATGTAATCCATTACATGAGTTTATGATGTTTAGTTATTTATGAAACATGGTTGACCAAAAAATCCAAAGGGGTATATTATTGGAACCAAGTTGATTATCGAGGTGATGATGGTTTCAAGAGTTGTCTTTTGTTTCCAATGTATGTTTTGAAGAAAGGAAATCACTTTAGATTGTTTGGTGAAAACAATTGTTTTTGTTTTTTTGAAATAATTAGACCCATGTTAATTGTGATGATGCTTTGCTGATTTGTATTATATAAAAATCAAGAGTTGTATTGAGAACTTGTGATGAAATATTGATAGAAAAAATGTGGGGGTCAAAGAGATTCTTCTAATCAGATGATAATTTTATTCATATTGTTTTTTCAAAACAATTAAAAAGAATTGTATTCATATTGTTTTCCAAAATATATCAATCTTCTTTCAAAATATTTGGATTCTAGGTAAAAGTAAAGGAATGGTATTGATGGAAAGGTGGTTCCGATGAAATTGGTACTGATGGAAAAGTTATGATAATGGGAAAAGTGATGTCGATTGAAAGTGGTTTTGATCAAAGTGGTGCCTATGTAAGATGTGATATCAATTGAATATGGGATACTGATTATTTTTCAGAACAATCATATTCAGGTAGACGAAAATAAAAGAGATGGTGTCATTTGAGAATGAATCATATCATATTGTTTTGTATCTTATCTGGGAAGATCATCTTTATCAGATTGTATTATATCAAAACTATAAATCATATACAGAATGATTGTAACAATAAATTATCATATCAAGAATGATTTTATCTTCAATTATCATTTCAAAAATTTTCATAAATGAAAATGATCGTATCCATAATGATCGTATCTAGCATGATCGTATCCAGAACAATATTTTATAGAAGTATTGTAAACAAAATGATCATATCCAAGGTGATCATAACCAGAATCATTGTAACCAGATATGATCTTATTCAAGAAAATAGTATCCATACAATTTGTATCCAAAACCGATCATTCTTGGATTGTGATGAAAAGAAAGAGGCATGGCTGAATGGAATGTTACAATACATACCAATTGAATACATGTAATGATAAAGCTAATAGTAAATGATTTCAATGTCTTGAAGGTATTCCTCGTATAAGAACTATTTAGTGAATTAAGCGTGTTTTTTGATGTGGGTAATGAGAAAAAATGAATGAATGAGACTAATGAATTAATTTTTAAAAAGAGAGACTTCATTTAAAATAATGATTGTACCTTATGTGGATATGTTCATTTCATAAAAAAATCAATTGCTATGGTATCCAGCATTGTTTTCAAACAATCAGCATGAGAGAATCAGATTCAGACCCATGTATCTCTCATCAATTGTAACTATATTGACATATGAAATTAGAGTGTGGAAAAGACTAGATGAATATTTTATAAGAATGAAGAATAATCGAGAAGTGTTCACAAAGTAATAATCAATATGAGATTTTAGGAGAAATTTATATTTTTTTGATTTTAAGTGAGCGGGAATGTGTTTTGCTATTCCTACCTAAACATGTTTTCGGTCACCAATAAAATGCATGAAGTACATTGTACTTGTGAGATTTAAAGAGAGAGAAGCTTCAGTTTTCTAGAGAGAAGGAGATTTCAATTCAGTTCAGTGTGATTATTTTCTTGGGTGGTATCGATTCATTTATATTCTATTCTGTATTATTACTATATTCAGGAATTGTTGTGGTAATGATTTTACTATATTGATTTCTATCCAAAAATCAGTTGGGGACCTTTGTTTTGAATGAATTGGACTCGGAGCTTTGTTTTGAAAGAATCAGATTGGAGCTTTATTTTGAATGAATCAGACATGGAGCTCTGTTTTGAAATAATTAGACTTAGTGTTTCATAATAAAGTCTAGGTTGTTCTTACATTTCTTATAGGTAAGTAATTGAATAATTTTATTACAATTTTAATACATTTGTTGAATTAAAAAAAGTGCATGTAACTTGAGTTGTTACAAAAAATTGTATTACCCTATTGTAATACGAGGGTGTAAACACACTAGTGGGAATGTTTCGTAGTTCTACACAAGTGTGAAGGTAAATCCTACTAATTACAATCCATGGATTATTTTCTTAGTGGATTTTATGGTATTGTATCACTTCCAAACAATAAAAAGGATGTATCTATTCTTATTGAATAATGAACCTTGTAAATCATTTTTTTCCTGTGGATGTGTGTTGAGTTTGTTTTCAGTAGGGAATTGATTTATCTAACAAGAGGAGAAGGTTTTTTCAATTGAAATGAAACACAAAAGAAGAAGATTCTCATTTATTCACCCCTCCCCCTCTCAGTGATGCATTACTCGGACTGGGCCCTTTCAAAAATATATTAATAAAACAATATTTTTAATACAATGAGATATAACATAACCTATAAATTAGTAGTTATGAATAATATTAACTAACTGAGAAAATATGTTGTTTATAAAAAATATAAAATGAATTCATAAGATATAAATAAATTATAAATGAATTTAAGAACAAATTTAATATAAAAGGATGATTTTAATATAAATCTATTTTTATCACTAAAAATCTATTTTACCCAAATGAAAGAAATTATATTCAATTAATGATTTATATTAACAATATATATATATATGTATATTATATTCAAAAAATATTTTTTATATTAATAATTTTTTTTCAAAAGTCATAAGAAAAGAACAAACCTAATTTTAGGCATAAAAATCTATATTTTTATAAAGGTAGTTTTACCACCTTTTATTAGTGAACATATTTTAAATAAAATTTCTGGATGTTCCCAAGATTTTATATGTAAAATTAAACTTTATATTTTAAATAAAAACATCAAAATTAGGTTATGGTTAACTCTTCATATTTTTATGTGAATTTTTATTTTTAATTAACAGTGAAAAATAATAAATTTTAATTAAAAAATGAATATACATCAAATTTCTTTAAACGGATAAATAAAAATTTCAATTTTTTTAAAAGTATAATTAGGTTAATTTATTATTAATTAATAAAATTCAGTTCATTATAATCAACTTCACTATAAAATTTGATCTAAAAGTAAGGAATTGTTTTGAAGAAGTCTACTTCAAAAAACGATAATGACATCCCATCTTCATGATCAATTTTATACTAATTTGTATGAGTTATGTAATTAGAATTTTGAAAAATGGATTTTTTATCCGAAATAAGAATAATTTATAATATATAATATATTCCAGTTTGATTTTTACCAAAAAATATTAGTGAATGTACTAAAAAATAATTACAATGATTAATGATAAATTATTTTAACAAGGGACCAAACCTTAAACATAAGAGCCAAAATAACCTTGAAAATATTCAAAAATCCATTTTATACCCATATTTCAACCATATCCTCAGTATTTTTTGACTCCATACTATTATTGGATCAACCATTCATAGAAAAAATGTGGGTGGAATTCAATTTCAAAAAAATATCATGAATGCCACTCCTCCTCCATATTAAAGACGGACTCACCCTTCCCACTTCCTCATACCTCTCAAGAAATGTATTTTATAACAATATATAACAAGATAAATTCTATAAATCCCTCCAATAATAATATAATCCTCATCTTGGGAATAAATACATCCATGGAACCCCTTTCGTGCATACCAAAATGAGTTTCATGAATAAGAGATAACATGCTTCATCAAGCTCTTTTATTTTATTTTCATTCTCCACCCCACAACTATTATTATTACATGATTAAAAAAATAAGTATAAAAAATGTAATTATATGTATTTATTATAAGTCATTAAGTTACACTTACACACACTTCTATCTAATGGGTAACAAACTTACCATTTGTGTTTGGCGAACTACTGCCTCACAAAATGATGACTGTTCATTTTTTATTTTACCACCTTTCATGGTATGGAATTATGATGGAAAATATATTTATATTATATATATTATTTATTCTTATATTTTTTTTATATATATAATATATCTTTATGCATTCCATCATTTATAAATTCGATATGATCATATTTGGAATTGTAGACTACCACCTTCTCAAGAAAATTGATTCATTCACAGTAAACATGGAATGTATAAAGGATGGTTTTAATAATACTAAATAACATATATGACCTATATATGATACTATAATTATAATAAACATATAAATATATTTCTTATACTTTTTATTCTTTTAAAATACGATAAGGAAATGAATGTAGCATTCATGTGTACATATGAACCACCATATACATGAACGATGCATTACATTTCTTATCTCAAAACATTATGTATTATTCTAAGTACATATATTATTAATATTTATTATAATTTAAACATTATTTACATTCATTTTATGAGGAATCCATGATCTAATTAATAAGAATAATAAGTAAAAAGGTAAAAATAACCTGACAAAATGGGTGATCAACAAGAGAAATAGTTAAAATAATAAATCATTAATAAAAATGTATAATTTATTTTGTACAATTGAAATATGAGTATGGGTATTTTAAAATAAAGTGACATATTTATATCCCTTATAAAGGAGGGTAATGTACGTTTACTCAAAAAGGAAACACAAGGTAAGGGATTTTTTCATGTCACTTTTTTCATGCCTGAGATAAATGTATTATGCACCAATTACATCTTCTATGTGGTGTATATAATGACCATTTTGGTATATTTTATTATTAATTTATTTATATTCATTGTATTTTGAGTTATAAAATTTATTTTTTGTTTTATGGGTATTTGAGTAAAAAGTTACAAAGTTGAAAATAAAGTTCATAACCCGACTCATTTTCATTGGGTTATGCTACTTACTTATTCTATGATAATGTGTATAATGACTTTTACTATATATTAATTTATTTAATGTTATTAGTTTATTTATAGTTGATACACATTATATATTAATGGATTTATTTTCAAATCAATGTTTTGGTTTTTCCAAGGGTTTAGTTCAATTCTCATTCTATTCATTATTGTTTACAGTTAAATTTACCTCAGAAGAAATTTTTTTATCATTATATAAAAAACATTTAAATTTATTCTCTAGTAGTTATTCATGAGAATTTTCAAGTAATACTGAAATTTATCCACTCTTTAGTACTTGAAATGTTTTAGAAATTGTTTTTAATAAAACACGACATTATTTCCCTCTATAGTTTGAGAACCTATTTTCTTCAAGAAAATAATATTTTATAAATATGTTTTTAAAAATGTTTTTTAACTATTCCAAAATAATTTATTAAAGGATATTTTAACTATTTTTTACAAATGTTTTAAATGGAATATTATTGTCATTTTTTGAATAAAACATTTCTCTAACCATTTTACCATGTAAAAGGAATGTTTTTACCTCATATGAAAAGTACAGATTAACCCTTTTTCATTTTTTACTAAGATTTAATTATAAGTTAAAAATAATTATTTTTCATGAAAATGTTTTCAAGAGTAATTTTCCAAGAAATGTATTTTACCATTTTCTTAAAATAAAAACTATATTTTCCACAATAAATTTATTAAAATATATTTTTATAGTGTTTCTCTTCATCAATGACAACCTTTTATTTTAATCCATGTTGGATATGTAGTATTGATTCCATCCTTATTATTCATATGGATGGTTTATGATCCTTTTACAAAGTATAATATTAACATTCCATAACCTGGCTTCATTTGTTAGTCCCCAGGAAATATTCAGTTTTTTTATCATTGAACAATGAATTTCCCCTAATTATCCAAATCATTTATCATGTATATGTTCATTTATTAAACCTTATACCATTTATTTCAAATGGTGTATACATTGAATATTATTTTTTTACCAATATTGATTAGTCTGTATATTCTACTCCTAACAAATATTTGACAAGGAACATTATTAAATTGATTATTTCATATATGAGAAATCTTTGGATAGGTATGACATGAGTGAGGCATAGTTATAATATACCCTCAATGATTCATTAGTTTCATGGGATAAGTTATATGGAAAACCTTAGATGGGTTTTTACCCGAGATGCTAAACCATATTGAAAAGGTCTTAATTGTAATGGTTCAATGTCCATTGGAAATATAACATCCAATAATTAATAATTTCATTAATTTAGATTTACATATTATTTAACCATGACATTTTGAATCCTTATATATATTGTTTCATTTCATTACATCTTTATTTATTAAATTGAGTGTCTTTTCAGTTTCTTGCCTTTCCATAATGATTTTTTCTTATATATTTATTTAAATGTAATGTGTTTTCAATTTCATACATAGCCTTATTGATTTTCCATATTTATTTATTTAAATAGGATGTGTTTTCAGTTATTTACCATTCCATATTGTTTACACATATCGTTCTCCATTTATTAATTAAATGTCATGTGTCTTCAGTTATTATCATTCGATATTAACTATTCTCATTTTTTTATTATTTTTTCCAATACACATTACCCCTGCTGAGCACTTTTTCTCCCCCTTATTATGTATCATTTCCCTATGATTCCTTATATTTTACTATGAAATTATGAATAGATACACTATATGGAATGAATTTATTATTTTGATATAAAGAAATCTTCTAATTAGTGTATTCATTTGTAATACAAGACTTATGTATGTATTTGGTTTACCCAGAATACTAAACCATTCAGTCCATTGGGACGTGATCTACTTTTATATTATGCCATTATAATGGTATTAGACACCAACTATGGGATTTTGGTGATTAGTTTTCTACAGGATTCACTAATGTAAACTTGTTTGGCTTGAATTCTACAATAAAGATATCTATTACTTTAGAAAAAAAGAAAAAAGAAATATAATAGTTATGAATGAGATAGACATTATCAAGTGTGGTGTATAGGCATTATACATAATTCCGTTAATGATGATATATGAGGAAGGTGGAGTATATATATAGTGTAGGGGGAAATGTGACCTTTAGGATCTAACCGTTACTTGACGGTTACATGACTGTTGCAATGTGAACTCGATAAGAATAATAATAATACCAAATAGAATAGTTAAATAAAATTTCAATAGTATATTGAAATTTATTAGAAATAATCAGAATATTTCTATATACTCTTTAAGAATCAATATTTATTATATTATAAAATTTAAAAATATTTAAAAGCTAATATATAATTTGTTTTTTATTTTAAAATATTATTTTAAAAAAAATATGTATTTTTGTTTAAAATTATTATTTGTCAAACTTAGGTATTTATTTTCTAAAAATATACATTATATTGTAAAATATAACATTATAATTAGAATAGGGTGAAATTTTCAAAATTTTCTAAATACTTTATTTTCAGTAAAGAGTAAAAATACAATTTTTCTTTTTGGAACCTTTTATCACTCCATAGATATGTTATAATGATGTAATAATTCAAATTATTAAAAATTACAATGAAAATAATCTATTTAATTAAAATAATGTGTTTTGATTAATTTTAATGAATTTATAATACTATAGTCTTCTTTTTAATGTCTCAAGTGGAAATTAAGATTTTAAAATTACTATTTTGAGGAAAAATTATTTTCCCATGATGAAAATAATGAAAAATATTGATTTTTGATTATATTACAAATAAATTACAAACAAAAATTCTTTATTTCATAATAAATTATCCAAATCCATTAGAGGCCCATGAGAAATCTTTTTTTCTAAAACATAGAATTTCCAATGCTATATTTAAAAACTAATAAACAATTATCCCAAATTTTTTATAAAGACACACCACTCAACCTCATTTAGTCCACCACCAATAAATTTATCATGATGTTTCTATAATTTTTCCTCTCTAACTCATTTATAACGATTTTCTATGGTTATAAGGAAATCTCCTCAAGCTTTAATAATCTATCACACAAGGTATGGTATTCTATTCCTCTCAAAATTTACCCAAGTTCTTACTTTGTAGTTAGTCATATAATTACAAAGTAACTATGTTATTATTAACTTATAATAATTCCATTACTATTAATTTTTTCCTCTACAAATGAGATATATTCATTCTCTCCCTTTAAGCATGTTCTATAATCATATTTGTATACTCATTATGTTATTGAAATCATTCTTTATATTCCATACCACCCTTTTTATGTTGTGAATAGCCGTACAAATTATTATTTAAGGATTTTGATATATATTTAATTAAACAGAATTCATTGTCTATTTCCATGTATTAGAACAAAATTTCTATACCATTGGCTTGAAAAGATGAAATTTCCATGTCTTTAAACACTCACGTACTCAATAATTTTATATAAAACATATTCCCTATTCACCATGGGTTACTGATGCAATTATTTATTATGATCATTATGAAAAAATTTATTATGAAATATTAAGGTTTTACCGTGATAACACTTTAAATCATTGGGTAAATTATTAATCTCTAGAGATGAAATTTTTTTCGATACCATGGAAAATAAACATAGGAAAATGTTATATAAAACCGTTGTATTTAACCTTGGTGATATTTTTATGAATGTATAATGAAATTGATGTATATATATATTTCTGTTTTATGTATAACATATTTATAATTATGATATCATGTCGTGACTCATGATTTATCCATGATAATTACTCATGTTTGGATTCCATTGAATATCAATTACTGAGATTTATTCTTTCCCTTTTATATTAATGTAATTCCCCATGAAATCAAATGTAGTGAAGTTAACAAAGATATATTATTAAAATATAACTTCAAAGGTGAATAAAAAACGTTTTTATTTTTATTATTATTGTAATTCATTTTTTAACACCCCAAGATTTCTTGGTACGTTATCTATTCAAAGTAGTTAAATAACGCGTCCTACACAGAACAATGAGTTTAAGCGCACCACAACTTAAAAAACTAGCCATTCAAAAAGCGGTTATGAATTTTATTAACTAAATTTAAATTTTTTATAGTCGATATAATTTTAGAATCCATATTATGTGTTTCCTAGACATATTATAAGAACAAATTCATTTTTACAGATAAAAAAAGTATTTTTCAAAAAATGAAATTTTAACACCATTTAATGGAGACCCCTTTTTAAATCCAATATTAAACAATTTTATATGTTTAATTTTATTAAATTATATTCTCCTTTAGAATCGGGACATAAAAATTTAGTTCGGATAATTTTTGGTACTTTTTTGATAACTTTCATATTTTGATGAATAATAAAAAATACTAAATTTTAATTGGAAAACACTTTTTTAATAAAAATAATTTATAGTGTTAAATTATAGATTTGAATGGTTTGGAAATATAATTATATTATATTTTCATCATTTAATATAATTTAGATCATTATAATAAATTTCACATTAAACTTTGATATAAACACAAGTCAATCTTTTGATAGTTTTTACTTTTTAAAAAAACCCACTTTTTGGTTTTGACAAAAAGAATTAATTTTATATTAATTAATGAAACTTTTATTATTATAATTTGGTAAAATATAATTCATTTTTGATTTTGTAAAATCAAAATTAGCATAGGGTGAATGTTTGGCATTTTTCTGAAAACGTTCAATTTTTTATGAATAGTGAAAAACACTTCGTTATTATTTAAGACATAATTTTTATTTAAATAAATATTATTTTTATTTAAATTTAATTTAGGTCAAAATAGATACATAATACCAATATATGTTGAATTTAACTCATTAGAGTCATTTTATAATAATATTATATGTATAAAATTTTAACGTATTTTACCCACCTTCTAGGCACATTTGCAAATTTTTGTAAAACACAATTTTAATATTTTTGTGAATTTAATTTTAAAAATACTAGAGATATAGTTTAAATCATGGAGTAAAATTTAGTTAAATAAGATGAAAATAATTTTTGTTGAATAGTAACTTTTGACTTTTATTTACCACGGTTAAAAGTAAATATGGAAATAAAGGTAAAAATGATATTATAATTACCCTAACACATTTTCAAATTCTGTTGGATAAGTGTATTTAGACCAAAAATAACTTGAGGAATAAAATATGATCCTTTTTTAAAATTGGATTAGATTAGGACGTTTATTATTTTTTTAAAGAAGAGTTAAAAGTGTTAAATTAAATGTTTAATAAATAAACCATCATTAACATAGGGTTATACATAAGATAAATTCGAATGTAAATATTAATTATAAAGATAAATTAATTTCCTACATAATTTTATTTTATTAATAATTTATAGAGATTAATTAATTAAATTTATTTATGACACAATGATGATGCATTATTTACATTATCAATGAGTGATTAAAATAATTATTATAATAAATATAAAAATAAATGTAAATTGAGGCTTTTGATCCCATCCATGAATTTTAGAGATTAATATGACAATTTAGGGGTGATTCAAGAAATTTTTTTCGAAGTAATCATGCTGTTATAACTTTCACAAAAACCAAATACTGAATTGTGTCAAAATTGACATAAATATGTTTTTAAAACAAATACTATATTATTAAATGATATAATATTCCTAAAAATATAAGGCTTGGGAAAAAGACATAAAATAACTATAACTATGTTATTAATGAACCAATTTGGGTTATCTTGACTTTTTATAGTTTTTTAATTAAGCATTTATTATATTAATACAAGAATACATTGTAAAAGTTAAACTATTTAACTAAGTGTTAAATATAAAAGATAATGTTAATATGGTAACCTAAACTCATATAAAAGATGTTGGTTGAAAGGTTATCAACAAATACCTATAGTATCCTTGAAATAAATTATTTTAGAGCCATTATAAACTGAATATGATTGTATAATAAAATAAAATTTCAAGCTTTACCTAAAGTGACCCTCACCTCTCTTATAAAAGGGTACATCCCCTTGTCTCACAATCACAGCTCCAAAGACATTTGTCTCAGCCAAAACCTGATCTAATATCCTCCCAACTAACCTCAATTAGACCTAGATGCATTAATTTGATCAGAAACCCAACCTAAGGAGCCATTCTGATCAACTCAAAAGGAAGCACCCGAAGAAGAGGTATTAATTTCACCACCTCTTTCAATGTTCTTTTCTTCTTCCACATCCCCTTTCTTTGTTGTTTCTATACCAAAATAACAACTCCTATACCTTATACATACTATGATTTATTATAAATATGTTACAACGATATTCATTATTCTAAACACCCTATGAATGAAAAGTCATTTTACGTGTGTACGTACAGCTTACCATCTCCATGTGGTGCTGTAGTTTGTTATTCAAACACTTCATTATTTGGATGGGTATAATAATGAGTATAAATAATTTAAATAATAAATATAACATGTTAATGATTATGTATATAAGATATACCGTCCAATAAAAAATTATTTCACCATAAATAGAATGATATTTTTGTTCTTGCGTACGTACGGATTACCGTCTCCACGAATGTGATGAAATTCATTACCCATCATAAATATTCATTAATAATTTTCATTTTATGATTAAAAATGATGTTTAAGAACTTAATATCATTCTATATATGAATCAAATACATCCTATCCAAAAGTAAAATGGCTTACATAACCAATCATATAAAGGAAAACGAATCAGTTAACACCAAAAATGATGGTACATCTGAAATATTATTAACAATGATAAAATAATGGATCATATATGATATAATAATTATCTATTTTGTTCATATATAACTTAATAACAATTGTTTAACTATTATATAAGAGGTTAATGTACCATTGATTAAGGAAAAGTACAAGGTATGGTTTAATTCCTCAATCTTATTATTATCCCGGATTTTTTATGTGTATGTTTTTTCTGGGACATATTTAATATCCATGTCCATGTTTCAGAAAAGACATTTAGAAATTATTCTTTTATGGTACTCTTTAACTAAAACATCATTTTAAATGTTTTAAATATTTATTCTTCTATTCCATTCTCATTAATTTCCTTGTTTTCAAATTGGTTTTAAGGAATTATTTATATGTACAAGATTATTTTAAAATGTTAATTTATTTCATAGTGGTATGGGATAGTTTGATTTAAAAATCACTCTTAAATGACATACTTTTTAAATTTTTTAATTTTAAATGTTTTAAAAAGGGATATTTCTCACAAAAAGATTTACGTATCATTTTCAACTATGTGAACATCCTTTATTGGATATTATTCTTAATTAAGGTTGATTTATTATAATACAATATTCCATATTATATTGAATGTGTTATAAAATTTTTGACTGTGGATGTGCTATTTTTATACCCTTCAAGGATTACGATTGAAGTATTGACTTTTCATATGCTAGTTTTAATACTAATGTTTATGTCTTGTTTCTAAATTTTAATATGAGGAATGTAGTGGACTTAGTAAATGATGGGTGGAGTCCGTTATAGCTCTTAAATGAATCAGAATGTCTCATAAGACAAAATAGTGTCTTGGAACAAGGCCTTGAGAATAATTTTACTTGTTGTCTTGGCACGAGGCCTTGACTATGTGGTAATGATGTCTGACATTAGGTATTCCATCATTGTGAAATTAACTATTACATGTGATTATTTGATGAGTAGAATATCCATGTGCATGTTGATATGGTAATGTTTGATTTATTATTTCAATATTATCTTTAATTTTATGTTTAAAAGGTTGTTTTTATTACACATCTTTCCTCAAAAGTTTATAGCTTCTACTAAATTATTTACCCTTACTGATCATCTGATCTCACCCATTTCTCATGTTTTGATTTTACCATGATTCCAAGAAGTGTATTATGTTTGATATAAATGGTTAAGCTAGGGGAATAATGGAATTCTCAAAGGAATATTTATGTTGTTTTTTATGATAGAAATTGTGATAAAATGTTCATTTATGTAATAGATTTTTTAAGACTGGTAAAATTATTGGTCATTCGGAAATTGATTCCTTGTAATCATGATAATGTATTAAAATAATTCACCAGCTCCGGCCTTCTTTGGTCAAATCATTACAGTTCATATCAGGGGAAGTTTAACAACAACTGTGGAAATAGATTTAGATAAACATTGATTTTTAAAAATTTACCCAAGATAAACTTTGAGGATCAGTATAGAATAATTTCCTAGAATTTTGATTATGTAGATATTTTGTGAGTTTTCCATGAAATACACCCCTGTTTGGATACGATCCCATAGAGGCGGCTCGGGCACAGATGTACATAGAAGTGGAAACTCCGACAAGGTGTTTCAGGCTTGAACCGGGGTATCCTGGTACACGACAATGGGCCTTGCTGCATTCTTGGTTATGACACTCCTAGGGTGATATTAATAGGATAATTAAAATTTTCATTACAATAAATTATGAAGGATTTATGTGTAAATACTTTCTTAAAGAAAATAATTTTTTAATGATTATATATTATATGCAAAATCATTTCAAGTTACAATTGTTATTTTATAGGATTGGAATTATGCATTGTGTTTCATAAACTAACATGGTGTATGCCATTTTCTAGAAAAGGCACCCAGTAGAAGGAATGAGAACTCCATAAATACGCATAATCCAAAGAGTAATAAGGATCAAATATTTCATAGAATTAATCCAACATTTAGAAGGTAAATAGTATCCCATGTATTCTAATCATATGAAGAAATAGTATCATGTGTTAATAAGATAAGGAAATAATTATCTGAGTCCAATTTCTTTGATGGGATGTTAGTGAAGAAAAATATGGTCAAGAGAAAGATGGATTAAGGGAAGAGGGGAAAGAAGGATTTTCCCATATTTGATAACTGTAGAAAGAATCATCTTGGTATGTTCTTGAAAATAATGGGAGTATGTTATAAGTGTGGAGAAAAAGGACACCATGTATGTGATTTCATGTTTAAAGAAAAATGTTTCAAATATATAATGCTTCATCTTCAAGGAGTTGGGACACAATGAGAATCAATGTCCAAATCATCATAGTATGCCTCAATGATGCTATTGGATAATGATCAAGTTAAGATACTAAAAAAATATAGAGGAATGATGATGATGATTATTATTTTATTAAATAATTTATTTATTTGAGTACTATATCAACGATGTACTAGTTATACAAATTATGGAAATAAATAATGACTATACTACAGTACTATTTCATTGTGGATTTGAGATTATACGGTTCTATGAAAATTGGCTCAATAGAAAGATAATTGTTTTTAAAATACATGGTTGAGGAAATATAAGCTTTAATATGGGTTTGAAACTAAGGTAGTTATTTTAGAATAAGATATGAAGGATTTGGATAAATTATATTTTATATTCTTTACTACAGCGAAACTAATTAATTGATTGTTTATTCTATTACTATTCGAGATTACAACATTTTTTGGATATAGGGAGTATATCCAGTATTATATAAGGAATAAGGGAGAATGAATGTAATAAATAAGTTTTTATGGTAATTCAATGTGTTACTGTGTTTTAAAATAATACATGACAAAGGTATTCACATGTTATTGCGTGGAAAAAAAGATCTTCATTTTGTTTACCTTCCTTATAAATTTTATAATTTGATAATGAATATAATTATTTTGGATAAGTCTAAAGGTGGAAATCGATTATGTTTGACATTGGATACTATTTTTAAGGATAAAGCATTTCTTAGGATTAATTTTGGATTGTTAAAAAAAGGACAACCCGTAGATTGGGTGACAACTCACCATTTCCAGAAAGGCTGCGATACATGAACCTGCAATCGAAGGGAAATAAGGGTGCATCACTTACCACTAGACTACATGATGTCTTGGTTTGTTTACTGTAGTTTTTTTAAATAGTCTGACAAATGATTTATAAATTCATTATTTTTCGAATCCTATAATATTAGTATAAATAAAATATTTTTGAATTCTATTATCATTTGGAGTGAAAGATGACTTTGTAGTAGGAATTAGTTTAAGTATGAAACTCGAATTGTCAATTTTATTTTCGTTTTCCACTTATTATATAAATAAATTCATTATTAAACATTAGGGAAGGGATATTAAATCCCAAAATGTGTTATCTTAATACCTTAAGTTTTGTCGAACCCATGATATTTTAAATCATCCTAGATTGATGGCTTTAAGGACCTCAAATTTTTTTTTGTGATTGACGACCTCAAAAACTCCATAAATATTTAAATTTTCATCCAATTTTGTGTCTCTAATTTACACCAATGCTCTCCGAGTTGAGATCATAATTTGGTGGTGACTTTTTCATTTCCCTTTCCCTCCTTTTAAGACTAATTTTTATTAACCCAATTTCTGGTGTGGTTTTTCCACAAAGGTATTTTTCTAATTTAACCCTTTCTTTTCTAAGAATAATTTCAAATTCTAAGGACACAATTTATTGAAGGAGAGTATAATGCAACACCCCAAGCTTTCATAGTATGTTATCTCTTTAAAGAAATTCAATAACCTATGCTACACGCAATATCAAGTTTGTGTGCACCACGACACACCAAACATGCCGTTCAAAAAGAGTTTATGAATAGTATTAACTGAATTTTAAAATTCATATACTCTATATAATTTTAGAATCCATATAATGTGTTTCCTAGACATATTATAAGAACAAGGTCATTTTTTTCAGATAAAAAATATATTTTAAAAAAATGAAATTTTACCGCCTTTTAATGGAGAATCATTTTTAAAAATAATAATTGAAACTTTTATATAATAAATTTAATGAAATTGAATTTTTATTTAGAATAAGGACCTAAAAATTTAGTTTGCTTAAATTTTTGATACTTTTTTGATAACTTTCATATGTTGATGAATAATAAAAAATAAAAAATATTAATTGAAATGAAATTTTTTAATCAAAATAATTTATAGTCTTAAATTATACATTTGAATGGTTAAGAAGTATAATTAAATTATATATTTATCATTTAATACAATTTAGGTCATTATAAGTGATTTCACATTTAAATTCAACATAAACACATGTCAATATTTTGATAATTTTTACTTTCTAAAAAACAATCTTTTTGGTTTTGGAAACGGGAATTAATTTTAAATTAATTAATGAAACATATATGTTTTAAATTTGGTAAAATATAATCCCTTTTTGATTTTTTAAAATAAATATTATCTTAGGGTGAATTTTTGGTATTTTTCTAAAAACATTCTATTTTTGATGAATAGTGAAAAACACTTCATCATAGTTTAAAAACTAATTTTTATTTAAATAATTATTTATTTTATTTAAATTTATATTTGGTCCAAATAGATATATAATACCAATATATTTTCAATGTAATTCATTTGAGATATTTTATAATAAGATTTTATGTATAAAATTGTATTGTACTTTTTAACGTGTTTTACCCACCATAATGGCACATTTTCAAATTTGCGTAAAACAAAATTTTACCACCTTTGTGAATTTAATTTGAAAAATTAGAGAGATACACTTGAAATCAGTATACAAAATGTGGTTTAATAAGATGAGAATACGTTTTGGTGAATAATATCTTTTGAATTTAATTTACCATGATTAAAAGTAAATAGGGTAATTAATGGTAAAAATGATATTATAATTACTCTAACACATTTCCTAATTCAATTACATTGGAATATTTTGAACAAAAATAACCTTAGGAATAAATTATGATCCCTTTTTCCACTTGTATTAGATTAGTACATTTATTATTATTTTATTTAAAGAAGAGTTAAAAGTGTTAAATTCAAAGTTTAATAAATAAACAATTTTTCATATAGGGTTATACAAAAGATAAATTCAACTATAAATATTCATTAAAAATGTAAAATTATTTCATACATAATGGTATTTTATTTATAATTTATAATGATTAATTAATTAAATTTATTAATGACACAGTGATGTTGCAATAATTACATTAACAATGAATGGTTAAAATAATTGATATTATAAATAAAAAATAAATATTAATTGAGGATTTGGATGCCATACATAAATTATATAGATTAATATGACATTTTAGGGTTGATTCAATGAATATTTTTTGAATGAATCATGATTTTATGACTCTCACAAAAACCAAATACTAAATAGTGTCAAAATTGACACAAATGAGTTTTTAAAACAAATACTATAATATTAAATGATATAATTTTCCTAAAAATATAAGGTTCACCCAATGAATGTAAATTATTGTAACTATGTCATTAATGTACCACTTGGGGTTCTCTTGTATTTTTATATTATTTTTATTAACCATTTATTGTAATAATATAGGAATACATGGTAAAATTTACACTATTTAACTAAGAGTTAATTATAAAATATAAGTTTAATATGGTGACCTAAACCTATATAAAATCTATTGGTTGAGAGGTTTTGGACCCATACCCACCATATCCTCGAAATAAATTATTTTGGAGCCTTTATAAACTGAATATGATTGTTTAATAAAATAATATTTCAAGAATTTCCTAAAGTGACCCTCACCATTCTTATAAAAGGGTACATATCATTCTATCAAAATCACACCTACAGAGTCACATGGATCATCCAACAACTAATAAAATATCCTCCCAATTACCCACAATAGACCTAGAGGCCTTATTTTGATCCGAAATTCATTTTATGGAGCCCTTTTGATCAACTCAAAAGGAAACACTCGAAGAAGAGGTATTAATTTCACCACCAATTCCAAGTTATTTTCTTCTTCCACTTCCTCTTTGTTTATTGTTTCCATACCAAAATAATAACTCTAGTAACTTATAAATACTATGATTTATTATAAATATGTTACATACATATTCATTATTTACCATACATGCATATGTATGGCTTACTCTCTCCACGTCATGGAGTAGTTTTTTATTTAAACACTTCATTATTTGGATGGGTATAATAATGAGTATAATTATTGTAAATAATTAACATAACATGTTAAGGATTTTTTATATATGATATACAATCCAATTAAATATTAATTCACCATCAATAGAATGATATTGTGTCTCGTGCGTACATACAGATTTCTATCGCCATGAATGTGATGAAATTTATTCCCCATTATAGTCATTAAAGAATAATTTTCATTTTATGATTAAAATTATTGTTTAAGAAATTAATATAATTCTATATATGAATCAAATACATCTTATCCATAACAAAAATGACTTAAATTTCCAAGCATATAAAGGAAAACAATTCAGTTAACACCCGAAACGAAGATAGTACTGAAATATTATTAACAATGAAATATTAAAGGATCATATATTATATCATATATATGTATATGTATATGGATCTTTTATAATTTAATAACAATGATTCAGCTATTATACAAGATGTTAACATACTATCTATCAAGGACAAGTACATGGAAAGGTTTAATTCCTCAATCTCATTATTATCCGATATTGTTTTTGTATATGTATTTTTTGGGACATATTTATTATCCAAGTCCATGTTTCATGGAAGACATTTCAAAATTAATATTTTAATCTACTATTAAAAAAACATCATTTTAAATGTTTTAAATATTTATTCTTTTAAATAATTATAATTAATTTCCATGTTTTCAAAATGGGTTTAAGGATATATTTATATGGACATGATTGTTTTAAAATGTAAATTTCATTCAAAAGTTTCCTAGTGGTTTGGGAAACATTTATTCAAAAACCTCTTTTAAATGACTTCCTTCATAAATTTGTGGCATTTAAGTGATTTCACAAATGGGAAATTTCTTTCAAAATGTTATACTGATCATTTTCAACAATTTAAACATCCTTTACTGTATATTATTCTAGATTAAGGTTGATTTATTATAATAGAATATTCCATATAGTATTGAATGAGTTATGACATGTCTAACTGTGGATATAAAATTATTATACCCTTTATGGTTTATAGTTGATTTATTAGAATTTCGTATTCTAGTTTTAATATGAATGTTTATGTTATGTTTCAACATTTTAATATTAGGAATGAAGTGAACTTAGTAAGTGATGGGGGGAGCCCGCTATAGCTCCTTGATGCATCGCTAGTTCTCATGACACAAACTAGTTTCCTTGAACAAGGCCATGATACAAATTTTATTTTCTGTCTTGACATGAGGCCTTGACTATATGGTAATGATGTCATGCATTAGGAATTACCTCATTATGAAAATAATTATTACATGTGATTATTCGACTAGTAGAATAACCTTGTGAATGTTTATTTGGTAATGTTTGATTTATTTTCTCCATATTATGTTCTAGTTTATATTTAAAAGGATGTTCTTTTTATTACACATTTTTACTTAAAAGTTAATATATTATGATAAATTATTTACCCTTACTGAGAATTTGATCTCACCTGTTTCTTTTGTTTGGTTCTTACCAGGATTCCAAGAAGTGTATTATGTTTGATATTTTGGGTTAAGATAGGGAAATAATAGCGTTCTCAGAGGATTATTTATACTGTATTTTATGTTAGAAATTGTAATGTAATGTTCATGTATGTAATCAATTTTCCATGAAAGTTGAACTTATCAGTCTTTTGAGAATTCAATACTTGTAATTATGACAATGTATTAAAATAACGCACCAGCTCTGGTATTCTGGGGTCCGAGCCTTATAGTTGGTATCAAATGAAGTTCAGAAAATTCCTTAGAAATATATTTAGATAAACTATGATTTTAAAACAATACCCTATGATAAAAATTATGGATTATTATAGAAAAATTTCATAGAATTTTGGTATTGTAAGGATTTTTAGAATTTTCCAAGAAATACATCCCAGTCTAGATACGAGCAGGTAGAGGCAAATCTGGCATAGTTTTATCTAGGAGTAAAACTCTAACAAGGAGTTTTGGGCTTGACCTAGGGTATACTAGTATATGACAATGGGTCTTGCTGCACTCTTGGTTACAACACTCCCTGATGATATTCTTAGGATAATTCAAATTTTCTTTACATTCCATTATGAAGGATTTAAGAGAAAATACTTTCTTAAAGAAAATATTTTTTAATGATAATGGATTATATGCATAATCATTTCAATTTATATTAGGTATTTTATTGGTTTGGCATTATGCATTGTGATTCATAAACTAACATGGTGTATGTGATTGTTTAGAAATGGCTTCCAATAGAAGAATGAGAACTCCCACAATATGCATGATCTAAAGAGAAAGAGGGATCAAATCTTTCATAGTATTAATCCAACATTTAGAAGGTAAATAGTCTCCCACTTATTCTCATCATATGATGAAATAGTTTAATGAGTTAATAAGATAAGAAAATAATTCTCCGAGTCCTATTGTTTTGAAGAGAAGAAAGATAAGAAAATAATGGTGGAGAGAATGATGGACAAAGGGATGAGAGGAAATAATTATTTTTTCATATGTGATAACTATTGAAAGAATCACATTTGTAGGTGCATAAAGGAAATGAAATTTGTTATAAGTGTGGAGAAAAAGGGAAAAATGTACATGATAGTAAGGGAAAGAAAAATGGTTTCAAATATACAATCCTCTATCTGTAATGAATTGGGACACTACCTGAATTAATGTCAAAATCATCAGAGTATGCCACAAAGGATTCTATTTGATAATAATCAAGTTATGATACTACCGCAAATGAATAGGAATGACTAGTGTTATTATGTTGTTATTAAAAAAATTATTTCAATTTAGTGTTGTATCAATGATTTACAAGTTATATGAATTATGTTAATAAATAAGGACTGTACTGCAGTACTATTTTTCTGAGGATTTGAGATTATATGTCTCTTATAAAATTGACTCAATAGAAAGTAAATATTTTCTAAAAATACATGATTAATGGAAATATAAAACATAATATGTTTCTGATTTTAAGGTAGTGATTTTGGAATAATATTTGATTGATTTGGATAAATTATATTCAATATTCATGACTACTTTGAAACTAATTAATTGTTTTTTTATTCAATTATTGTGGGAGTTTACAACATTTTTGGATATAAGGAGTATATCTAGTATTATATAAGGAATAAGGGAGAATGAATATAAGAAATAAGGGTTTTTGGTAATTCAGTGTGTTACCATGTTTTAAAAGAATACATTATGAAGGTATTCACATGATATTATGTAGAAAAAATATCTTTATTATGTTTACCTTACTTATAAATTTTGCGATGTGAGTTAGGAATGCTTTATTTTGGATAAGTCTAAAGGTTGAAATGAATTTAGTTTGACATGGGATACTATGGTTAAGGATAAATCATTTCTCAACATTATATTTGGATTATTTTAAAAAGGACAACCTGGAGGTCAGATGACAACCTATCGTGTCCAGTAAGGCCATGAGGCTTGAAATCATAATCGAAGAGTGACAAGGCAAAAACACCGACCACAGAAATATGTGATGTCCCTGTTTGTGTAATGTTGTTTTTTAAATACTCTGAAAATTTATTTATAAATTTATTATTTTTGAAACCCTATATGATAATAATAAATAGAATATTTATGAATTCTATTACCTTTGGGAGTGAAAGGTGAGTTTGTGGTAGGAATTAGTTGAAGGATGAAACTCTAAATGTCAAGTATATTTTACTCTTACTATTTTTCTATAAATAAATTAATTCTAAAACATTATGGAAAGGATCTCAAAACGCAAAATTTGTTATCCTAATAACTTATGTTTTGTTGAACCAGTGATATTTTAAATCATCATAAATTGATGGATTTGAGGTGGTCAATTTTACATTTGTTTGTCATTGATGACCTCAATCACTACCTATAAATATTTACATTTTACCTTCAATTAGGTTTCTCTAATTGACACCAATTCCTCCTAATTGATATCATTATTTGGTGGTGACTTTTTTCTTTCCCTTTCCCTCCTTTGAAGACAAAATTTTATTAACCCCATTTAAGATGTTGGTTTTACACAAAGGAATTTTTCTATTTTTAACCTTCTATTTTCTAAGAATAGTTTGAAATTGTTTGGATGCAATTTATTTAAGCATGAGAGAATTTAACACCCCAAAATTTCATAGCATGTTATCTTTTCAAAGTAATTTAATAACTTGTGTTACACATAACACCATGTTTGAGTGCACCGCAACTTACGAAAATAGCCAAACAAAAAGTGGTTACAAATTTTATTAACTGAATTTTGATTTTTATATTATCTATATAAATTTAGAATCCATATTATGTGTTTCTTATACATATTATAAGAAAAAATTCATTTTTCAGATAAAAGTATTATTTTTTAAAAAATGAAATTTTAGCTCTTTTTAATGGAAAAACATTTTTAATACCAATATTTAACAGTTATGTATATTCAATTTAATTAAATTAAATTATTCTATGGAATCAGGACATAAAAATTTAGTTTGGATAATTTTTTGGTACTTTTCTGATAACTTTCATATTATGATGAAGAGTGAAAAATACTAAATTTTAATTGAAAAAAATTTTGTTATCAAAAATAATTTATTGTGATAAATTAAACATTTTAATGGTTTATAAGTATAATTAGATTATATTTTTATCATTTAATATAGTTTAGGACAATTTAAGTAATTTTATATTTAAATTTGACATAATCACATGTTAATATTTTGATAGTTTTTACTTTTAAAAAACCCACCTTTTGGTTTTGACTATAGGAATTAATTTTGAATTAATTAATGAAACTTATATGTCTTTAATTTGGTGAAATAAAATTCATTTTTGAATTCAGAATATCAAAATTATCTTTGGGTAAAGTTTTGGTATTTTTCTAAAATCATTCAATTTTTTATGATTAGTGAAAAACACATCGTTATTATTTAAAACGTAATTTTTATTTAAATAGTTATTTATTATATTTATATTTATTTTATGTCAAAATAGAAAAATAAAACCTATATATGTTCAATGTAACTCTTTTGATTCATTTTATAATAAGATTAGATATGTAAAATTTTATTGAAATTTATAACGTCTTTTACCCACCTTCTGGGAACATTTATAAATTTGCACAAAACATAATTTTACAGATTTTGTGAATTGAATTTCAATAATCAAAGAGGCACGGTTGACATCAGTATATAAAATGTTTTTCAACAAGATGAAAATAATTTTTGGTGAATTGTAACTTCTGACTTTTATTTACCACTGTTAAAAGTAAATAGGGTAATTAAATGTAAAATTGATATTATAATTAACCTAACACATGTTCCTATTCTATTGGATATGTATATTTTGACCAAAACATATATTAAGAATAAAATATGATATTTTTTTCACTTGTATTAGACTATAGAATTTATTATTACTTTATTTAATGAAGAGTTAAATGTGTAAAATTCAATGTTTAATAACTAAACTATTTTTAATATAGGGTTATACATAATTTAAATTTGACTAAAAATATTCATTAGAAATATAAAAGTTTTTCCTCGATAAGGGAATATTATTTATAATTTAATGAGATTAAATATTTAAATTTATTTATGACACAATGATGATGCTGTAATTACTTTATAAATGAATGATTAAAATAATGGATATTATAAATATAAAAATAAATCTAAATTGAGTCTTTTTATGCCATAAATTAATTTTTTATATTAATATGACATTTTATAGTTTATTAAATGAATATTTTTCAAAGTAATCAATCTATTAAAACTTTCACAAAAAACAAATACTAAATAGTGTCATAATTTACATAAATAATTTTTTAAAACAAATACTATATTATTAAATGATATAATATTCCTAAAAATATAAGGTTCGTGTAAAAGACATAAATAATGATAACTATGTCATTAATGAACCACTTTTGGTTCTTTTTTCTTTTTATTGTATTTTTATTAACCATTTATTATAATAATACAAGAATACTTGGTAAAAGATAAACTATTTAACTAAGAGTTAAATATAAAATATAAGGATAATATGGTGACCTAAACATATATAAAACCAATTTTTTGAGAGGATTTCGACCCATACCCTCCATATCCTCGAAATAAATTATTTTGGATCCATTATAAACAGAATATGATTGTATAATAAAATAATATTTCAAGCTTTTCCTAAAGTGACCCTTGCCTCTCTTATAAAAGGGTACTTCCCATTCTCTCAGAATTACACCTCCAAATCCATTTGGATCTACCAAAACCATATCAATTATCCTCCCAACTACCATCACTTAGAACTAGATGCCTTATATTGATCAGAAAACTAGACGAAGGATCCCTTTTGATCAACCTAAAAAGAAACACCCGTATAAGAGGTGTTAATTTCACCACCTCATTCAATGTTATTTTCTTCTTCACTTACACTTTTTTGTTGTATCTATACCAAAATAATAACTCCACTACCTTATAAATACTATGATTTATTATAAATATGGTATAATCATATTCATTATTCTATCCCTCCTATGAATGACAAGTCACTATACATGCGTACGTACAACTTACCGCCTCCACGTCGTGGTGTAGTTTGGCATTCAAACAATTCATTATCTGGATGGGTATAATAATGAGTATAACTATAGTAAATAATAAATATATCATGTTAAGGATTCAGTTTATATTATATACCATCCATCTACATATGATTTCACTATCAATATAACGATATTGTCGCTCGTACGTACGTACGGATTATCGTCTCCACGTACGCGTTGAAATTCATTCGCCATCATAGCCATTGAAGAATTGTTTTTATTTTAGGATTAAAAATAATATTTAATAACATAATATAATCTTGGATATTAATCAAATATATCCTATCCATGATAATAAATGATTACATAACCAATCATTTAAAGGAAAACAAATCAGTTAACACATGAAATGATGATACTACTGAAATATTATTGACCAATAAATATTAAAATATCATATATGATATCATATTTATATATGTGGTTCTTGTATAATTTAATAACAATTATTTAACTATTATACAAGAGGTTAATGTAACCTCGATCAAGGAAAATTATAAGGTAAGAAACATTATCTTAAAGTATTCCCATTCCATATCTTCAATTTCTTCCCTTGGCTTGGTGTTCTTAATCCAATCCCACCATTGATCAGCTTCTCCATCTAGAAGATAAATGACTAGAGTCACCTTCTCTCTCTCGGAACAATGAAGAACAGAAAAGATCTTCTCCATGGAGTTGACCCACTGTTCCGTAACTAGTGGATCAGAAGATCCACAAAACGTCGGTGGTCGTTGCCGCATAAAACATTCGATAGCTAGTTGCTTCCTCTTTGGTGAAAGAGGGCGTTCCCCATTATTATGGTTATTATTCATAACCCGAGATAATTGGGTAAGCATCACCATGAAGTTTTGAACTCCACCTCCAAAATCATTGGGGATGTCGTTCGGGCAATCGTTTCATTGGCCTTCACAAGTGTTGTTGGCCTGATTTCTCCTCGTTCCCACCATTTTCTAAAATAGAAAAGGTTAGAACAAAACATAAGTAAAAAAGTCATGAATAACTTATCCTTTTAAACAATTATACCAAAAACATAACATATGGGATCCCTAGGTAAATATCCTTGTGTGCATATTTGTACTTAGTCTCATGCTAGAGGTTTTCTTTAGGGTTCACTAATCCTAATTCCCAAATTAACTAAACTTTTCCTCTGATACCAACTATAGCAACCCGAACTTTTCTTACATTAATATTACATCATTTCAAAGATAAACAACATAATAGTATTACACATGGAGGATCGAGAGGTTTAGTATCTTGGGAAAACTAGGATCATACATAGAAAATACAACATCAAGCATAAAAATTCATTTAATCTCTTCTTCTATAGCTTCTTAGTAGCACTTGTCCTCTGCTTAGTACATGTAGCCACCTGAGGATATACATCAAAAGGGGTGAGCTAAAGGCCCAGTATGAGGATAGATAAGAACAATATAGCATGGGGTGAGCATAATTATGACATAGGTAGAATATCTTGAATATGAGAGGAGCATAAACAATAAACTTGAAATGTGGCAATGCATAAAAATGAAACATCATGTCTTAGTGGATAGCTATCACACATAATTGTGAACAAAGCTAGCATCATTTTCACGCATCATTTCACATTTACTCATGAGATTCATCACTTTACCCAACGCATTGGAGCGCTATATAATTCCGGGTGCACCCGTCACATTTAAACATTCATATTGCGCTATATAATTCCGGGCGCACCCGTCACATCATAACATTATCATTATCATGCTTGCCACATAGAACACATATGAAACATGTACATAAATAACTCATGGAAAGGAATGGGTTTCATCTCATAATAACACATTCATAAGCTTTGGGTTCCCAAAAGAAAGAGGGAACAACATACTTGTCACAAGAACCATCAACCGTGAATGAGGGGTAAAATTTGAGATCTTGAAAGAAGAGTTATTTTGGAAAACATTTTTATGGAAATAAAAACCAGTGACAAACATGTGTATCCCAAAAAAGTAAAGTAAATGATGAACAAAAGACCATTGAGGAGTAACTATATAAAAAATGTAGTGAAAGAGGGAGAACCCGAAGGAAGAAAATTTGGTTCGAGATTTCCCCTTACCTTGTACTTGAATGCCTCCTTCTCTTTAATGTCCTGTATAATGAAATTATATTAATTAATTATAAATTAAATAACCTTTTATACATTAATAGGGTTCATTCTGGTTTCATTATTTCATTTTATGTTCCTTTGGATGACTTATAGAGTTTAAAAACATTGATCGGGGATGTTCGTTTTTATGGTTTTCTTGAACGGTCCACTTGTATTCTTAAATTGATGCTTGGGTAGAAATGGGTAAACATCCAGAACTGATATTACATGTTATTAATGATATTACAGAAGCTTGACTGATTTTATAATGAGTTATATTAGATCCAAGTGGACGAATCATTAGATAAAAATTTAATGATGGTTATTTGGGTTAATTTGAGCGGTTTTTTGGATCACAACGATCTTGTTTTAACATTTATCATAGTAATAAGGCCATAGGTTATTTCCAGAACATAAAATAGAACATAATACATATAAAAGATTCTGGTTCAACCATAAAAATGGTTTCATGACCAGATTGAAGGTAGAAATGGAAGAAGAGAGCTTGTTGTTTTTGTAGGTGATAAATTATCACCACATGAACAACGTTCTCTTTAATAAAATAAAAGGAAGAGGCAAATGGTGTGGGGTGATATAATATACCATTAGAATCAAAATATTATAGTATATGTCTAATAATGGATTTATAAAATAGTTTGGATGAAGATAAGTAGGGAGAGATCAAGAAAGGAACTTGAACTTGAAAGGAAATTAAAGGAGAAGAGAGAGAGAAATTACCTTTAGAATCCTTCTCTTGAGATCCTCTTCAAGGAAGATAGGCTTGGTCTTTTGATGATACCAGCAGCTTTTGGACGTGGGGGATGAGCTAGGGAAGGTGTTTGGGCTGAATTTGGAGAAGTCTTGGAGCTTCAGAGGTGTGAGGAAAAGAGAGAGTGAAGGGTGGCTTTTATAGTGGAGGGGAGAGGGGTTTCCATAATATAAAATTGATTTGTTTATTAATTTCACCTAAGACAAGGAATAGTGAGTCATGGATGACTAATAATAGTAATTTTATAATGTATTCCCGAACCAAGTGGGCTTACATCAGCAGAACATCATCGATGACTCAATTAATACATTATTTAGCTTTTATTGTGAATTATCGGATTTCACTATTCATCAAAAATTAAAGTATCTCAGAAAATTCCCAAAAATTTACCCCAACCATTTTTCGATGTGTAGAATCCAAAAATGAAGTCCATTTTTCAAAAATAATTTTCTAAATATCATTAATTTAATATTTAATTAAAATCATAATTTACTTAAAAAACAACTTTTAAAATTATTACTGATTTTGCAATTCTTTCAAAAATTACTTAGGGTCTCATAAAATTATCTAAAAACTATTGATTAAATAATTTATGAATATATTTTAGGAAAAGAAGTATTCTTTTAAATTAATTAATTAATTATAATTAATTATTTATGACTTATAAAATACCAAAAATGTTTACTAAGGTCAAATTATCACTTTCTATGATGTCTAAATTTTATTTTATTATTAATAGGCAATATTACTCCTATTTACTATTCATAATGGTCATATTACTATTCATAAGGGTCTGTTACTATTCACCAAATTATTTTTATTGGACTCGAAAAACTATCTTGAACACAACCATGAATGTTGGATTTTTAAAATTCCAAACATAGGGGTGACAAAATTACGTTTAAAGGTCACTTATCACTTAGTAGTTCATTATTCTGTGTCTTTATGACATAGATATAAGAAGGGAATTTTCCATTGAAAAACTTTGGGTCGTTACATGCTAGATGGTACATCTCATAAATTATCTAGCAACTATATTGACCTTCCCTAATGGATGGTAAGACCAAGAAGTATTGAGGAATTACACTGGCCATCCCTACTAGATGGTAAGCCCGGGAAACTCTGATGATATGGTAAGATCATTGTCATTATTGGGCGTCACCCCAGAAAGGCATCACACCTAGTACATCTCAAATTATATCTTGAAATACACTATGGAGGTAACAATAATATTCTATGTGAAAAAACACTACGGATAAGCTGTCTGTGGTCCAAAATATGACTCCAAAAGAAGGTGATATGGGAAATAGAAGATTCATAAAGTGGTATATGGAGTGTGTGCCACTCACATGAAGTGTGACCATATCTCATCATCTAGCTTCATAAATGCCCATAATCAGGAAATAAAATATTCACTAGTGCCCCTAGGATAGCCACTGTACTCCCATAGTACATGGAAAATCTATTTAAAAGCCTGATTAGTGCATGATTCTCATAATTTATCTAAAAGGAAAAACATAATTTTACTGACATTCCACATCACACTACCCCAGATAACAAACATATTACACCGTCATGATCCTTGGGTAAAAAAAAAAAAGATCACCTTTTAATTTGGTCAACTATGACACCCTGTGATGAAAATTCATTTTGCAGTGTTGTGTACAAACGATACTCCATGGGGCCCACTCCTTGATCCTAGAACACATCAAATAGATTACACTGTTGAAATCTTCAATGAAAAAACCATGTAATTAAATATTAATTAATTACAAATGGATGAATGGTAAATAAGTCACATTTTGGTGAAAATTCCAAAATCGGGACTTGTGGGCATGCACCTCGATTTTATTTTAAGAGCCTGAATCGGTCTTGAAAACCCCACCTTAATTATAGGATCACAATTCCTTTGGAGGTAGGTCGATCTAACATCTCATTCAAGAGGTATGGGAGGTACAATATTAATTATAGTAATATATTTTTATTATTTGTGTGTTTTGGGGACCTGATCTGCAAACCTGATATAGACATCCAACATTGGTCTTAAAAAGACTTCCTCAAAGACAGTGTCACATAGGCGCTAACGGTTCGTCATTCTGACATCACATGGAGGGGTTATGTAGGAATTTTGGGTTTACACCCAAAATAATAATAACATGACAATAATATAATTTTTTAAAAATTTAATCATGGAGTCACGAACAAACCCACTTTTCTCCATGTGGTTCATATATGTCATTTATCTTTTATTATTTTTCTCCACTTTTTTCTTTTATCAAATATATTTTTTTAACATATATTAATAAATGTTTACATGGGTCCACAAATGTTTCCACCTACGTTCATATCTTCTACATTTGGCCACCCATGATTTCATTAATATTGGATTTACTTTTATTTTAATGATATAAATGATCCTTCTTGGAATCCAAAAGACCCATGATCTATTCAAGGTAGAGAAAAAATTATCGAGTATTGTAGCCACACTATAGCATGACATTGTAGTAGCAGCAGGACAGTATGAGTGGTGAAACTATAGAAATAGAGGTATTATAGCAAGAACTGTATCAATGACGTAATGTTGCAGCCTAGTTACTCTAGTAAAACAATTAACTGAGGGGCCCTTCCAGACAAAAAAAGTGGATTTCATGCCCCTGTCCCTTCGAACTATGTAATGGGTCTCCCTCTACCCACACAAAAGGTGGTCTTTTCTTTTATATTATAATAAAAATGAGGCCTCAGACCCATCCTTCAAAAAATATATTGTGAGTAAGTCAAATCATCATATGCCCTAAAACAACATCATAACCCAAATGAGGGGATCTCTATCATGATACAGACTACTCACGTGGAACCTCACTAAATTCAGCCTCCCGAAACCACAGTTCCATCAATACCTCAAAACGTAGTGCACATTCCCCATCAATCACCTTTCCATCACATCTTGAACCTCAGAACAACACCCAAGGCTCTTTCCACAACCTTACCATTAAAACTCGTCCACCTCTCAATATATCATAGATGGTCGGATCCCGATAACCCAATCTTGTCATTAAATGGTATTCAGACATCTCACCTCTGCCATGCCATGATGTGTACTAAAACCCTCAATATAGGGATTTTATCTATTTCAGATCTCTCGTCAGACTATATCACACCTTCATTGATATGAAATCTAATTCCTCATAAATGATCCTATGTGTCAAGGATATGTTTCACAATTATTCATTTCAGATATCTTTTGAACCTACAGCCAAAATAAATGATGACAATAAATGGATGAATGATGATGAAAAAATGCACAATTAACATATATGAGGAATGAACATCAGCCGTTGTTTGGGTTAGGATTGATTCATCATCGTCATAAAGATGAACTTTGATTAATGGTTAAAATTAATAAATTAAAGGGCTCATGTAAAGAAAAGTTGATGTTGAACCAAATAAGATAATTTTCCCTAATTCAAAAATATAATAAAAGGGATGAAATCCCAAATTGATGATTCCTACATTGAGAATGGATCCCTCGTAGATGAAGAACATTATTTCTAATGTAGGGAAATCCATTATCTTCATCACGCATCCATTCACCTCGAACTAATTGTTTCCTGTTTTTTAATAACAATTCACCAATAGTGGATGGAATTAGAAATCCTATTAAGAGTTATAGGGTAATGTGGCTAACTCTATAAATACTTCATAAGATTATAAATGTAGATAAATGATGGGTCGAAGTCATTTAATAAAATAAATTATGTATTTATTCATTTTAATTGAATGCACCTACCAACTGTCAATTTATCGGAACGCCCCACACCGACCAGTTTTAGGTCGCACCTAGGGTAAACACCACATTATAAACTCAATTTTAGTCTCATATTTCCAATCCGAATACCCATTAATGAGTTAATTATATTATCAGTAATAATAAAATAATTTTATTTGATTATTTTATTTACATTTACATCCTCGGCGACCTTTTTCATTGATGTTCTGTGCTGAAAAAACTTATGTCGTGCCTAGGATAATAACCACATTCTAGACACAAACGTGCCCTAATATTTTTGATATTAGATTATTTTTATGGAATATTATATTATTTCTTAAAATCTCTTCATGATAAGTAAATATAAATTTTATATTTTTATAAAATTATTTCCAGGCACACCGGGACTCTTAATCGCAAATATTCTCATCAAATGGCTTCAAAAATATACTTAGAAATATTCCAATGTCTAGCATGGAAAAATAAAAAAAATTTAAATTATTACCTTATTCAAATAATTTCAAACCAAAAAATAACAAATTAAGAAATTATTTGGGGTCACTAAGATTACTCCTAGATCTCCCCTACAATGGGATGTATAGCCAAATTAGAAGTGTGGAACTCCCTCATCACCTCTTTCTTCATTTCCACCAAAACCATTGTTTTTCCATTGAACCAGGTTGCATGATCCCTTCCTTATGAAGATCCATCTAGTGTATTTCCTATGTATATATGATTTATGAAAGATATCACCGTTCATGACTCAAAAATGGGACTCTTTCACACAATAGAGAGGTGAAGGACACAACAACATCGAATGAAGAAAAAAATTGTACCATCCAACTCCACCAGGGCCAGCTGTAGGGAAGCTAACAACTTTGAATATTCCAGTAGTAGGTGTGATTGGGAATTTATACTACGTTAATCTAATAATTTTTTTCCCTTTCATGGATTATAGAATATCTTGAAGTCATAGTCCTATAAGAAAAACAATTAGATATACTATCTCATGTTCTAGTCTCTTTGAGGGAAGACGTACATAAATGCCAATCGGCCTGAGTAAGACACCAAGATTTCCTATAGAAGGTAGTGTCAACATATCCTCAGGGTGAATATTAATACTTCTAGAACAAATAATTGCGTCACATAGCTCTGTTCATGGGTTCTCTATCATCTCAACATGTAATTGATAATTACCAGATCATGATTGATGTTGAGCATGAAATGATACCAAAGAACACAGAAGGTGAGTAAAATTATCCAAGCTTATGAAGATAGACATAGAAAGAACGAGGCATACACCATGTTTCATTGCCTATCTTTGCTAGAGAGTGGCCCAAAACCAAACACTCTACCTCACCCACTAGTGGAATACCATGAAAAAGGAGGTCATGGAGAAATACACCACAAGATATTCTAGGATATGATCTAACACTCCACTATAAAACCCCGCCATGAATGCACAAGATAGAGGGACTCATCCACCATAACTCGATAATATCCTCTTTGGGTAACACTAATTCACCATCAATGGTTTTCTTTAATCACAAATATGTGACTTGGTGTGGGAAGGACCCCTCTTCCTTTTTCATTAAAAGCTACATCGAACAACACTAATGTAGTGCTACACCACCTCCTTATGTCACCCTAGTCAGACCTCATGTAATAAGCGAAGAGAAAAGGGTACCTCACAGAGTGTGTAAAATTTTCTACTGCAAAAAATGATGAATAGAAACATATAATTCCTCTTATCATCTCACGTAGTGTAGGATTGTAATAATCAGACATCTGTATCTTCTCATAGCCTCGGTCGACAGCTCCATGATCCTGATGTGGGTTTCCTAGTGGTGGTGGAAGGATCAGGTAGCGTCATCCAGGAAACATGGTTCTTTCGGATACTCTTCCTGCCCAGCCTCCCAAGGGACCACCCTTTCCTCACCTTGGATATCCCAGATCCTGGAATCGTCACTACTGTGGATGTACATCTTCCATCTAGATTGAAATATCAGTATGTCCGGTCAATTAGTCTCATGCCATATGACCTGACTCTTTATTAGCATAACACCATCCCTGCTAGGGATGCTGTAACACCCCATGATTTTACAAAAAATATTTTTTTTAATTTCATTAATGTCTTGTGTTGTATGCTAGACCAAAAGGAGCTTGCACAACAAGCATCCCTGACTTGACTTGCATTACACGCAAGCACAACCTTCCACGATAGTGTTTGTTGTACGCAATACCGAGTTTTTCTAAACAACGATATGTTATTAAAATATTATTAAAACTAGTCATTATGAATAGTAATACCCACTTATTGAAATTTTATAAATTTTATTTTTGAAAATGGACTTCATTTTTGGATTCGGAATATCGAAATTAGCCTAGGGTTAAATTTTGGTATTTTTCTGAAAACATTCAATTTTTGATGAATAGTGAAAACACTGGGTTACTATTTAAAAACCGACTTTTTATATAAATAATTATTTATTTTACTTAAATTTATTTTAGGGAAAAATTGATACATAATTACTATATAAGTTCAATGCAATTCATTGGAGTCATTTTATAATAATTTTAGATATATAAAAATTTTATTGAACTTTTCACCGTCTTTTACCCACCACCTAGGAGAATTTGAAAATTTATATAAAACCTAATTTTACCTCTTCTGTGAGTGGAATTTCAAAAATCCGAGAGACATGGTTGATGTCAGTAAGTAAAATGTGGTTCAATGAGATTAAAATAATTTTTGGTGAATACTGACTTTTTACTTTTATTTACCACAGTTAAACGTAAATTGGGTAATTAATGGTAAAAATGATATTATTATTACCCTAACACATGTCCTAATTCTATTGGATAAGTTTAATTCGACCAAAAACAACCTTAGGAATAAAATATGACCATTTAGGCCCACTTGGATTAGATTAGGACATATATTATTAATTTATTTAAAGAAGGGTTAAAATAGATAAAACCAATGCTTAATAAATAAATCATTTTTAATATAGGTTTATAAATAATATAAATTAGACTAAAAATATTCATTAGAAATATTAAAGGATTTTCTACATAATGGTATTTTATTTGAAATTTTTAGAGATTAAATAATTTAATTTATTTATGACACAAAGATGATGCAGTAATTATCTTATTAATGAAAAATTGACATAATTGATGTTATAAATACCCAAATAAATGTAATTTTAGACTTTTTATGAATTACACTAAATTTCTAGGTTAATATGACATGTTATTATTGATTAACTAACTTTTTTCGAACTAATAATTCTGTTATGATTTTCAAAACAATCAATTACTAAATAGTGTCAAAATTGACATAAAATACTTTTTAAAACAAATATTATATTATTAATTGTTATTTTATTCCTAAAAATTTAAGGTTCGGCCAAATAACTTAGATAAGGTTATATATATTAATAATAAACAACTTGGGGTTCTTTTTTCCTTATTATAGTATTTTTATTAACATTATAGTGTAAGAACACAAAAAGACATGGTAAACGAAAAATTATCTATCTTAAGGTTAAATATAAATGATAAGGTTAAAATAGGAACCTAAACTTGTCTAAAATCTATTTGGTGAGACTATTTCAACCCATCCCCACCTTAGCTTCGAAATAAATCTATTTGGAGCTATTTAAAACCGAATTTAGCTTTATAATAAAATAATATTTTTAGTTTTTCCAAAGGAGCCCCTCTCCTCCCATATAAAATGAAACCTCCTCCCCCTCTTCCTCACACCACTTTGAGCTTTCAAGCTCAGAAAACCCCTAACAATTTCTTCTCTCCAATTCCCTAGAGACATCCTAGAGGTCCAATTATTCTTCAAAGACCAATTTTAGTTCCCTTAGAGGAGGTCTCGAAGTGGCGCTTCAAATAAGAGGTAATGTCTGTTACCGATTCTTTCAACTTTATTTCTTCTTACACTTCTTATTCTTTAGTTGTATAATTATGAAGTAATAACATCAGTATCACTCATATACAGAAATGTTATTATATGTATGAAACAACCCTATTTCACCATCTATCCATCATACGGAAAACGAAATCACTACGTGTGCGTACGTATAGAATATCGTCTCCACGCCGTGGTGTAATCTATTTTCCACCACCAACTTACTTGGATGGGTATAATGGTGTAAATAATGGCAATATATGATTATTGTAAAATTATATTGATTCTTAAATTGTATACATACACTCCAATACAATTCCATGATCATGGGAACGATATCATCGCTCGTGCGTACGTACGGAATACCGTCTCAACGATGTGATGCGACTCGTTCTACATGATCTTCATTGAATAATGATTATATAAATGAATTTAATGAATGAATATGATATATATTACATTAATAACATTCTAGAAATGAGTTATATATAACCTAAAAAGAAAAATAAGAATTTATTCTACAAAACACACATAAGAACAAAAAGTACTAAACACCCGAATAAAAAGTAGTAATGAAATATTACTAATAAGAAGATAAGAATATGACCATATATGATATCATACAAATAAGTATGATTCTGGAATAAGTCAATAACATTATTTAAATCATTATACAGGAGGTTCGGACACTTACAAAGAAAATCGGACCTAAGGTAAGGGAAAAATATCACAATCTCATTTTTATCCGAGATTGTTTATACTTTGGTATTTACTGGGGTGTATTTTATGGTCCACATCCATGTTTCCTCAATATGTAATATTATTTCCATCCACCTAAAATTGTTCAAATCCAATTTTACTATTTGGTGAGTTTTTAGTAAAAGATATGAATGTAATATTTTTTCATTTTTTGTACGAGGTTCTTTTTGACTTTTCCGAAAAAAGTACGAGAAGAATGATTTTTTAACTTATATGGAATGAATGGATTTTTAAAACTTTATTTCCATGAAGCTTACTTTACAAGTTTTCATGTTTATTTTTAATCAACTTCTTTTAGTTTCGAAATTTATGACATGTTATGAAAGGAAAAGTGTTTTTGAAGTAGAAATGATATTTTCCTCAAGAATGGAGTTCAAGTGTTTTATCAAAATTATTTTCCATCTATGTTAATAAAGGGTTCTGTTTCTATCACTATTATTACATTTATTTGATTATGTTGTGATGGAATAATTTTTATGAATTCCTTTATCTTATAAGAATTGTTTTATGATGTCACGATGTTTAAGATTCCCATTTTTATTTCATGGGTTATGCTATGATGTATGGTTTATGATTTTGTGGCACACATAATAATGGTATCATTTTGAGATGGGTGGGAACTATATCTCCCTCTAATTCATAGGGTACAGATTTTATATCTCATGAGATAGACATGGCTGGAACGGCAGGTTAAACCGGTTCAGTGAAACAGGACTGCAATGAGGAATGAACTCAGTTCAGAAATGGACTTTGTCCACTAAGATAGTCTTGGAAATGAGTCTTGACTAATAAGAAATGATTCTCTATGATTATGTGTGTATGCCACAAAGCTTCATGTTTTATGTTATGATTATTGTGATTACATTTCACTACTATGATTTATCCCATGTTATGATATTATGAGATCTTTTGCAGGTTATGATTTCCAAAATTTTATGTTCTCATGAATATGTTGTGATTGATATTCCTTTTGTTTACCCTTACTGACCATTTGAGCTCACCCTTTTATGTTATCTTTTCCCCAGAATATAAAGAATGGTTTTAGGTATGAAAAATATGGAATATCTTTATGGGAGATGTTGAAGATATTTCACCATGATTAGAAGATTATATTCTGAGTTTCCAAATACACTAAACTATTACGGTCCTTGTGTGTGTATTTTTGTTATGTACTAAGTATTCCACAAAAGTAATGTAATGTCCATGTACGTCAAGCTTCGGGTCTCTACAGTTGGTAACAGAGGAAAGGTTTAGTCAACCTTTGGAAACTAGGATGCGAGAACTTTAGTGAGATACCTATAGAAATTTCTAAGGTATGTATAGCGATGTCCCTAAGGTTAAGTATAATTATAGGATATAGTACTAGAATTATGGAAACCTATGATGTAAGATATTGAAGGTACTCCCCCTTTATTATGTTGTTTTCCCAAGCATGATTTTTTCCTCTCACGCTATTATTTTTGGGCTTTAGACGATGGCTGGAACCCGACGGAACTGTATTGATAAATGTAATGGACAATGCAATGATTGTCCTCTTGAACACCCAAATGTTATGGTAGATGGAGTGAAAAATCTTATCGTTATACTTACACAAGCTATGAATCATTTTGGACTTCCAAATGAGCAGATAAGGGAACAATATTCTATTGAGTCCTTCATGAGGAAACGTCCATATTCTTTCAGTGGGTCTTCTGATCCACTTATTGCTGAACAATGGATCAGTACCACTGAAAAGATATTTTCAGTTCTTCAATGTTCTTAACATGATAAAGTCATCTTCGCAGCATATCGTTTGGAAGGTGAAGCTGATCAATGGTGGAATCTTATCAAGAATACGAGTCCAAGAGATGAAATTGAGTCCATGGAGTGGGACGAGTTCAAGGACTTATTTTTCTATAAATAATTCCCTCGTATTCTTAAAACAAAGATGGAGAAGTAGTTTCTTGAACTAAAGAAAAAGTATTTTGAATCTATTGGTATATACAAAGAGAATTTTTCAAGGCTTGCAAGGTATGCATCTGTCTTTATCATCCAACCTGAAAGTAAAGTTGATCGATTCTTCAGTGGATTAAAACCAAATCTTCGAAGGGAATTAGCTATAAGAGACGTCAGTAGCTATAATGAAATTTTGAACTGTGCTATTAAGGTAGAAATGGAAGTTGGTGTTACATATCCATATCATGGTTTTGACAAGAAACTAAAGATAGAGTTCAAGGAGAAATCTCGGAATAATGGTGAAAAGAAGATGAATGTTTCCTTATGCTCAATGTGTGGAAAGAAGAATGGTGGAGGTTGTCTTAAAGGGAATAGAAAATGTTTTAAGTGTGGAAAAGAAGGTCATCGAGCAACTAAGTGTCGAATTAATGGAAAAAGGGTTGCTAATGGTGTGAATAAAGAAAAGACTGCAGAGAATGCACCAACAACACTTCAATGCTTTAAGTGCAATGAAATGGGGCATTATGTTAATCAATGCCCTAATCCAAGGGTTAATGATGATCGACATGAGAAACCAGTTAAGGGAAAGGACAAAGTGAAGTCACATGCGATCACTATTGGCGATGTGGAATATGACAACGATGTGGTGGAATGATTAAGTGTTTATGTAATGGGATTCCAAAAATAATGTTGTATATAGTATCATGGAATATTAGAATATTTATGTATTGGTCTACTGTGGTTTTCAATAATTTTATGGTACTTGTAACCAAGGAAAGTGATTGAGATATTTTTGGTAAGCAGATGATATGTCCATAATGAAGGGATAAGAAGATAATGAGATGTTTGATTGTATTCATGGGCTCATGATTGATATAAGGACTAAGTGATATCATGGTTTGAGTATAATGAATTTTGAGGATTTTAGTTTGTGGAAAGTGTTAACTATTAACTGCATTTATGTTTTCACTAAGGTTCAATGGGTATTCATTCTTCAAGAGAATACATGATTATGGTATTCACATGTTTGTAATTTGACCAACAAGATATATCTTATGATATATTGGGGATAAATGATGGCATTCACATGATTGTTATGTGACATTTCAAGTAATCATTTTCTTTATACTATGAGCTTGGACCGAAGTATTTTAGATAAGCCTAAAGATTGGAATGGATTGTGTTGGACATAAGTTAGTATTGTTTAAGGATAGAACTTTTTTCGATATTATTGATGGGATGTTATAGTAATATAGCTTTATAAAAAGGAAAACCTGCAGGACGGGCGACAACCCATCACGTCGGACAAGGCTATGGGAATTGAACCCACAACCGAAGTGCGACTGGCCTTTATCGCCTACCACTGGACTACAGGAAGTACCTAGTTAGTAGAAACTAGTTTATTTTATTACACAGTATGATATATGAAGTATACGTTCATTTTTGGAATCGTATACGATTAACCTCACCATAGATGCACTTATGTGTATTTGATAACTTCTACTAACCTTTTTTTTGAAACAGATGGAATAACCCATCATTCTATCACATGATCTGTTAACACTTCACTAATAACAAAATCAACTTCATTTCATTAAAAGATGAAGTGGAAATTGTTCAAAGCACAAACAACAGTGAGATTGTTCCAAAATAAAGTAAGTATTTATTCTAATTCAAAATTTTCAAATTTCGGGAAATGATCTTGAGAACAAAAAATGTTGTCCTAGTGCCCTTATATCCGATGAATCAGATGGTACCCTAGATCATCACAAATTTACGGCTTTGTGATTGTAGTATTTTTAATATCCATGTTCTCTACCAATCTCCATCAGAACATGATGGTTAGATTTCTCTTCCATATCCATGATTTTCACCTATGTTCTCTTATGTGGAAACCCAGTGATTAGTTAATTTGGGTAATCGTTACGATTCATACATTAGTTGTTAAATCCAAGTTTTGGTATTACTTTTTATGATATGGGTTTCTATTAAAGAAACATTCGAGTAGTAAACCATTTATAACCTCGATGAATTTTGAGGGTAAAATTCATTTTAAGGGGGGTAGAATGTAACACCCTAAGAATTTACGAAAAATATTCTTTTTAATTTCATTAATGTCTTGTGTTGTAAGCTACACCAAAAGGAGCTTGAACAACATGCATCCCTGACTTGGCTTGAATTACACACAAGTGTGACCTTCCACGATAGCGTGTGTTGTACGCAATAGCCAGTTTCGCTAAACAATGATATCCTATTAAAATATTATTAAAACTATCCATTATGAATTGTAATACCCAGTTTTAGAAATTTTCTAAATTTTATTTTTGAAAATGGACTTCATTTGTGGATTCGGAATATTGAAATTAGCCTAGGGTGAAAGTTTGGTATTTTTCTGAAAACGTTCAATTTTTGACGAATAGTGAAAACACTGAGTTACTATTTAAAAACCACATTTTTATTTAAATAATAATTTATTTTAATTAAATTTATTTTAGGGAAAAATTGATACATAATACCTATATAAGTTCAATTCAATTCACTGGAGTCATTTTATAATAATTTTAGATATATAAAAAATTTATTGAACTTTTCACCGTCTTTTACCCACCTCCTAGGAGAATTTGAAAATTTACATGAAACATAATTTTACCGCTTCTGTGAGTGGAATTTCAAAAATCCAAGAGACACGATTGATGTAAGTAAGTAAAATGTGGTTCAATGAGACGAAAATAATTTTTGGTGAATAGTAACTTTTTACTTTTATTTAACACGGTTAAATGTAAATAGGGTAATTAAGGGTAAAAATGATATTATTATTACCCTAACACATGTCCTAATTCTATTAAATAAGTGTAATTCGACCAAAAACAACCTTAGGAATATAATATGACCATTTAGGCCCACTTGGATTAGATTAGGACACTTATTATTAATTTATTTAAAGAAGGGTTAAAATAGTTAAAATCAAAGTTTAATAACTAAATCATTTTTAATATAGGTTTATAAATAAGATAAATTCGTCTATAAATATTCATTAGAAATAAAAAAAATCTTTCCTACATAATGGTATTTTATTTGTAATTTTTAGACATTAAATAATTTAATTTATTTATGACACAAAGATGATGCAGTAATTATCTTATTAATGAAATATTGACATAATTGATGTTATAAATACCCAAATAAATGTAATTTTAGTCTTTTTATGAATTCCACTAATTTTCTAGGTTAATATGACATGTTAGTATTGATTTAATTTACTTTTTTCGAACTAATCATTCTGTTATTATTTTCACAAAAATCAATAACTAAATAGTGTCAAAATTGACATAAACTAGTTTTTAAAACGAATATTATATAATTAATTGTTATTTTATTCCTAAAAATATAATGTTCGGAAAAATGTCTTTGATAAGGTTATATATATTAATAATAAACAACTTGGGGTTCGTTTTCCTTGTTATTGTTTGTTTATTAACCTTATCGTGTAAGAACACAAAAGACACGGTAAACGTAAAATTATCTAACTTAAAGTTAAATATAAATGATAAGGTTAAAATAGGAACCTAAACATGTCTAAATTCTATTGGGTGAGAATATTTCGACCCATCCCCACCTTAGCTTCGAAATAAATCGATTTGGAGCTATTTTAAACCGAATTTGGCTTTATAATAAAATAATATTTTTAGTTTTTCCAAAGGAGCCCATCTCCTCCCTTATAAAAGTGCACCTCCTCCCCCTATTCCTCACACCACTTTGAGCCTTCAAGCTCGGCCAACCCCTGCCAAGTTCTTCTCTCCACTTCCCTAGAGACATCCTAGAGGTCCTGGTCTTCTTCAAAGACCAATTATATTTCCCTTAGAGGTGGTCTCAAAGAGGCACTTCAAAGAAGAGGTAATGTCCATTACCGATTCATTCAACTTTATTTCTTCTTCCACTTATTCTTCTATAGTTGTATCATTATGAAGTAATAACATTAGTATCACTCATATACAGAAATGTTATTATATGTATGAAACAACCCTATTTCACCATCTACGGAAAATGAAATCACCGCGCGTGCGTACGTACAGAATACCGTCTCCACGACGTGGTGTAATCTATTTTCCACCAACACCTTACTTGGATTGATATAATGGTGTAAATAATGACTATATATGATTATTAAAAAGTGATATTTATTCTGAAATATTATACATACACTCCAATACAATTCCACGATCATGGGAACAATATCATCAGTCGTGCGTACGTACGGAATACCGTCTCCATAATGTGATGCGATTCGTTCAACATGATCTTCATTGCATAATGATTATATAAATGAATTTAATGAATAAATATTACATATATTACATTAATACCATTCTGGAAATGAGGTATCTATAACCTAGAAAGAAAAATAATAATTTATTCGACAAAACACGCATTAGAACAAAAAGTAATAAACACCCGAATAACAAGTAGTAATGAAATATTACTAATAAAAAGATAAGAATATGACCATATATGATATCATAAAAATAAGTATGATTCTGGAATAAGTCAATAACATTATTTAAATCATTATACAGGAGGTTCAGACACTTACGAAGGAAATCAGACCAAAGGTAAGGGAAAAATATCACAATCTCATTTTTATCTGAGATTGTTTATACTTTGGTATTTACTGGGGTGTATTTTATCGTCCACATCCATGTTTCCTCAATATGTAATATTATTTCCATCCAAGTAAAATAGATTAAATCCAATTTTACCCTTCGGTGATTTTTTATTAAAAGATATGAAAGGAATCTTTCTTCATTTTTCGTATGAGGTACTTTTTGACTTTTCCGACAAAAGTACGAGAAGAATGTCTTTTTATCTTATACGACATGGATGGATTTTTAAAACATTATTTCCAAGAAGCTTCCTTTACAAGTTTTCAAGTTTATTTTTAATCAAATTCTTTTAGTTTAGAATTTTATGACATGTTAAGAAAGGAAAAGTGTTTTTGAAGTAGAAAAGATATTTTCCTCAAGAATGGAGTTCAAGTGTTTTATCAAAATTATTTTCCATCTATGATAATAAAGGGTTCTGTTTCTATCCCTATTATTACATTGATTTGATTATGTTGTGATGGAATTATTTTTATGAATTCCTTTATCTTATATGAATTGTTTTATGATGTCACGATGTTTAAGATTCCCATTTTTATTTCATGGGTTATGCTATGATTTATGGTTTATGATTTTGTGGCACACATAAGAATGGTATCATTATGAGATGGGTGGGACCTATATCTTCCTCCAACGAATTGGGTAAGGATTTCATATCTCATGAGAGAGACATGGCTGGAACGGCAGGTTAAACAGGTTCAGTGAAACAGGACTGAAACGAGCAATGAACTCGGTTCAGAAATGGACTTTGTCCACTAAGATAGTCTTGGCAATGAGTCTTGACTAATAAGAAATGATTCTCTATGATTATGTGTGTATTCCACAAAGATTCATGTTTTATGTTATGATTATTTTGATTATATTTCACTACTATGATTTAACCCATGTTATGATATTATGATCTCTTTTGAAGGTTAAGATTTCCAAAATGTTATGTTCTTATGAATATGATGTGATTGATATTTCTTTTGTTTACCCTTACTGAGCATTTGAGCACACACTTTTATGTTTTCTTTTCCCCAAGATATAAAGAAAGGTTTTAGGTATGAAAAAAGGGAATATCTTTATTGGAGATGTTGAAGATCTTTCACCACGATTAGAAGATTATATTCTGAGTTTCCAAAGACACTAAACTATTACGGTCCTTGTCTGTGTGTTTTTGTTATGTACTAATTATTCAGAAAAAGTAATGTAATGTCCATGTACATCAAGCTTCGGGGATCTACAGATGCCCCAATTCTTTACTCTATCCCTGGCCAAGTACCTCATTCTAATCACGGTGAGGCCTCCTTCATCGAGTCCCTTCAAACTGACATCTGTTATCCATGGAAGACATATCATACCTGACATGCCCACATGAAAAAGTATCTTATGGGGTTTCTACTAACGGAAAGCTCTATTTAACCAGTGCTCACTCAAAAAACTCAGAATAGGTGGGGATGAACAAGGATACTACATTAGATTAAATCTATCTATGGAGTCCCTACTCAATATTCTGGGCTCAGAAGTATCCATTACTGATTATGTTCCATGAGTGGCGTTTAAGGTCTGTAAACCTGAAATTGTACATTGCTACCATCATCTATCCCTACTAATGATCTAAAAGCTTATGAATCCCAACAGATATTAAGTAGGAGGGGAATTTCTCCTCATAGAATAGCCACTGGAAGTCATCGCATGAGAGTACCATCTCATCATGCATCTAATTATCCAGTCTCCACCAACACCAAGCTAATCCATGGAAAATACTTACTACCAAATGCACCATTTGATTCTTCGATGTTCGAAAAACCTAGAAGAGGTGGGAAACCGACCCTACCCAATCCTCTATCACCTAAGGATATGGATCACCATAGAACCTCAAAAATCATTGATGAAAGGTCTTAGGGAGAGCGCTCATCCTGTGCACATCCTCAACCTGCTATCTTAGGACTAACAGCTTCTCAACAAGTTGTGGTGATTCTACCTGGCCACCTGAAGGAAGGGGGATAATATGATGGGTCCTCAACAAAGGACTCATAAGTCATGAGATTCTCATCATGAACTCGAGCTGTTATCCTATTGATCTATCATCCTGGAGGCATCTTGAAACTTATCATGGAATTCTACAGCCAAATTCCCACATAGATAGATATATATATTTATATATTTATATATCCACCATAATGGGGGTGGTAACTCAAACAAGATAGGAAAATTATCAATCCTATTTGATGCATCTAACAATGTCCCCTACAAAAAAAAATCCTAGGGTCCTTAGATGAAAAATGGATAATTAGGGACCTGGTGAACGGCTACGTCAGCCGCTACACCATCACTAGACTCCCTGGCCTAAAAGACGCATTCGAGATATGTTGAAACTATTATCCTGAACCCAACCATTACCATATTATGGAAACATCCAAACAATATCACATGGTTTCAAACACCTCTGAATAACCTTTTTCATGTCTCGACCCATGATAGGGATTGATCTGCAACTATCGCAAGCTCACCTTCATAGGCTAGGGGTGGTGAAAAGAATTGAAGGAACAAAAAAATCAGGACGACCATTTCATAAGAACTTGTAAACAAACATACATCCAAATCAATGAAAAACCGCAGTGTGAATGGAAAGAATGATACAAAATTTCTATAAATAAACCAGAAACATGCATCAAACTCCAAATAGTACAGGTATAGAAAATTAATCTAAAAGTAAAATGGAAAAAATATGCACCCAACCAAAAAGTTTCACAACATAAAAAATTGGAAAAGAAAAATAGAAAAGAGAGACCTGATACAATGTTCCAAGATACGATCATCGTACTTTGTCCCAACACCCCATATCTCTGAGCTCCTATGAAGTCAAAATCAACCTATCTATCATCTGTAGATGGCGCGATATGTTCTGGTAAAGCCCATGCATGGGTGAAAATATTCATACATAGTAGGACACTCCAATTGTTGAAACAGAAAATTAAGAGATACAACTGAAGAGGAATGTAGTATATATAAAAAATCACAAGAAAAAGTGTGAAAATAAACCCAAATAGAGAGTAAAAGTAAACTCAATCAAATAAAAGGATCTAGTTGTGGTGAGAATATGACCTTCATGTTGAGTCTACTCTACTTATTGTAGGTGAGAAAACTCATCTGACAACCCGAAGCGAGACATAGAAAGAACATGGAAAACCCCACATGTGTTCACCTCTCCTCTAATGTGGTTAACCAAAACGAAAGAAGTGGGCACCAAAAAATGATATATCTATACACGATCAACCAAAAAATCCCAAATTAGAGGGTAATAGGATTTCCATCTCACAAATCAACATAGGAAAAGTGTTTCTAAGAGTTTATAAGTAACCACCAATGATGCCCAAAATCCCACAATTCTTCCCTGAATAAGAAAGGAAAAGGGACTTAATCACCACACCATGATACTATCCTCTTTTGGTGGAATAATGTTTCCCTTAAAATTTTAGGCCACATCACATGGACGTGTCTTGGTGGGGAAAACATCCCTATTTCTCAAGAGTCCTATGGTACATCAATCGAAGTATCAAAACTATGTCACATAGAGGAGAGGTTGTGTCTCATGTTTGAAGGCCCATTCCCCTCCTAGATGGGTGGTTCCAATATAGACATTAGGTATCCAAACCCTAATATGTCGGGGGGGGGGGGAATAACATGAAAGTCAACGAGAACACACTACCCAACCCTAACGAAGGGTAATCAACTATAGGGTACAACTTGAAAATCATCATCAATATAACCCACTTCCCATCTCTATTATAGAGTTTTACAAAAGAGGGTATTCAGAACTACCATCAGGGAACCCATTGCCCAACCCATATAGAGGGAAATCCCGGAACTATTACAAGGGAACCCACTGCCCAGTCCAGCTGGTGGGATAACTACACTATCCATCCCTACTAGATAGTACCTCTCAAAAACCATTGTGAAACTAGACTGGTTAAAAAATCTAGATGGAAATCCCATGATGCATCGAGAAACTACATTGTCCATTCCTTCTGAATGGTATGCCTATGATGCTCAGATGATATAGCAAGATCAATGTTGTCATCAGATGTCGCCCAAGATTGGCATAACAACTCAAACATCTCACATAATATATTGAAAGACACTATGAAGGTAACTATCATATTCTATGTTACATAGCACTTAGAATAGGCTAATCACATAACCAAATATGAGTCCAAAAAAGTTGACATGAGAGATATAAGATTCATTAGGTGGTACACAATGTGTGTGGGGCTTACACAACATGTGACCCCAGCTCTACGCATAGATGAGTAACTTTCCATTCTTGTGTACTAATAAATGATCTAGTGACCCTTGGTGAATTATTTTACTCCCAAAGTACACAACAAATATTGCTAAAAAGATAATAAGAACACAATGCTCATCATTTATCAAAAGGGGAAAATATAATTTTACAGACTTCTCTCATCAGAAGGCCCCAGAAAATGAAATGGATCACACAATTTTCATCCATGAGGAAAAGCACACATGGTTGAATATTCATTATCCAAAATCAGACACCTATTTAAGAAACCGCATTTCACAGTGTTGCATATGAATGGATATTTGTGGGGTCGATGCATTGATCCCGAAACACATGAACTAGATCACACCATTACGATCCTCAAGAAAAAAGGAACCGAATTAGATATTCGTTCATCCCAATAAAACACCTAGTGAAGAAGTCACATTTCAACCCAAATGCCCATACTGGGACTCATGGGTCTTGCGCCTCAATTTTATTTTAACTTCCCATATTCAGTTTTGAAACGTGAGCCTCAATTTCGGGGTCACAATGCCACTGATGGCATGTTGATAATATGTTTCATTCAGAAGTTATTGTTGGTAAAATATTAACAATAGTAATACATTATTACTATTTGAGAATGTTGGGGACCCGATCCACAAACCTCAAAAATACATCCAATAGTTTTCTTAAAAATACCGTCTCGAAGATCGGGTCATGCCTTCACTAATGGTTCATCACACAAATATCACACAAAGGATTTATGTATGAATTCTTTTTTGTACAACCAATATAATAAAAACATTATAATAAAAATAAAAATATTATATAATTTTTTACACATAATCAAGGAGTCACGCATGAGGCCCCTTTTCTCCATGCAGGTTAGGTAAGTCCTTTATCTTATATTGTTTTTTGTTGTTTTTTTCTTTATCTAATATTTTAGTTTAACATATATTAATATTTGATTACATGGGTCCACCCATGTTTCCACATGCCTCCCCATCTTCAATGTTTTTCCACCCATAGTTTAATTAATATTGGTTTTAAATGTAATTTAATGTTATAATCATTAGTAATAGTTAGGAAATCCATGCATATTAGACCGTGAAAAACATGACAACCATAATGAGGGGATCTCCATCATTCACTAGCTTACTCATAAGGAACCTCACCGCAATAGGCCACCTGAAACCATAGTTCCATCATGCCCTCGACATGCAATGCACTACCCTAATCAGGTGCCTCACCATCACATCCGGAACCATAGAATGACACCGACGGCTATCGCTACAGCCTTACCATGGAATGTTGGCATCCTCTCAATCCATCATCTATGGTTGGATCCTGACAATCCAATGCACACGTGAAAAGATATCCGAGCGCTGCACCTCTTCCACCCCAAGTCACGTACTAAAACCCACATTCCAGGGCTTCGATCAATTTCATATCTCTCATCAATCCGTATCAATCCTTGATTTATCGCCAATATATGTCCACCTAAATGATTATATTTGTCAAGGATGAATAGAAAATGGATTCATTTCAGATATTTATTGAATCAGATGAAATAATAAATGACGAAAATGAATGAATGAAGAATGAAGAACAAAGTAACTATTAACAGATATGTGGAACAAACCCAGACTGTTGTTTGGGTTAGGATTTATTCATCTCCATTTGAATGATAAACTAAGAATAATGGTTATAATTTATAAATTACAGGTCTCATGTGAATAATAATTTTCATAGATCAAAAGTAGATAATTATGCATAATTCAAAAATTTAATAAAAGGGGTGAAAACCCAAATCAACAAGTCATACCACAAGAGTGGACCACTTTAAGATAAAGACTGAGATTCCCAGTGGAGGAGGAGATCTATTGTTTTCATATCACTTGAATTCATCTTGTTCCAATTTTTCTTTGTTGTTTCATCACGATTTTCCAATGGAAGATGGAATAAGAACTCCTCACAAGGGTTCTAGGGTAATGTGGATAAACTTTTAAATCCAAAAAAACCTTATATTTATAGAGAAATTATGGGTTTAGGTCATTTAATAAAATAAATGAAATTATTTATTTATTTTAATTTAACACACGTTCCAACAGTTTCTTATTTGAACACCCCGTTCCAACATATTTTAGGTTGCGCTTTGGGTAAACACCACATTTTGAACTCAATGGTGGTCTCATATTTACAATTCAAGTCCCTGTTCATGATTTATTTGTATTAAAATTAAAAATAATATAATATAATTTAACAATTTTATTTATGGTTAAGTCCTTAGTGACAATTTCTATAGATGAATACATTGATAAAAGTTATATCGTTCTTAGGGTAAGCGCCACATTCTCGACACAACTGTGCCCTCAGATTTCTAATCCTAGATTTCTTTAAGGATATTTTTCAAATTTTATGAAAAAACAAACATGGGAAATCAAAATTTATTTAATATTTGTTTAAAAATAATTCTGGGCACACCGCGATTCAGAATCACATGGCATATTAGCACCTATCTTAGAAAATATTGTAAGGAATATTCCAAATTCTTACATGAAATAACTAGACTCTCTAAATAGCCTAAAAATATTAAATGTTTAGGGGAACCAAAAACCAATTTTAATGCTTACATGATCTCCTAAAATAGAAACAAGGTCTCATTCCACATCCAAAAAATCTTTTTGAGATATAATCATTGTTGGATTCCTAATCCAAAGCCTAATTAATGAAAAGATAATTCCCTTCTATCGAAATTCAAAATCTCTCTAAAATGTAATGGCCCTAAAATATACTGGTCATTACTCTAAATCTATTGGGTTTTGGATGTGAATTATTATGATATGTAATCATTATTCATATAAAATGATGTATTATGTGTTTATGTTATGATTGTGTCATCTTGGTAGATATCGAAGAGGGGTTTAGTTTTTTTATAGATTTTATTATGAAGATTAAGAGGATAGATCCTACAAAACCTATGTAGAACTTAAAATTATGTAGGTTGAACCTAAAATATAATAGGTTGAAGTGGCAGTGTGATTATTTATGATATCATAGGTTTGATTTTATTTATCATTTTATTGCTTACTTTATTTTTTATTTCTTGATACTCATAAAAACATTTTTGGTTTCAATTAGTAGGACGATATAGGAGTAATCAACATGGTAGTGATTGTGATCTATAATTAAATGAGTTTCCTCTTGAGAAACCAAATTTTATGGGGAATGGATTGAAAAACCACATGTATATGATATCCCAAATCTCCATATCTATGAAAAATAACACGAATCATGAAAAAACATACAAATGATGAAATGAAGAAACAACATCCCAATTGTAAATTCATATAAAAATGTAAAAATAGATCTTTATGTCTTCCAATACACTAATTTCTGAGAAATTCATCAGTACAATTGAGTAGATATTTCACATTATCCATTCCTCCATGTAGGAATTGGTTGTCTTAACTATTTATCATTTAGAAGGTGGGGCTAATCGATGATGGAATTTCATTAAGAACATGATTCTATAGTAATGAATCAATTCCATTGAATAATATTATTTTATGATGGAATTTAAAAAAACATTTCCCCCTAATACTCTTGATAATATGGATATGGAATTCATAGAGTAGAAAAAAATGAGGAAGAATCCATCAGAACCAATGAAGTGAAAATTCCTTGAATTATAGGATCCCCAGTGGTTTTATAGAAGAACCTATAAGAAAAAAAACCATTTATTTAGTGTATTAAAACCAAGTCTCAATAGATAATTTTATATAAGGAACTATAAAATCTATGTAAAAAATATTTGATGTGTTCTCAAATTGAAAATATGAAATATAAACTACCATTATTCTCATAAATTGCTTTCCATGAATAGATGAGTTTATTTTCAAGGAAACACAAATGATAAAACCCATATTGGAAAAACATTAATTACAACATGTGCCAAAATTTTGTAATAATAATGTATAAAATTGATTTAAATATATAGTTAAATTCTTTTCATATAGAAGAGAGGGCCATCATACATATGAATGTGGCATGATTTGAAGAGGGAAAAAATTATATGAATGAAAATAATATTCATCCTAATGAAACAACCACACTTTAATTTATCAATAATATGGATTAAAGAAATTATAGTAACTGATACACTAATCCAAGGGTTAATAATGATGATTGACATAAAAAAAACTAATTTTAGAGAAAAGTAAAATTCCATGCAATTAAAAATATTTAAGTGGGTTGGAAAAACAAGTGTTAAAACATAAAATCGCATTCTTCTCATGAAATAAAAAAATATATTTTTATTGTGGTTATAGCCATTAATTTATATATAGAAAATTTTCAAATATCGTTAAATCACCACCCTAATAGATAGATATTTGATCATTATTAAGAAATAATTAAGGGTGTGATGATTTAATCTAATATGTACATCTACTATAAAATGTATGTTTATAAGAAATTTATTCTTGAAAATATCATTAACCTCCCTTTAGTTTAATTTTATATGATTTTGGGCATGGACTATTTCTCTCTATATAGATACCATAAAAATTTCTGGTTTATGGGAATAAAATACGATATTCTGAATCAACCCATGATTATTTATCAGTGTAAGTATTACTGTGAAATCCCAATATAATTAAATTCTCTTATATGAGTATTGTTACCTTGAAATAAATGATACATAGGTTAAATTCCTGGTTGAAAACCCCAGTTTGAATATACGTATATTGATTAAGAATATGTCCATTTACTTCCAAAATAGTTTTCAATGATTCTCCTATATGGTGGAGTTTATTTTTAAAAATATCTAATATATTGTGATATGCCTATATAAATTAATAATTATAGAATATAACCGATTGATTTAAAATAATTTAAAAAGAAACCCATATAAAATCTACATAAAGGATTTATATAAATTATATCTTCACCATGGGTTGTTAGAATTTTCCTTATTAATTATATGTATAGTTAAATGCATGTCAGCAATGAGTATTGTGAACATAATAAGATCATGATAATGAATAATTATCTAATACCCTTTATTGATGACATATATTACCAACTACAGGAAGATAAATTCTTTTAATTAATTATTAAAATATAGGATGTATCTAATGAAATATTATGTAAAATATATAGTTATAAATAAATCATCAAAATTCCATTAAAAATAACAAATTCACCTACTATTATCATGGATCTAATAAATATATTATTTAGAGATAACCTTGATTAATTTTTGTTAGTAATTACAGAATATATATTTATATATTCAAAGAGTGAGGAAGATAATGAATATGAATTAAGGATTATTATAAATACCTTGCGTGTGGAAAAACATATGTAAAATTTTGAATTAATAAATTGTATTATACTCATGAACTGTGAGAATTAATTTTTCTAGAGTGAGAAAACAAATACCATTAGTTGGAGGAAATTTAGAGGAAAAAATTCTAATAACTAATAGGATTGTTAGAATAAAAAATGGAAAATGTTTTTATCATCTAGAGTTATATATGACAACATGGAATGTGTAGCAGAATGAATCAGTGAATGTTTAATGGATGGTTGTTATAATGTTTATATCCATTTTATATCATTTTTAAGACATGACTATATCTCAAAAATATGTATTTTATCTAAGCCTAATACAGATGATAATGGTGCTCCATGAAGTCTCACTAATTTTTTAATATGTATGGGGGAAAATAATTCATGAAAAATATCCACTCATATAGAGGTAAAATTGGAAGGCACTGTTATCTATTTGTAATTACAATGATGAAATTAATTTTCTTGGCTGTATTTGTATTGATAGTAATGAAGTACATAGTGATTTTATCTAACTTATGTATAGATATGGGTGGTATTAACAAAATTCTTTTTGGAAGTCTTCTCTCTACATTAACATTCTTACATACCAAACATTTTCTATTTATTAATAAAAATCCCTTTTCATATTATCCCACAAATAAAGATCATGAAAATAAAAAACAATTTATTCTTCATGGACGCATTGAGAAACAGATCTGTGAGATTAATTCATCATATCTTTCTTAACTGTATAAAATATGGGGTACATATCCTTGTACAAAACATCATTAATTCCTCATAATCAACATTATACTCACGAAACTTCCAAATTTTTACAAATTTTATCCTCTTTACCCACATTGGATTAGCTCAATATTCTTTATTGATCTTCACCAATAATGGTCACTCAAAACCATTTAGTATTGTATTTATGACACTCCTTCTATTATGAATTCCATGTTTCTACTTACTAAGTCCACAATTAATGGATATCCTCTAATAGAAATTATTTTAAAAACTCTAGAGTCTTTAAAAATCAATGAATCAACGAATTCAATTTCATTTCTAGGGTTACAATGACTATAACAACTATAATCTTAATGAAAATCCAACCACCTTATTTGTCTCATATTTAATTACTTTTGTGTAAATACACACTTTATACCCGGATGATTATTTTATATATCACACTTATCCCCTTAAATATATTTTCACCATTTCTATATTCAAATTAAAATTAAAACTAACTACAAATCATGGGTAATATAATTAAATTCATGAGGGTTCAACAATACATATGTATAGGAAATCACCTATTCATATTAAATGTGTACATGTTCAATTAACTAAATGTATAGATCATAATAATTGAAAAAAATTTCCCTAATAGAGGAAATGATAGAACAACTACACTAACCATCCTATTAAGTAGTATTTGGAAATATTCATCACAGTCCTTTTCCCATATATACATAAAAAATTCCCAAGTTAATTTGGTTTGTGGATTAATAATTCATGAAAATATTTTACAAAATCATATACAGTTTCTTACTAGGCCAAGGAAACTATTAATATCATGAATTTTTATAATAAGTTGCTACTCCTGGAAAAACGTTTTCTTTGATATATTAATCAATATTCTTTCACTATAGAAAAGGATTCTAAAGAATGATACTTATTGTAACCTGAACATAAATTTACTAATATTACCAAAAATATTCTCAACCCCCATTATTTTAAATATTACTCTTAGATAATAGATACACTCTAATTGCATTTTGGAATATATTAGATTATTATCAATAATTACCGCACAAAATTAATCAAAATAATCCATATTTCTACATTATTCGCATCCATAAATATAGTAGGAGTGTTATTCAAGATAAAAGGAATAAAGAACACGTAATTATCGTAACATTTTTGGAATTTATTCATTAAGATATCTTCTTTATATACACTTAACTGATGATACAGTATTCAGAAGTGAATATTTGATAAAAATCAGGAACCAAAATGATGTTCTAACAAATAATGTATCCTTGGAAGATGTTATTTATTCTTCATTGTTATCCAATTAAGCTCTTTGTAATCAATTATTAATAGCATTGATACATCCTTATTCTATAAAATTATAATAGTAGATCCCCATGGAGACAAAATTGATCAAATAAAACCCTTATTAAAAATAACTTTATGTTTCATGTTCAATTCCTCTTACTCCATAAATTACATTATGTATGGATTCTATTAAATTGGATTGGATCTAGGAATGATATTAATTAATAACTCTATCTATTTCTATTAAAGGTCCAAATAAATCTCTTATAAAATTGTTAATGTATTTTTGAACCATAGGTACATCTCTTATTTTTATAAAATAAATTTATTCCACTAATTAACACATTATATTCCAAAATAAGACATTAGTTGGATGTTTTAAACTATATTATAGTTTTTACATAACATTATTAAGGATAATCAGAAGATTTTTCTTCATAAGAACTGAAATTTACATCTTTTATTATTTATATTCTGATTTTACATTGAAATACAATACATTCCAATTATTATTTCATATTACTCCATTGTATTAACTAGACTGTATATAGAGAGATTGATCTCCAAAACAATTAATAGGGGAAGATATATATCCCTAATTAGTGAATATTTCCTTCAAAATATTTAACCAACTAATCCATAACTAGAATTATATTGTTTAATTCCATGTTTTTTTCAATCCTGTATAAAATAAAATAATGCATAGAACCTAACTCAAATAATGTTATTATTCTCTTTGGGAATACAATGGGTATATTATCTACAACCTCATTCAGAGCCCACAATTCAAACATAATGCTACCAAAAATAGGAGATTCATTTCCAGTCCTCTTCTAGGGTAATGGTATTATCCATACACTATATTCTTCTTCAGTAACGAGCTATAAATATATACTTTCTCTCCACACATGAATAATTGTACTATAGTTTGTTCATTCACAATCTTCACTTTTTCATTGGCATCTATTTTGTATGGTTTAATTCACTATGATAGTTTCATGTTATCTCGAAATCTATTCCATTCTTGAAACACTTTACACATACTTGTATAAATTTCCTCGAAGGCTTCTTACGACACTTGTTGAACATGTATAGATATCCTTTATTCGCTTATCATTCATGATAAAAAATCTACACAAAATTTGGTTGCATCCACCATATCTTATCATTCATACCAAAAGTCCACTATTGAATCTACAGATTCCATTTCCACTTTTAGATAACACTTAAATATCTCTTCTTACCTCCAAAAATCAAATATTTCTATAGATTTCCATAGATTATATCTTAGTATAGCAAATAATATAACAATATTCCATAAGAATCAACAATAAATCGTGAATCATATCAAATATGACTTATAATGGTCCTCACAAAACTCTCCACCATTTAATTTTTCGTTTATTTGAATTCATGAATTCACTTTTCCATTCTAATTCAAAGCATACAAGGAAACAAATTATTGATTATTTTTATGTCTTACCACTCTTTAGAATCCAAAAAATTATTTTGATTTTTTTTCATGATTAGTGTCCATCACTGATCAAATTTGACTTGTAAGAGATATACTACCAACATAAATATTCATTTCTTATAAAAATGTAGTATAAAATATAATTTATATAGTATTGATTCATTATTATGTGATCAGTGGATCGGAGGTTCCACTAGAAAATAGTAGTTGTTAATGTATGAAGGATTAAAATGAATATTTTTCCTTACATTCTTATAGTATAAACTCCACATGGTTTAGGTTATAAAACATTACCAAAGGCAAATCATTCATCATCATCATGAGGCATTAATATTCATCTTCCATCATATTAGTAAAACTATAAGGTCATATTCCATCACATCTATTATTTAAACAAGTCCTTCTATTTCCATTCATTTTTATTTATTAAGAAACCCCTTGTAATACATTTATTAATATTGGAAATGTCATAATAACCAATTTATGTTAAATTTTAATACTAAAATTTTCTAATAACATGCTTCTAGGAAGTTATAATTAAAATTTTAAAAAAATTATAATATATTTATATATATATTTTTCATAATGGTTTGTAAAAAACAAATGACTAAAAAAATAATATATCCTATTAGTTTCAATCCATCTATGTAGTGTTAGGCCCAAATTTCTTGTTTCATACGAATATCGAGTCTATAACAAACTATCCTTTTTATGGGTTATTATCCCTATGTGGATACGTGCTTTAATAATATCCATTTTCCAGTATCCATACAAATATGTGATTTATAGACACCACTGAAATAATTTATTACCCTTAGGATGTATTCATATATTTTTTCTTATACCTAGTCTAATAAATCATTTTTATTTTCTAAAATTATAAAAACTACTTAAATATTCTTTGACATGAACTATTGTGACCCACGTTTTTAGTAAAAAAATTTAATGAAATTCATTAACAACAAATTATATTGATAACTTGCATGGATCTTTTGAGATTTGGTTTAGTGAAAATGAGGTACAGAATACATTAATTACATAAAGAAAGCATAAGTCAAACATTATTTAATAATCTTGAACGACTCCTTCATTATTCCATCAATGTACACCTCACTAAAGATATTTTTTTACATACATCAAAATAAAAAGGAATGTATAAATCCTTGTAAGGGATACATAAAGGAAAAAAACATGGGAGATCATAATGTATAAAACCCATGGCCTAACATGAAAGAAAAATCATATATATTAATATAATATATATAACATGGAAAATGAGGATACAAAAAAAGATACATTCATAAGAATATAACTATGGATCGTCACCAAGGTGTAGTAAAACATGTTATCATGATTAATTACCAAAGTATCATAAACGTGTTATCTATTGAGATTAAATATTTATGCAATTTATTGGTTTTTTATCTATGAACACCCTTAATATGTATAAATTAACATGTACCACATTGATTAATTATCATCGGAATGTATTTCATCAATGATCCCTGGGAAATAATGAAAATGTTTCATATAAAATTTATTGAGTTGATACATGTCACAACCTTTCCTCGGGGCCCGTACCGTGACTAATTGGTATCAGAGGAGTTCGGTTCTACCGTAGAACAAAGGACTCTGATTTTTTTCTATGTGAAGCAATAGTGTCAAGGGTACCGAGTGTGGTCTTCAGTTCAGGGAGTCTAGTGTTGGTACGGTGGCCGTCGTATCCGTACACTAGGACCCTGACTACTGATTTCCGACTTTGTACATGAAAACACTGATTGCGTGTGTGTTTCCAAAGTTTTAAAAAGTCAGCTCAAAACAGGTCAGCTCACCAGGTATAAACGTTTGATCATGTCACATTGTTTCTTTCAGGATTCCTTTCCACTGATGACCAGCTATAGCCCAGAGGGATGTGCGTACTGACAGCCTGCCGAGCGATGAGGCTTTAGTACAGGGCCCTCTTGTAGTAGAGGCACTAGCGGAGGCACTAGCGGTACTACCATACGTTGGGCCACCGATTCCACCAGCCCCAGCAATAGGCGATGCACGCCGCTGGAGCGCGCTGCACGAGTTCCAGTGCCAGAGGACACCCAGGTTCCGGGGAGAGATGGACCCGCATATGGCTGATGATTGGCTGGAGGCTGTGGTGAGAGTCTTCAGGCTAGTGGGGAGGCAAGCAGACTTCATGGTGGTCTTTGCTACCATCCTTCTTCAGGCATCAACAGTCAGGTGGTAGATCCACTTTTTCTAGTTTTGCGATGGGATGACCTTCACATGGGGTGACTTCGAGACCTTTTTCAGGGTGGAGTTTGTACTAGTAGGTCTACACCCTAAGCATGTTCAGGAGCTTCTGCCTTTGCCGCATGATTTTCCATCAGTAGACGAGTCATCTGTAGGTAGAAGACAGATGATTTAGAGGTCCAAGAGGACCAGAGCCAGCCATACAAGGAGCAGGAAGTGTTATTAATGCGGTAGGAAGGGTCACCTGGCTCGCGACTGTCCGACCCCCCGCACAGTTGATCTGCAGGCTTTGGAGGAGCCACCAAGGGAGAAGCAACGGCGGGTGCTTGAGCATCAACCGAGCTGTGGACAGGGCAGTAGAGATCAGGGAGCAGGTGGACAGGAGAGGAACTAGTGGATAAATACCTTATACTTCTAGTTCCATGTTGTTGTTTTATTCGTGTCTTTGTACTATGAGGAGCAATAATAAAAAGACTCTTATCTTCGTGATGTTTGTTTTCCTTTCCATTTGATTGGTTGATACTGAGAGGTCTCGGTTAAAACTGTTTACATGACCATCACATTCGATATTTCTACTAGAGAAGACCCAGTGACCTCCCACTGATGCCGACAGAGTGAATCGACCCTTAGAGGCGAGATTGACAGTTGGATCTCTTGGTAGTAACGTCGAGGCCTTACGACATCATCCATGGCATGAATGCATCATTCATGTCAGGATTCACTGTATTAGGAAATGGACGTTGTTCATCTGGGGGATGATACCAAGTTTCTCTTTTCGGCAAGGGAGAAATCTAAGCAGCTCTTACAGATCGTAGGAGAAGAAGGTGCAGATTATCCAGGAGCGGATGAAGACTGCACAGTGCAGTAAGAAACAGGAAACTGGTGCCAGTCTTAGAGACTCAGGCGTGTTAAATGTTTCAAGAAGAGGGAGATTTAAGGAGAGATGATTCTGTGAAGTAGTAAACATGGAGGTAGATCTAGGAGAGCATCATGAGGTGGTGTAATTTTTTTTACATGCTACAACCACCCACCTTAGTTGTCCCTTCCAGGCTTAGGGAGCTGGAGGGAGGAGGAAGAGTGCGGCTGTATGCGGTCAAGGAGTGTGACCCAATGGCTCTAAAAAATGATTCAAGGGACAGTCTGTGTCCACTACTAGCTGCCATAGTAACAGATGTTGATATTAATCATTTCTTCCTTACACGAATCTTGTCCCAGACCTAGAGTATCCTGTAAGCCGTAGACTTGACCCTCACGTCTGGAGATACCTTTTGGAGGAGACTAGATAATCACACTTATGCTGACATTGTGGTCGGGCCCTCGAGGCGAGAGTTTCGGTTGTAATCTCTTGGTGGCAGCGTCGAGGACTTACGACGTTGGTTTGAGTATGGACTGGGCAATCACAGTTCATACACAAATTGACAGTATTAGGAAAAAAGGTTGTGGTTTAACTACGAAGTTGGGATGGGTTTTCCTTGTTCGGCAAAAAAAAGGAAACCCCAGGTAGCACAGGTTAAACTCATGCACAGGAGGGTGCGACTGATCACTCTTGAGTCGGTAAACCTTACCCTCATGGCATTAGTCGTTTTGAGTTCCAGTTCTATCAGGAATTGGAAACCTCTAGAGTTCGAGGATGACGATCACGTCCTTATACAGGTCACACATCGACGAGGTTTACAGAGATGTGGCTGAGGTGACAAGTTATCTCTGAGGTTTAACAGACCTTTCTAGGTCCTCAGCTGGGTAGGCGAGGTGGTTTACCGCTTGACCCATCCACCTCAGTTGCACTAGGTGCACGATGACTTCCACGTATCTCAACTGAGGAGATACGTGCTCGACCCTTTGCATATCATCGACCATGAGGAGATGGACATTGGCGATGAGGTGACTTTCACGGAGGTTCTAGTGGGGATCGAGGATCGACAGGAGAAGATCCTACGAGGATGGTCAATTCCTCGGGTGCGCTTTCACTAGTAGTACGAGAACCTCTAGGTGAGCACATGGGAGCGGAAGGCTCAGATGCATGCTTAGTACCGTTTTTGTAACCCTAGTTTGTGTTAAAGAATTACGAGGACGTAAAGCCCTGAGGTGGGAGTTTTGTAAAGTCCCGGAAATTTCAAGGAATTTTTTTTTAAATTTCATTGAAATTTTACAAGAACGCGGTTTCTGAATGCACCTGATTCCGAGGCCCGTTGTGCCCATAATCATTTTACAAAGTTTAGCTCGGGTACGTTTAGTGAACGAACGAGCGAGTTTTACTAAATTTTTAACAGGTGATCAGAATCGAAATCTGAGGGCACCGATGGAATCGAAGTGCCCATAACTGCTTAGAAACACCTTTTCTGGAGTTGCGTTTGCTCGGGTGTGGTTTTTAAATTTTTGTGTTATGTAAAAGAATAAAATAAAATTGGTGCAACCAATTTTATTTTTTTAAAGAAGTGTTAACCTAAGCTAAGTGGTTGAGTGGGACCCACATCCTAACTAATCCACTAGGTAGGATATTAGTGGGGTGGGTCCCACACGAGCCCCACCCTTTGAACTTCCTCAACCCCTCCATAATTTCAGTAATGCACCCGCACCCCCCGAATTAATGAATGCCAACTCGTGCATTTATTTAAATATTAAACCCTTCTATTGATTGGGTAGTTTAAACGTCGCAATTAATTCGATTAATTGTTTGATTCGTTTATTAATTTCAAAACGATTTGCTTGAGAAATAAAATAATAAAAACTCTTATTTTATTAGAGATGTTGGGTTGTGAGATGATTGGGAGAAAAAGCTCTAAGCCTTGAAGTTCATCACCTTCTTTGGAGAACGCACTGCTGCCGACGAAGAACGTCGACCTCCAATGACGGGCGACAGTGAGAGACGCCTTCCTCGGAAATAGACAACCCGATGCACATCTCCCCATTCCTTCTTTCCACGTCAAAGGAAGGGAGACACCGTTCCTCCGCGACGCGACAATCCATCTCTTTCCATGACGAACAATTCTATGACGTCCCTTTCCGTGACAAACCTCATTTGACGACTACACTCGAGGTAGGGGTTTAATTTGAGAATATTAGTAATCTCATGATTGTTTTCCTTCTAAAACAAGAATGTGGATCAACTCATTATTATGCTGATTTGAAAATGTTTTTGTTTGCGGTTTTGGAATTTCTTTTTGATTGCGGAAAAACCGTAGAGAGATTACTTCTTTTGTCCTTATAACTTCCATCACTGTTTATCGTCCATATTTGAACCACCTGATATCAAAATAATGGGAGGAGGTCGGACCGCACGAACACGACCGACACTCCTCCCCTCCTTGGTTGTTGATTTTTTTGCGGCACGTGTAAGGCACCGCGGGGCCGTTGCACCACGCGGAAGCTATGAGTTTGGGCGAAGAAGCGCAGCGTCGTCGCGCGGCGCCGTGGAAGTCGAACAAGTAGCGGCGCCGTCAAGCTATGCCAGAGAATATGGAAGAGACCATGGCAGGAGTGGGGTCGCGGTGGAGGGGCGTTGTGTCGTCACGCCGCGCCGGACGGACCAATGCCACACCATAGGCCGTGGGGGAGCAGGGGATGGCGGTTGGTTTCCGGACGCCGACGTTGGAGCAGGGGACACGGGACCACGTCGGTCTGGTGGTGCAGCAGCCGGCCGGCCAGAGCGAGCCGGCCTGTCAAGGGAGAAAACCGGGGGTTTGAAACCCCATTCCAGATGGTGGAGCGGCCCCCACGTGGCGGGCCACGTTTAATTGAATAGGGGGGGGGGGGGTAGCCCCCCCTGACCGCCAGCTCAGTTACACTGAGCTGGCCAGCGGACCGCCAGCATGCCGGGCCGGGCCGCCTAGGCTGGGCTGGGCCTAGCCAATCGGGCCGGGCCATGCTCAAGCGGGCCGGACCCGGACCCGGTTCGGGCCGACCAGGGGGTCGCGGGTCGGGTCGGTCTAGGCCCGAAACCCCCACTTTCGGACCTCTTCCGGTCATTTACCCATATCTGGGGCTACGGACCTCTGATCGACGCACCGTCAGATACGATGCGATCCTTGGATCGAGACAGTCGTTTCAATATATTAAAAACCATGTTTCAGTGAACTTTGAGTATGGACAGGTTTGTTCGGATACGAAACCAACCGGGCCCTCCGAGCGGAAACGCCTATATCTTGAGCTCCGGACGTCCGATTGACGTGCCGTCAACTTTGTTGGATTCCAATTGATGAGACGGAACTTTTGGAATACTTAACCTGAGTTTTGGTTTTAGATGGATAGTGTCCGGGTTGGATTGTACCCGAAATCCAACTTGGCCCCTGGAACAGAAAAGCTGATAACTTTCAGACCGGAGGTCTGTTTGACGAACCGTCAGCAACGTTGGTGATCACGTTGAGAAACGGTCCCTATGAGAATAACCTATGAGAGTTCGGGGTGCAGTTGAGATACGGACGGGTTGGTTCGCACACGAAACCAACCGGGCCGCTGGGACGAAAAGGCTAATAAATCACAGACCGGGCATCCGATTGACGTGTTGTCTGTTGCGTTGAGACCCATATGATGGGGCGGTCCTTTGAGATACTTCTTCATAGTAATTTGTCATACTTGGAGTATCGACCTGTATCTCGTGGAGCGGAACCTCCTGGAGATGAGCGTATAGAGTACGGAGACCGTGTAGCCGGTTGAGACCTGACGACTGCTTGACTGACTCGACTTGGAGTGAGTTGACTAGCCCAGTGGATGGAGCACTACTTTGTTTGGGTGCAGACCCATGGCAGACAGAGCACTACAATGTTTTGGTTAAGAATCGTGGTACTCGTCTGGAAAGTACCTCTACAGGCTATTAGGGGGTGTACACTACTGTGTTTGGATGGCATAACCCGACGGGAAGTACTACTGTGTTTGGGTGGCTCACCCGCGGTACTCGACAGAAGGAGTACCTCACCAGTCTTATTTAGTGAGAAGTACCTCAGAGTCGTGACAGGATAACTGTACACTCCAGAGACGGGGCTCTTCAGCAGTTACGGTTTCGATAATGAAAATCTTGGTTTGAGTTGTGTCTATGACCTTTGTGTTACCTTAGGATTTAGATGGGTTACTTGATAACTTAGGTATATGTATGGGCATATACCTGGGTAGTGGTTATCCATTGATTCCATAATCTTTGTGTTTCCTCATAATTGATATGGGTTACTTGATAACTTAGGTATATGTATGGGCATATACATAAGTAGAAGTTATCTGTTGAGATCTTATTTGTGGTTATCCTTGTTGGTTTTAGTGAGACCTTGAGGGTCTCGAGGTCCCTACTAATTATTGTTATACTCACCCCTACACGGGCTATGCCTGTACCTCATTGTGTTGGTTGCAGATGACGGGCAGTGCTGAAAGTGGCTGAGTGTTCGAAGACTAGACGATACCCGGAGGTGGACATCACAATGAGCCAGTATCAAGAGGTGGAATTCCAGGCAAGACGATACTCGGAGGAGGTTGACGGGCAAGAGCGTTGTGGAGGCTATATGTACCTACCATTCAGGTAGGATATGTGGTGGATGATCCATGATCTGCGCTATCTATACCTACCCTTCAGGTAGGATCCATGGTGGACGATCCAGGAGCTGCGCGATCTATACCTACCCTTAAAGTAGGATCCTAGGAGGATGACCTAGGAGCTGCTTCCATTCTTCCTATTGTTGTCTTTTTCTGTTGTACTTTCATTCAGTTGTAGCTGTACTTTCTGTTGGGTTTGTATTCTGGCCCATTTACTTTTCAGCACTTCTTTTATACTTAGTGTTTTTCTTCTCCTTGTACTCTGTGGTGTTTTGTTTACTTTTATTAAGGCAACTCCTTCCCAGTTATCGGTATTTATGCCTTTGGTGCTAGTCACCATCCCCTGGCCTATAGAAGGCGGTCTTGGGGTAGTCATAGCACGGGCGCCGAGGACGGGTCGTGACAATACATTTTTTTTTCAAATATTGAGATTTCATTACATTAATACCTTGAGAAGTAAATTTGTGATTCATATATAGAAACACTAAATAAATGAATTAATATTATATCTATATGAATAAACTTCCTCAAAAATTGGGTTGGGTAATCACAAAATGAAACGGTGGCATACAAAATCAAAGAATGGTTATGGCCGCATAACGGGTATACAAGTGGAAATTTGAATGGAATTAAGAGATAATTGAAGTATATCATTATTATGAAATCAATAGAGAATAAATGAATGATTATAAAAGTATTATAATATAATTAATTGAATATAATAATTCTTATTACAAGGAATTATATAAAAAATAAATATAAAGAGAATTCATTACCTTAAGTATAACATCCTAAAAATATAGTATTGATTCCATGAGTTTATCATTGACTCAAAAATGTTATTAATGTGATCCTATTGAGAGTTTGGGTACATTTAATTATATTTTTATTCAATGAAACATGTTATAGAGGTGGGTATCTATAATAATATGAGTTAAATAGTTTATTATTTTTCAAATAAAATCCTTGGAACTATATGTTTTAGAAAATAATATTTCCATGGGACACCCATGTTTTTGGAAAATGTTATATGAAATAAAGGGGGTAATTTTTTAAAAAATTATTATGACTAGATTCCATTTTATGATATTATTTTTCTCATAGTGAAAGACTCTTTCAACAAAATAATGTATTTAAAAACTTAATTTCCAATTTAGATGTTGGAATGTTTTCTATTGGACTAGAAAGTTGTTTTTACACTATAAAAACATTATATTATTAAAATAATATAATTTTGGCATTATATCCCATTATATTAATTATAAAATAATTTTTAAATATTTATGAAATCAGTTATCATTTTTAAAAAACCAAATTGTGTTTTTTTTATTCATTGAAAAAATAATGTAATTTACAAAATTCTCAAAATTTAACACTGACCTAATTTTGAGGTGTCTATATAAAATATATTATTAATTTATGAAAATAAATTCTATGAATAATAAATATTTATTATAAATAAAAATTATATATTAACTAAAAATTATTACTTTTAAAGTGAAACACATTATTTTTCAAATTTAAGTATTTTTTTTAATTTTATAATATCATAGATTTTTTTTCATAAATACTATATGAATTTATAATAACATAGTGAACTTATAATTATAGTAATTTTCAATTAACTTTCCAATTTTTATTTTACTACTCTATTAGATATTGTTACTTTTAAAATGTCTATATAATATTAATATTGTAATGAATATGCAAGAGTCAGATCACAATGCTCAAATTTCTCTATAAACCCTATATATAATCCCCCAATATTATAGATTAATACTCACTACTTTACTTATAATGGTTATTGACTACCCCTGTTAATTTATATTGTATTAATAAGAATTATATTTCCTTTTAGATTCATCATAGGAGGAGTGATCTTCATGGGATAATTTGGGCATATGGAGTTTCCATTACTGTTTTCAACATTATTTTGTGTTTTTCTTCTTATAATATTCTTCTCTATAATCATCAATATTTTTAAATGATGTTAAATGTTCTTAGGAAATGTTATTGAATTTCTATATTTTATTTACATAAGAAAATGGTTATTTTGAAACATGAGTTCTTTTACTGACAATGGAATGAAATTACAGGTTGATACAACTTTCCACATAGGTAACATAGTTTTTTGTTATAATAGATCCTGGTGAAAAGCATGTTACTAGAAACAAACACAGCATCAATAAAATTGTACACTTAGTATGATTATAAATTACCTTATAATATATATATATTTTAGGTTTATGGAAAACCCTATAACATTGATTTCATGAATTTATTCACAATATAGCCTCACCAGGACTCCACTTGAGCTAATAATGTGTTTGAGTATAACCCATAAATCCAACCATCAATAGGATATAGGTTGTAAACTAAAAAAAGGGTATATCATCTTTTATATATGGAAGATACTATATATTATAGAACAAATATCAACATCATCATCCATAAAATAAATATTTTCCCATTATCAATATTTAAAAAAATATATAAATGAATGTCATTTCAAAAATTTACAAGTCACATAAGAAAACTATAACTCCTCATGGATCACCAGGACCGAACTTATTAATAACATGGAATCATTTATAGCTTATCAAACACAAGATTTATTCGACTTGTAGTGAGGGACAAAATGACATATCATGGAGTCTTTTCCCTCTATATTAGATAAACATTTTGTATATAAATAGTGGAAGTAGAATAATACACAAAAAATTGTTTAAAATCACAATGGTGATCCAACTAGATAAAAAATCATATTCTTAATAGCCTAAAATAGAAAATATTCACTTTTTAGGATCCCAGTTAAAATGTTTTCAGGTGCACCAAGATTTCTCTTTTGGGGGTGAGTAACGAAAACTTTTGGGATACCAAAAAATAAATCCATAGAATAGGTGAATCATATATATTTTATTTATATGAAATATCATAAAATAGATAATAAGAAAACATACATCCAATTTGGGTCATCATGCGCTAACCCAACTATGAAAAACCCAAATCATACATACATTTACTCTATACCAGTACTAAGAGGTTATTTAATACTAATAACCCACCTATATAGACTAATATACTGTCATGAAGTGTAAATTCTATAGTTGAGTGCCATTTTAACTCAATCATACAGAGGTTCGGACCTCATATTTACATACCACACTCCCCCCTCTCAATCATGAAGAGGTCCTATAAACACCTCATATCACCACATTCTCTTTCAATGTGTAACATCATGCCAAAATCCATACAACGACCATTTCATAGAGGGTGAAAAATCGAAACCCTATATTTTCGGCCACTACATGACAAAAAACCTAACACGAGGTCCAAGAATATATCAATATACTACCAACCAATATCATTAAAACCAATTAAATTAAAATACCATTTACAAACCCACACTACTCAATTTTGTATTATAAAAGAACAATTTTATTTAAATAATCTACGTAGACCATATTCCCACCCTATGAAGGAAAAAATCACATTGAGCTTAACTCTTCATGAAAAACAACCCTACATAAATATGGAAAACTCCCCATGGATATGTCACACTCACATGAGAACACCTCTAACAACCAAAACATGGTCCATTCTCCTTAACTAGACCGATAAATAAGCATTAATACTAATTGAAGATAAATGTTATGAATATAAACCACACAATATGAAAAAAAAACATTTAAAGTCATTTATAAAAACCAATTTTAAGAAAGTACATTCAAAATTATGATTGAGGGAGAACACTCTCAATAAAATTTCACTTGATTCTATAAATTACTACTATATCCCTATAATCATAAAAAGTATCCATTCATTGTGGATTTTAGTATTGTAATATAGAAACAAAAAATGAACCAAATGAATATTAGGAGTGGTTTGACAGACCAAACTATAACTGATGTAATGAATGGCACCTTGATCCATCAATAAATGACCTTGGTGGATTTTTGGAATCCATGAGGGATCCCAAAATAAATTTCATGATGTCTGGGGGTTGAAGGAAGAAGAGAGAAAGTGTTTTATGAGAAAATAAGGGAAATTCTGAAACATCCAATAAAAACACATAACTAGACACCATGTAAATAGTCTAATTGCATCGGGTACCTAGTTCCCTTTTTGAAAAATATTCTAACCCCATTTGTAATATGGTGGGGATTTATCCCCAATAATAATATTTCCCATTTCCCCATGTACCCAGTGGTATTGCACCATGTACCTATTACACTTCAACTTAATTGTAACATAGGGTTACCTAGTACCTTTATTTAAAATGCTTCCAATTTCCACTACCTTACAAAAACATATAAATATATATATGAAAAATAAATTTAAATAACAAGAGGAGTGAAAAATATTACATAACACATGAGTTTCATTACAATATCCCTATATAATTACATCTCATCCTTGAGTATCATCTATAGGGATCCTTCATATGTATATTAAATCCTTAAGATCATATATAAAATTACCTCCCCAGAGACTCCACTTCTATAGGACCATGATTCTACAACACTTAGAGAAGTGGAACTATCTTACCTCCTATCACTCTCTCACTCTTATTGACGATATGGAACATATTTTCCTTAAATTCTACATCCTTTTCAAAATAAAATTGTCATTTTTGATCATGTGAACTAGCTATGCCTTATACTTCTACATCAAAAAAAGTTTAAATACATAATAAATACCTCAATTTCATGTAGGATTATTTGTATAGTAGGATATGGTTTTGATCTTCTACATAATCTCGAATAGTTAGACAAAACATGGTAAAATATTTTCTTAAATTATCATATTCTAATTCCATAATGGAGGGGACAACCATAAAAACATTAGTTTACCCACAGTTAACTCTATGGTTTATCATCTTTGGTTATAATACAGTCTCTATCTACTCTGAGTTGGGACCACATAATTCTTGATGAACTGGATCCTCTCAGGGGTCCCCTGCACCAATGATGGCCCAAAAACACTAACATGCTCAATTGTAACCATAAAAAGGTTGAGAAACATAATATACCATATATTTACACCAAAGGTCCCATATAAATTTAGTTCTATTTATTTAATATACAAAAGACCTAACAATGGCCATATGGTCATCACCGTTAAAATGATGAACTAAGAATAATGGTTATAATTAATAAATTATGAGGCTCATGCAAAAAATAATTATCGTAGATCAAAAGTAGGTAATTATCTATAATTAAAAAATTTAATCAAAGGTGTTTAAATGAAAATTTACAGGTCATATATTGAGAATGGATTGCTTATAGAAGAAGAATGTTCTTGCTAGTTGTGGAGGAGATCTGTAGTTCTCATCATGCATCAATTCATCTAGAACCAATTTTTCATTTTCGTACGATCATGATTTCCCAATAGAGTATGGAATAAAAACTCCCAACAATGGATCTAGGGTTATGTTTATAACCAGGTAAATCCTCAAAAACATTATTTTTATAGAAAAATTATGGGTCTAGGCAATTTAATAAAATATATAAAATTATTTATTTATTTTAATTTAAAACATCTGCCAATGGTTTCTTTATCTGAGCACCCCATGTATACCTATTTTAGGTTGTGCTTATGGTAAACACTGCATTATGAACTCAATGATGTTATCTTATTTATAATTAGAGTCATAGTTCATAATTTATTTGGATAAAAATTAAAAATAATTTAACATTATATAATTATTTAATTAATGGTTACGTCCTTGGTGACATTTTCTATAGATGTCCATGATGAAAAAATTATATCGTGAATAGGGTAAGAAAAAATTCTAGACTCAACTGTGCCCTCATATTTCCATTCCTAGATTTCATTTAGAAGATATTTCACTTTTTTTAATAAAAAAGCGAATATGCAAAATAAAAATATTTTTAATATTTTAATAAAATGAATTCTAGGCACACCTCACCTCAAAATCACACATCATATCAGTAACTGGATCTGAATATATTCTCAGTAATATTACAAATTCATACATGAAAAAACCCAATACTCTAAATAGACCAAAAAATATTAAAGGTTTAAAGGAACCCCAAACCCATTTCAGGCTAACATGAGCTCCTAAAACACCTACCATGTCTCATTCCACATCCAAAAAAATATTTTTGAGATTTTCCCATTGTTGGATTCCGAATCCAAATCCCAATTCATCAAAAAACAATGATCTTATATAAAAACTCAAACTACCTCTAAATTGTAAGGGCCCTAAAATCTACCAGTAATTACTCTCAAATTATTGGGTTTGGCCAGTGAATTATTAGGATATATAATTTGTATTCATTTAAAATGGTGTATTATGCGTTTATTTTATGGTTGTATCATATTTATATATATCAAATAGGGGTTTAGTTATTTTTAGGGATTGGATTATGAAGAGTAAGATTATTTAACCTAAAAACCATATGTTGAATATATGGTGATGCAGGATGAACATAAAATATCATAGGTTGAAGTGACGATGTCAAAATTAATGATATCATTGGTTGGATTTTATTTATCATTTTATTTCATACTATTATTTTTATTTCATAATACACATAAAAACTTTATTGTTTTCAGTCAATGGGTGGATCTAGGAAAAATATACATGGTAATGATTGTAATCAACAATTAAATGACTTTCCAATTGATCAAATAATTAGTATTGGAGATGGAATGAAAAAACACATGTATATGATCACCCAATTCTCCCAATATTTTTCAAATAACAAGAATCATGAAAATCATTCAAATGATCAAATGAATAAATAACTCCCCATTTTTACGTTCATAAAAAAACGTCCAAACTAGATCATTAGGTCTTAAAATCCACTATTTAATGAGAAAGGGATCAATAAAGTAGAATAGATAATTCATATTTTCAATTTCTCCTGGTATGAATTGGTTGTTTTAACAATTTATCATTTAAAAGGTGAAGCTAATCAATGGTTGAATTTCATTAAGAACATGATTCTATAGTACTAAATAAATATCATGGAATAAGATTAGTTTAATATGGTATTTTTTTAATAAATGTTTTTTCTATAATACTCTCTATAATATGGATATGGAATTCTTAGGGTAGAAAAAAATTAGGATGAATCCATCATAACCAATGAATATAAAATTCTATGAATTCCAGGATCCATAATAGTTTTATCAATGAACCTAGAAAAAAAATAAAACCTTTATTTAGGGCATTAAAACTATTCCTCAAAGTATAATTATTTATAAGGAACTATGGTTGCTATGTTAAAAATATTCGATGTGTTTTCAAGTTGGGAATATAAAATGTAGACTCACATTATTCTCATGGTTCTGTGTCCTTGAATAGAAGAATTAATTTTCAAGGAATCCCAAATTATAAAACTCATATTGGAAAAAATATTAATTATAATATGTGCCAAAATGTGGTAATAAGAATGGATAAAATCGACTTAATGATATAGATAAATGCATTTAATGTGTAATGGAGGTCCATTAGGCATATGAATGTTGACATGATTTGAAGAGGGAAACCAATGAGATGGATGAAAAGAATATTCATCCTAATGAAATAAACACACTTAAATACATCGATAATAAGTATTAAAGAAATTATACCAATCTATATAGTAATTCAATGATTAATAATGATTATTGACATAAAACAAATCTAATGTAAGAGAAATTAAAATTCAATGCTATCATAAATATTTAAGTGGGTGGAAAAAACAAGTGGTTAAACCCAAAATTATCTCCTACTCATGAAAAATTAATAATTTTATTATGGTTTTACAAACTCCTTTATATATGGAAAAATTTCAAATATCATTAAATCACCACCCCAATCAATAGATATTTAATTATCATTAAAAATATTTAAGGGTGTGATGATTTCATCTAATGTGTACATCTACTCTCGAATGTTTTTTTATTTGAATTTTATTCTTGAAAATATTGTTACTCTCCCTTTAGTTAAATTTTATTTTATTTTGGGAATTGACTATCTATCTCTATATCAATAACAGAATAATTTCAGGTATATTGAAATAAAATTTCATATTCTAAATCAATCCATTATCATTTATAAATGTATGGATTACTGTGAAATCTCAATAGAAGTTACGTAACTTATATGGGTATTGTTACCTTGAAATAAGTGATACATCTATTAAATTCCTAGTGAAAAAAATAAATATTTAAGACTTGTTTATTGATTAGGAATATGTCGATTTAATTCTAGAATAGTTTACTAGTATTCTCTTACATGGTGAGGTTTATTTTTCAAAAACGTCCAATACATGGTGATATTCCTTTATAAATAAATCCTTATAGAATAGAACAAATTTAGTTAAAATAATTTAAAATGTAAACCCTAGATAATCTATATAATGGCTTCATATATATGATTTCTTCACTATGGGGTGTAATAATTTTCATTAGTAAATATAATTATAGGTCAATTCATGTCTGCGTTTAGTATTGTGAACTTAATAAGATGATCGAGAATAATTATTCCATACACTTTATTATTGACATATTTCACCAACTACAAGAAGACAGATTCTTTTAAAATATTTATCTTCAAATAAAATATAATTAATTAATGATTAAAAGAGAGGATGTATCAAATTCAATATTATATAAAATATATAGTTATAATTAATTCATAATAATTCTATTAAAACTATCAAATTCACCTACTATCATCATAGATCTTATAAACATAGTATTTAGAGATCACCAGGATCAATTGTTGTTATTAATTATAGACTTTATATTTATTTATTCCAGGAGTGATGAATATGATGAATATTAATTAATTATTCTTGTAAATATTTTGAGAGTGGATAAAGATTATGTTAAATTTTGAAGTAATAAATTCTATTATACATATGAATTGTGAGAATCATTTTTTATAGACTGGGGAAACAATGAACATTAGTTGGAGGAAATTTAGAGGATAAATTTCTAAAAAATAATAGGAACGATAGAATGAAAATGGAAAAATTTGGGATCGTCTTGAGTTATAGATGACCATATGGAATGTATAGTGGAATGAATAATTAGATGTTAAATGGTATGTTGTTATAATGTTTATATCCATTTTTTATCCTGGTTAAGACTTGTCTATAACTCCAAAAAATATATTGGATATAAGTCTAAGACAACTATTAATGGTGCTCCATGAAGTCTCACCAATTATTCAACATACATTGGAGAAAATAACTCGTGGGAAATATCCACTCATATAGAGGTAAAATGGGAAGACTCAGTTATCTATTAGTTATTACAAAGATTAAATTATTTTTCATGGATGTATTTGGATGGATAGTAATAAAGTCCATAGTGACTTTACTTCTCTACCATATAGATATGGGTAGTGTTTACAAAAATCATTGGGGATGTTTTCTCTCTACATTAACATTAATACATACCAAACATCTTTCATTTTATTAATCAATATCCCTTTTCATGTTATCCCTCCAATAATGATCTCGAAAGTAGACCAAAAAATTTCTTCTTCTTTGACGAATATAGAAGTCAATTTATGTGTTTAATTCATAATATATTTCATACCTATATAAAATATGGGATACATAGCCTTGTACCAACCATCATTCCCACCTCATGATCAAAATTAAACTCAATAAACATCCTAATTTTTACAGATTTTATATTCTTTACCAATATAGGATTATCTATTTATTCTTTATTGATCTTCACCAACAATGCTCATTCAGAACGATTTGGGATATCATTGATGATTTTCATTTTGTTATGAGTTCTATGTTAAAATTTTCTATGTCCATTATCAATGGATATCCTCCAATACACAATATTATAAAAACTCTAGAGTCTTTCAAAATCAATGAATCAATGAATCAATGAATTTGTTTTCATTTCTTTGATTATAATGTATATAACAACTTGAGTCTTAACGAAACTCCCACAACCTCATTTTTATCATGTCTAGTAACTTTTGTGTGAAAAAATACATCACACCCTAGTGGTTATTTTACATATCACACTTATCCCCTTAAATATATTGTCTCATTTTCTTTATTGAAAAGACAGTTATAACTAACTCTAAATCATTGGTAAGATAATTAAATTCATGATGATTAAAATATAAACAAGTATATAAAATCACCTTTTAATTTTAGATGAGTACATATCCAATTAACTACTTTTATGGATCATAAAAAATGGAAAACCCTTCCCTAATAGAGGGAAATGCTGACACAACTACCCTAACCATCCTATTCTGGAGTTTTTTTAAATATCTATCACACTCTTTTTCCAATATATATAAAACAACCTCCCACGTTAAATTGATTAGTGGATAAAAAATCAATGAAACTATTTTCAAAAATCATAAAAACTATCATACAAGGCCAAGAAATCTTCGAATATCAGGAATTTCTATGAAAAGTAGACACTCCTTGAAAACCACTTTCTTTTATAGTTTAATCGAGATACTTTTACTAATAAAATAGTGTGTAAAGAATGTTACTTATTGTATCCATATCCCACATTTACTGATTCTCTGAAAAATATCCTCATCCCTCAGTGTTTTTAATATTACCATTAGATAATCCTTATTTTCTAATTGAATTTTGGAATATATATGATTATTATAAAAAATTACTACACAATATTTATCAAAATAATCCCAAATTACAAAATTCATCACATCTATAAATATAGTAGGATTTTTATTCATTCTAAAGACAAAAAATATCATGTATTTCCCATATAATGTTTGGAAGGTATTCATTAGGATATCTTATTTATTTAACATTAACTGATGATAGCTTGATCATATGTTAATATTAGATAATAAATATGCACCAAAATACTGGTCTAACAAATCAAATATCCTTGGATGATGGTATTTATTCTTCAACAACACATATGTCATTCAATATAATTTCCTTCATTATTTTTACCTGGAATTACATAGGGATTAATTTTCATTATATATTATTCATTAGAAAACACAGTAATGGTCCAATGGTTTTTCAAAACTCTTGATGTTTGGTTTATAATAACTAGGAGAGTTCTCATTGCAACTCTTATTTCAATCAGTTTCTTATTCCAAGAACCGCCACAACTTCCCTCACATACATTGTTATATTGGTGCCTACAAAATCTATTTATGAACAAAAACCAATAAAATTATTGTTATTGTATCAATAAAATCATCATATACTATCTTATGATACAGATAAACACTAATATATACTTATTCATGTTATCTCAACCCCATTAAATTTATGAAAAAAAATATGACCATTTCTATTATTCTAGCCATTGTGTTTATATATAACATGTATGTTATTCATAAATATCACCATATCCTCTAAAGTAATCTAAACCAACCTTTAACACAAACTATAAGTCCAAAGACATAAATGTTCCACAATATTATGTTATGTAAATAATTTGACATTCATTCACATTGATGAACATTTTAGGTTTATAAATATGGAGAATTTCGAAAAAACTCATACATAACAACTCAAATTATAAAAATTATAAATTTATAATAACTATAAATTATTTCATAAAACATCAAACATTTAAAAAAGAAACATGGTTTCATTTCATGTTTAAAAGTCCTAACTTTTCCATGATCCCCAGCTTGACTCTATTCCTCTTCAAATCCTATAAAATTATTTCAAAAAATGGGACGAGTATACAAATACATCTAAGGGATACACAAATAAAGAAAACTATTATTCCTATAAAAATATGTAAACCATGAATACTTTTTAATAATGTAATACTTCTCACCATTAAGATCATGTAAAAACATTTCACTGAATCTAATATCATTTCCTGCCATTTTTTAAATCTAAATATTACCTTAAAACTAATATAAAGGAACATATAAAATATAGAAGTAATTTCGGCATAATCCTACAAAAAGGTAACAACTATACTGTCGAATTCCACACATATCTCTCTTATAAATTGAATAGAAATATGACCGACTTCCATTCCCAATGCATTAGAGGTTACAATGTAACCACCTGTCATTGGATTATAATGGAACCACCCATCATTGGATCATCAAATAGAAACCCAAAATTGGTTTATCATGTAACCATCCATCAAATGTCCAAATTCCATTATATAATCATAACAAAAAAATTATTGTAATTTTCATAATTTTAGTCATAAAATTCATTTTAAAATTAAAAGAAATAATTTCAAGATATAGAAATTGTCAATCCATTTTCAAAACCATTTTCAAAAATAAAATACCCAAAATGGGAAAATTTTATTTCTTTTTTACTTTCAAATCTTTAAATATTATATAGGAATCCAAATATTAAATAACATCTACATTGGTAGAGATGTCGTTATTACCACATACTTTAAAAAACATCACATTTGGCATTTTCTAAAGAAATTTAAACACATTATAAAAAAACAATAATTTTTAAAACTATTGATTAAAATAAAAATTAAAAGGGGTTGATAAAAAACATTACAAAAGAAGGTGGTGTATAACATAAAAATTTTCCTTAATGAAAGGAGATTGAGATAAAGACCCTTACAATGAGTGTGAATTATCTCATACATTATTTATTTTCCAGAATAAGAAAATCTGTTTAATTTAAACTTATATGAGAACCTTTTTAGAGTTTATTATTTCTTTTATATCATTTTATATAAAATACTTAATTATTTATGTTCATATCGTATATTATGTCGATATTCGATACATGAGTAAGAAATAAACATTGTTTGATTTCATTAGCCCATGTGGTAATTAAGTTCATCATCTCTAGATGAAATTTCAAGACATAATAATAACATTAATAAATCAATTATACTTTTAAATCAAAAAAAATATTTATTTTTTAAAAAATTGAACAACGTTATAATCATGAAGATGGTAGGTTGTACTTATGCATGAGTAATGATTCCATTTACCATTGATCATTATGGAAATAAGGTAAGTATTATTTTATATTTAAAAAATGATCCTAATATAATTATCATAATAATAATCATTTAATTAAACCTATATATAACATAAATTATATGTGATGAATAAAAATGATTCATATCATTTTGTAGAGGTGAAAGTTCACTCATACATAGGAATGACGTTATAATTTTCATGTGAATTGAATCTAAGAAAATAGTTGATAGAATATTATATTATAATAAACAATACGTCATTAAAATCATATAAAAAATTAATTCTATGATTATGACCAGTATTGAGAGATGGTTATCAAAAATGAATTATATCGATTCATGGAGGTTATAGTTCACACATACGAAGAAATGATTAATTTCTTTTTCTTTTGGAGGAAGTGTATACGGATTTATGTGATGAAATTAACTTAACAACATCTATGTATGGTAAGAATACATGAGTTTTTATATCACATAGTAAGAATAATATCTGAGGGATGTGGAACAAGATATAATATACAATTACATAAAGAGAACGATATATCTTCTTCGGCTGATCACCATTGAAGAACACATTAACACCTCAAAGGTTATTGTTCTTCCAAAAATAAGGCCACAATACTGATTTTAGGGATAAAAGGAAGGGTTTTGGTCAGGTATTATCTGAACTAAAAGGTTTTGGAAGTGTTATTAATAGAGAGGAATGGGTACGTTTTGTAGGAGAGGGGAGCAGAACCCTTGGAATTATTAATGGTTTTAAATTAATATGAATTATATTTTGATTCCAAATGCTTCCAAAATAATTTATTTTAATTATTGGATGTTTATGGTTAAACATATATTCATCCAATGGAAATTATCCAATTGTTATTATATTTTTAATCGTTATATTTAATTAACTCTTCTTAAATCTTACTATTTTATAGCTAATTTACACTTTGAGTGTTAAAATAATTAAAAATACTTCCAAATGACCTATGCATGAGTAATTAATGAATTTTTTAGTGTTATATAATCCTTTTTTCAGAATATTTGATATTTATAATTTTTATATCATTTAAGTAAATACATTATAATTTAAGTTCTGAGTTATGCCAATTTTTGCACTATTCATTAGATGATTGTTTTTACAAAAAAAATAATAACATGATTAAATAGAAAAAATACATTAACTCAATACTAACATGACGTATCAACCAATAAAATTCATTTATGGCACCAAATATTTCAAAATATATTTATTTTAATATAAATAATATATCTTATCTGATTCTTTCTTTAATAAATCAATTATTATGTCATCATTATGTCACTGTTTAAATTAATTATTGATATCCAAAAAATTATAAATAAATTAAAATGATGTAGGTAATATTTTTATACTTATTATTATTCTTAGTAGAAGATATCACTTATATAAGTCCATATTAAAATTATTTTAGTAAAACAAGACATGATTACGACATATTTTCCATGACATTAAATTAACTGTTATAAATATTATAATCACACCAAATTGGATTCAAAACGAAAATATTTAGATATAAGGGTTTTCTTGGTCAAAAATAACTCATAAAATAATATTATGAATAGTTTATGGGTGGTTATATATCATTATAATATCATTTTTACCATTATTTACCTTATTTACATTTAAACGTGGTAAATAAAATACAGATGTTAGTAATGTCCAAAACATTATTTTGATCCTATTGGACCACATTTTTCATACTAATTAAAATAATTTATGCATTTTTTTGATAATTAAATTCAGAGAATTATGGAAATTAAATTTAATATTAATCCGATTGTTAGAATGAGAAAACGTGTTTTTAAAATAAAATGTTCAAAAGTTCACAATGTTTTTCTATTCAAATTCATCATGAAGTTGTTTCCAATGAACATAATTGGATTAAATGATAGAAAAATAATCTAATCACACTTTAAAACCAATTAAAATGATAATATTAAAATAAAAATATATTAGATGAAAATGAATTTTGGAACTAAAATGATGAGTTTTTCACCAATCATTAAAATATTAATTTTATAAGAAAAATACCAAAAAAATAAACCAATGAAACTTTTAATGTCACTATTACAAATAATAAGTTTATTTTTATAAATAGAATATAAATAAGTGACATAAACATGATATATAAAGTGATCACCATCAAAAGGCAATAAAAATGAATTTTTTGAATAATACTCCTTTTATGCATAAAAGAGAATTTATTCTTATATCATGTATAAAAAACATAAAACATGAATTCTAAATGAAATATTTAATTTATATTTCAAAAATATAACCCGAAAATCATTATTTGAATATTTTATAAACACAATTATTATCACTTAAATTGTTTTAACAAAAATACATCTTTATTATTCAATTGGTCATTATTTCCATTTATTATTAATTTCCTAACAAATGAATCATTATATAAACAAGTGTAAAACTTATTTTAATAAAAAAATTCATCATTTTCCTTTATAAACATTCTAATGGCTATGTGATAACTATAAATTAAATTAATAAAATTAATAAAATTAATAAAATTAATAATATATTATTTTTTATATAACTTAGTCTTTATGAAATAAATGATTTTAGAGAAACCCCTCACCGCTTGTTGGGTACGCTGTCAGATATTACGTCCCATTTAAGTAAAGTCACTAAAAATTAATAAATATTTACAAATATGAAAAAATATTATTCCTTAATTACCTAGGATGTTATACAAACACCAATCACCCTAGAGTAATCCCAACCCAACTGATGTTGATTTTTTCCTCCAATGTGACAGACCTAAAGAACCTAATAAAATATAGAACCATAAATGGAATTTTATAGACAAAAAAAAATCATGAGATGAATAATAAAATATATTCATGGGAATTATATACACTAGTCAAATAAATCGAGTGGTTAATATAGAATATTTCTCCTAGAAATAAAATTCAGATGAGTAATTGTTAACTCAATTATTACATGGTTTGTATGTTCTCTAACCTCATGAAAAATAACCTAAAATTAATAATAATGTAATAAAATAATTTTATACATACTTATAATACCATATATGATCCAATTATAACATTTCAACATCAATTTATTAAAAATTAATAATTTCATTATGTTAACGGAATCTTTTCATGTACGTTTCAATTCAAAAGGTATTAACCCTATAATTTGATCATGATTCCATCATGTCAAAAATATTATTTATAAAATTTTTATCTTATTTATTAATTATATAAACTTTTATAACAATTCACATGCAGGTGTGTAGAATGATAAGTTACATAAGTTTATAGAGATGGTAGTATGTACGTCTGCATTAATTATCTTTCCATTTTTATGCATAAAATAAAATAAAGGAAAAATAATATTTAAACTTTAGAAAGCACTAATTTTATAATAATTACCACATATATTTATTAAAATCACAAATATAAATGGAAATTTCAAGGGGTTATTGAAAATTAATTGAATTGCTTCATTGATTATTAGTTTAGATGTATACATGAGTGACACTTTCATTTCACATTTGTTGAAAAATTGTAGAAGAATAAGGTTATATAATTAACATAATAAAGTATAAAAATTATATTGATAAATATTTTATTATATTTGAATGGTATGGATAAAATATAAGGATATAAAAGAATAAGTAAAATGATAATTCTTGGTTAAGATGATTAAATATTCTTTGAAGATCCCCTTTTGGATCACTCTTTAAGGACCCTTGGGATGGTGTTTTATGATGAAAAAACCCTATAAAATATTTATGATTTAGTTATTAATATTTTTTTTCAAGATATGTGGTTAAAGAAATGTTTTTAAGAGAGGGAGGTGGGTATTCTTTTATATGATTAGAGAGAGGCACCGTTGATATTACTTAAAATACAAAATAATAATAACTTAATTTTCATGTTAATTTTGCTCTAAATTTTTGTATGTAATATATAAAACTTATATAAGTCTAAAAACACTCATCCAATTTTATTTTGAAAATTATATGTGTTGTTATATTCTTTATAAATTAGTTTTAATCCCATTTTAACCATTTGGATAATTACCATGACATCAATGTTTTTTACTATTTAGGGGTCAAGAATGTTAATATAAAAGGAAAAGTGACGCCAAAGTGGAAAGTGGTTGATATTAAAAATCATAACATATTCACTTATGAAAATGTAATTTTTTTATGATTTTCAGTTTATTTAATAAAATATTATTTAACAAATGATAACTGTAGAGTTATTACTGATACTATTCACATAGTTATATTTTTTATAAATTCAATATAGTAATATAATTATAATGTAAAATTGTAACACTTATTTAATTTATTATATTGGTCTAAGAAATTCATGGAACACCATAACTCATCCAAAAAAATATAGCATTTTATTCTTTTAAAATTATTGACTCGAGGTATCTACTTCTTGGAAAATTATTTTCTCGGAATTTCATAAGCATTTCATTCAATTATTATATCTATAAAATTTAAAAATAAATCATCATGAAAAAAAGATCATTAATATTTCAAATAAACATTTTTATGTGGACCTAAATATAATATTTAAAAATATTAATGATGACAAAAAATTATTTTTTATTAATTCATGAGTATTTTTATATGAAATTATAATTTTTGATTAATAACTGATTTAAAAATTATTTGTAGGATATTCATTGGGTAAAAATATATTCTATCCTTGTAATATTCATTGAAATATTTTTGGAGGTAGGCACTAGGTAAGAGTGACCTCCCGAGGCTCGCAGAGCCTCGGTATTGAAATTATAAAAATAATCAATATAATAAATCATGCACATGCAAATTTTTGTATTGATATAATATATTAAAAATAGTGTCTTGGATGTGAAATACTTGAAATTTATTAGATCATGAATGTGACATTTCCCTAGGTTTTACATAACATCATAGATCATTGGTTGTTTGTCTATATCCCATGCGAGGGTTAATATATTATTTTACATATGTATGCTTCTTCCAAAATAATGATATATCTATGGAATGGTGTCTCATATGAGGAATAATATACCACCCTCGGTTCTAGAATGTGTGTTTACCCAAGGAATAACATTACATATGTGTGCATCTGGGGGTTGGATAGAATACACATGGGAGTAAATATATCATGTTATATAAGTATAAGTTTTCCAAAATAAATGATTATAAATAAAATGGTGTCTCATAAGATAAATATAAGACCTAACATTGGTCCAAAATGTGGGGCTCACCCTTGAAATAATATTATGTTTGTGTATATTGGGTGTTTTGTTAAAACACATGCATGATTAATTCATTCACCATTTATAAATTATTTGTTTTTTGTTATTTTTACAATTTTTTCTTCTTCTCCATGAACCAAAAATTCCAATATAACTTTATGCCATGATTAAATAATCATTAAAATAACATTTTGTACTAGTTAAAATTTCAAAACATGTTAATGTTGTAAATTAAAAACCGTTCATTGAAGTTGTTGACTAAACAAAAATTAAATGGTTTTCTTAATTCTAGGGATTAAATATAAGTGACTTGTGGTTTTAAAATGCTGAAATAATTAGAGGGGTTGTTTTGTTAAATAGATAAGTATATTAACTCTATATTTTTTATAAAAATTGATGTTTAATTATGGGAGATTATGAGAATAATTTTTTTTTCAAATTATGTAGGGTAATTATAAGTGTCGTATAATGTGATAAATATTATTGAAATTATGAAAAGAAAATTTCACTTATGTTCTAATGATAATTATATATAATTATAAATATATAATTTCAATAAATTATCAGTGTATAATTTATAAAAATATTATAAAAAGATAATCAATCAATTTATTGAAGGATAAATTGTATGAAATTATCAAAAGAAAATGTAACAAGGATAAAATGTGGAATATATGAGTGGATAATTGTTTAGATTATTAATGTATAATTCATTAGTCTATAAATATTATTGAGTGGAATATTTTAATTTCATGAGTTGACCTAAAATGATAATTTTATAATTATCTTGGAGAGAGAATATATCAACACATGTAATTTTGTTTGAATATAAAATAGGGGTTTTTTTCTAGGAAATGTTCAAGAACGAAGAGTGTTGATGTGTTAATAAGGGTGATAATAATTCCCATGAGGAGGTGTTATTAACCATTGAGGTTTTACTCCATCATTCTAAAAACATAGTGTGCTTTATCAATGCCATTCATGTCGTTGACATTGATATATTTTGTTCCTTACTATCTTGGGAAATCATTTAGAGATGTTTTATTTATATGAGTAATGTATTGAAATAAGGGATGTTTTTTCATTACTGTGATATCATGTGGATGGATGTGTAAACCACATGAAATACTATGTTATTTTATTCAATGATTCTTGTTAGAGTATTATGTTTACATGTTTTATTGTGGTAATAGGATGTTATGTATTGATACTTTATTTCTCATAATGATATATTATGTCTTCCTTGTATGCATACCCTATGTTGTGTGGTACCATTTCATTGGAGGTTGTGTTTTGTACATGAGACATGTGGACCATTATGTGATGTGCATAACATTAAGGTGGACTGTGTGTGGCTTGTGATGAGGATGATGATGAAACTATGCACATGGTATGGGACATGAGGACCTTGGGGCCTTGCCTGAGTCATCAACAGGGTGTGATAGCCTGGGGGCCTGACTCGAGGGGCATGAAATCCTTAGGACCTAACCCATGATAGAGTTATAACTATTATAAATCCTATAATAATGAACAATAGAATTTATCCCTATGAATTTTTTGATTTATCAATGATAAAAAAAGTGTTTATAAAAGTTACCATTTATCAGTTTTATTTTATGCACTGATAAATAGTACCCTTTATCAATGGTATTTAAATGCACAGATAAAGGGGTCACTTTATCAGTGCTTATTTAGAATTGATATAGAGATGTCCTGTCTAACTTCACACAACATTATATTTATCATTTTTATGGGGTGTTCATTATATTCAGTGGTGTTCCTACAACATAACATTACATGTCTATGGGGGATTGAAACCATCATATACGTTCTCACACACAAGCTATATGGGTTGGCACAACTATGTGTCGTCCCACCAACCTGCTCTTCTATTTTGGCCCATACAAGTGGGATAAATCAAGAGGGTCATCTTCTCTATAGGCCACAAACCACCATTTTTTTACTCTCATAAAAAATAAAATAAAATAAAATTGTAAAAATATTTAAAAATTTAAATAATTATATAAATAAAATTTAAAAATGGAAAAATTAAGAAAAATATTAAAATTTTAGCAATGAAACAATTTTTATTTAAAATGTCTACATTTAATATATATATATTAATTATAAATTATAAATAATAGTTTATATTAAATATAAATAAAAAATGAATAAAATGATATAAATAAAAACACATTCATCTCTTATTCATATTTAAATAATTTTTAATCTATTCACCATTTGTTTAAATTTCACTCATTATTAGAATGTATTAATTTAATATTATTTATTCATTGGTATTATGAACTGTTGGTTTAATTTTATAATTTAATGAATTTATATATTTATTCTTTAAACATTATTGTAATTTGTTAAAATTTTATGTATTTATACATAATTATTCATTAACAGGTTTAATATTTTTTAATATATATAATATTACATTAAATGTGATTAATACCATACATAATACATATAATTACATTAAATATGTTATATATTATGTTTAAATGGTTTAGTATTAAATATTAATATTAATTAATATTAATGACTAATTTGATCATGTAATGGGCTTTTAATTAAAAATCTTTTGTTTGTACAAGTTAACATATTGAAAATATGTGATATATTAATTTCTCACATATATATACCTAAATAATGCATTTTTATACAGAACACACAAAAACATAATATTTTTTTCAATTTATTAAATTGTTAATATTGATATTTGTAATATATTTGTTAAAATAATATATATAATATATATTATGTTCTAACAGGTAAATTTATCTATTTTTTATATTTCTATTCAATATATAATTTTTAATAAATTTTAATATTTTTGTAGAATTTATACATTTATTCATATTATTTATTCATTAAAATATTAAATATTTTTAATATTCTTTTAATTTATTCATTTTCAATATTCATTGGTTTTTAAATTTTATTCACTATTTATATTTAATTATTCATGGTTATCAACTAACATTTAATATATTTAATATGATTGTAATTTATATATTGAATATAAAATCATTTTTGTTTTAACATACGTATTTATAAATATTCAATTATAATAATTTTAATAATCTATAAATTTAATTACAAAAATTCATTTTTTTTCATATTTATTCAATATTCTTCTTATTTATTTCATTAATAAGAATTGACTATTAAATAATGATCGTGTTCAATTTAACTAACAATAAAATTCTATTCTACGCACACCCACACACATAGAAATTAATTCCACACACACATTTTACATTCTTAATGAAATCCTATATAGAAACACACACATATAATATTTATATAATATATTAAAATTTATAATATTTATTCAGTAATTTAATTTGGAAACATAATATAGTAGATATATAATGTTAATATTTTTTTAATTGTTGATTCATTTTTAATATTATTTGAATTGATGTTAACTATTCATTTTTAATATTTATTGATTTTTAATTTGTTTTTTTAATTAATATATCTATAGTTTTTATTTATACATATTTATTTTTTTAAATATTTTCATCAAGTATTCATCTTCATTTAAATATATATTGATAATCAAATTTTTCAAATAAATTTTATAATTAATAAAATATATCCATTTATTATATTTTTAACGTATTTTCATTTTTAGTTTCTCAATTTCATTAATTTTAAACATTCCATCATCTAAGATTATATATTAATTAATTAATGTAAAGATAAATTTATAAAAAATTATTTCTAAATAAATATTTTTAAATTAAAATATTTATATTTATATATAAATACATTTACAAATATATGTTTTCTATATTCATAGTATTATATATTATAATACCAAATAAATATATATAATTTATAATTTTATATATAAGTAGACTAAAATAATTATATATTTAAATATATTTAAATTTTTATTAAATATACTTAAATGAAATATATTTATTTTATATTTATAATTATACCTATTTAAAAATTAAATAATTTATAATTTTATAAATATATAAACAAATATATTTCTTATTATTTATTTAATGTATTTATGAAATTTTATTTTAATAACTACTAATAAATAACTTTCATTTTCAAAAAATATTATTTATATAATTATAAAAAAATATTTAAAAATTTATAAAATTTTGAAATGATAAAAAATATATTTAAATTATTTTAAAATTATACTAATGATTATTAAATAATAAATATATTTTTTATATTTATAAATATAAATATTAATTTATTAATATATATAGATAATGATATAATGATATATAATTATATAAATATATTCATAATTATATATAAATATTTCAAATATATTTAAAACTAAATATATTTTTGATTATGATTAGAAATATATATAATTATATTTATAAATACACATTTACTATTCTTTTTCACTTATTTAATATTATATAAATAATAAATATTTATAATTATATATAATTTTACATATTTATAATTATATTAATAAATAAATATATACATAATTCCTTAAATATATTTACAATATATTAATTATATACATATATGAATTTTAATTATCTTAATAACACTATAAATATTTAATTATATTGGTCATAATTAGTTCTATAATATTTAGAGCTAATATAACATATCTTTATCATCACTAAAATTATAGTGTTGATAAAGATAAGAAATTATTAACATTATTAAAGAGTGTTTTTATCACCATTTATTATTTTAGCACTGATAAAACTCATCTTTTTCATAATTTTTCGATGTGATGACTAAACCCTTTAAGGTATTATAATTTTAACCACGAAAAAACTAATTCTTTTATCATTCAAGCTCTCACTTAACTGAAACCTCTACAGTTGGGGTGGATCCTGAATGGTAAAATACGTAATCTTTCATCTAGAATACTATAATTTGAATATTGGAAAGCCCTAGGTGGGATTTATGATAGATTAGGTGACACATGCATGACATGGGTGTGATGTGATGCAGGCATGACATTTTCCAAGTTATGAAAGCCTGATGATGGAGGCATGATACCAAATTGGGCCTTCATTCCAGGTTTATGGGCTAATCGGCATTGGGATATTTGGTCTATGTAATGGGTCTTCCTCTACCCTGATAAAAGGAGTTTACTGATTTCATAATAAAAAATGCCTCAGCCCCATATTAAAAAAATATATCTAAAACCACATCACCTCACTCCTTCACCATTGCTCTCCTTTATCATTTCTCTACCACTCTATCACATTTTTTTATTCACTACCATTATCCCTCAAAGCCACACGCTCTCCCTCGCCACATGATATCCCTCAATCCCCCTAAAATGAATTGAAACTTTAAAATATCACGATATGTGACATCTTATCTTATGTCAAGATTATAGCTTCATTAGTTCTTCTTGGGGTTTTTTAGATTTCACAAAGGATTTGAACAAAATGCGTGAGATATTTTACCTTGTTCTACCTCCATGATTATTTACTCAATCTCCCTTATATTGATTCAATATGGCTTCACCCTCTCCCTCATCCACAAACTTATTAACAATTATTCAAATATGATGCCATGTTGTGTTCAAATTCATTATTGTACATGTTTTTGATCTGTGTAATTGGGACGTTTATAAAAATTTCATTATTTTTGATGTAGGTTGCAAAATTTCCAAAATCTTAAATAAATTATATATTTTGAAATTTTATTAATGTTATCAGTTAAATTTGGTTAGCTAAAAAATTTCAAGTGATCTAATGAAATTTCATGAGTACATATGCATTTCTTTTAATATAGTTATGTTGAATTTAAAATGAAAACCGAAAATATATCAATTTTTGACAGTTTTATGTGATGAAATTTTCACTAAATGTACTAATTAAAGCCATATAGAATAATGTTTCATATAAACTAGTTTTCTAATTCTATTTTCTTAAATAATTTATTGGTGTAATTAAATATGTATTATATAGAATATTTTTAAATTGCAATTTTTTAAATTTATATAATCTAAAACTTTAAATGTGAGGGATATTATTTTTTAAAATCATATTTATTAATTTCATAAATTTTTTATATGCTAATATTTTCTAATTTTAATCATTTTTCAAAAATACCCTATTCCTTAGAAATAATTTGCAGACCTTAGATTTTATTTATTTATGAGAATTAAATTTTTTAATATTTTATATTTATATATTCAATAAATTCACATAAATAGATTTCTATTTATGTATATAAGTTATCTACAAATGTAAAAATTTAGTCAATATAACATGTTCTACTTTATCAGTGTATTTGCCCTTATGATATTATCCTCGATGCCCACCAGCTCCCTCATAATGAACTGATATGACACCACCGTCACACACTACTTAGATAGAAAATGGTTCACCTTATCATTTGTATGGAGTGTAGATTTTCTAGTGACTAATACTTTTCATAGGTGGTATTCGAACACTAAAATTATTGATAACTTGAAAATTTCCACTCCTTTTATATCTAGAGGTAATTTTTTTCGGAGTTCATAGATCAAACTTCAAATGAAATAGAGAAGAATACATTTTTGGTGTATATTTCCCAATCTCATTTATTAAAAGAAAATAATTCTACATTTTTTTATCCATTAAAAATAAAAAGAAGCGTAGTCCTTTTAATATTTACACTATCATGAAATCTTCTTATCCAACTAGGAACTCATGATTTCACATTTTTTTCCATTTTCATCACTATTATATTTATCTATGGGGAACTCAGCATAATTAAAATTTTAAATCTATAACCCTCATCGTTTTATAGTGTTGCCACTTCAGTATCATAACCAACACTTTTCTCAACATCTAATTTTGAAAATAAATATTTGTTTTTGAGTTTTAGAAATTATTATCCATTACCAAGGATATAAAATTTATGTATTTTTTCTGGTTTTTTCTATATGTGGTATTCTATAAAGTCATATTAAATTTTACTTTCCTTATCTATAAAAATAGGAAAATTTTTAGTGGAAGGTAATATATATCAACCTTTAAATCAATTTAATAAATTTTTTTTATTACTGATTTAATTTTCATTTTTGGACAGTCCAAATAATATGTGTCAAAATTTTGTGGTTGGATTATATATAAATTTATAAATTTTGATTTTTTGTGATTTTAGGATTAATCCAATCAATGTGAATTGTCTAAATTTGAAGCATTTATGAAAAAACCATTATATTGATCTTTGTTTTCTCCTATAGATTTGGAATTATGTGCTTATATATTAGGTTCATTGAATTAGAATTCAAGACTTTATTCAAAATTTGGGTTCTCAAGACCATGTCCCCCTTCCTTATCAACATTTTCATCATCTTACAAATGATCACCTTCATCTCTAAAGAAAACTATCACTTAAACATCACATGAAAATCCACATACCATGTGATGAAATATATTAACATAAAATTCTAATTATTTTTATTTAAATTTATTGTTTCATTCTCTAGGTCGTTTCATCCAATTTAATTATATGAGATATCATCTAATTAATAATATGTGATATATTCTTTAGAAAATATCACTCTTTGATTACATATAGATTCCAAATTAATGGTGATGGGGATGAAATAATTTTTTTCACTATAATAACGCTCCCCACTTATTATGTTTTTTGGGGATATAAAATGATACATAGATAAGGTTTTTATAGTATAATGATGGTAAATCGATCCATATTCCATCTATGCATCTGGGTCATAGAGAATAAAAGGAAAAAATATTCCAATTTTCTTCCATTAATAGGAATAATAAACCCTTTTCGTTTTTATATTTTCATTTCTATTAACATCTATTATCGTTAGTTTTTAACACTGTATACTGGTCATAAAATATTGATAGTATTTTCAACTGCATTGATATTATGTAATTCGAATATCAATTGTACATGGAGAATAATTATCATATAAAAACTACTTAGTATCTTAAATGATATATTACCAGAAGAAAATGAACTTCCTTTTTAAACATATAATGCTAAATGAAATATATGTTCAATGTGAATGATGTAGAAAACAATACATTCATATCCAAAACACTTCATACTATTTCATAAATACCATGAATTATAAATAAAATTCCCTAATAGTAGCATGGATTAATAAAATATATATGAATCAAGTACTTAAAAATATGTATTGCACACTCCTATTATTTAATGGATTATAGGGCTATATAGATGTCAAGAAATCATGAGAGAAATGGCATTGAAAACCGATATAATAATTTTTTATATGAGACTATGTCATCAATCAGACATTACTTAATGTAATCAAATTGATTTGGATTATCCTAAATATTGAAAGGATCCATGAATCCCCTATCATGAATTGTATATAAATAGAAAAAATAATAGTTTATGGTATAATACTCACATTACATGACCAATTTTGTTGGTTAATTATAAATATCCTCTATGGTTATACATAAAACACAAATTCATTTTGTTATCTTTGCTTATATCTATTTTTAAAAAATAGGTAATGATATTTATTCTTTTTCTATTCCTCGATTGATGATCTAAAATTAATGTGGGATATGGTTGGTATGTTGTATGATACTCATAGAAGTGAATAATTTACACTGAGGACATGTGGTATGGGATGATAGATGAATTACCTACTTACGAAAATATTCCAGGGTATAACATTAAACTAATATTTTGGTTTCATATTTATAAAAAAGAGTACACTCAGTTCAGTTGAGACATTACTCAAATAATTTGTTATATGACATCATTTTTTTTCCTCAAAGACAATATTACTAATTATAGATGACAAAAGTCAATGGGAATTATAAATAAGGTATAACAACACATCTAGTAACTGGTGAAAAACTATTTTATATTAAAAAATATATTGAAATTATTTCCAGTAAACCAATTTTGAGAATCCAAATAAAATATGTTGAAAAAAGAGATCAATTTTCATTGAATTATAGTACTAGAATAGTTTGTACGTAATAAAATTTCTTTATTATATTCTTGTAGAAACAATGTATCTAATATTATTATTGGAGCACTACTAAATTTTCATGAAAATATGTAATCTAGGTTATGATATAAGTGACTGACATGGGAATAAGGGAAGAGTGGTAATTAGTCAAGGGTAACATGAAGTCTTTTCTTCTTAAAGTATCTGATAGTCTATATAGATAATTTTTTTTCAATTTTATGATTTTTTTAATGGTTAAAAAATTCTATTGCAGTTTTAATCAAATATAATGAATTTATTTTTAATGACTTATTTGAATTTATTAATTCTAAAATCACAAAAATATCGTGTTATGATTAATGATTTTAATTCCAAAAAATTACATTGATTTTTATCTAAACATGCATGATATAAATCAAATAGACTCTTATTCTTTTTAATATATATATATGTAGTAATGGTATAGAACTGATGATGTTTCCAATCACGAATAAGGATATTGTAATCATATTATGGAAATTAAAGATGTTCTTTCCACCATCATTATTTGGTATAATTTTCTACCATATGGTTCACATGGTTAGAGAGGTTCAACATTATGTCACATTCCATTATAGAATTATATACCCCATTTAATGATATATAACAAATTGGAAATGGTAAACTGGTAATCAAAGTTGTGCAAAAGGTTTTATTATAGATTGATATATTATTGAAGAATTTTTAGAATTTTATGTCAATTACCTATAAAATTTTTATTGAATTGGTCTTGCAAAGTCTCTTCACAGAAGATGACTTTTAGGAGAATGGATTTACAAAGGATAAATTATTATAATTACCTTGATAGTATATGAGAAATATCACCTTTAAATTTTACATAATAGTGTAGAGGTTTCCCCATTCATTGAAGTGCACAAAGTAAAATTTATACCTTTGAATCCATGAAGGGATGAAGGATAGATATCAAATATACATAATAAATTTTTTATAGGATGGTTTAGAAATCATATTAATGTGGTGTTATATTAAAATATAAATTCAATTACCAAACAACTTCAATGTATATCCATGGTAGAAAATTATAATGTTACATCATACACTAGTTTTTTAATTAATAGTTACATGTTATATAAAATGTAACTATATGAACGTACAATAATGAGAAATAATAGAGTTTTGATTTTGGTGGAAATAATGTAAATATACACATGCACATATAGAACTCCAATTTATGTGACTATTTAATATTTTTTCCTCATATAATAGATATATGATTCAGATTATAAAACCTTCCATGTCATTATTTTCCATTAAAAATGATTGAAAATTGGAGGGATGTGAACGTTTATCAATTGGGATTTTTGAGGGAGAATTTTATCATGGAGTTGTACAATGATATTTTGTTCATGATTTAATCAAAATTAGTGAATATATTTTATATCTCAGATTCAATAAATCAGAATTTCTGAATTTTCATGTTGGTGACTAAAAAAATTTATGGTTCAAATGAAAATTCAATTGAGGATACACTTTGAATGGGAGACCCCAATCATTTAACAATGTTCCCAACATAGAAAATTCCTTATAATTTATTGGTGAATAAAATATAGATTTTATATAATCAATAGAGAATCCAAATACCTCTACACTTGAATGAAAATAAATGTTATTTCAAATGGATAATGTTATTTTCTATTATACTATTATTTTGGTTATAATATTATGGATTCTCTACTGAATTTAGGTAATCTAAATTATGTACAAATTTAGATATTGCCTTATGAACTTCATGTTAACACTAATCTTGATTAAGAATAGACGTTGATTATTAAAAATTAAAATCATAAGGGGATAAAAAAATATACTAAAAAAACAAGAATGATGTTTCATCAATATGTTATGTAAGAAAATCATAGAAAGGAGAAAGGGTATAAAATCCGGGTTTGGCTGGAATCAACATGGAAATCCTTTTAAACTGAATAAGTCAATGTTCATTAGATATATTAGGGTCATTGTAATAATTAATATATTGATTACTAAAGACATGTAGGAAGATGTCCATCCTGTATTTAAGTAAACCCTTTTGGGTGATATAAGGTATTGTTATGATATACATCCTCTGTTTTACCAAAAAAAATATAACAAAATATTTATTTAATTATAAATATAACATTTAGAGTTTTTTTATGTTATATTATTTCATTAATAAATTTTTCATAATGTCCACAAAAAATGTTGAAAAAGGATTTCAGACACATCTTACAAAGAATCATCTCATGGATGCTATGAGGAATGTAAATGCACACCCAGTGATAATGTTTACACACATTATGAAATATAAAACATGGAAATATGTAATTATTAATTTTGATGATAAATCATTTAAATTGAAATATAGATTATCATATTCTATTTGAAATTATTTATTGTATCCACTTTGATTTAGAAAAAATTAATTTATGAAACAGCAAAGGAGTGAGGAAAATAAAAAATGTGCATCAAAACAAATGTACCACTACCATAAATAAAGGATTAAGTATGCTGAAAATGATATGTATTTTAAATATAAAAAAAATTAAATTATATGAAATGAAAAAACATATTCACCTTTTTTATTTATAGATTTATGAATAAAAATTTGAAGCCTCTTCCATCCCATGTCATTTTCTATAGAAGTAGGCCTTAAAAAATAAAGAGGGTAAATTAGTTTCTAAAAACTAACGTCTAGTATATGAATAATGTGTCTGTATGAAATAATATTAATTTATTATGTTTTATAATAGTATTAAACAAAAAAATATATTTACATTCAAACGTTTTATAGGATTTGCACGTAGGAAGCAACATCATCGGTACCTAAAGATAAACTAATTTTAGTAGCTTTGAAGAAGACAGAAAAATATTTCCATGTAAGAGGTGAATGTTTTTGAGTGTCACATGAAACACATTTCACGAATAAAATACTAAAAAGGAGATGATTAAATGGCTGTTGAAAAAATAGATAATTTGAAAGATATTGTTTTCATGTTTGGTTTCAGGGAATAATGTATTAAAAATAATCTATGTGAACAGGTAGTGGAATATAATCAAAACATGAAGATCCATATGATCCAGATAGCATTGAGACTAGTAACTCACCTCTACCACCTACCTTACCTAATTTAATCAATTTTTCAGTTCTCTTTCTCCTAAATATGAACAAAAAACATCAAATAACATTATAATACTGATATTTTTTGAAGTGATTTTATCTGGGATTAATATATATATAAACCCATGCATTAACATATTGTGAGGGGTATGGTGTATAATATCATAAGATACATGATACAGAAAATATAATTCCTAAATGAATAAATTTGAGTGGGAATTAATGTATCTCAGGATCTAATAATTGAGATTCATATTCCACATGATGATTTGGATATTACAAATGTCAATGGTGATATTGGAAAATTCATAGCATGGATATAAAATCCCAAATAGATACACAGGGCATTCCCTTAAAAATAATTAATCTGAATAACCATTAACAGATGATGAAAAAATTATTGAAATGATTTATATTATTATATATGGATATAAATATGTGGAAATTTGTTGTTCGATCAAAAAAATTAAGTGAATCTTCAATGAAGAAAGGACCATCCAGGTGTACCTTCCCCCCGCAATTTCCACTTCATCATATGTTAACATAATAATTTTATATAGATACAAAATTAAAATATATAAATATGTCCAAAATTTAATATGAATAATAAATATTTGGAAATTTAATTGCATACATGGTTGGACTGGGGAGTATAAATGAGAATATAAAGTTTATATGGATGGGAATTTTATTAGTGAACACATACATCTTGTATATATTCATAACACTTCTATAAAAAATGGTCAACTCTGTTCATTAATGTAGTTAACTATTTGTATTTTCTAAAGTTGTTTATATTTATAAGACATAAATTATAACCCATATGAAGATATATTTGGATTCATGAATACCTGAATATTTTCTACAAATGAAATTTCATTGTATGTGGACTAAATTGATATTAAAGAAGATAAAAAATGTGACAAATTTGATAATGAAAAAAGAAAAGATATAATATTCATGATACCGATAATGAAGGGGTAAAATTCTATAATCTAATCATATAAAATATATTTTATATTTTCATTATATATATATATTTTGTATTTAAGTTGAACTGAATGTTTATTAAAACCAATTTGAATAACAGAAATGTTTATTTTTTTTGATCCAATCCATTTATCTCCATCAAACCGACCTCAAATGTTGTGTATTGTTAATTTTTAATGCATTGTAGTCAAAATTTTATACATATAGATTAAAATATATTTTTCATTTTTTGTTTCATCAAAAAATTTGTTATAATTTAGATATCTATAAATATATGATAAATATTTTTATGAGGTCACTGACTGAACACTATAAGTCCATTGATATCATTGGATTGAAATATATTAAAATATATAAAAAATGGTATAACTATGAAATCAAAATTAAAAACATTTTAATTTTTTGGTTAAATCATTAATTAGTGTCAGAATAAAAATAAAAATAAAAAATATGGATATTATGTTTTAAAATTCATGAATGATAACAAATACCATTACAATATTAACATCCATGAAAAATAATATTTCAAAGGTAATTACCTTTTCATGAAAAATATTTATTAATAATTTCTTTGTCTATTATTTCTATGTACTACTTTGATTTCCAATAATATACATACTCAAAAGAAGAAGTATTTTTTTTGAGATGTATGGGCATAGTACATGGGGTGAGAATGTTTTACAAATTCAAATTTAGGTGATTACCTATTATGTGTGCGATCTACTATAAGATATAACATTAGTGATATATTTTGGATGTAATTCATTAGTATCACAATGATTATATATTATTTTTTATGATATTTCTCAAGGAGAGGTATAATGCAGAGTTATGATCCATGGTTTCTAGAAGAGTTATTAACATGTTAGATGTTGCTCACACTAATGAAATATTGGACATTTAGGCTGTAATATACATTATATAGATATTGAAATGTTTCCAAAATGTATAAAATGATTTTGGAAATTTGACTTCATATTATTTCTACAGTTTATTTTTCATTATATTATTAACAATTTTATTTTAATTTTATTATAATGATAGTCTGATAGTTATTTAGAGTTTCCACATTTGATTTAGGAAGTCATAAATTTTATTCAACTATTTTCAGAAAGCTATAAAAGTGAGAACATGTTAATTTTTCATGGAAGAAGAAACTATATGTTGTATAAAAAATTAATTGAATTGTAAGGATGTATCTACTAAGGTATTATACAAAAGTTGAGGGAAAATTAACAATTTCCAAAAACATATAAAAAACATTGACTTGAATTGTGTACGAGTAAACCACACCACAATATGCAAGCCTCAATCCTATACACAATGTGCTCAGTATGACTCAATGTGTATTTTTTATTTATTAAATATCATTTCATTCAAAAAAACATAAATCATACAAAAAAACCAAGATAAACATTAGTTTTTTTAAAATAATCAACCATGATTTAATATAATGCATGGTGTGTCCAGTATGACTAAAATTCTATGGTATGAGTTTAAAATTAACATTTTAGTTCACAAAATAAAAAAAAACTCATTACTAAGTGAAATAAATAATTTTTTTGATTATTTATAAAAGGATTATATTTTAGTTTTGATGTGTACGAATCAACCATACATAAGCTAAATATATGGTGTGTCTTATAAGACTCAACGTTTTTATTTTTATTTTATAATATACATTTTTTTAAAAACATAGATCACATACTAAAAATAGAGAATATACATTGAAATTTCATAAAAATATTTTGACATTGAACTATATGTCAATTTATACTTTTTGGAATCAACTGAACCTCAATATGATGAAAAATGTGAATTATATGACCCAAAGTGTGTTTTATTTATTAAAATTGACAGTTTAGTTCAAAATATACATGGTTTTATTAAATTAATAAAATTCATTTAAATTGTTTAATTCATTAAAACAATGGTCCATATGTCTTTCGTGATGTTTAAAAATCAACCGACCCTCAAAGAGATACATTGTTTTGTCGATATTGTGTCAATGTATATGTTTTTGGTTTATAATATAAATTTTAGAACAAAACAAACATCACATACTCATATCAAAGGGAATTAACTATGAATATTTGGATACAATAATTAAATTACGTTTATTTCATTTGAAATATATAGGAATCAACATCACCTCCATCTAATATACGGTGTGTCTGGTATGACTAAAAGTGACTTTTTTGTTTAAAATTGACCCTTTAATTCAAAACACTTATGAAATACTCAATATCCTGCACACAAATTCATATTGTTATAATAATTTATAATAATGATTTATATTTCATTTTTTAATGGTATAAACTAACCACGAATCCAACATAAGATTGGTGTTTTTGGTATTACATGATGTGTATGTTTGTAGGTTTCAATTTTCAATTATTTCAAAACACACATCGCATACTCAAAACTAATAAAAAAATTCAAATTGTTTTGATACTATAGAAAAATGACATATATGTCATTTTTTGTATGTCGGAAAAAATACCATTTAATCCAACCAACGATGTGTCCAGTATAACTCAAAGTGCCTATATTGAGTTTAAAATCCACATTTTAGATCAAAACACTCATAACATACAAGAAACCAATTAAATACATTAGTATGGGTTTGATACATTAGGAAAATTAACCACAAGCCCTTTTTAATATATAGGAATTTACCACACATTAATCTAACACATGTTTTGGTTAGTATGACTTGATGTGCATGTTTCCAATATTGAAGTGTCATTTATGTTTAAAACATGCATCACATATCCAAAACCTAGAAAATGGGCTCAGATTTCTTTTCAAATATTATTTCAATGATTCATAATACATTTTTGATGCATAGAAATATACTACATCTTAATCATTCACATTATGTGGTCGGTTTGAATTGAATTTCTTTATTCAATATGAAAGTGTAATTTTTGTTTTGAATGTGTATGATATTTCCAAAATTGAGAAAAAAAACTCAGATCACTTTTAAATTTAAGGACAACAATGCATAAATAGTTTTTTATGTGTAAGAATTGACCATACATTAGTCCTAAATATTATGTAGCATGTTTTACTCGATGTGTGTGTTTTTTTAAAAAAAAGTTATATTTTTCTTTAAAATAGATGGAACCTAAAAACCAAATAAATAATGACTATTTTTTTTCAAACATTAAGAAAATGAAATATTATTAATTTAAGATTAGTTGGAATTTATGGTACATCAATCTGATTGATGACGTGAAAGTTATGACTTGAAGTGTATGTTTTTAGTTCAAAATTAAGTGTTTAGATTAATACATGGGACAAAGAATAAAAATGATCAAATAGATTTAGACTATTTTAATACAATATAACGATTATCCAAATGAAATTTCATACATAAATGAAATAACCAAATCCCAATTTGAGACATGATGTTCCCAATATAACTCTATGTATATGTTTTTAGTTTAAATTTGATATTTTTGTTCAAAATGCACATGAAATACTCAAAACAATGGAAACACATTTATATTGTTTTATTAAATTAGAAAAATTTCCCATAATTCTCTTTTTTGACATGTTTGAATCAACTACATGTCAATCTAACCAACTTTGTAGCAGGAAAGACTTGAATTCATGTTATCATTTTAGATGTTCCATTTATGTTTAAAACATCTACCACATAGCTAAAACTATTTAAATTAGCTTTTATTATTTTCAAAATCTTTTAATATAGTTCAGAAAACATTTTTTATGTGTAGAAATTGACCTCATGTCAATTTGACTCATGATGTCATCAGTTTGACTCAATGCTAATGTTTTCAATTTTAAAGTGTCATTTTAGTTTTAAAATTATTAAATAGAAGAAACGAAGATAAATATATCATATCATTTACAAAATTTAGGAGAAAGATAATAATTCATTTATGACATGTAGCAACTGATTATACATAATTATGATATATATTGTGGCATGTATGAATCAAAGTGAGTATTTATAATATAGAAGTGACATTTTGGTTTAGAAAGCATATCAAGCAGTCAAAAAAAATAAAACAGATACAATATTGTTTTCAGAATTAGTAAAAATTGTTTAAAATTCATGTGAGATTTTTAGGAATCAGCATACCAAAAATCCAATAGGCAATGTGGTCATCATGACTAAAAGTGGATGTTTTCAATTTAAAATTGTCATTTCAGTTTAAAACATGCCTCATAGGGATGAAATAGAGTAAACTAGCTCGAATTATTTTATAACATTAGGAAAATGATCATTAATTTTTTTTATGTGCAATATTCAACCCTAAATTAATTTCACACCTGATGTGTTTAGTATGATTCAATGTGAGTGTTTTTAATATAATACTGTCATTTTAGTTTAAGACACCAATAATATATCCAAAACAATGAAAACTAGGTCATATTGTTATTAAACATTATAAAATAAGTCCATAATTCATATGTGACATTTAGAAATTATCCTTACATCAATATAATTCATGTTATGTTTGATATGTCTCGAAAATCCTATTTCCAGTACAAAAGATCAATTTTAGTTTTCATCAAGTTTCATTTAGAAAAAGAAATCAAAATATCCCATATTGGTTTCAATACTTAGACCAATGGTCTATAAATCATATTGGATAGGTAGGAAGTATCCAAACATCAATCGGTTAATGATTAAGCTATAATATCATTAATATATATACACAATAATTAAAAATACATTTTACTACATATCGATTATATAACATTAAAATTATGTTTTTTTTATTTTCATTCAGTGATACTAAAATCTATATTGGTTTAATTATAGTGATATAATTTTTATGAATGATGATCCTTAGTGAAAGTATTCTTTAAGAGTTATTATTTTTTATATTTAGCATAATACTTTTAGATTAATTGTAAATATCACATCAATAAAATTATTTCATATATTAAATATATATTGAGATGATTGTTCATTGCTATATTTGTATTTAAATATGGTTTTCTATATATTTTAATTTTTATTTCATTGGTTACCTATTTTTTTATAATATATGGAACTTTTAGGCATGATTCAAATTTTCAGTAGCTATATGGCCTTCATCAGTGCTTCCAAGTGTTCTAGTTAATGCCCCCATTATCAATGCCTGTAAAAGTGATTATTAAGCACCCAATTATTTTCACTAAAAGAAAGCATTGATAAAGTTATATTTATCCAACATTTTACTATTAATGATATAGTAATACATTATCAGTAGAATAGAAATCAATTTTTTTCACCTCCATTTTTTAATAATTAGAAATCATGTGAATTATTTTTCTAATGGTTTTACTATTTTATAACATCATTTTATAATAAAATTAAATCTAATGAAATTTTACACTAGGCTTGAGACAACCTACTTCTATAATTTACTTACCATCATGAAAAAGTCAATGTCAGTTCAACATTACCTACTACATGAAATGAGTCATTTTTATACTTCCCCCCACCACCATGAAATTTTGATAAGTGTTGAAAATACATGACACTAGATTTTACCTACCAGAACTTTACATTCTTCTAGGAATGAGTAACCACGGATAATGAGACACCATTGTCTTTAAGATACCATTAGATTGACCACCATCTTATGACCTACTTTTATCATGTTTCACCTTTAGTTCAAATTAATATCAACTAAATTATCACCTCCAAATGACTTACTACCAGATGAAAATTAGTCAGATTGAGTTACCATCAGGATGAGTCATTCCTAGAGTCTTTATGCATCCATATTACCTTTCATAGCTATATTTATTATTTTTAATTGAATTCCTCACTAAATCTATTAAGAAATTTAGCGTAATGGTGTATTTTATTATTATTCTATTGAATAATGAATGGAATTATTGTATGGCCATGTCATGAGTTCAGTATGAGGAGTCAGTATATTCGAATTATTATTTTTAATAGTCGATACTCCTATATACTGTAAAAAAGTGTCTTTTGATAGAGATAAAAAGTACCCTAATTACTAAATCAAAAGGTATTATCTATCCAAATTTTATAGGGTACATTTTACCAACACTGGAGTGTGGATGATTGGACCATACGATACATTTGTAACCTTCACTACAGCAAGAACAAAGAGTGCCCTAGGATTCTCTATTTTAGATTTTTTTAGATTAACATCTCCATCTCTTATCGAGGATACATACAATATGTCACAATCTCCCAAATAACTTCATACCATGAAAAAATAGCATCTATAATTTGTTACACTTGATTATTGTGTTTATTTCTATTATTAAGGATAATCTTTTTATGATCTATTCATCAAAATGCTCCATCTATTATACTACAACTAGGGAATACTTGATATTATTTTTCTATATCTTTAATTTTGGTTAGCCATGTTTCCAGGTAATAGGTTTTTTTATGACCTATGATTATTCTCTTCCCAATATTATTATGTAATAGGTCGTATAATTTCCTAGATAGATTGTTTTATATTGTGTGTATACTCGATCCAAGTTATGGATCATCTTATATTTACATAATCTTCTTGGAAGTAGGTGAGTTACAAGTGTATGGGATTAGGTCTTAGCTATAGAATGAACCACATGATTTATTTCCCTTTATGTTATTATTTTCTGTCATTTCTATGGTTTAAACTGTATTATTTTTAAATCTGCAAACAAAATACCATAACAAGAAATTTAATATAAACTAGTGATTATATTAGTATTTTCTTGAATATATAGATTTAAATAGTTAATTTAATTTTCATATTGTTTTAACTGGGTTGAAATATTGTTTTGTGGAATATTTTAAAAGATATGAATTATATTAAACAAATTTTTTTATTAATTGGGTGATTTTATTTTAATTGGTTGATTTTATATAAACTGGGTTTTAATAGAAATTTTAACTAGGTACACAATTCACCCTCTCCCCACATGGGTTATTCAGACCCAACAACATTTTTTATTAGAGGAGTAATATGCATTTAAACATTTTTTTGTAGGGTCATAGTGACTGTAAATTTCAATTATTTTTCAATTATTTTTTTTCAAAAAGATAATAGAAAATAAGGTTCTTCTACAAAACTATCAACATACTGAAATGCCAAAAAAATGCCTAATAAAATATCTAGATTAATGTTCACATTGAAAGAATGAGTTTCAAAATATAAAACCCAATTGAATATAGATATGAATTACCTAATACTTCTTGACATAAATGGAAATATTATACTAAAAAATATTATAACAAAAACTATTAAACGGTGAATTCCCAATAAAGTTATTTGGGTGATGATGTGTTTAATATGGAATCTTCTTGTAAAAATGCCTTTGAAATATTGGATAGATTAGATGTTTTATATGAAGGAACAACTAATGTCAAATAAATGAGATTAAAAACTCATAAAATAAAATATGATTTATTTAAGATGAAAACTGATGAGATTATTTATGAAATTTACCTTAGGATGAATGAGATTCTAAATTCCAAAAACTCCTTGGGGAATCCACTCTCTGAAAAACACCAAATCATATGACTACTGAGATGTCATCCGGATATATGGAGAGGATACTCAATCTTTATTATTGAATAATTTTATATTATTTATATAAGTAAAAAAACGTTTATTGTAATTTCAATGATGTGTATAAAATAACATAAATTTAATCGAGAAGCCGAAGATGAGCCTAAGAGGGCGTTAGTAGCCTTCAAGGCTTCTAGATCAAAATAGAAGGAAAAAGAACTAGGTTAAATATATAGTGATGATTAATCACTAATAGAGGGTGATGAGGAGAAGGATAATTTGAAAAAAATCATAAAAAAATCTATAATCGGAGTAAATTCATCAAGAAACAAAGATATTAGGGAAATAATGATTTTAGAGGGAATATTATGAAGGAATTGAAAAATATGATAATTTAATTGAGATTAGTAATTATGAGTGTTAAAAAAATGATATGTGTATTCTGACTATCCCAAGTTAAGATGAAAAAATATTTATGGTAATAACGATAGAAAATACAAAAAACTAATAAAATACACCTAGAGTGCCTCTTTGGATAGATACAGCATCTCAAACACAACTCAATAATGAAATCATTATAGAGTATATACGTGCTTCATGAAAAACATATATATGGTACCTAATATCGCTACTATGCATAATTTTTATCAATCTCAAGATGAACATAAGGATAAAAATATGATAAATTAAGAAATCATTTAATTCTATAATATGGTTAATGATAACTTCAATAAGTTCAATTGTCAATAAAAAATATTATAGAATCAACTTGTTGAATATACGACTGTAAAATATGACCTTACTATAATGAGTGAAAACAATGCTCAATTTTTGAATGATAAAATCAAATTAAAATTGAAAATGAGAAATTAATGGACATAGAGAGGATACTAACAGAGGAAAAACTCTCACTCAAATGATTGGAAAACAATTGCACTAATATATAACACTATTATAGGATATAAACATGGAAAGAGATATATTTTTTGGAAAAAATTTATACCAGGTTTGAGTGTTACTAGTAGTAATTACACAACTAGATGTAAAAATGCTTTTAATTACAAATGTTTAAAATTATCCTATAGGAAACTGATTATGAAAATATGGGTTCTTAAATAACTAGTCAATAACATTTTCATACCCATGAAATTTTGTCCCCACCATCATTACCATTATAAAATTTGTTTTTTAGGGGGCCTTCTTGAAGAGATATTATAAATGTCTATAGTTCATGGATAGTGACTTTTTCAATCATATTAACATAGATTACTCATGCTTTAGAAACCTGATAAATTTTTATGGTGGTAATGTCACCATTAGTGATACTATTAAATTAAATATAATTAGAATCATTTAAGATGATAATTCTAACTGATTTTATATATCTAATGTAATATTTATTGATTGTTTAAAATATAATTTTCTTAGCAGGTCACAACTATGTGATTATGGATTCTATTTAAAATTATAAAACAGTGAATTTAATGTATTTTATTCCACAGACAATATAGTTTTTACCACCTTCAGTAATAATAATGTTTAGTTTGATAACAAAGAATTTTTAATTTCTTAAAATATTTATTTTCTATGTTCCTTTCAATGAGAATATTGTCTTGGGAATAAGAAACTAGGCCACTATAATATTCATTCTCATAAAATCATTCTATGAAAGGGTAAGTCTAGGATATAACTAAACATGAACACTTAAATGATAATTTATGTATGAATTGTCCTAAATTGAAACAAATATTAATATAATTCAAATCAAATAATGACGATTCATCTTCTCCATCCATATAATTAGTTCACAGTGACTTGTTTGGGACCTCTAGAGTATCTAGTTCAAATGGACAACAATATGTTGATTTCGTTGAAGATGAATTTTCTAGGCATAATATGGTATTATTTTATTATAAAAAAAGTGAAGGATGATCTTACATTATCATGTATTATATATATATATATTTATCCCATGTGGTTATTGAATTTATACCTTAAGAAGTTACCAGGGATATGAATTTGAAAATGATGACATTAAATCATTTTTCTCACAAAATGACAACATCCCTCACTTATCTACTCCTAAGAACACTCAGTATATTATTTCTATAGAAATTATAATTATAAAACTTAAAGAGGTAGGATAGACAATGAGTATTTAATACGACTTACATGTCTACTATTGGAAAGAGGCAACGAATATATCCAGTGATTTAATTAATATAGTTTTAATTATAACCATCCTGAAAAAAATTTCTTTTCATATTTGGAATAGTATAATGCTTATGATTAATTACATTATTTTTTTTGATGGAATTTATTTATTATAAATAATATGGATAATCATGAAATGTTTTCCCTCATAATTGATAAAGGAGTTTTCCGTGGTTATTCACAATATAATAAATCCTATTGAGTTTTTACCATAATAATCTTGTCTAAGGAAGTGTCTATCCATGTAATGTTTGATGAGACAAATCCACCCGAACCTAAATGATATTTAAAGAACCTTGAAGATGATTTATCCACTATGAACTTCTATGAAGAAAACCCTATGACAATTCGGTAATGCAATTTGAAAAATTACCTGGTACTGAGGAACTTTTCCTAACCATAACCAGAACCTGTAAAAGACCATTAGTTGACCAACTGTTATTTTTATAGAGCCATCAGAACTCTTAAATACCATATACTAGATGATGGCATTGAAGAAATAGATATTGTTTTATAGACTAGATCTTATCCAAGAATGTAGGTTAAACAACAAGAATTATTTTCACAACATCAACCTAAGAAAATCAATCATATAATCAATGATTAATTCTATGTAATGGCTACGAATGAATAAGTTAAGCCATTTGAAATATATAATTTTAGGTAACATGTTGTTATACGCAAGAAGTCATCGACAATTAGCACTAAATGTGTTTTTAGAAATAGGGTTGATGAATATGGTATCATAATAAAAATCAATTCTTGGTTGGGTTTATACGGGTATAGTAAAACATAATGTATTGAAATTGAGGAAACATTTTCTTCTACATATAGACATGCTTCCTTTAGAGTATTTTTTCCTTATACATATTAATATGATTTCAAACAATATCAAATAGATATCAAAACTACATTCTTAAAAGGGTATATAGTTGATGATGTTTTCATTGAAAACCCCCTTGGATTTCACATTACAAATTTCCCAAATAATTTTTCAAAATTAACTAAATCATAAAATGGTTAAAAATAATATCCAAGATCTTGGTATTATAGGATCAACTCTTTTATGATTTCTAATGGTTTTTTTCAGAATGCATAGTTGTTCTAATAGTTTTTATCAAAATAATTTCAAAAGATTATTATTTTTTTCAAATCTCTATATATGATATTTTTTTAAATTCTGAAACTTATTTACGTAATAATTTTTCAAAAATGATGAAAAATTAACTTTAAATGAGTTTAATGGGGGGAATAAAATTTTTTCATGGCTTTTATATTTTTCATAATAAATGAAAAATTATTGTAAATCAATATAAATAATGTAATAACATTTAAAATCATTCGGGATTTGAACACACTAAGAGTAGTGATAATTCCATGATTCCCACCTTTATGTTATATCATTCTGATTCTAGAAAACCAGTGAATCAAGAAAAGTATGGATGGATGATTGGATGTCTTCTCTACATAAGTTCTATCCCACCAGAAATTATTTTTAGTGTGTTTATGTATAAACATTTTTAGAAAATCTGAAAAGAGTTATAAAGACTTTTTAAAAAATAATATTAAAATATTTCATGTGTACAAATCATTTATGACTATTTTACCCTTGAAGACAATAATTTTAGTTATTGAGTTATTTTAATTATAATTTGGTTGGTTTTAAGTAAGATATAAATATCACCTCTATAATATGACATCTTTTGGGGAAGTATACACTTTATATGTATAGTAAGAATCAATATTCATTTTCACTATTAATTATTGAAGATGAATACAACGTTGTTGGTAGTTACCATGAAAAAATTTGGTAGGGGAAATACACATTAATAGACTATGAATATAAATTCTGACATGTCCCTATATACTGTGACAAGTAAAGTGCAATAAATATTTATAATAATCTTGAGTATCACTATAGAACAAATCATATTGATGTAAGACATCACTTTTTGAGAGATTTGTTTTCAAAATGGGGATATAACTCTTGAGTTCATTGGTAAATAACATCATTTTAATTATATATTCACCAAACTGTTGAATTATGAGACATTACAACACAAAAAACAAGAATTATGAATGATATGTTTTGGTTAGGGGTTAATTTTGGGAAATTAACCACCCTTGTAAATTACCCAAAATTGAAAATTACCCACCTTCGGAAATTTCCATCCTTTTGAAATTACCTACTATTGAGAATTACCTAATGTTAGAAATTACCAACCATTAGAAATGCCATGTTGTTGATATTAACCTACCATTGTCAATTTTAATTCAATTCAATATGTTGATAAGATTTAAATGTTTTATTTAATTATCAATTATTTTAAATCCATATATCAGTAAATATTATTAATTAGGAATATATCAAAATTTGAACAACTCTCTCCCTCATGAATTTTACCATTTGAACCTATCTGTGATGTTTTCTCTCCATACCCTTTTCCCTCTCTAAACCTTTCCTGAACCATCCAATCTATTTTCAATGGTTAGAGTGACGTGAGATAATGAGTAGACTCCCAAGGAGTTATTTCCTTCAAATAGATAAAGAAGATATTAGATAAGACAATCATCTTATCCACAAAATCTGAATATTGTTAGTTAAACGATAAATATTCATAAGGATGTTAATGATGGGTGGTTATTGTCATGAAGAACATTAGTTTTTATTGTTAACCTGGATGAGGGGTTAATGGACTAGTTCTTGAATAATGAAAAACCATTTTATACTATACTGGTTTAAAATATTTATATTTTTTCTGAGTTCAATTTTGGAGAAAATAATAATTAGATATATAGTGCGGTTGACTAAAAGTTTGTGTCATTCATTTAATGTGATGGGAAACGTATATTAAAGTTCCTCATGAAGTATTTTTAAATCAGTATTAATGTACCATACCATGTGTTAAGGATTAATTTTTTAGGAGGAATATTTTTCATAGATCACTGGAGGTGGGAATTTGAGAAGAATAGTTTGGATGGTGAGTCCTTCTTTACATTTATGTTAGCACAATATATGTTATTACAACATAGAGGAGATTTTTGTATGATGATATATCATTAGATATATCACCTAGAACTGATGAATCATGAATAAAAAATCCACCTTTAAAGGTATATGATAGTGCATGTATCTGATATGTGTAATCCATCTTCATGGTAAAAATCCATTATCTACACTATGTTAATTTTGACCATGCATGAGGTTGATGGTTTAGTTGAAAAAGTTTAATAATCAGAAGTAATGTGTGTAGGCAATTATTTGAAAAAATATATTTGTAAGAGAATTAAGGTTAACTAGATACCCTAGATAAGGAAGTGGGTTGTTGATCCTGATAATATTTATATGGTGTTCAATCCCATAAATCACCCTACTGGACAGGAAGACCTTGTTGATCATGGATTGGAGTTGGATGAGGTTGTTATTATCTTGATAAAGAAGAGGTGGATGTGGATGAGGAGGATAAATAATATGAGGAGGGAAGTAACCCTGATCATCCTAAAATTATATTGGTTTCCATTGGTCCAACTAGTTTTCTAAGACCATTTCCTACTAAAGAAGCTCTTTTATCTGAAGGAAGTAATGAAGAAAATACTGAGGTTTCTGAAGAGGTGGAGTTCAATATTTTATTTTCAACATCATAAAAGGATGTTTTTTATGTCCCTAAATATGAGAATGGAAGAGATAAATTTAATGAATATTATAATTTTAATGGTGATGAATAATAATATTATGATATTAATGAAAATAGGTATTATTAATATGATAGTGATGTATATGATAAAATTGGTGAGGATAGATGAGATGGTGGTCAGGATGGAAATTATGGTGGTAATAATTTTGGTGATTCCAATGATTTGGATCAAAACGATCTTTATAACCAAGATATGGATTAGAAACACATTTCTTATCCAGTTTCATCTGTTTCTACATGTTTTAGGTAGAGAACCTATTTTATTCATGAAGTTGTTGAAACTACAGTCCATACAGATGATATGATAGAATCTGTTGATGGGGGGGGGGACTACTATTATTTTTTAGGACAGGAGTTCTTCCATCTATTGGAATAGGTTACCTGGATCATAATTAATGGGATAGATATGTTTTCTATTTCATACCATCATTGGATTAAACAGATTATGATTTTGATAAGTGCGCTCCTCCAAAGGATGGTGGACCAGATGAAATAGTTTGAGATGAGCTAGCTATGCCTTAGGTAGATACAATTGATACACTACACCCTATTTTTTCTTCTATCATGACTGAAGATTAATATTTGTTAGATAATTTAGTGACTTTATGTTACAGTATTTTATGTGTAATTTGGAGGATTTTGAGGACTCAGACACCTCATGAAACCCAACTAAATGAGAGAGATTCTAGACACACATTTTTCCTTTTAGTATTCAACATTCAGTCTAAAATGAAACATCATTTACTGGAGGTTGACATTGAGAATAGGTGGATGGAAAATGAGATCTAGACCTTGAAGTCAATAGTACTGGAGATGCAAACTTCAATGGGTTCTAGTTTTGATTCCATGATGGTGCGGGTTGATACAATGATTTTAGTTTCTTCTAGTTATAGTTATCCACCTCCTTAATTTTCATTAGAAATTGAGCTGATTCAGTCATTTATTAGAGAGAAGAATTCTTACTATGTTGGGATGTATTCATGATACCTTCCAATAGGATTTATGTAAAATTAGTCATCATGGTGAAAAAATTTACTAGTTTTTCAAGGAATTAATAAATGTTATTGATAGTGATCAAGAAAACATTAGAAGGGATATTATGTATTACCTATCAAAATTTTACAAAATGAATTAATTGATCTCCCATGTCATGTTAGTAGTATAGAATTTTATGATTCCTCCAGTGAGTATATCCTTTATGGAATATTTTATCTAGTTAATGGAGAAGACACCAATACTTCAGAAGCATATAGAAAAATATATACTTCTTGAGGATGTTGTGTGAGGAGGAAACATCATTATAGAAATCATCAATATCTTGGATCCCATCATTCATGTGTCTGGTATAACATTGAAAGAACATGATGCCAATTTATTAACTTACCCAATTTATTCTACCACTAATGATCATATAATGTATTTGATATGTGCTTTATCTTGATCCTCATGATCAATTAACAACTCAGTTTCACCCATTTAGCATGTCATCAAGGGTAGAATTTCATCATCTTAGTTTAATTCTGATCAGATATTTTCCCTCTCATTCTCTACAAGTTGTTCACCCTTCCATTTCCTTAGCCACTCCCTTTATGCCTTCTATCTATGATAATGGAATAAATTTTTTTTTTCTGATAATGGAGGACATGAGTGATTCATACTATACCATGTCCTTGATAAGGAATATCATTTTAATTTTCTGTATATTTTTATATGTAAGGACATCATCATTGTCCTTAATTAAATTCATATTATTATTATTTTTATTCGTTGATGTTTATATTATTTCCATTTTTCACATTATGATAATCCCTAAATGGAGACAATAAGTTTTCAAATTTCTATTTATGATTATTACATATCATGGATGTTCATATATTTGAAACTACATTATACCTTTGATATTATTTCAACTTCTTATCTTTGATAACTTTTTTGATATAATTTTTTTTATTTACTATCCTTTGATACCATCCTTGTTTATCTTATTTTTTAAATCATATGTTAAAATTTATTAATTATTTTTTATTCTAAAGTGTATTTTATACGTGGTTTTCAAAATTCAATGATAATGGATCATTTAAATGGGAATATTATTGGATTATGTTTTTTTAAATAATCACAAGTAATGTTAATAATGTTTTTTATGGTTTTACATTTTTATGATTTCATTTCACAATATATGGAAATATGATGAAATGTTTCGAATTTTATGGAGAAAACAACAATTTGAGTTTTCATATCTTCAAGGACGAGTCACGCTTAGTAAAAAATTACCTGCCATGAGAAAGCATTCACTATTAAACTTTACCCTCCACTAATAAAATTGGATATGTATTGAATAGACTTACCACAATAGATTAAATTACATTATTCTTCCTATAACTGGTAATTATTCAATGCTGAGAATTAGTCAATATTTTATATGAGTCACCATCAGATGAACTACACTTAGAATACCTATTGTCAGATGACTACCACCAGTATGTCTCTCAATTAGTTCAAATGATTCAACTATAGATGAATCGTCACTAGATTAGATTCCACTCTATGACTTACTATTGGATTATGTCAGCATTAGGATGAGTGACCACAATAGTTCACCTACCACCGTATTACCTACCATCACTATCCTTATTATTTTGAATTAGATTCCACAATGAGATTCTTAGTGAATTTAATGAAATGGATTATTTTATGATTTTTTCAACTAATATTGTAAGGATTCATTAATTGATTTTTAGGAGTTCATTATGTGGAGTCATTAGATTTGAATCGTTATTCTAAAAAGAGGACACTCTTATATGCTGAGAAAAGAGAGAGTGATTTGATATATTTGAAAAGAATACTACATGACGAATCAAAAACTATCTTATCTCAAGAGAATATATGGTGCATTGTACCTACAATCAACTTTATAATATTAGAATATATTTTAAATTCAAGACATTTCTTACCTTTAGAATAACAAGAAGCATAAAATGGTCTTGTTTAATGTGATTTTTAGATAAATGTCTCCTTCTCCCCACCAAGCTACATCAGTGGTGTCTTAGACATCTATATGACATCATACTAATAAACACTATTATCTCTACATATTTATACATTTTATTTTTGTTTGATTCTTTTATTATTGATCAATTTTTCTATTCTATCTGTTTCTCAACATACACTATCGATTATACTAAAAATGGGGAATAAGTGATATCCCCTTACTCTCTTATTACATTTTTATCCCACATGACAATGGAAGAGGACCTTCTATTATCATTGACAGTTTTATTCCCATTGTTATTGTGGAAGTGTTCAATGCATGTTCTGGAATGTTTCTTAGTTATTTCATGTATTCCCAATCTAGGATTTAGATCAGATTATATTATCATATTATAAATGGATGATTTCCATGTTTAGGGGATTATGTATTAGATTTAGACTTCACTCCTTGTTTTATTCTTCTTTTTGTTATTATTGTGTGTGATTTTAAAAAAGTAATATGTATTGGTTTTTAAGCTGAAAAAAACCTGCACATGGATACTTAATATTAACTAGTTATTATATAATTATTTAATTGATTAAATTTATTCCATTAATAATTAATTTTAATATAGTCATAACATAGAATTAATCAAGATTTGGGTAATCATTCAAAATAGAAAAATTATATTAAACTAGTCTTTCTATTAGTTGGGTGATTTTATTTAAAAATTATATTGACATAAAGTTTTATTCGGAACTCAATACACCTTATTCTTGAGTTAACCACTCTGTCAAATAGTAGTGATATATTCCTCCTTTATTAGTCCTAGGAAAAACCCTAAGTGGGGGTGGGCATCAAACATCACTTCTATTTTAACAACTTTTTGATGTGAAATCTAGACTTATAAGCCCTATTAGAATCGATATATATAGTATTGAATGATACAAATACCTTGGGGTGTGATCTATCTTGATTAACTGGGATGTCCATGAAATGGATTTTGATATTTGAACTGGTCCATTCTAGTTAAAAACACCATAACTATCATTCTGGAAAAGAGTTGAATCAAGTACATCTATGGGTCTATGATATCTTTATTAATATTCAACTGCTCAAATTAGATTGTATGATTAATCTCGTTAATCATTTACTATAAATATAGAATACAATTATATATATAATTAGATCATGTTATGAATTAATTGGTGTTTTCCAATTAGGTTTTATACTCTCACCCTACTCATAAATTTCAATGCATTTATAGGTTTCCTAAGGGATTAAGCAATGGGTAAGGGCCCTACGGTGGACTGATGAGTAAGAACTACAAAGAAAGTTATAGATATGGATAGACTGTAGAGGACCCTGAATCTGGTATTTATTAATTTTGTTCATGATTATTATTCCATTGTATCGTCTAGAAAAATTGGGAGCTATTTTATTTGAATGATATGTATTCAATTTCCGTAGTTTTTTATTTTTACACAAATCATTTATTAGATGTTTTACTATTTATTATTTATCTTATTTAATGATATGACATGAATAATCTCCCCCATTTATAGAATCAAAGCCTCAATACTATTTTTGAGCCACTTTCATTTGGGGAGGTGTGCATGATGTCATGTGACCTTCAAAATCAGACTTTATGGTTTGAGTCGCCATGTTACAAAATGGTATAAGAGAAAAATGACTCACTGACATTTTCTCATATTTGATCTGGGATGTGACATTATTGATAGAAGATTGGTTTTTTTGGACTCGAATAGTGGAACTATTATAATGAACAGTGAGCACTACAATGTGGATCTCCATGATTCCATGAAGGGGGAAATTGTATTTTGTTGTTACCATTAATTCAATTCCCCTTTGACGATGCATGTGATGTATTATATGATTTATGATATTTATAGTGTTTTCATGAATCATGGATTATATTAAAGTGTCAAATTATTTATATAATATTTTTATGTTGCGTAGTGGTTCTATAATGAAATTCTTTCAATTGTGCTACCTATTCCAACATAGTTTATCTTATGTGATGTATTCATGTTGTCATTTTCTTATGAGATATATATATATATATTAGAATTAATTAGTTTAATGACGTATGATATTGTGTTGTTGTATGAGTTTGATGACTATGACTAACATGTTGCTATAGAAACTAGGATCAATTATAGGAGTGTTATAGTACAGGTTAAGTGTAGACTCATAGGATAACCCTGTGTGATTAGATAGACAGTTTAGGGTTTAACCTAATAAATGAATTATTTCAAGAGTGTTTTATTAATGATATAAATGATGTTTTCTAGAAGTGGATATGTGAGACTTTTTGGGTAGACAACTAGAATACTCCCACAAGTGTGGATCTTTCTGTATTACCACTAGATGTTCAAGGTCATGCAGTTTTTACATGCTCAAGAATCCTCTTTGTGGTGTGAAACCAGGACTGCTTTAACTGGATGTATTTATCTTAGTTCATATTTTTGGAATATGAGTTTTAAACTATAGTCATGTTTTTAATTACATTAGTCTCCAGCTTTCGTCATCCTTATAGGGAACTAGAGGTCCACGAGATGCTGAATTACGTGTTAAGGTCAATATGGAAAAAATTTACCTTATAGGAACATTGAAGGAAAAGATAATTAAGTTGATGTAGAGGTCATACTAGGTGCACAACCTATTTCAATACACCAATATCATATGGTTAATATCAAACTAAATTATCCCAAGGTGCATCTGGATGGCATGGAGTTGAGAAACCTTATCGTGTTGAGTAATTCACCTTAATGTTCACCTATTTGGTTCTCCAAAGGTGAATTAATCTCTTAAATGTTAAATTGATTAATGAAACATGAACTAGTTGATGGGGAAAATAGATATTCCCTTTAGATGATAAAATATCTATCAAATATGTAATGGGGATACCTATGGTTCTCCATGATTTAATATTTATTAGGTTATCACTAGTTGTGAGTTATACAGGAGGATATTTCAAAGATGGATTTTTAAGGAACATTTGGGATGTATGAGTACTTGGTGATACCATTCAAGCTGATGAATGCACTAACAATGTTTATTAATTTCATGAAAAGGATCTTCCATCCCCACCTACACTCATATATCACATTTTAATCGATTTCATCCTTGCATACTCTCCAACAATAGTGAATCAAGTTAGTCACATATAGATCATCCAAAGTACACTTCATGCACCTCATCATTACACTATGTTGTCAAATTTTGACTACATGATTTGATAGGTTTTATTACTAGGTCATATGGTGTCTCTTATAGGTATATCCAATGAATCTAATATTTTTTTGGAATTTTTTTCATAGAGAAGTATCAAGAGTGTGTTTGAGATCCATAGCATTATAAATTTAAAAAGGAATTTATACTAGTTTATCTTGTATTAATCATTACTATCATCACCCATGATAATGCCAATAATGGTAAGAGATAAATTAAATTCAATAGTAATGTGTGATGGATCTTTAATTATGATTAATATAAGGTTGATGAAAACTTCAGTACTGACACATCCTGAGCATGGGATTTTTTAAGTAGTGTACTTTGATGAATATGGAATTGGTCTAGTAGTGGTAGTGATCTATAGATAGAATCAAACATCCTCTGGGTCTGAAAATCAATGATTAAATGAATATTTATACCCTAAAAATTTCCATGATATTTTAGCAGTGGTCCATGCTTGGAATTATTGGAAAATGTATCTCTTTAATGATGGATTTTCAGTTTACCCAAACCAAAAGAGCATTTTCCATATCTTAACATTGAGCTACTTAATCCATAGACAGATGTTCGTAGTTGATTATCCACAAACATTTTATTTGTAGATATTGTACATACCAGGTAAGGGTAACTTTATTGCATATTATCTTATGCATAACACATAGGACAGGAAGAGCTTGGTGAGAGGCCTTCATAGGAGCAGTTGTCACTTGATGAGCATTTGGATGACTTGAGGTCAGATAGCTTATAGGATTAGGGTTCAGTGACTTGTATAAATTTACTGAGCACATCATTACTAATGGATCATGTGAATACTAGACATGATTGATACACATATCATGATCTCATGCGAGAACATCTAGTTGGAGGTAACCCCATAAAAAGATGGTCCATAGATGTGGATGATGTGATTTTGGTACATGGGATAGTATTATTAAATGATTCCATTAGAGAGTTATTGAGGATATATTCCCATAACAATATAATTTATCTACATCCTAGTGTGATCAATTTATATAATTTCATCATATGTTGGTTTTAGTGTCCATGGATGAAGATGAAAATTACCGGTTTCATCTCTTAATGACTTACTTGTCAGTGGGTGAAGGTTGAGAATCAGAGAACTTGTGGGTCACTTCCGCCACTTTATATACCCATTTAAAAGTTGTAGGATAACATTATGTGATTATTTTATGTTTACCTAGGACAGAAAGGATTCTTTACATTTTCTGGGTGACTATCGATCCACTAAAAAAACCACCCCGAGTGACTCACTCAGTGTAAGGGATGGGAAAGATCTATGTCCAAGAGATCGTGTGCTTACATAGATATCCCTTATATATTGTTTTATAATGTTATAATTAATTACATAGAGATTTGGGTAGACATTATAGAAGTCTATAGGTACTTTTTTTAGGTTGAGAACAACGTTCCATCCCTTGATTGATGACCATTATTATAAGAGAATATGTATACAGGATGACATGTTTAATGCATGTGTCCATGACTTCAATGGATCCTTGGAATATCACATGGAATATTTTGATTTCATGTATAAGAATTGTTACCTGGATTTTTTTCCGATATATGATTATGATGCTCTCCAAAGGAGACCATTTCAATCAATAGTTGGTTGGTATGATGCTATTGAGGCAATAGTAACAGGGCTCAGTTTTATTTAGGAGACCTCTGAGGGAGTATATGTCATTAAAAAGTGGTTGATCATAGCTCAGAGTAGGAAGAGATAATTTACCAACCATATGAGGATACCTTTTCTTTTTTAAACAACGTACGATAAAAAATCAATATGTTCGGTACCAATATCAATTTACAACACTTATTTTATAAGAACCTTGAAATATTTTTAAAATAATATTATTTAAATATGACTGTTCTAAAAAATAAATTATATTATATGATATTAGTAATATTACATATATTATGAAATTTATAAAAGTCCTACTCAATATTAATTTATTTATATTATCAAATTCACTTGTCACTATATTTTAAACAATGTAATTTTATTAATCAAGTATAGGTTTTCCTAAAAAATGATACTTACTTATTTTTGTGGAAAAAATATATTTACTTTTCCCCCTATTCTTAAATGTATTTAATAATATTTACAATACTTTTAAAATAGTATTATCGATATGTTAATAGGGTGAATGATTGATATTTCTTAGAAACTTTTCAATTTCATTGAAAAGTGAAAATAACTATTTTTATAGAGTTTTGATTTCTTTGTAATAAATGAAGTAATTTAAAAGTACCATTTTCTTTTTAATTTTTTTTGAAATTAAAAATATTAAATTTTATTTATATTAAATCCAATTTATTACTTTTAAATTAGTGTAATACAGGTTCTAGTATAGGTTTATTCGTTTAAATAAAAATTTATTTTTTCTAAAAACCATCTTAATTTGATTAATGCTTATCGATTTTAATTAATTAAAATAATCTATAATGATGAATAATTTAACTGAAATATATAAATCATATATCTATAAATATTAATTGAAATTAATTATGTTTTTGTAACCATTCATATATTTTATATGAGACCATCTTTCTATTAAAAATGTATTTCTGAAAAAATATCATATCGACATGTATGTTGGTTTAATTTTATAATAAATTATATGACCTTGTGAGATGAATTTGGAAAAAAGGATTACATAATAATATTTATCACAATCTATATAATTTTATAATTTTATTTTAATTCTGGACCATATGGTATAGAGAAAACATTAAAAATTATATACAATAGTTAATGTAAACATGGTTTTACTAAGGGATAAACTGACAATATTTTTTTTAAAATAACTCCAAAATACTATAATTAATAATTTATAAACATATTGGGACCTTATCTCATGAATATATAGTAAATTTTATAATTTATAGAACCAATTTTAATAAATTCATATGAAATTATTGAAAAATATGAAAATTATAATATATGTCATAGACCACAATTATAAAAGGCTTCTCCCTATCCACTTCTATTCACACTTCCAGAACCCATTGTGTTAGGAAAAAAATTTTAATCACTTTAATAATAGAAATTAATCTTATAATCTTGGTATTGATCATAAACCCAACCTAGGGTGTTTTTTACAAACCTAATGATTTTTTCCAAGAAGCAACAACATCCTTAATCGATATTATTATTTTATTTATCTTTATAATCACTAAAATATTATTATACAATGATAATAAAATAATTTCAATATCATTACTATAATTATTTTTATTCATTTTAATGTAATGAACTACAATATATCATTCTCCCTCAAATGTGAAACTAAATTGTTGATCGTGTGTACAACGGACTATCACCTCGCATACCGACATAATTGATTATCAATTACCACTTACCAAAAGTCGATATAATGATTTATTTAATGTTTATATATGATATTTTTGATATATGTATAATTATATAATTATAATATAAAATATTATTTATTACTCTCGATTATTTAGGGAATACGATAATGTCGCTTGTGTGTATGACATACTACCATCTCAAAAACTGATGTGTTTATTTCTAAACATATGTTTTAAATGCAAGGTAATAAATAATTACTAACTATTTATATATCATAATATTTAAATATTAATCATTATTTTTAATAAATAGATCAACTAATTTTTTACTTTAATATCCATTTAATAAATTATAACGTACTTCATGTGTATGACAAACTACTACCTCACGAAGCAATGTGGTTAAATGTTATTACCACATAAAATGGGATGCCTATGTAAATTTAATTGAAGAAAAAATATGATATTTATTATATAATTAATTTTATATAAATTTAAAATAACACTTTCTTTCTTTCATGGCCATTGAAAAAGGCAATGATTAGTTATGTGTACCTATGGCCTGGAATATCCATGATTTTAATGTACATCATTTTAAATAAACAATTATTTTTGTTTTTTTGGTAAAACAATAATTTATGTATAAGAATTATTAATATTTTATTATTAACTTTTGTAGGATTAATTTATAAATCTCTTTGACCTTATCCATATAGAGGAAGTGATTTTGGACTTCTAATCCGAACAACATCCAAACATCCAACATGAAACTATATGATTAAGAAATTTAATATGAAATGGTAATGAGGGAAGTAATGAAAATTAAAGAAAATGAAAAAGATATATTTGAAATTAAATAATTTAATTATTTATATTATTTTGAGAGATGAATAACACTGGTTATGAATGTGTTTCAATGTTAGGGACATCCCTAAACCAACTGTTTTCATGTGATGACACTATCTCTCTATCCCACATTATCTATATTTCATTAATGATATGTAATAATTATAAATTAATTATATATGTCTCTTAATTATATTCTTATCTCATTATAATTCCCTTTTAAGGTGTCATAAAATCTAGGTGACCATTTCTAAAATTTGTTCTATAGTAAATCATGTTTGATTATGTTATATGAAAAGATTATGAAACCCATTTCATTCCTTGTGTAAATTTTTGTATGTATTAATTATGGTTGGTTTCCTTATATATAACACATATTCATGTAAGTGATATTTACTTTATTGTATTTCCCTAAATTATATATGTGAAATCCCAGACTCTGATTCCAATCGATTGTACTCCGAGCGTGATTGGCTAAGTAGACAAAATAACATATCCCCAAAATACAGAGTTTGTCAACTAGAAATGAGGACCTATGTTTTTTAGTGGGGTGACTATGACATCATTACAAGAATATATTACAATCGATGTCAATAACATAACAATATCATATGTTTTTAAATACACAAAGAACTCAATAATAAATAGTACACGAATATATAAACAAAAAAATTTGTAATATCATATACAGATGATGATAAATATACATTTCATGTCTCTAAAGTACATCCAAAACAAGTAAAAAATTGAGTATAAAAAAACATGTATCCCAAATAAAAAAATAAAGAAAATATATCTCTAAATAGAATTGAGGGCCTTAGATCAGCCCCATTTATTCATTTTCCTAAGCCATAGTTAACAACCAATGTTATGGTGCTTTCCCCTATCAACACCTTCAACCAAATAATCATTTTTATGTTCCCTGATAGAGACTCAATTTTGGGTGTGATATAAACATCCCACTATGCAACCACCTATTATCTATATATTTCCATGGTTTTCAATATTATTAGCTAAATTGGTAAGTAGCAAAGAAAGCAGTGTGCTCATGACCAGACCACTATTATGAGAATGGAACTATCTATCCCCACATGGTTCCCTACAAAAAAAGTGTCAACTCCTCTATTTAGGCCTATATATAAATCATAAATAAACTAAACAACCTCACTATACATCCATACATATCAAATCACCATGACCTTTCAGATACATTGAGTGAATCACATTCCCATTTCCATGCTGTATTATTTAAAGTATCATACCACATAAGGTCTGGTTCCAATATGTTAAGACGAAGGAATCCTCATCGTACCCCATGAGTATCTTGATAGAAAATCATTATAGGAATTTTTTGTATACCTAAAATCATGTCATACTAGGAATGACCACTATGATTCCAAGAAATAGAGATCAAGTGGGTAGAAAGACTTATAGAATCCTACATATTCAAAACACAGGGGGCATAATCAACCCAAGGCGTCTTGCACCACATTCATGATACTTTTAGAGCCTTAAATGTAATCCATCCAATAAATGATATATTCATACAATTTTCATTAATTAACCATGAGTTTATCCACTCTTTAAATCTATTCACACTTCAGCATATAACATGTGTATACCAACCCATTTATAATTATTCACAATTACAAATTTAACATGGATATAACCCCCCATTTATCACAATCATAATCAAACAAGTCACATGGGTATACACACCCATTTATCACAATTTCCAAATAATCATTTAATTTTTTTTGAAACAATCAATTAGTTTTACCACTCGATTATTCAATTCCACAAAATCCATTTAATCAAACAAATTTGGCATATCATCACGGCATAAATAAATGAGAAAAACATCTCCTAAACAAACTATTCATGTAATATTTTATGTATTTAGTCAAAATAATCAACATGATATGGAGGGATCCCATATCCAATTCCTTCAATTAATTTAAATACATTTATATAATAGCTTCCTCAAAGATGGAAAACTTCAACTCAGCCCATGGGTGGTTCAACATGGCATAAAAGAGAAATTCCATTAGGTACTCCCATGGTTGACCATGGTTTAACCAACTACTACCAATACATCATTACATAACCTAAGTAATCCCTAATAGTTATTACTATATCTATTTTAATGAAGAAATTAAAATCTAGGGCCATGCTGGGAATTTCGGTGGGCGACATAATGACTGATACCTCTATAAAGGACCAAAATTTGAAAGAAAAGTATAGAAAAACTAACATAGCTCAGTAGTGGAGTAATATTCATGTATAATGTCCTGATTCAACTTAGTTTAGGAGAAATATGATAAATTTACGAGGAACGAGAAACTATGGCGTAAGAGCTTAATTTCAAATGGGGTAAATGGTAGCCAGAAAAACTAAGAAAGACAAAAAAGGAATGTAGATTCAACCAATGTGGATCTGATGAGACAAATCACACTGAAAACTGGGACTGTATAAATAGTATATTTGAAATCATTGTTTATACTCCATTGAGAGATTAAATAATGTGAGGTTATATGCATGGAATGAAAATATAATTGATGTTTAAAAAGAATTTATAATTTATTTAATAATTAAAAAATTCCTAAAATACAGGGTTTACACAATTTAGATACAAGGACTGGAAAACCATACACTAATTTTTCATGTAATTATTTAGGCTTGGGGAATATTTCATGGTTTACACACACAATTTACTAACCGTGCACTAACTGTGTGATAATACAATATCATGTTAAGATAAAATTGATGACTGATCAGCATGGGCGTGCATGTAATCCTATAAGGTTTTTTCGAATGGTGTGACCAATACATCCTCTCTGTCTAGCCACATATTGTTGATTGAAATCATGTGCCCTATCATACAGGGTTTTTACTAAAATTGTATCATGCTATAAACACCCCAAAATTGTGTTTCAGACACTGAACGAACCCCATACACCCCAGAAACCTCTTTGACTTGGAGGGTTATTCACATTAAAACAAAAAAAGCATTTAGATTGAAATAGAAGGATTCATACCACATACAAAAACCTATGTTCATACATTCTTCCCCTTATAGAAATTAAACATATAATTTCTCTCTATAGGGTGGTCATGATTCATTTGAAAAAAAACTATAGCCACTAATCACATATATTAGCCTCCATATCCTTAAACATATCCTATAAAAAATTGTTCATCCATAACACCTGTACTAGAGGTACTGACCACCTTTAGGGAACCATCATTCTTTTTTCAACTATATGAATCATATGCTCCTCTATGGATACGTCATCCAGAAGGTCATCCTCCATAGAATTAAAAGAGGGAGACAGGTCCTAATGATAGTGGTGCAATAGAGATATGCAGAATACATCATGCATGCCTCAATACCTCTTAGGTAGCTAAAAAAAATTGGCTACTAAAGAAAAAATCTCTATATAAGGCCCCAGACTTAAACCTTACATAAAATTGAATTAAATTAATAATTCACATTGAGGATCTTTTCAGGTTTAGAGTTTTATAGAATTAGGACATAACTATTACATCTCAAAAGATTACAAAGTAGTCTCTTCTACTAAATTTCCATAAAATAAATAACTCTTAAAAATAAACATGTCTAGTTTCATGTTTTAGGTAGCATGACTTTCCCTTGATCCCATCCTTGACCCTATTCCACGCTAAGTCCTGTGAAAAACATTTCAAAAACTTGGGATGGGCATAAAAACTCAGTAAGGGAAACACAATGAATAAAAACTATTAGTTTATCAAAATAAAAAGTAAACCATGTATAGTTTATCAAAGTAATACTTTTCACCTTTATGAAGTAGTAAAAACTCTTAACTGAATAAAATATCGTTACTTACCTTTTTGTAACCAAAGGATTACCATAAAACCCATATAAAGAACACATAACATATATAAAGGTAACTTGGGACATAAACATACTTAAGTGGAATAACCATACGGTCGACTCCCACACATATCACTTAATGGAATAGCCATACGGCCAATTTCCATAAACACTTAATGGAATAGCCATACGACCGACTTCCATACCCAATGCATTGGAGGTTATAATATAACCACCCATCCTGGTATTCACGGTACCACCCGTCATATGGTTTATAACGTAACCACCCGTTAAAATGTCCAAGTACCATAATAAAATCATAAAACATAAAACCAATATAAAGGAATGATAAAATTTCCACATTTCAATCATAATAGAATCCTTTATCAAAACCATTTTCAATACCAAAATACATTAAAGAGTATATGGTATTTATTTTATTTTAAAAACATTATGGCTTGTTGAGGAAGCCAAAGACCAAATAATAATCGCGGCGGCGGAAAAGGTCGTTGTCACCGCGTACATTAAAAGAAACATTCCTTTTTGTCGTTTTGTAAAACGCTTCATAGAAAAAGATTCCTTTTGTATAAATATAAAAGTCAAATGGGTTTATACACCGTATAAAAGAAAGTTTTGTATAAAACTAAATATGCCTTAATGAAAGGATATTGAGACAAAGTCCCTTACAAAGACGGTATCCTTGGTTTAAGGATAAATCAATTACATAATTATGTGTGAAAAACAAATACACAAAATATAAGTGGATATTAATTGTAAAATAATCAAAGGTCATTCACACATATTCAAAGGATGACATATTCAATAACTACGTGTCGAACCCAAAGAAATCGAAATTGGGTTAAGAAGTTCCCTTGACAGCCTACCAGCGTCACATCAAAATGAGTTGATGAGAGATAAAAAGTGTATCTCATCACTTGGACATAAAATTTACATCAATAAGGATATATGAGAACCAATCCCAACATAATAATATGTAAATTAAAATACCCAACAAAAGAAGTCTTTTAAAAAAAGGAGGGTGAAAGGTTCCCTTACCGACTTGGGTATCTTTCGAAACATACGACCCGTGAAAGAAGGACAATACATCATTGATGTAAATACTCATAAATGAAGTAATATTACACAATGAGTAAAATAATGTTCAATTCATACACCACTCAAAGGAAATTGTGGCAAATGTAGCATAAATCTCACGGGAATAAAAGTGAGATGAAAAATCACTTACGAAAACTCGGCAGCCTAACAAAACCACTTAAAACATCCAAAAATGGATTGATGAGATCAAATAGGGTATCTCATCACATTAAAACAAAATTTACAGCAAGAGGAATATTAAATTACATCCCCCATCGTAAGAAATATGAGCTTAAAATAAGTGACATAAAGGGGAGTACTTAAAAAGAAAGAGAGAGGTTAGATCTCTTACGAAAATTTGGCAGCCTAACGGCGCCACTCAAAACTTCCAAAATGGATTTATGAGAGAGAATAGGGTATCTCATCACATGAACATAAAAATTACAGTAAGATTAATATAATAACATCCCAATAACAATAAATATGAGCTTTAAAAGGAATGACATAAAAGAGTGTACTTAAAAAGAAAGAGAGGAGTATGATCCCTTACCTCGTGTCCGACTTGACTCGATCGTTCTTTAATCTCCTGAATAATAAACATGAGTTAATTTATACTTCTTTAAGAACCTTTTTCAATTTCATTATTCCTTTTATATTACTTATTACCATGTTATAAACATTATGTAATCATTTAAGTTAATAATATTTGTTTTGCCGATATTTGGTTCTTAAGTCGAAAGTGGACTTCTTACAATTACATGTTGTTCGTGTGGCCAAAGGTTCTTTATATCCAGAAGGACATTACTGATTTGGATATCATATATATCATCAATATCTTTCATATACATGTATTTATAATATTACATAATCATTTAGAGGTATGAAATGAAATGCACCATTCATGGAGACGGTAAGCCGTACGTACGCATTAACGCTATTTTCATTTCTTTGTCATATTAATGGAATTAAAACTAAATGAGAGGTATGTATATTTTAATTACAGAATTATATTCATCATTTAGATGTATCATTAATCATATATATCCATTATATACATGTACTTATAATAGTACATTACAATTGGGGATAAGAAATGAAATGCACCGTTCATGGAGACGGTAAGCCATACGTACGCATGAACGCTACTTTCATTTCTATCTCATAATTTAATGGAAAGAAATAATAATGATATAAAGGTATATAATAGTTCCATTATAACATCATATATAATAACATTAAATCCATCCTTTATACATCCCACGTATGGCATTAACAAATCACATCACTTTGAGGGGGCGGTAGTCCGCACTTCCTAAAATGAAGATATCGCGTATACCCATAATGGAAGCCATAAAGTTAATACACAAATGGAAAATACAGAAAAATAAGTAAAACATAAACATATTATATATCATATATAAAAATAGTGACATCATAATGGCCACCTTTGAAGGTGTTAAATGAGTATTGAACAATCATCGTTTCGGGAGGTAGAATTTCGCCATCCACGGAAACCGTATGTTCTTTAACCATTTGATGTAGTTGTGTGAGAGTGAATCTCGAATAAATCTTATAAAAACATCCTAGTATATTGAAGATACTGTTTTTTTTACAAAAGTAGTAAATAAAAAGAGTTTATGGGGTTGGAGAAGTAAAATAAAACAAATGAACATGAGAGAATGAATTACCTTTAAAAGTGTAACTCCTTTTTATTTGAGCCTAAAGGCTTCCTTTGAAAGGATTTTGACCAAAGGGAATCCTCTAGGATGAGTAGAGGGATGTGGAGAGAGTAAATGGGCAGGGGTTGGCCGAGCCAAAGGCTTGAGGAGTGTGTGAAATGAGGTAGAGGTGGGGGCCTTTTATAAGAGGAGAGGAGGGGCACTTTTGGAAAGTAAAGAAATATTACTTTATTTGAAAATGTGTTTCGGTTTTAAAAGGTCCTACATTGATATAATTCGTGGATTAGGTGATAAGGGTTATAAATCCACCCATACAATAAGTTCTGGACATGTGTAGTTCATAGAGTTTACATTATCTTTCCATTTTATTTAAATCGTCAAATAATGATGTCATCGCTGCATCATTATTATGTCATAAATAATTTAATTTATTTAATGTCTAAAAATTATAAAAAAATTACTATGATTTAGGAAATATTTTTATCTTTCCAATTTCTATTTATAATAAAAAATCTGACTTGTATAACCCTATTAAAAAAATTGTTTTAGTAAAACATATCATGTTTGTGCCATTTTAATTTTAACATTAAATAAATATATATTAATGTCATTTTCCAACCAAAGTGGCTCCATGGGTTCCCCAAGTTGACACATGGGTTTTCTTGGTCTTCCATGACACATCCAATGATTGTAGGACATGTTTCAAGCTCATCTCATATTATTAAAACATTATTTTTACCCTAAACACAACTAATTTCCACTAATCGTGATTAAAAACTTAATAAGTTACTATTCACCAAAAAAATATTTTTATCCCATTGAACCACATTTTACTTCTTAATGGAAACCATTTATTTAGGATTTTTGAAATTCAAAACACAGATGTGGTAAAATTTCATTTAAACAAAAAATCAGTTTTTATAAGTACCACTTAGTGGTTTCACTATTCATCAAAAATTGATGTTTTTCAGAAAAATCCCAAAAATTCACCCTAAGCTATATTTGATATTCCGAATTCAAAAATGAAGTAAATTTTACAAAATTTACAACATATAAGTTGCATTAATTAATTTAATAATTAATTCTCGCTGTCAGAGCAAATAGCGTGTTTTTATGAAACAGAAGTATCAAAAGATTGACACTAGTTTAAGTCCGATTTCAAAGGGAAATTAATTCCAACGAACACTATTGGATTTAATGGAAAAAATATTTTCTAATTTCACTTTAAAACCAATTCAAAAGATAATCTAATCATATAAATAAATTAGATTAAAAAGAGGTTTTGAATTAAAAAACAACATTTTACACTATTCATTAAAAAATGAACTTTATCAGAAAAATACCAAAAATTTACACAAAGTAAAATTTGATGTCCCGATTCTAAAGAAGAGTTTTATTTGGTCCAAAATAATGTATAATAGTGATCAAAACTATTTTTATGGACAGTTCACTATCAAAAGGCGATAAGTGAACCTTTAGTGAAAATTAGGGTATAAAAGCCTAAAATTGAATTGTTTCTGTATTTTAAGTCTTTGGATAAATGTGAAAACATTTAAAAAACATATATAATCATATTTTAGTTATTTCTATCCATTACCTCCAACACAACGTCTACATGTTAACTACCATTTAAAATAATATTATTTTATTATTAGAGTGCAACATAAGATTCCCAAGAAACTCGTTGTTGCGTATTGGGTACACCATCGAGCATAGCATCTCTTTTATAGTAATATTAATATTTTATTCACAAATATGGATAAATATAAAGATGTAATATTCTTTATTTACCTGGGGTGTTACATCCTTCCCCCCTTTTGGGAATTGCGTCCTCGCAATTTTAAAATTGGGCTTGGAAACATCCTTGAAAGTCCCACATTGGAACAAGAGTCGGTAAAACAATCACTTTAAAATAAAGAAAGATAAGTACAAAGGTCACCCAAGTTAACCCATAATAGGATTCCGTGTAGGAAAACATGGACAAGGAGGAAAAAACAAAGGGTCATGTTCTGATGGAGAGTGATAGAAAACATGTTTAGGAGAAAGTTAACCACGAGAAAATCACAAACTTGTGATGGGTTAAACGGTATTCGATTCCCCAGTAGGAAATGTTAATAGACAACATTTTTGTTTTAAGTTACTTTTTATTGAGGAATTTATTCATAAGGAAACATAATCACTTATCATGTTGACTTTCAACTTTTATTAGATTCCTTACACAAACTCATATTTTCTCCAAAAGACGATTATTTTGGAAGACTTGTTCACATTAAGAGTACTATAATCAACTTCTAGAGAATCACCTAATCCACCAAAGAGAACTATATACATCACATGTCTTTAGGCTTTAACCAAAAACAAAACCATAAAGATTAGTAAAAGGTCAGATAATCTAGAAAAGGATAACCCTTTATAAAAAGAAAATCTATTCTTAATCTCCAAAATTTGTCCAACAAAACCCAAAGTTCAACGAGGACCATTTGTCCATAAAATTCTTCAAAGTAAACCAAACTAAGATTGAATCCCAAAGATTTTAAGGATTTAGTCACATAGTCTTCCAAGTTAAATCGTAACATTTATCTCCAAACAATATCAGTTGCTCTTAAAGTCTCGCATTGAAAAGTAATTATCCTAATCACATATCCTCCATGATAGGTTAATAATTTTCATAATGACCCAAAATCAACTTACTCTTAAAAAAAGAATCAGTCAAACTAACCAGGTACTTCACGTAATCCAGTGGTAGGCGATAAATACCAGTCGCACTTTGGTTGTGGGTTCGATTCCCGCAGCTTTGTCCGACGCAACGGATAGTCACACGGTCTACGTGTTGTCCTTTTTCCAAAACTATATAATTCTTAAAACATTCCCCAAAATGAGATAAAATCTTCAAGAATAATCATAACATATTTTAACCTCAAGTTTATCTCATTCCTTTCATTTTCCATCATATCATAGAGTAACCCATAATTACCTAAAAATTAAGGATCATATAAACCCTAATGGTTACCTTAATAATTATTACCTGAATTTCCACATCGAGTTGGCCTTCTCGCACATTATGAATTAGAGAACTCACCAAGGTTCAAGTGGTTGATCACGACTCCTTGATAGTTGGTTTAGAACAACCATGAGATTCCTCATTGAATCCCCCATCTCATCCAGTATCTTAATCAGAGAACCACCACAGTTTCCTTCAAACCCATTTTCAATTTGGTGCCTGCTAGATCCAGACATTTACTAAAACCAAAAAGGTAAGTGTGAATATATCAACATAACCATCATGTTCTAATGAGGAATATAAACACTAAGATATTCTTACTCATTCAATTTATCTAAAACTAGGACTCTGTCTGAAATCCTAACCATTATGGTAATGTCACTTATGCTTAAAGAATACCCTAACCTCTAAAGTTATCTAAACTGACCTTTGATACCAACTATAAGGCCCCAGCCTTAAACCTTACTTAAAATTGAATTAAATTAATAATTCACGTTGAGGATCTTTTTAGGTTTAGAGTATTAGAGAAGTAGGACATAACTATTAGATCTCAAAAGATAACAAAGTAGTATCTTCTACTAAATTTCCATAAAATAAAAAACACTTAAAAAGAAACATGTCTAGTTTCATGTTTTAGGTAGCATGACTTTCCCTTGATCCCATCCTTGACCCTATTCCACGCTAAGTCCTGTGAAAAACATTTCAAAAACTTGGGATGAGCATAAAAACTCAGTAAGGGATACACAATGAACAAAAACTGTTAGTTTATCAAAATAAAAAGTAAACCATGTATACTTTATCAAAGTAATACTTTTCACCATTATGAAGTAGTAAAAACTCTTCACTGAATAAAATATCATTACTTACCTTTTTGTAACCAAAGGATTACTATAAAATCCATATAAAGAACACATAACATATATAAAGGTAACTTGGGACATAAACATACTTATGTGGAATAACCATACGGTCCACTCCCACACATATCACTTAATGGAATAGCCATACGGACAATTTCCATACATACTTAATGGAATAGCCATACGGCTGACTTCCATACCCAATGCATTGGAGGTTATAACGTAACCACCCATCCTGGTATTCACGGCCCCACCCGTCATATGGTTTATAACGTAACCACCCGTTAAAATGTCCAAGTACCATAATAAAATCATAAAACATAAAACCAATATAAAGGAATGATAACATTTCCACATTTCAATCATAATAGAATCCTTTATCAAAACCATTTTCAATACAAAAATACATAAAAGAGTATATGGTATTTATTTTATTTTAAATACATTATGGCTTGTTGAGGAAGCCAAAGACCAAATAATACTCACGACGGCGGAAAAGTTCGTTGTCACCGCGCACGTTAAAAGAAACATTCCTTTTTGTCATTTTGTAAAATGCTTCGTAGAAAAAGATTCATTTTTTATAAAAGTAAAATTCAAATGGGATTATACACCGTATAAAAGAAAGTTGTGTATAAAATGAAATATGCCTCAATGAAAGGAGATTGAGACGAAGTCCCTTACAAAGAAGGTATCCTTCGTTTAAGGATAAATCAGTTACATAATTATGTGTGACAAACGAATACACCAAATATAAGTGGATATTAAGTGTAAAATAATCAAAGGTCATTCACACATATTCAAAGGATGACATATTCAATAACTACGTGTCGAACCCAATGAAATCGAAATTGGGTTAAGAAGTTCCCTTGACAGCCTAAAGGCGTCACATCAAAATGAGTTGATGAGAGATAAAAAGTGTATCTCATCACTTGGACATAAAATTTACATCAATAAGGATATATGAGAACAAATCCCAACATAATAATATGTAAATTAAAAGACCCAACAAAATAAGTCTTTTAAAAAAAGGAGGGTGAAAGGTTCCCTTACCGACTTGGGTATCTTTTGAAACATACGACCCGTGAAAGAAGGACAATACACCATTGATGTAAATACTCATAAATGAAGGAATATTACACAATGAGTAAAATAATGGTCAGTACATACACCACTCAAAGAAAAATTGTGGCAAATGTTGCATAAATCTCACAGGAATAAAAGTGAGATGAAAAATAACTTACGAAAACTCGGCAGCCTAACGGCGCCACTTAAAACTACCAAAAATGGATTGATGAGATCAAATAGGGTATCTCATCACATTAAAAAAAATTTACAGAAAGAGGAATATGAAATAACATCCACCATCGTAACAAATAGGAGCTTAAAAGAAGTGACATAAATGGGAGTACTTAAAAAGAAAGAGAGAGGTTAGATCTCTTACGAAAATTCGGCAGCCTAACGGAGCCACTCAAAACTTCTAAAATGGATTGATGAGAGAGAATAGGGCCTCTCATCACATGAACATAAAAATTACAGTAATATTAATATAATAAAATCCCAATAACAATAAAGAAGAGCTTTAAAAGGAATGACATAAAAGAGTGTACTTAAAAAGAAAGAGAGGAGTAGGATCCCTTACCTCGGGTCCGACTTGACTCGATCGCTCTTTAATCTCCTGAATAATAAACTTGAGTTAATTTATACTTCCTTAAGAACCTTTTTCAAGTTCATTATTCCTTTTATATCACTTATTACCATTTCATAAACATTATGTAATCATTTAAGTTAATAATATTTGTTTTGCCGATATTTGGTTCTTAAGTCGAAAGTGGACTTCTTACTATTACATGTTGTTCGTGTGGCCAAAGGTTCTTTATATCCAGAAGGAAATTCCTGATTTGGATATCATATATATCATATATATCCAGCATATACATGTATTTATAATATTACATAATCATTTAGAGGTAAGAAATGAAATTCACTTTTCATGGAGACGGTAAGCTGTACGTACGCATGAACGCTATTTTCATTTCTTTGTCATATTAATGGAATTAAAACTAAATGAGAGGTATGTATATTTTAATTACAGAATTATATTCATCATTTAGATGTATAATTAATCACATATATCCATTATATACATGTACTTATAATAGTAAATTACATTTGGGGATAAGAAATGAAATGCACCATTCATGGAGACGGTAAGCCGTACGTACGCATGAACTCTACTTTCATTTCTATCTCATACTTTAATGGAAAGAAATAATAATGATATAGAGGTATATAATAGTTCCAGTATAACATCATATATAATAACATTAAATCCATCCTTTATACGTCCCACGTATGGCATTAACGAATCACATCACTTTGAGGGGTCGGTAGTCCGCACTTCCTAAAATGAAGATATCGCGTATACCCATAATGGAAGCCATAAAGTTAAGACACAAATGAAAAATACAGAAGCATAAGTAAAACATAAACATATTATATATCATATATAAAAATAGTGACATCATAATGGCAACCTTTGAAGGTGTTAAATGAGTATTGAACAATCATCGTTTCAGGAGGCAGAATTTCGCCATCCACAGAAACCGTATGTTCTTTAACCATTTGATGTAGTTGTGTGAGAGTGTAGCTAGAATAAATCTTATAACAAAATCCTAGTATATTTAAGATACTTTTGTTGTTACAAAATAAGTAAATAAAAAGAGTTTAGGGGGTTGGAGAAGAAAAATAAAACAAATGAACATGAGAGAATGAATTACCTTTAAAAGTGTAACTCCTTTTGATTTGAGTCTAAAGCCTTTCTTTGAAAGGATTCTTGTAACACCCCGGGTAAATAAAGTATATGAAATTTTCATATTTATCCATATTTGTGAATAAAATATTAATATGACTTTAAAGGGGACGCTATGCTCGATGGCGTACCCAACACGCAACAACGAGTTTCTTGGGAATCTTATGTTGCACTCTAATAATAAAATAATATTATTTTAAATGGTAGTTAACATGTAGCCTTTGTAATGGAGGTAATGGATAGAAATAACTAAAAAATGATTATATATGTTCTTAAATGTTTTTACATTTATACAATAAAAGATAAAGGCTTAAAATATGGAAAGAATTCAATTTTAGGCGTATGTGCCCTAGTTTTCACTAAAGGTTCACTTATCACCTTTTGATGGCGAACCGTCATTAAATATAGTTTTGTTCACTCTTAAACATTCTTTTTGACCAAATAAAACTCTTAATAAGAATCGGAACATCAAAATTTACTTTGTGTAAATTTTTGGTATCTTTCCGATAAAGTTCATTTTTTTAATGAATAGTGTAAAATGTTGTATTTTAATTCAAAACCACTTTTTAATCTAATTTATTTATATGATTAGATTATATTTTGAATTGGTTTTAAAGTGAAATTAGAAAATATTTTTACCATTAAATCCAATAGTGGTCGTTGGAATCAATTTCACTTTGAAATCAGACTTAAACTAGTGTCAATCTTTTGATACTTATTGTTTCATAAAAACACGCTATTTGTCATGACAGCGGGAATTAATTATTAAATTAATTAATGTGACTTATATGTTTTGAATTTTGTAAAACGGACTTCATTTTTGAATTCGGAATATCAAATATAGCTTAGGGTGAATTTTTGGTAATTTTTTGAAAAACTTCAATTTTTGATGAATAGTGAAACCACTAAGTGGTACTTATAAAGACTGATTTTCCGTTTAAATGAAATTTTGCCATCATTGTGTATTGAATTTTAAAAATCCGACATACATGGTTGTAATTAAGAAGTAAAATGTGGTTCAATGAGATTAAAATAATTTTTTGGTGAATAGTATCTTATTAAGTTTTTAATCGCGATTAGTGGTAATTAGTGTGGTTTAAGGTATAAATAATGCTTTAATAATATGAAATGACCTAGAAACATGTCCCAAACGTATTGGTTGTGTGATGGCCGACCAGGAAAAACCATGGGTCAACTTGGGGACCCCATGGATCCACTTTGGTTGGGAAATGACATAATTAACTTTTTATTTAATGTAAAAGTAGAAATGACACAAACATGATATGTTTTACTAAAACAATTTTTAGGTGGGGTTATACAAGTCATCCTTTTGATAATAAATATTCATTAGAAAGATAAAACTATTTCCTACATCATAGTATTTTTTTATAATTTTTAGACATTAAATAAATTAAATTATTTATGACATAATAATGATGCAGCGATGGCATCATTATTTGACGATTTAAATAAAATGGAATGATAATGTAAAATATATGAACTACACATGTCCAAAACTTATTGGATGAGTGTATTTAGAAGCCTTATCACCTTATCCACGAATTATATCAATGTGAGACCTTTTGAAACCGAAACACATTTTCAAATAAAGTAATATTTCTTTACTTTCCAAAAGTGCCCCTCCTCCTCTCTTATAAAAGGCCCCCACCTCTACCTCATTTAACACACTCCTCAAGCCTTTTGATAGGCCAAAACCTGCCCATTTACTCTCTCCACATCCCTCTCCTCATCCTAGAGGATTCCCTTTGGGCATAATCCTTTCAAAGGAAGCCTTTAGGCTCAAATCAAAAGGAGTTACACTTTTAAAGGTAATTCATTCTCTCATGTTCATTTGTTTTATTTTGCTTCTCCAACCCCCTAAACTCTTTTTATTCACTTATTTTGTAACAACAACAGTATATTAAATATACTAGGATGTTATTATAAGATTTATTCTAGCTACACTCTCACACAACTACATCAAATGGTTAATGAACATACGGTTTTTGTGGATGGTGAAATTCTGCCTCCCGAAACGATGATTGTTAAATACTCATTTAACACCTTCAAAGGTGGCCATTATGATGTCACTATCTTTATATATGATATATAATATGCTTATGTTTTACTTATGCTTCTGTATTTTTCATTTTTGACTCACCTTTATGGCTTCCATTATGGGTATACGCGATATCTTCATTTAAGGAATGCGGACTACCGCCTCCTCAAAGTGATTTGATTCGTTAAATACCATATGTGGGACTTATAAGGGATGGAAATGTGATATTATATATGATATTATACTGGAATTATAATATACCTTTATATCATTATTATTCCATTCTATAAAATACGAAATAGAAATGAAAGTAGTGTTCATGCGTACGTACGGCTTACCGTCTCCATGAACGGTGCATTTCATTTCTTACCTCAAAATGATTATGTAATGTTATAAATGCATGAATATACTGGATATATATGAAATATATGATATCTAAATCATGTATACAATTCTGTATATAATAAACATTTGGCCACACGAACAACATGTAATTGTAAGAAGTCCACCTTCGACTTAAGAACCAAATATCGACAAAACAATCATTATTAACTTAATGATTACATAATGTTTATGACATGGTAATAAGTGATATAAAAGGAATAATGAACTTGAAAAAGGTTCTTAAGGAAGTAGAAATTAACTCAAGTTTATTATTCAGGAGATTAAAGAACGATCGAGTCAAGTCGGACCCGAGGTAAGGGATCTTATTTCTCTCTTTCTTTTTAAGTACACTCTTTTATGTCATTCCTTTTAAGCTCATATTTCATATGATTGGGATGTTATTTTATATTACTCCTACTGTACTTATTATGTTTATAGGATGAGAGACCCTATTTCCTTTCATCAATCCATTTAGGAAGTTTGGAGTGGCGCCGTTAGGCTGCGGAATTTTCGTAAGGGATTTTTCAACTCACTTTTATTCTCATGAGATTTATGCTACATTTGCCACAATTTACATTGAGTGGTGTATGTACTTAAATTATTCTAGTCTTTGTGTAATATAGTGTCCTTTATGAGTATTTACATCAATGATTTAATGTCCTTCTGTCATGGGGTGTATGTTTTGAAAGATACCCAAGTCGGTAAGGGAACCTTTCACCCTCCTTTTTTTAAAAGACTTCTTTTGTTGGGTCTTTTAATTTACATATTGTTATGTTGGGATATGTTCTCATATATCCTTATTGATTTAAATTTTATGTCCAAGTGATGAGATACAATTTTTATCTCTCATCAACTCATTTTGATGTGATGCCGTTAGGCTGTCAAGGGAACTTTTTAACCCAATTTCGATTTCTTTGGGTTCAACATGTAGTCATTGAATATGTCATCCATTGAATATGTCTGAATGAACTTTTATTTTTTTACACTTAATATCCACTCATATTGGGTGTATTTATATTTTTCACACATATTTTTGAGATTTATATGTCCTTAATTTAAAGATACCTTCTTTATAAGAGATTTCATCACATTTGACATTTCTATTGAGGGTTCATTGTTGTTATGCACCAATTCACTCTTATATGGTGTATATACTGTCCTTTGGAGTATTATATCATGAATCCATTTATTCTCATGATATTATAAAGTTCTGACTAATGTTATTCCTCAATTATTGTATTCAAGTGTCTCTAATTTTGGTAAAACCCCGTTAACCAAAATATCGTTTTAAATATTTTAATTATTTGTTCTTATTAATATCCATGTTTTCAAAATAGTTTTAAGGATTTATTTATTTGGAAATTAATGGTTTAAAATTTTAAGCATCAAGGTGGTATGGGACTTCGTCTCAATCTTCTTTCTTTGAGGCATATTTTATTTTATACACAACTTTATTTTATACGGTGTATAAACCCCTTTGAATTTTACATTTATTCAAAAGGAATATTTTTTATACGAAGCGTTTACTAAACGACAAAAGGGAATGTTTTTGTCGTATGTATGCGGCGACAACGACTTCTCCACCGTCGTGACCGTTATTTGAGTTTCGGCTTCCTCTACAAGCCATACCTTCTTTTTCAAAAGAAAAATAAATACCATGTTTTACTTTTCTTTTATTTTGGTATGGAAAATGGTTTTCACAATGTTTTTTTGTTGTATTGATATCTTGTGATTGAAAGGTGGAAATGTTATGTTTCCTTTATGCATGTTTTATGTGATACGATTATGTTATGGTTCTTGGAATTATTATGAAGACGGGTGGTTCTGTGATAAACTAAGGGCGGGTGAGCCCGATATAGCTCTCCAATGCATTGGGTAATGCGAAGGAGTGTAACGTTAAGGTTTCTCCGAAGAGATTTTGGGAATATACTGTGATGGGTATTCCAAACGTAACCAAGAGGGTTACTCCCAATGTAAGAATGTTATGAATGCCTCAAGTTACCTTTATGTCGAATGTTTTCTATGATTTATTCATGATTTGATATGCCTATGTTTTATGGGTAAAGTATGATTTCATTCTTATGTATATATGAACTCATGTTTCCATTCCATATTTTTATAACCCTTACTGAGCTTTTTATGCTCATTCCAAGTTTTTGAAATTTTTTTCACAGGTCAGGGGAAAGGTACATGATGTGACGATAGTGTCAAGGATGTGTCAAGAAAGAATCCGTGTTTTATTTTAAATAGGGTTCCGTTGATGGGAAGAATGAATATTGTCCTTTATGTAACCACTTTGTTTAAATGTGGAATGTAATGCAAGTTTCATGATCTAATTCTCTAAAACTCTAAACCTGAAAAGATCCTCAATGTGTAATCTTGTAATAAGTCAATATTAAGAAAGGTTTAAGGCTGGGGCCTTATAGTTGGTATCAAAGGTCGGTTTAGATAACTTTAGAGGTTAGGGTATTCTTTAAGCATAAGTGACATTACCATAATGGTTAGGATTTCAGACAGAGTCTTAGTTTAGATAAATTGAATGAGTAAGTATATCTTAGTGTTTATCTTACTCATTAGTACATGATGGTTTTGTTGATATACTCACACTGACCTTTTTGGTTTTAGAAAATGGCTCGATCTAGAAGGAACCAAAGTAACAGTGGATGTGAAGGAAACTGTGACAGTCTTTTGAGAAAGAAACTCAATGATATGGGAGCTGCAATGAGAACTCTTTTGATTATCCTCAACCAACTATCTGGAGTCATGATTGACCACCTAAACCTTGTAGATTTCTCTAAGGCATCATATATGCAAGAAACAAATCCCTACGGAAGTACATGTAATAATCATAAAGGTAAGTGTGTTCAAAAACCTATGTGTCAAATATGTGGAAAGAAACACCTAGAAAAATGTTTCAAAGGGACAGAAATATGCTATAGATGTGGAAATGAAGGTCATAAAGCAAGAACCTGTCATGGAAAAAGGAAGCATCCAGTTGACTCGAGGAAAGGGAAAGAAGTTCTTTCTGAGGGATCAATTGAATGTTTTAAATGTGGTGTGGATGGTCATTATGCAAACACAGGTCCTATGAAGAAGTTTCGTGAATGGGGTCACCAAGAGCGTACAAATGTTTGTTTACCACTACCTAATGCCATTCTGATTGAGGATGAAGAAACTGACAATGACCAATCAAAGGTATGTATTATTTCATGACTATTATTTTCCTATTTTGGAATCTTAGGATATGATTCATGATTTTGTTTGTAGGAAAGAGGTATTTCGGAATAAGTTGGAAAGGAATGGATAATGGATCATGAAGAATGTTGAATGAGTAAGATGTCAACATATAAGGGCTTCAAGAGTTATGGTGAAATTCTTAAGAGTATTAAGTCTATTTTGATTATGGGGTTACATTAGAAGACTTTATATATTATGTGTAACCCTGATGTTTAATATAGGTAAATTTTATTCAAGTAATAGTTATCTTTTCTTTTGTGGACATAGTTATAAAGAACCATTTGTGTTTATATGATCCTTACTTTTGAGGTAATTGTGGGTTACTATATGTTATGATTGAAGTAAAAGGCATGAGATAAAATTGAGGTTAAATTATGTTATGGTTATTTTTGATGATTTTATCCCTTTTTGGGGAATGATTTGAGAATTATATAGTTCTGAAAAAAGGACAACACGCAGACCGTGTGACAACCCGTCGCGTCGGAAAAAGCTGCAGGAATCGAACCCACAACCAAAGTACGACTGGTATTTATCGCCTACCACTGGACTACGTGAAGTCCCTGGTTAGATTGGCTGATTCTTTTTAGTTATATGATTTTATGAATTAAGAGTAAGTTGATTTTGGAGGATATGTGATTAGGATAATTACTTTTCAATGCGAGACTTTAGGAGCAACTAATGTTGTTTGGAGATAAATGTTACGATTTAACATGGAAGACTATGTCACTAAATCCTTCAAATATTTGGGTTTCAATCTTATATTGGTTTACTTTGAAGAATTTTATGGACAAATTGTTTATCGGATGGTCCTCGTTGAACTTTGGGTTTTGTTGGACAAATTTTGGAGATTAAAAATAGATTTTCTTTTTAATGGGTAATCCTTTTCTGGATTATCTGACCTTGTACTATCCTTTTTGGTTTTGGTTTTGGTTAATGCCTAAAGACATGGGATGTATATAGTTATCTTTTGTGGAATAGGTTATTCTCTAGAAGTTGATTATAGTACTCTTAATGCGAACAAGTCTCCCTAAATACTCGTCTTTTGAAAAAAAAATATGAGTTTGAGTAAGGAATCTAGTAAAAGTTGAAAGTCAACATGATAAGTGATTATGCTTCCTTATGAATAAATTCCTCAATAAAAAGTAACTTAAAACAAAAATGTTGTCTATTAACTTTTCCTACTGGGGAACCCAACACCGTTTAACCCATCACAAGTTTGTGATTTTCTTATTGTTAACTTTCTCCTAAACATGTTTTCTATCACTCTCCATAAAAACATGACCCTATGTTTTCTCCTCCATGTCCATGTTTTCCTACATGGAATCCTAGTATGGGTTAACTCGGGTGACCTCTGTACTTATCTTTCTTTATTTTAAAGTGATTGTTTTACCGACTCTTGTTCCGATGTGGGACGTTCAAGGATGTTTCCAAGCGCAATTTTAAAATTGTGAGGACGCAATTCCCAAAAGGGGGGAAGGATGTAACACCCCAGGTAAATAAAGAATATGAAAATTTCATATTTATCCATATTTGTGAATAAAATATTAATATGACTTTAAAGGGGACGCTATGCTCGATGGCGTACCCAACACGCAACAACGAGTTTTTGGGAATCTTATGTTGCACTCTAATAATAAAATAATATTATTTTAAATGGTAGTTAACATGTAGCCTTTGTAATGGCGAGAATGGATAGAAATAACTAAAAAATGATTATATATGTTCTTAAATGTTTTTACATTTATACAATAAACGATAAAGGCTTAAAATACGGAAAGAATTCAATTTTAGGCGTATATGCCCTAGTTTTTACTAAAGGTTCACTTATCACCTTTTGATGGCGAACCGTCATTAAATATAGTTTTGTTCACTCTTAAACATTCTTTTGGACCAAATAAAACTCTTATTAATAATCGGGACATCAAAATTTACTTTTTGTAAATTTTTGGTATCTTTCCGATAAAGTTCATTTTTTAATGAATAGTGTAAAATGTTGTATTTTAATTCAAAACCACTTTTTAATCTAATTTATTTATATGATTAGATTACATTTTGAATTGGTTTTAAAGTGAAATTAGAAAATATTTTTACCATTAAATCCAATAGTGGTCATGGAAATCAATTTCACTTTGAAATCCGACTTAAACTAGTGTCAATCTTTTGATACTTATTGTTTCATAAAAACATGCTATTTGTCATGACAGCGGGAATTAATTATTAAATTAATTAATGTGACTTATATGTTTTTAATTTTTTAAAACAGACTTCATTTTTGAATTCATAATATCAAATATAGCTTAGGGTGAATTTTTGGTAATTTTCTGAAAAACTTCAATTTTTGATGAATAGTGAAACCACTAAGTGGTACTTATAAAGACTGATTTTCCGTTTAAATGAAATTTTGCCATCATTGTGTATTGAATTTTTAAAATCCGACATACATGGTTGTCATTAAGAAGTAAAATGTGGTTCAATGAGATTAAAATAATTTTTTGGTGAATAGTAACTTATTAAGTTTTTAATCGCGATTAGTGGTAATTAGTGTAGTTTAAGGTTTAAATAATGCTTTAATAATATTAAATGACCTAGACACATGTCCCAAACTTATTGGTTGTGTTATGGCCGACCAAGAAAAGCCATGGGTCAACTTGGGGACCCCATGGATCCACTTTGGTTGGGAAATGACATAAATAACTTTTTATTTAATGAAAAGTAAAAATGACACAAACATGATATGTTTTACTAAAACAATTTTTAAGTGGGGTTATACAGGTCATCTTTCTGATAATAAATATTCATTAGAAAGCTAAAAATATTTCCTACATAATAGTATTTTTTTTTATAATTTTTAGACATTAAATAAATTAAATTATTTATGACATAATAATGATGCATCGATGACATCATTATTTGACGATTTAAATAAAATGGAAAGATAATGTAAAATCTATGAACTAAACATGTACAAAACTTATTGGATGAGTGGATTTCAAAGCCTTATCACCATATCCACGAATTATATCAATGTGAGGCCTTTTGAAACCGAAACACATTTTCAAATAAAGTAATATTTCTTTACTTTCCAAAAGTGCCCCTCCTCTCCTCTTATAAAAGGCCCCCACCTCTACCTCATTTAACACACTCCTCAAGCATTTGGCTCGGCCAACCCCTGCCCATTTACTCTCTCCACATCCCTCTCCTCATCCTAGAGGATTCCCTTTGGGCAGAATCCTTTCAAAGGAAGCCTTTAGGCTCAAATCAAAAGGAGTTACACTTTTAAAGGTAATTCATTCTCTCATGTTCATTTGTTTTATTTTGCTTCTCCAACCCCCTACACTCTTTTTATTCACTTATTTTGTAACAACAACAGTATATTATATATACTAGGATGTTGTTATAAGATTTATTCGAGCTACACTCTCACACAACTACATCAAATGGTTAAAGAACATACGGTTTCCGTGGATGATGAAATTCTGCCTCCCAAAACGATGATTGTTCAATACTCATTTAACACCTTCAAAGGTGGCCATTATGATGTAACTATTTTTATATATGATATATAATATGCTTATGTTTTACTTATGCTTCTGTATTTTTCATTTTTGTGTTACCTTTATGGCTTCCATTATGGGTATACGCGATATCTTCATTTAAGGATGTGCGGACTACCGCCCCCTCAAAGTGATTTGATTCGTTAAATACCATATGTGGGAGGTATAAGGGATGGAAATGTGATATTATATATGATATTATACTGGAATTATAATATAACTTTATATCATTATTATTCCATTCTATAAAATACGAAATAGAAATGAAAGTAGAATTCATGCGTACGTACGGCTTACCGTCTCCATGAACGGTGCATTTCATTTCTTACCTCTAAATGATTATGTAATGTTATAAATGCATGCATGTACTGGATATATATGAAATATATGATATCTAAATCATGTATACAATTCTGTATATAATAAACATTTGGCCACACGAACAACATGTAATTGTAAGAAGTCCACCTTCGACTTAAGAACCAAATATCGACAAAACAATCATTATTAACTTAATGATTACATATAGTTTATGACATGGTAATAAGTGATATAAAAGGAATAATTAACTTGAAAAAGGTTCTTAAGGAAGTATAAATTAACTCAAGTTTATTATTCAGGAGATTAATGAACGATCGAGTCAAGTCGAACCCGAGGTAAGGGATCTTATTTCTCTCTTTCTTTTTAAGTACACTCTTTTATGTCATTCCTTTTAAGCTCATATTTCTTATGATCGGGATGTTCTTTTATATTAATCCTACTGTACTTATTATGTTCATATGATGAGAGACCCTATTTCCTCTCATCAGTCCATTTTGGAAGTTTGGAGTGGCGCCGTTAGGCTGCCGAATTTTCGTAAGGGATTTTTCATCTCACTTTTATTCTCGTGAGATTTATGCTACATTTGCCACAATTTCCTTTGATTGGTGTATGTACTTCCATTATTCTAGTCTTTGTGTAATATACTGTCCTTTATGAGTATTTACATCAATGATTTATTTTCCCTCTGTCATGGGGTGTATGTTTTGAAAGATACCCAAGTCGGTAAGGGAACCTTTCACCCTCCTTTTTTTAAAAGACTTCTTTTGTTGGGTCTTTTAATTTAAATATTGTTATGTTGGGATATGTTCTCATATATCATTATTGATGTAAATTATTTGTCCAAGTGATGATATACAATTTTTATCTCTCATCAACTCATTTTGATGTGATGCCGTTAGGCTGTCAAGGGATCATTTTAACCCAATTTCGATTTCTTTGGGTTCAACATGTAGTCATTGAATATGTCATCCATTGAATATGTGTGAATGACCTTTTATTGTTTTAAACTTAATATCCACTCATATTGGGTGTATTTATATTTTTCACTCATACTTTTGAGATTTATTTGTCCTTAATTTAAGGATACCTTCTTTATAAGGGATTTCATCACATTTGACATTTCTATTGAGGGTTCATTGTTGTTATGCACCAATTCACTCTTATATGGTGTATATACTGTCCTTTGGTGTATTATATCATGAAACCATTTATTATCATGATATTATAAAGTTCTGACGAATGTTATTCCTCAATTATTGTATTCAAGTGTCTCTAATTTTGGTAAAACCCCGTTAACCAAAATATCGTTTTAAATATTTTAATTATTTGTTCTTATTAATATCCATGTTTTCAAAATGGATTTAAGGATTTATTTATTTGGATATTAATGGTTTAAAATTTTAAGCATCAAGGTGGTATGGGACTTCATCTCAATCTCCTTTATTTGAGGCATATTTTATTTTATACACAACTTTATTTTATACGGTGTATAAACCCCTTTGAATTTTACATTTATTCAAAAGGAATCTTTTTTATACGAAGCGTTTACTAAACGGCAAAAGGGAATGTTTTTGTCGTACGTATGCGGCGACAACGACTTCTCCGCCGTCGTGACCGTTATTTGAGTTTCAGCTTCCTCTACAAGCCATACCTTCTTTTTTAAAAGAAAAATAAATACCATGTTTTACTTTTCTTTTATTTTGGTATGGAAAATGGTTTTCACAAGGTTTTTGTGTTGTATTGATATCTTGTGATTGAAATGTGGAAATGTTATGTTTCCTTTATGCATGTTTTATGTGATACGATTATGTTATGGTTCTTGGGCATTATTATGAAGACGGGTGGTTCCGTGATAAACTAAGGGCGGGTGAGCCCGATATAGCTCTCCAATGCATTGGGTAATGCGAAGGAGTGAAACGTTAAGGTTTCTCCGAAGAGATTTTGGGAATATACTGTGATGGGTATTCCAAACGTAACCAAGAGGGTTACTCCCTATGTAAGAATGTTATGAATGCCTCAAGATAACTTTATGTCTTATGTTTTCTATGATTTATTCATGATTTGATATGCCTATGTTTTATGGGTAAAGTATGATTTCATTCTTATGTATATATGAACTCATGCTTTCTTTCCATATTTTTATAACCCTTACTGAGCTTTTTATGCTCATCCCAAGTTTTTGAAATGTTTTTCACAGGTCAAGGGAAAGGTACATGATGTGACGATAGTGTCAAGGATGTGTCAAGAAAGAATCCGTGTTTTATTTTAAATAGGGTTCCGTTGATGGGAAGAATGAATATTGTCTTTTATGTAACCACTTTGTTTAAATGTGGAATGTAATGCAAGTTTCGTGATCTAATTCTCTAAAACTCTAAACCTGAAAAGATCCTCAATGTGTAATCTTGTAATAACTCAAGATTAAGTAAGGTTTAAGGCTGGGGCCTTATAATTGTTCCCAAAGGGAATCCTCTAGGATGAGTAGAGGGATTTGGAGAGAGTAAATGGGCAGGGGTTGGACGAGCCAAAGGCTTGAGGAGTGTGGGAAATGAGGTAGAGGTGGGGGTCTTTTATAAGAGGAGAGGAGGGGCACTTTTGGAATGTAAAGAAATATTACTTTATTTGAAAATGTGTTTCGGTTTTAAAAGGTCCCAAATTGATATAATTCGTGTATAAGGTGACAAGGGTTCGAAATCCACCCATCCAATAAGTTTTGGACATGTGTAGCTCATAGATTTTACATTATCGTTCCATTTTATTTAAATCATCAAATAATGATGTCATCGCTGCATCATTATTATGTCATAAATAATTTAATTTATTTAATGTCTAAAAATTATAAAAAAATTACTATGATGTAGGAAATATTTTTATCACTCCAATGACTATTTATAATAAAAAATCTGACTTGTATAACCCCATTAAAAAAATTTCTTTAGTAAAACATATCATGTTTGTGCCATTTTAATTTTAACATTAAATAAATATATATTAATGTCATTTTCCAACCAAAGTGGATCCATGGGGTCCCCAAGTTGACCCATGGGTTGTCTTGGTCGGCCATGACACATCCAATGAGTGTAGGACATGTTTCAAGCTCATCTCATATTATTAAAACATTATTTTTACCCTAAACTACACTAATTACCACTAACCGTGATTAAAAACTTAATAAGTTACTATTCACCAAAAAATTATTTTTATCCCATTGAACCACATTTTACTTCTTAATGACAACCATGTATGTCGGATTTTTGAAATTCAAAACACAGAAGTGGTAAAATTTCATTTAAACAAAAAATCAGTTTTTATAAGTACCACTTAGTGGTTTCACTATTCATCAAAAATTGATGTTTTTCAGAAAAATCCCAAAAATTCACCCTAAGCTATATTTGATATTCCGAATTAAAAAATGAAGTCAATTTTACAAAATTTACAACATATAAGTTTCATTAATTAATTTAATAATTAATTCCCGCTGTCAGAGAAAATAGCGTGTTTTTATGAAACAAAAGTATCAAAAGATTGACACTAGTTTAAGTCCGATTTCAAAGTGAAATTAATTCCAAAGACCACTATTGGATTTAATGGTAAAAATATTTTCTAATTTCACTTTAAAACCAATTCAAAATATAATCTAATAATATAAATAAATTAGATTAAAAAGAGGTTTTGAATTAAAAAACAACATTTTACACTATTCATTAAAAAAATGAACTTTATCGGAAAAATACCGAAAATTTACACAAAGTAAAATTTGATGTCCCGATTATAAAGAAGAGTTTTATTTGGTCCAAAAGAATGTATAAGAGTGATCAAAACTATTTTTAATGACAGTTCACCATCAAAAGGCGATAAGTGAACCTTTATTGAAAATTAGGGTATAAAAGCCTAAAATTGAATTCTTTCTGTATTTTAAGCCTTTGGATAAATGTAAAAACATTTAAAAAACATATATAATAATATTTTAGTTATTTCTATCCATTCCCTCCAATAAAACGTCTACATGTTAACTACCTTTTAAAATAATATTATTTTATTATTAGAGTGCAACATAAGATTCCCAAGAAATTCGTTGTTGCGTATTGGGTACGCCATCGAGCATAACATCTCCTTTAAAGTAATATTAATATTTGATTCACAAATATGGATAAATATAAAGATGTCATATTCTTTATTTACCTGGGGTGTTACACTCTATAATCTCAAATGACCAGACATATCATGGTGAAATCTTATCATGTCTCCTGATTATCATGTGTCCCATCCTTGGTGAAACACACAAGAAACCCTGTTCTATAAAATAAAACTATAAAGGTCTTAAATAGCTATCATCGTATAATTTCTATCGAGACTGTGTGGTAGAAATCTATTTCTATATAAATTGGACCATCTGTGGAGACTTCTACAAGAGACATAGTCCCCGTAAAGTTGCATCAACTGTCTATATTCAAAAAGGGGAAATCAACATGGACTATTGTATAATTCCTTGTAATAATCCATATATACTTTCTATTGATAACTATTGTTGTAGGTGAACTTAGGAAGGCATATTTTTTTCTCCCAATAACCCACAAAATCCAGAATACATGCATATAACATTTCCTTTAGAACATGTACCGTATGCTCTGATTGGCCATGAGTCTGAGGCTGGTATGATGTTCTTTGAATCACATATGTTCCTATAACCCTCTAAAAAACTCTTCCATAATAAAGGCGTTAAGATGGAATCCCTATCCAAAATAATAGTTTAGAGAACACCATTAATCCATAAAACCACACATATGTAAAACCTCTGATCTAATCAACCCTAAATGTCTACTTGATTAAAATGAAATGAGAAACCTTTGTGGTCCTTTAATCGATTACCCACAGAACATCGTTACCTTGAGGATACCTTAGTAAAAAATTCACGTAATACATTGTGAAATCATCCCATTTCTAGTATTGAATATGAAACTTTTATGAATTCTTACCCAGTTTGTGATATTTTTCCTTCATCTACTAATTGGTGTAACATATCTTACCAAAACCACCAACCTCCCTTTTCATACATGTCCACCAGTACTGACAACATATTTCATGGTACATCTTGGTGGCTCTGGGGTACACCATCCATGTTGAGGGAGGAATTCCCACTTAAGATCCTCATGTACATACACTTGTACTAATAAGAGAGCATGGATGTACATGATATCATCCTCTACTACGGTCCAAATAGGAGGTTTATCCTCATCATCCACACTCTCACGTATTAATAGTCCCTCTACATTATATAGCTACCTCATACCTACTATATCAAATAAGGTAGAGCTCACAAGTAAGCATGACATATAATTATTCCCCCGACTCTCACACACCACCATGTGAATCTCAAAGACCAATTTTCTAACCTACCACTCACTACTAGCCTATTACACTGCATATATTTGAGCCTCCATGCTCTATGAATTGGACACTTTTATTCCATTACTAGGCAAGTGGGAATTCTCGAAGTTAGAGGACTCAAGGTACTCCACCCACCATCAGTACCTCAGATTTAGACCATTATATGTAAATAGGTATATAAGGCTTTTCTAGTCTGTGTACACCAAAAAACACTATCCAAGTATATAATTTATTAAAAAACATAATTCATCAACTACCACAACTAGATAAAAATCATATGTCATGTATTTTTGATTTAGTGGCATCAGGTGTCATGGACCATAGGCCACCACACTACCCCCTGCATCAGCCCTTCACCCAACCTCATACCTAATGCTTCATAATGCATATTGTAGATATTTCCTTTTTTGGAAATATCAAGACTGGTTTGATGGTCAACCTCCCTTTATATATGGAAAGTCTATCTTATAAGAATATGACTGTGAAAAATACATGTCCTTATTAGTAAATCATATCAAGGGTGCTTCTATGTGTGAGAAGTCCTCTATGAAATGCCTATAGTCACCTTCTATCACCCAAAAAAACTTTTTTTCAAAAAAATGTTCTTGTATTGTTGCAAAAAAATCTATCACTCTCGCCTTATCTGGTTCTAAAAACACTTCTTTCTAGGAGGTGATGTGATTGAGGACGTGAATTTGATCCATCCAGATGTGGCACATTGTGATCATATAATACAATTGATTCTCTCTCAATGTATTCAAAATTATCTCAAGATGTTTCTTATGGTTGGGATGATTGTGAGAATACACAATATATATTCCAAAAAAATTAATAAAAATTAGTCTAGATAAGGATTGAAAGATTTGTTCATCAGCACTGTGAAAAAACTAGAACATTCATGAGACCGAATGACATAAACAAATTCTCATATATACCAAACGTGATATGAAAAGAGTTTTGGGGAATTTTTTCATGTCAAAAATATACCTAGTGATATCCTGATCTCAATTTGGAATTTAGGATCAATCAGGATATATGAAGCTGATCAAACATATCATTTATCCATTATAAGGGATATTTATTTTTATCCATAAGCTACTTTATCTTCAGATAAGTCATGCATATCCTAAGGTAACCATCCTCCTTTTTTTCAAAAATAATGAAAACCCCAATGGATAATTACAGGGTTAAATAAACCATTTCACATCAAAATACTCTATATATGTATTGAGCTCCTACAACTCTATTTTAACTATCATGTATGAAAGAATGGACACCGGTGATGCTCTTCTAACTAGATCAATGGAAAATTCCAACACTATCACATAGGCTGTAAAATAAGAATGTAGCCATGAAATATGACCATGAATCCATCATACTATTGAGAAAATTCATCTTAACTCACTCATTAATCATCCAAAATACAAACTGGAAATATGGTCCATCATCCTGCGTAGCCCATGATGCTATGGTCCAGCTCTACTTACCCAAAAATCCCATTGACAGTTCTGTGAAATGAATGCACCCTACGGTGATGTGAAAGATTCCCTTTTACAATAGAATCAAACATTAGCATGATAATATAATAGCCTAATAATTTTGGGTATGATGTCAAACTATTTCATCTCAAGGTTATAAATATTCCAGATGAAGTGACAACAACCAAATGTAAGAAGAACTCCCTACAATGGTGCACATTCTACATTCTATTTTCAATTGGTGTGTCTAGAAATAAAACAACTTCTGGAAAAAAACAAGGTAAAGGAGTTTGACAATAGATGTAGATATAAAACTATGAGATGTACCTATATCAAAAAGAGAAGATGAATTAGTAGAGGAAACTTGGATTTTACCTCTTACCATAGACGCTCTGGCACCCTAATCCTCATGGGGAGGATGTTAATAATATAATTGAAATGCATGATGGCCATGTGATATAACCCAACTATATGGAGTAGGCCCAATATGATTTCTCTATGTAACAGCTATCTAGAAAACTTTCACATGGCCACTACTACCGCAAACTAATTAGCTAACACTACTCTAAAACCCTGTCTAATGTAGATTTGAGGAACCTAATCTTGAACCTAGTGTCTTATATGACCGAAAACCAATCACATTGGGAGGGAAGGTCCTATATAAATATTGCACATTGAACATATTCCCACAAGATTGGAACTCATCTGGTTCGTGGTCAGACTTATTCTTTATGTGTCCTCTCCTACCACACTGATAGAAACAGATAGAGCTAACAATACTCATAACATAAAAAGTTTTCATCTAATAGGAAGCCTAAAATGACACTTCCTTCTAAAATATACTTAACAAGTGGGTCATGAAATAGATCTGTTCTAATCTACACCCCTAGATTCTCTTAGGTTCAGTTTTACAATCTGCGACTGAATCACCATCTCAGTGAGAAAAATTAAATATGAACACTTTGACCTGAGATTTAATAAAATGTGGAAGACCATCCTCAAAGGGTCTCTCTCTATATATCTCATTCGTAAGGTACATTGGTGCAATAAACTAAAACTCTATAAAGAATGTCGAGTGTTCCAGAACTATCATTGTGCCCTGCTCAAGGCGCATAAAATTATTATCCCACACTAACCATATAGTTTTTATGTAAATGATTTCATAAAAGAGGGTTCCAAAATCATTCCATCCCATATCTCGTATCCTTTCATACATGTTTATAACATCCTACATGTGCTTTTCTACTCATCATAAAATATTTGGGGAGATATTTACTCTACTCTCAAGAGGTGCCTCATGATGCTTAGTGATAGCTTGTATAATCTCAATCCATAGATCAACTCCTTTGGATCTTCATCCCTAATTATGTGGTAGGATGATGATATTGGAACACTCATGTCATCTCATCCATACACAAGGAATTTCGTAGTGCTTGATGGAATGTATGCATATATGGAAATAAGGACTTATAGAAGTATGCCTAAGGACCTATGTCATGAATAGAAGTTTTTTGCAGTGTGTATTATAGGAGGATTCTCTAGTTTCCCATGACCCACCACCTCCATATTTTGATTGTCACGTCCGTCCTGGTGTACAACTTGAGGTCATCCTGGTGAAAATCCTCTGCAATTCCAAAACACACAAAAAAAGGAACTTGTTCAAATATCATAGATAAAAACCACAAGATGATTAAAAAACATTGTAAAACCATGTCATAACCCATATTGTACTCTTAATGTTTAGACTATAAGAGATCAGTCAAAACAGAACTAGAAAAACTACCTCATTCCAACTGAAAATCCAGATCAAGGTCGAGTTTTTATTTATCATTTTATGTTTCCATTCCGTTTTCATTTCATTTTACATTGATGTTTTATTTAATTTTTTATAACTTATTTATTAAATATATCTAACCAATGGCTCACAAATTGTTCATCTAAGAGGTCTTGTAACCCAACACGAATCCAAAATTTGGTTCCCAATCAATACATATATATCAAATTAACTTTAACTATTGAATTTAAAAGGTGTGTCACTTCCAAGTCTATAAAGATCCATACCCCTTATGAATAGAAATGTGGCTTCACTTCCCTATATACTACAATAATCTATCATAATAAATGAAATAACTATTATAACATCTATCACAGTAATATAAAATGATTAAGACATCATTAATGGAAAGGCATGGTACATGGAATGTGATTTATAACATGTTCCTATATAATGTATGAGATGGAATGCAATCATTTCATCGGGTGGTAAGAAATATAGAACCCACAATTGTATCAAAAGTTAAAAAAAAATATTGTATCACTCAACAATCAAATCTAATATACAATAATTGTTAAAATCCTCAAATAATAATTCTATTTGAGGTTATTTGGCTTTTACCTTTACATGGGGTAGCTACTCCTGGGCACAAATTATTATTGAATTTTATTTCCTTTATATCCCAATACAATTTATCCAAATAACATGTCAATCAGAAAACATCCTATGATACCACATTTAAATGTCTTGCACTGGGATTTCACTCATCAGTCCTCAAATCTCATTGTGAAACATGGGCTCAATTTTATCTCCCAAACTGCCGGAGGCATCCAATAGGAAGTGAAGTTCTAGGTGTTTTATGGGGGAGACTATGGACCCTTTACTAGATTATTTCATAGTTTAAGTTAATAACATAATAATTGCAGAAGAGTTTAAACATGAAGATAACTAAATAATATTTTATCTATGAATTTGTAATCAAAACCCATGTAATGCTATTTATAGATGATGATAGTGGTACATGTCATGATTCATAAAATCATCAAAACTAAGTATATATAAGAGTATATAAAAACATGAATCCAAATTGGAAAAACACAATGTGATATCTCCCAATAACATCATGAGCCTTAGGTCGGAAAAATGATCCCATGTTCCTAAGATGTGATCAAAAAAATTTGTTAGGGAACTTTCCCCTTTCAACACTAGCAACCATATAATCTGTTTGGGTTCCCCAAGGGAGTCCTAGACAAGGTGTGAGATATAATCCCTTTAGTAAACCACCAATAATCTATAAATTTACATGGTGTTCAATATAATAAGCTAATAAGGTAAAAAATCATGTAAAGTTCCCATGGGATGACCACTACTATGAAAATGGTATTATATAGCCTCTTAAGGTTCCCTTCAAAACAAGCATCTTCAAATATATCCAGACAACTGTATAATGAAATAATAACACACAGAGCCCTCCATACATCCATACAAGTGAACTCACCATGAAATTTCTATATAATCTGAATAAATCACATTCCTAGGTCCATTACATATTAACTAAAGTATTAGAACACACATTGTCCAGATACAAGGTGTCAAGACCAATGAATCATCATCGAGTTACTAGAGCATCTCGATGGAAACACAGTATAGAAAGTACTTGGAGTCCTAGGAGCATGTCAGACAAGAAATGTCTAGTGTGAGTCCAAGGATGCCAAATTAAAGGTGTAGCATTTCCCAATGCATCCTATAGAGTCAAGACTCTAGTGGAATAATCCCCACAAGGAGTCTAACACCAAATTTATAATCTATGAAGAGCCGTCTAGAGCATTCATACAATTATCCATCCACTAATAACATTTTCATTCATTACACATAATTCTAACCACTCATGTAATCTATTCACACACCATATTATAACATGGGTATAGCCACCCATTTATTATAATTCACAACTAACCATTTAACATGGTCTTACCCAACCATTTATCCAAAACATAATCAAGAAAGTCAAATGGGTATACCCACCAATTTATCACAATTTCCATATAATAATTTTATAATTTAAAAAACACTCAATAAGTATACCAACTTGTTTAATCAATTAAACCTAATCCATTTATAAAAATATGGCATAACTATATTTAATTAACCTTGGAGGGAAAAAATCTCCTAAATAATATATTCAACTTCAATTTTTTATAGTTAGTCAAAAGAATCATCAAGTTATGAGGTAATCTCAAATCCTATTCTTTAGTTCGTTTAAATTTATGTATTTAATAGAGTCCTCTTTGAAAATGTGCTTTAACTCACCCCATGGGTGTCTAGGGTTATGACAATAGATACCAAAAAATATTAATAGATCCTAAATTCATCAATAAAATATATGATTACACGTATATTAATAAACCAATTAAAATATGGGGTAGCACCAAAAACTCTAGAGGGTGGCATAATGATTTGTAGCTCTATAAAGCACCAAAATTATGAAGAATAGTATTGACTAACTACCTTAGTTTAGGAGTGGAATTATCATCCAATATCAAGTCCTGATTCAACTCATTTTAGGAGAAATTTGAAGAACATCTGAAGAATGAGAAATTAGGGCATATGATCCAAAATCCAAATAGATTAAAAGATATCTTGAACAATATGTAATGGATAAAAATGAATGTATATATTATATATGTGGATCCAATGATAAAAACCTCACCAGAATCAGAGATCAGATGGAGTGTAGAATAGAAATTGAAGTTTAGACTCCATTGAGAGATCCAACGGTGGTGTGGATATGTGCATGGAATAAAATTTAATTTTAGGATTAAAAAAATTAATATAATTATAAATTATTAAATTCAAATGATATAGGGGTCATGCAGTATTGGTGCACAGTTTGGAAAACCATGAACTGTTCATGCATTACATCTTGTGGACTTGGGGAATAGTGTAGGGTTTACCTGCACATTTTACTAGTCATTCAAAACAATGTGAATATCCACTGTCATCTTTTTATGAAATTATAGACCTCTCTACATAGACATGTACCTCATCCCAAATAGTTTTCTTTATACCATGATGCCTATACAACCCCTCAATCTAGTGTCACATGGTTTATTCAAACTATCCCACCTTCCCTAAATGGTCTACAGTAATTGTTCATCTGAATAAACACACCCCAAAATTGTGTTATGAAATATGAGCAAGACTAGACCCCCCTAAAACTACTTTGATCTCAACAGGTATTCCAATTAGGGTATAACTGACCATTCAAATAGAAAAATAAGGAATCCATAGGTCATATGATAACCCAGGTACCTATAATAAATTCTTACAATGCATTTGGTAGTGTTTTAGTCTCATTAGATATTACAAATTTGCCTTTGGAGTGATCCTAATCCATTATGGGAATCTATCCACCAGGGGATATTTTCACAGTAGTTAGCTTGCACATATGTTTATGTCATGAATTATGATTGTAATGCCTCGACACCAGTTACCCAGAGTCGGTGCATTATTACATAACATTGGCACGACACAAGGAACTATATCCCAAATGACCGATCTGTTTAGAATTATTGGAGACAAGATACAAACATTAGTTCAACATTACAACATGAAAATAAATGCAACACTAATTTATTTAATTAGAAATATCCAAGCCTCCTAGATTATTCCAATAAGTCACACATAAATTACTTCTTCATATACTGGGAAAATGAAACATAAGAAAGGGGTGAGCTCAAAGGGTCAGTTAGAGTAATAATTATAGAGGAAGATAATATAATCATTAGGGATAATGAATAATTTCAAACACATGACTTTATTAATAACAAACATGAAGACTTTATGGTAAGAATATGATTTGTGTAAATAATTCCATAATATTACATAATCATCGGTATTATACTAGTTGAATAACTCCATTAACCATCAATATTAATTTCATAATGAGGGAATGTATAATGTGGGACATTCTGAAACATTTTGTCAAGGCCTTAGCCAAGATGTAAAAAAATGATTATGGCCTAAACCAAAATAATATATCAAATTGGGAAATCCATTATCCAATTCCTTGTGTTATTGACTCATGAGACCTACCGATGCACCGAGGAGCTGTAGCAGGATCCACCCATGACTTACTAAGTCCAATACATTCCACATATGAAAAAAGATGAAACATAACATAAACATTCGTATTAAAACTAGCATATGAAATATCAATAGTTTATCAATAAAATATGAGTGGAATAAAAATAAAAACATCAACATTCAAACATATCACATTACTATAAATACAATATGAAATATTTTTATCACAATAAATTAACTTCAAATATGTGTAAAATTTATCAAATGATGTTGACATAGATAAATTCAAAACATTTTGAGAGAAGTATCTCTTGCTATTTTGAAATAATTTAAGAGTCAAATAATTATAAAAGAAAGCTTTTATTTTGAATATTTTATTATATTATTTTAATAAAAGCTTCGATAATATTATAATGGTGTAAAATATCTGCACCTGTTGTATAAGTTAAAAAAGGAATTCTTACCCTAATTTTGACGAAAAGGTCATAAAATAACTTATTTGGAATACAAAAAAAAGACTGATTTCAGAAAATATAAGTTAAAATAAGGGTATAAATTACTTTAACTCATAGTCCAGTAAATATTAAAAATGATTTAAAATATAATTTTAAGAAAATCAGGATGTTGATAATAATGAGTTACCAGTAGATACTTACGTATTAACAACCCCAGATAAGTAATGAGATTATAAAATAAACCCTCACCTAGTACTCTTCCATAGTTGATGGTATGGTAAACTAGTGTATAATAGTTAAAATATTTTTTTTAAATTATACCTAATATATATACATAACAATGTTATCATTTATGATCCTATAATATTTCATTGTTAATAATATTTTAGTAGCATCATCTTTTCAGGTGCTCACAGATTCATTTTCCTTTTTATGATTCATTACGTAAGCTATGTTTGTTATGTATAGGATGTATTTGATCCATTTCCAGAATTATATTATGTTTTTAGACATTATTTTTAATCATAAAATAAAAATTAACGTTGAATGATTATGATGGGGAATGAATCTCATCACGTTCATAGAGACGGTATTCCGTACGTACGCACGAGCGACAATATCCTTATATTAATGGTGGAATCGTATATAATTGGATGGTATATCATATATATAGAATCATTAACATGTTATATTTATTATTTACATCAGTTATACTCATAATTATAACCATCCAAATAGTGAAGTGTTTTAATAACAAACTACATCTCAACGTGGAGATGGTAAGTCGTACGTACACACGTATGGAGACTTTGTCATTTATGGGATAGATAGAATAATGAATATGGTTTTACTGTATTTATAACAACATAATAGTATCTAGAAGGTATTGTAGTTATTATTATGGTATGGAAACAACAAAGAAAGAGGAAGTGGATCAAGAAATGAACTTGAAGGAGGGTGGGGAAATTATTACCTCTTCTTCAGGTGATTCCTTTTGAGTCGATTAAAAGGGATCATTAGGTTGGATTTATGTTCATGGTAAGGACTCTAGGGCTATGTGACGGTAGTTGGGAGGATATTTGAGAACTTTTTTGGCTGATCCAATTGGATTAGGATTAGTGATTTTGGGAGAAGGTTAAGTACCCTTCTATAAGAGAGGTGAGAGTCACTTTAAGAAAAGTATGAAATATTATTTTATTATATAGTCACATTTAGTTTATAATGAATAAAAAATGATCCGTTTCAAGGATAAGGTGGTGATGGGTCAAAATATTCTCAAACAATAGGTTTTAGACAGGTTTATGTCACCATATTAACCATATCATTAAGTTTTAACTCTTAGTTATAAAGTTTCACTTTTACTATGTATTCCTGTATTATTATAATTAATTGTTAATAAAATTACTAAAAACCAAGTAAACAAAAAGCGGTTCATTATTGATATATAAAACCTTATGTCATTACTTTGGCTGAACATTAGATTTTTTTGAATATTATATCAATTAATTATATAGTATTTGTTTTAAAAACTAATTTATATCAACTTTGACACTATTTGGTATATTGTTTATGTTAAAGTCATAAAATCTTGATTAACTCAAATGAAAATCATTGAATCAACCCTAAAAAGTAATATTAACATATAAAATTATGGGAATTCTTCAAAAGTCTCAAATTACATTTATTTTGATATTTGTAATATGAATTATTTTAATCATTCATTAATAATTTAATTACTACATCATCATTGTGTCATAATTAAATGAGATTATTTAACGTTTAACAATAATAAATAAAAATATATTATTTAGGAAATCTATTTTACTTTATAATAAATATTTTTAGTCGAAATGATAACTTATAGAACCCCTTGTAAAACATGTTTTACTAAAATATTTGTGTTTATGTTATTTTGGTCATTACATTAAATTAATTAATATAAAGCGTCATTATCACCCTCAAGTAGATCAATGGGGTCTAAAATAGACACAATGTTTCCCAATGTCAGACATATATAAACCAATATAATTATGACACTTGTTAGGGTAATTTAATATTATTATAATAATATTTTTTTACCCTTATTTTCCATGTTTACCATTTAACCATGGTAAATAAAATATTTACTGATTTAATATTCATAAGGTCTAAAAAAGATACCTATTTACACAATTTTCACCTCCTGATTCCAAATATGGAATCCATTTTTCCATATTCAAAACACCAAATTTGAAGACATTAATTTAAAATTAATTCCCATTGTCAAAACAAAAAACATTTTTTTAAGAAATAATAAATATCAAAATATTGACACTTGTTTGTCTTCAATTTAAATGTAAAATTACATCCAATGACATATATTATATTAAATGAGAAAAATATAATATAATTATACGGAAAAACCTTTAAAATCTATAATTATTCTCTAGAAATTATTTCGATTAAAAATGTTGTTTTTATTTAATATTTAGTATTTTTCACTATTCATAAAGAATTAAAAGTTTTCAGAAGAGTACCTAAAATTCACCCTATGATAATTCTGATATTTCGAATCAAAAAAAGATTTCCTTTTTTAAATGAAATTATAAAATTTCAAAAAGTGGGTATTACTACTCATAACTACTAGTTTGATTGGTCGTGGTATGTTAGAATCTGGAAGTTTCTTACAGCACAAGCTATAACATTATTCAAAAGGAAATGTACTATGGAAGATCGGGGTGTTACATTCTCCCATCCATCAAATAATTTATTCATCAAAATTTCTAGAATATGACACCCAAAAAATTTACATGATTCTCCGTCAAATGTTACTCTGGTTCCAACTTGGCATCTTCAATCTTATGGTTTCTCCATTGAACTTTTACCAGACGATTCGTTCAGTTTCTCAGAACTTGTTCTTTGGTATCAAGAATTATGATAGGATTTTCTCAATAATATAGGTCTTGTTCTAGTTTTATTTCTTTGTAGGTGAGTACATGCATTGGGTCATGCATGTATTTTCTCAATAGTGATAGGTGGAACACATCATTAACATTGGAGAAACATGATGGCATTGCTAAATGGTTAGCTAAAACTTCAATTATTTCTAGAATTTCAAAATGTCTTATATACCTGGGACTCAATTTACCCTTCTTACCGAAATGTATAACCCCCTTCCATAGAGATACCTTCATGAAAACATGATCACCTACTTGAATTTACAAATCCTTCTTCGATTATCAGCATATCTCTTTTGCCTACTTTGAGCTGCATTGATGTGGGTTTGGATACTATTTACCTTTTCCATTATTTAATTAATATGTTCTGGGACTATGAGTTTTTATTCACCAATATCATCCCAACATGTTGGTGTGTAAGATATCTTCTAATATAAATCTTCATATGGTTCCATATAAATACTTGAATTGAAGCTATTGTTATAGGAAAATTCTACAAGAGGACTATATTGATCCCACACACCTTTGAGTCAAGTGGTAATGATCTCAAAATGTCTTCCACAATTTTAATAGACCAATCTGATTTCCCATCAGTTTGAGGGCAGTAGGCAATGCTCTAATGACATTCAGTATCCAGGGCCTTCTGAAGACTTTTCCATAATCTTGATGTAAAATGGGGATCACGGTCAGAAAAAATCAACATGGGTAGTCCATGAAGTCTTACAAAATCATTTATATATATTCGTTCTAAACATTAAAGTGGTAAATCATCTCTTATATCAGGAAAATGTCCTGACTTGGTATGATGGTCAACAATTACCCATATTACATCATTCCTTCAAGGTGCCCTTGGTATTCTCAGGACAATGTCCATTATAATATCATCCCATTTCCACTTAGTTATGGGAAGGGGTTTCATGACTCCTCCATGATGTTTCCTTACAGTATTCACTAGTTGACAAACAATACATCTTGACACATAAGTAGCAATATCCCTCTTTATGTTATCCCACCAAAAATGTTCCTTCAAATCATTATACATTATAGTGTGACCTGGGTCAATTTAGAAATTGGAGCTATGTGTATCATCCAAGAATACCCTTTTTAGATCAGTTATATCTGGAACATAAAGTCTCTTCCCAAATTTCAATATTCCATCTTCATATACGAAGTCAATAAATCTACCATCATTCAAAACATTAATTCTATTTTAAAACTAATCTTCATCAGCCCGAGAACTATTTATCCTTTCCATTATAAATGGTTTGGCAATAATTTTTAAAAGTATCGATGAATCACCTTCCATGATTATTCCCATATCTATCTTTACTAGATCCATGAACACATGATCCCTTTCAACTCTCATCTTGTTTAGAATTCCATGATCCTTTCTACTAAAAGTATCTTCCACCTTATTTTCCTTCCCTGTGTGGTAGTGTATAGTGCAGTGATAATCTTTGAGTTGTTCAAGCGTTCGCATTTTCCTCTTGTTGAGTTTATTCTATGAGAAGCTATAGCTTAAACTCTTATGATCAGTATATATATATATATATATATATCCCATTTTCACTATAGACATAGTGTCTCCATATCTTCATAGAAAATATTATAGCTACTAACTCAAGAACATGAGTAAGACAGTTTTGTTCCTGAATTTTTAGCTATCATGATGCATTGGCAATAACTCTTTCACTCTGTATAAGGACACAAACAAGTCATTTCATTGAAGCATCATTATAAATAACAAACCCATCATTTCGAACGGTAGATTTAGGATAATAAAATCGAATAATCTTCCCTACAGTTCTTCCAAACATTCCTCACACTCTTTTTTCCATTCAATTTTTACCCCTTTACGTGCGAGATTAGTTAATGGGTTAGCTAATCGGGATAAATTTTGTAAAAAACGCCGATAATATCCTTCTAAACCAATAAACCTGTATAACTTAGTTATTCTTGCCGAAGCTGGAAATTATTTTATTGATAATTATATTGAAGGATCAATAGTTATTCAATACTAAGAGAAAATATGGAAAAGAAATCAAATATCATGAATCGAGAATTCACACTTGCTAAACATCCCATATAATTAATTTCTTCTTAGGGTTTTCAGAATGGTGCACAAGTGATTTTAATGCTCTTCATAGATTTGGGAGAATACCAAGATATTATCAATAAAAACCACTAAAAAGACATCAAGATATTCCTTGAAAACACTATTCATTAGATCAATGATGATAGAGGGTGCATTATTCATCCCAAAAGGCATTACTGTAATATCGAAATGCCCATACCTAGTTCGAAATAGTGTCTTCGGAATGTATTCCTTCTTCATGCACAATTGATAGTATCCATATAAAAGGTAAATATTTGAAAAATATTGATCTCCATGAATTTGATCGAATAAATCATCAATGTGAGGTAGGGAATACTTGTTGTTTATTATTATAGCATTGATCTCTCTGTAGTCAATGCTCAAACTCAAAGATCCATATTTTTATCTTAAAAAAATGGATAGGGGCTCCCCATGGAGAAACACTAGGGTGAATAAATTCTTTATTAATCAATTCCTCTATTTATTTATTTAGTTCCACTAATTCCAAATAGTCTATTCAATAAAGATTCATGGATATGGGCCTTGAACCAGGAATTAAGTCAATGGAAAACATAATTTCTTTTTTTTTGAGGATGTGTAGGTAAATATTCTCCAAACACATGAACATATTATTTCACAATAGGTACATCCTCTATTTTAGCATTCCTTTCCTCTCCCATAGTTTTTTCATTCTCTTCCTCCCTAATAATTTAATTTATAAGAGCTACTAGGGGTAAATATATATAAGAATCAGACAGGGATGTTTCTTCTCTAAAGATAAGGTACTTATTTAAGTTCATCCAAAATTATATCCTCATACTTATTACGATAATTTTTTTCATCATGAACCAAAATATAATCCATACAGAAGATTATATCAAATTCAATCATGGGATTGACAATGAGATCAGTGGATAAAGAACATTTATATGCCATAATGGGAACTGATTCACAAAACATTGTGGCAATGATACATCCCTTAGGAGTTTTGACCACCAACTCCTTTGTTAAATAAAATTGTAAATCTCTAATTTTATTTGAAAACTAGGATGATATGAAATCATTTGATGATGTAGAATCAAATAATGCATTGTCTAAATATGAGGAAATAATTAAATTACCTGCCACCACATTTTTTGGAGCTTCAACCTCAGCAGTAGGGATCACATAATCTTGTCCTTGATCCCTTGGACTTGTATATTATATTATTCCTTAGTCCTTAGGACATTCATATGCATAATGTCCCATATCCCTATAATTTTATCATTGAATATTGGAATCTTCTTTATTCCCCATACAATCACCATCAAGATGGCCTTTCTGCCCACATATGTTGCATACTATGTTTACTTTCAAATAGGTACTAGGGTGATTACCTCAATAATTATCATAGGGTGTAAATTTATCTATTACCTTATTCATTGTTTCCTTATTTCCATTCAAAGAGTGTTCAGAGGATATCTTCTTCTCTTTCTTTTGTTTAATGTCGTAAGAGTTAGAGAATTCCTTTTTTTTCTTGATATCACATGAGACAATATCTTCGTATGATGAGAATGATTGTGAGAGTAATTCTTGATGGATTAATGGTTTAAACCAAACAAATAAATGATCAATGTTACTTCTTGGGTTATGTATATAATCTGCAGCATGCCTTGCTAACCTTGTACTATTAGCTTCATACATTTTGACATTCTCATCCCCTTTTTCCCATAGACTCATAAATTCCCATACCATATCCACTTGATGGTCACAATGAAAGTATTTTTCTTAGAAAATATCTTTAAAATACTCTCATTCCTTACATTATATATCTTCATCCTCATTTGTGTTTTTAATTAATGACCACCATTGAATTGAATATCCCATGAGGTGATAAAACTCCCTAAAAAATGTTTCCCATTCGCTACTCCCGAAATCATGAAATATTTTTTCTAAGGAAAATATCAATTTCTCAGGTACAAATGGATTTTTATACCCATTTAATGTTGGTGGTTGTTTCGTCATGAAGATGTTTAACATTTAACCTCCACGTTATGGATGAGGGTGATTCATAAGGCTGAGGTTATTATTCATAACCTTAGTGAGTTGTCTCAGTATGGTAAAAAGCTGATCAGCACCAGTTGCATCACCAGCTCCACTATATTTATCTTGAGTTGGAGGGAAGTCCCTACATGGATTATGTGCATTGATATGGTTTCCATTCCATCCACTACGTTCCATTTATAAACACTAACATAAAGTAGATTAGTTTATGAATCACAATACATTATTCCAAACATGTTAAACACTTAACATAAATTGAACTATTTGTGGATATAATCCATAATCATAAAAAAGTTTTCTTTGACATAGTATATAATCATATATCCTTTATACTGGTTCTAAAAGAAAATTTGATTTATCCAAAGCATATCCTCAAGGAGTGTCCTAACCAAGAGTGCTGCAAAGACTGCTGTCATGTACCAGGATACCCCAATTCAAGCCCGAAACTATTTGTCAGTGTTTTCACTCCAAGGTACTTCTGTACCAGATCCTCCTCTACCTACTCATATCTAGACATGCATTTATTGCTGGGAAAATACACAAAATCTAAAAATTTCCAATATTATAAGATGTTCTTCTAAACTAATCCTCAAAGTCTATCTTTGGGTAATGTGCTCGAATCAGAGTATATCTAAATATAGTTTCCATGGTTTTTAGTAAAATTCCACTGGTACCAACTGTAACTCTCCAACCCCAGTAACCCAGATTCGGTGCATTATTAAATAAGATTTTAATGATACTAGGAATCATGTCCTGAAAGAATGATCAATTCGGTATTCCTAGAAACAATATACATACATAAGTTAAACATTACAACTGGAAAAGAAATATAACACTAATTTATTCTATAAGAAACATCCAAACCTCCTAGATTATTCCAACAAGTCACTCATAACTAAAATCTTTATAAAATGGAAAAATGAAACACAAGGAAGGGGTGAACTCACACACTCAAAAAGAGTAAGAAATATAGCGGAAGATTACATAATTATTAGTCAAGGATAATAATTGAAAAAACACACCTTTACAAATAATAAACATAAACACATTATGTTAGCAGTGTGAGATAAATAAATAATTCTATAAAAAACATAGTATTGGGTATTCTAATAGTCTAACAACCACATGAACCATCAGTGTTATTTTCATAATGAGGGAATAGATATTGCAGGGAATTCTGAAACATTTTGTCAAGGCCTTGACCAAGATGTCAATAAATGATTAAGGCCTTGGCCCAAACCATATATCAAATTGAGAAAGGCACTAGCCAATTTCATGTCTAATGGTCTCATGAGACTTACCAATTCACTGAGGAGATATAGAGGGCTCCACCCATCACTTAAAAAGTCTAATACATTCCTCATATGAAAATGTTGAAATATAACATAAACATGTATATTAAAACTAACATACGAAATGTCAATACTTTAACCATAAACCATGATAGGTATAAAAATAACACATCCATAGTAAAAAATATCACAAAAACACAAAATAAATTATGGAACATTTGTATCATAACAAATAAACATGAAACAACTGTAAAATTTATAAAAGGATGTTGATATTGATGAAGTCAAAACTATTTGAGAGAAATATATCATTCTATTTTGAAATAATTTAAGAGTAACATAGTTATAAAAGAAAACTTTTATTTTGAAAATATTTTTATAATCCTGTAAGTGAATCTTCGACGATGTTATAATGGTAGAAAATTTCCGCACACGCCATATAAGTTAAAAAGGCATTCTTACCTTAATTTTGTCAAAAATTTCTTAAAGAACCTTCTTTGGAAAATTATGAAAGGATACATTTCAGAACATATATGGTAAAATAATGGTATAAATGACTTTACAACATAATCTATTAAATAGTAAAAATATTTTAAAATACTTTTTTTTAAACACGGATGTGGATGATAAAGAGGTCCGGGTAGATACTTTCGTATTAACAACCTCAAATAAGAAATGATATTGTAAAATTAACACTTACATTGTACATTTCCTTAGTAGATGATATATTAACCTTTTGTATAATATTTAGAAATTGATATTAAATTATACGAAAACTATATACATAAATATTATATCATATATGATCCTATAATATTTCTCTGTTACTAAGATTTCAGTAGCATAATCGTTTTGGGTGTTAAGTGATTCGTTTTCCTTTATATGCGTGGTTCTATAAGCCAATTTTATTATGAAAAATATGTATTTGATTAATATCTATGATGATATTTTGTTATTAAACATTATTTTTAATCATAAAATGATAATTATTCATTAATGATTACGATTGATAATGAATTTCATTCCATTCATGAGGACGGTAATATGTACATACTTACGAGCGATAATATCATTATATTGATGGTGAAATCCTATGTATTTGGATCATATATTATATATAAAAGATATTTTAAAGGTTATACTTATTTTATATATCAGTTATACTTGTTATTATACCCATCCAAATAATGAAGTGTTTGAATAACAAACTACACCACGATGTGGAGACAGTAAGTAGTACATACACAGGTATGGGGAATTTTTCATTTATAGGATAGATTGAAAAAAGAATATGGTTTTAACATATTTATAAAAACATCATAGTATGTAGAATGTCTTGGATATATTATTTTGGTATGGAAAAAACAATGAAAGTGGAAGTGGAAGAGGAGAAGAACTTGAAAGAGGCTGGTGAAATTATTACCTCTTCTTCAGGTGTTTCCTTTTGATTTGATCAAAAGGGGTCCATAAGTAAGCTTTCTGATAAAACTAAGGAATATATACAGATGTTAGTGTTTTTGGGAGGATATTTGAGTATAGTTTGGCCAATAAAAAATTCTTTTGATGGGTGATTTTTAGAGAAGGGGAAGTACCCTTTTATAAGAGAGGTGAGAGTCACTTTATGAAAACCTTGAAATATTATTTTATTATACATTCATATTTAGTTAATAATGGCTCAAAAATAATTTATTTTGAGGATAAGGTGGGGATTGGTTGAAATAATCTCATATAATAAGTTTCATACTGGTATAGGCCACCATATTAACATTATCTATTAGATTGAACTCTTAATTAAATTGTTTAACTTTTACCATGTCTTCTAGTACTATTATAATAAATGGTTAATAACCATACTATAAAAACACAAGAGAACCACAAGTGGTTAATTATTGACATATCTATATTTATCTAAACCCTCTGGCCAATCCTTAGATTTTTATGAATATTATATCAATTAATAATAGAGAATTGGTTTTTAAAAACTAATTTGTGTCAATTTTTACAATATTGGATATTTTGTTTTTGTTAATGTCATAATAACACGATTAATTCAGAAAAAAATCATTTAATCAACCCTAAAATGTCATATTAACATATAAAATTATTTTAATTCCTCAAAAGTCTCAAATTACATTTATTTGGATATTTATAATTTCAATTATTTTAATCATTCATAAATAAGGTAATTATAGCATCCTCATTATGTCATAAAAAATTGAAATATTTAAAGTGTAAAAATTATAAATACAATACAATTATGTAGGAAATATTTTTAGATTTATAATTATTATTTAGAGTCTAAAATATATCTTATATTACCCCAAGAAAAAATTATTTACTAAATGATATATTTTTATGTCATTTTTGTCTTTAATTTAAATTAATTAATATAAAATATCATTATCACTCTCATGTGTCTCCATGGGTTCCCAAAATCGACCCATGGATGTCCATGGTTAGACACGTATAAACCTATAGGAATAAGACACAAGTTAGGATAATTTAATATTATTATAAAAATATGTGTTTACCATTATTTACCAGATTTACCATTTAACAATGGTAACCAAAATATTTACTGAATTAAATATTCATAATGTATAAAAATAGTTGCGAGCAATTAACATAATTTTTACATCCTGATTCAAAATGTGGAATTTATTTTTCAAAATTTAAAACAAATAATTGGTGGAAATTAATTTAAAATTAATTCCTATTGTCAAACCAAAAAGATTGTTTTTAGGAAATAATAACTATCAAATGATTGTCACTTGTTTATATGCATTTTAAATGTGAATTTTCATCCAATGACCTATATTATAATAAATTTTAAACATATAATATAATAAAAATTAAAAAACATTAAGATTTAAAATTTAACACTATAATTTATTTTGATTCAAAAATTTGTTTTTAATTAATATTTAGTATTTTTCTTTATTCATAAAAAATTTAATGTTTTTAAAAGAGTTTCCAAAATTCACCCTATGCTATTTTTGATATTCCGAATCCAGAAATAATGTCCTTTTTTAAAAAGAAAATTTATAAAAGTTCAAAAAGTTGGTATTACAATTTATAATGGCAAGTTTTATTGGTCGTGGTGTGTTAAAATCTCGATATTTAGTACAAAAAAAGCTATTCCATTATTTAAAGGGAAACATACCACGAAAGCTTTGGGTTTTAAAATGTTCATGATAAATTAGAAATTTTCAATTATAATATATCAATATTGTATTTAATATTTTCTTCCATTAATTACTCTTGTACCTTCACTTTTTGGATATCTTATTATTCTATTGAATCATACCTTATATATCAGTATCATTTTTATTCTTTTATAGGTATTTTTAGATCACACATTTCATTCATGTATTCCATAGGTTATCTAATGATGTTTTTGGATCTCTAATGGATTTAGGATCTCATTTCAGTGATTAAAATAAGGATTCCATGATTTAGATTACATTGATGTATTAGGGTCATGTTATTCTAAAGACACCACGCCTCAAAATCTTTTGGTTATAATTAATATCTTTTTTTTGTTTAAAATCATTTAATGGTATGTGTAAAAGACCTCAGCCTCTATATTTAGTATCAGAGAAAATTATTGTTAACCATTTGAAACTAGGATGAGAAATCCTTAGTGAGAACACTATGGTTATGTCAAAGGATAAGACATGGATTTGAAAAATATTTTCATATCTTTGTGAAGTACAAAGAGAATGGTTTTGTAGGAATTACTTACATGTTTGGATACTAAAACATGATGTGGTTCTAGAATAGATTTAAAATGTTTTAATAACTCCCAGAAAAGAACATCATCTTAGACTCAAGCATTTTCAAGTATAGGATAACATGTCGTACTATACACCCTATTTGGAACTACTAGGGGATATCCTCAGAAAATTCACATACTCATTACAAAACATCACGAAGGAATTTAATACGTGATACTCATGGATGAACTAGGATAAAGAAATTATTATTTTTGTTGATATGTATGTGATTGGTTGTATGTTTAAAGGAATAAATACTTCATTTAAGGTTATAAATTATTGATGTATTACATTTTGACTATTATTTTTTGTGATACATATGTTAATATAATTCTTGGGGTTTAGTATTGGATTTAGTAAAAATGGGCTATTTAGGATGAATGCTTTTCTATTTTTTAGACATAAGATCAAAGGTATTGGTAACCTATACTATTTATCTTATAACTAATTTTAAAGTAATAAATAACAATTAATATTATTTGATTTTGTGCGTAAGATGAGTATGATATAAAACAATATTTTCATAAAATGATTTAATTATTAATGTAATTTTTAGGATTATAATCATACTTGTTGGAATGATTTTTTAATTATTTTAATACTGTAATAGACAAATTACCAAATGCACTCTAGGTGGAAACCCATCACATCCGGAAAAGCTATGAGGCTTGAACCCACAAAGAAGGGAAAAAAAAGTGCAACACCTAAAACAAGAATATGTGATGTACTAGTTATTATAAAATTCTTTTTAACTAAAAATATTTATGGATAAATTCTCTGTTGATTTTGGGAAACATGTTCCAGTAATAAATATTTTTTAAATTTTAGTATTTTGACGAGATTAATGTTAAATTAGAAATGTTTTTGTTAGATATTTATATATATAACCACTAGGTCAATCATAAAAGAATTTTTTTGGGAATTATAATATCATATTTTAAGAGATTTTTGTTGAAAGGGTATGATATAGTCATTATGGTTAAAATCATATTTCTTTCTAGGGTTATTTAGGTTATTTATTTAATGAATTCTCTTTGTAACCCATTTTGTTTTATTATTGAATCTATGTGATTAATATATTTATATCTCTATTAGGTATTATATTAACTTTTACTGACCATTTTTGGTTTTTTGTTAATTTATACAGAGAAGAGGAATATATGAATTTCTTTTTGTTGAGTCATGTGACCCATTAGATGTTAATCTTAGTGCTCTAAGAATAAAAAATCATATTAAATAACCATCAATTACAGAAATTGATAATTATTTAGTGAAAAATACATAATGAATGAAATTAGACACATAAATTCAGTATAATTCTATATGTTCTTTATACATATTGTTAATGACCACTTAACATTAGGAAAATTATATTTAGAAATAAAATTTATTCATTCTCAATAATTATTTGACTCTTCCCTCTTAGAAAATTACATCACTACCACCTTAATGGATCTTATTTCTTAATAATTATTTTTGTTTACCACTTGTGTTAAAATTTTGGTAAACCATGTTTTGTGATTACCTTCATATTTCTCATCCCAACGTTTTATGTGAATTTTTTATTAACCCTTTTTACAAAGAGGGATTTTTCCAAAAGAAATTATTAAGTATCAAACATGGAAAAAAAATTGAATCATAGGGAAATTATTTATTTAGTGGTAGAGGGTATAATGAATCACCCAAAATTTTTAAAATATCTATTTTGTCTATAACATATTCAACGTTTAACTACTTATTTAAATGAAACTAAAATATTATTAAAATATTATTATTTTAATGTGATTATTTTGACCTTACTATTAAATTGGAGGGTATTTATAGGAATAACTATATTATGGAATGTATAAATTTCAAACTAAATATAATTTTATTTATAAATTATATCTTTCTAGTCACTCAATATTATGTAATATCATTTTATATATCGAAGATATGTTTTTATATGATATTTATGGTTTTTCTTATAAAATAATATAACTATTTTTTTGGATATCATAGAAAATTTATTCAATAAAATGAAATTTTGTTTTCGAAATACATATATATATATATTAACATTTAGAGAAGGTTTGGGTTTTTTTCAATAATATTAATTTTTTGGTGAACAGTTAAAAATATGAATTTTTAGTATATTCTCATTTTCTAAAAAATATATTAGGTTATTTAAATTTACCATTTTTATTTTAATCTGATTAAAAATTATCAGAAGTATTTTTTTGTAAAATTAAATTGTTATAATTACATTATTCTCTTCCTTATACTAGATTTTATTATAATACTACTCTAAGGATTAAAAACACATTTTTTCATAAAATAATTTTAATGTCCACAATATCTATCCATTTTAATTAATTAAAATAATCATTATTGAGGAATAATATTAATTTAAGTTACATATTATATATTTATATATATGAATTTAAATTAATTTTGTTATATTTACCTATCATATAAATAATATGGGATCATGTTTTCCCTAAAAATGCATATCATGAAATACTTTTTATTCAACACATCTACTGGTTTAATTTTAAATTAAATTCTTCCACATATAAAATATGAATTTGAAAAAATGTATTACATTTTTTTAATCATAATAAATATATTATATAATAATTTTAATATATTTTTTGACCATAAGGAATCCTGAAAATAGTACAAATTATTTAATATAGTTATGATGAACATGGGTTTACCAGGGGTTAAACTAAAATGATAAGGGTTAAAAATGAACCAAAACATGTCTAATTCCCATTAATGGAATATATTTAGACCTTATGAACAAAATGGTCATAAATATCTCATTGTGTATCCTTATTTCAGAGAATGTGAGATGTAAGAATTGGTAAAATTTGAAATTTACAAAATGTGCCACTCACCTCAATTATAAAAGGCCACCCACTCTCATATCCTCTTCAAACATAAAAAACCCATTGTATTTCCCAATACATACAAAAATAAAATTTAATATTTCTCACCCTCATCCAAGAATACTTTTTTGTAACAAATATAACCTAGTTTGGCTTGTAGTGCAAACCTAATAAAGTAGTATGAAAGATATGGGACATCAATAACCAAGTATTTTATTTAATTTATTATGAAACAAAATTCTAGTATTATTAAAACAAGGTGATATAATAAAATATTTTTCTTCCATATTATATTATTATTTTAATTTAATTACCTTAAAATTTTTTGTCTCCATAAATTTTAAATGAAACAAATGATTGGGTGTGCGACATACTACCACATCACGAACCGATGTAATTCATTTTGAATCACCACATATCACAAATGGATATAATTATGTATCTAATATTGAAATATTATATTTATAATATAATATTAATTATTAAATTTTAATATCACATACACCATCTTAATTTTCATTACATGGGGAATATGATAATGCCACTTGTGTGTATAATGGACTACCACCACATAATGTGATGTGATATATTTTTCACATATTTTTCAAATTGAAGGTAATAATGATTAATTTAATGTTTATATATGATAATAATTAAATATTAATTAATTTATAAAACAAATATGTCATATACTTTCATATCTTATAATATATTTAAAAAATAATATCATTTCTCGTGTGTATGGAGGACTACAGCCTCATGAAGTGATGTGATTAATTTTTCTTACCTCATCACATGGATGGTATTTTTAAGTAAATTTTTAGAAATAGTATAATATTTATCATATAATTATAATGATATAATAAAACAACCACATACATTCATTCCATCAGGATTGTAAAAGAATTGAAATGTTACTCATGCATTCGTATAATCTAACATCTTCATGATTATAACATGGTTCATTTTTTTCTAACAAAATTTTAGGGTTGGAATTAAGAATATAATACAGGTATAAAAATGATAATTATTCATTGATTTCGATCATGAATATTTCTAATTAAAAAATCTATTTATCTTAATTAACATACTTAATAGATTTTGAATATATTAGTTGTACATCATCAAAACATTCGACATGAAAACAAATTATTAAGTAATTTAATATGACATGGCAATGAATAAAATAATAATAATAATGTTGCAAAATATTCACAATATTTTAAATAATTAGGATAATTATATTATTTAGATTAATAATGAAATCTCATGATGACCCATGTAGAAAATAAGGGGCCTCTATAAACAACCCTTTTTCAGGAAATGACCACACTCTCTATAACCAACTTCATATATATTAAATTATATATAACTATTAAAAATTTTATATATTCTTGTTTTAAATATATAAATGTATTATTCTCACCCCCTTTTATTTGTTATATTTTTCTTTAGGACCATTTCTCAAGTCCCATCTTTGAGAAATGTCTCTTGATTATGTTACAAAACAAGATTAAGAAACCCATTTCTCTCCTTAGGTAATTTTTTTTGTTTATGTAATAACTATATTAACTTTTGTGGTACATGTACTAATGTACATAATATGAGTTTAATGGGTTGTAAAATAATTAAATATCCCTCTAATGAATTTAATAATGTTTTTGTATCATAAGACATCATGTATGAGATTAGGGAGTGAACCTAATCTATTATGGAAGCCTACTCACAATGTGATATTGTCTATATACTTATACATGACATATTTTTATGTAATGAATTATGTGGATTCCAATTTCCTATATTTCCCTGATCATATAATACCATTTCATTTATGTTATGATACCATTAACTACTCATGTAAATTCTCTTTTATGATACCTTGTAATACCATTGACTAACACATTATGTTTCCTTATCATGTTTATTCCCTTACATGGATTTTTATCTCCCCCCTTCATATCATGTATTCCATATGTTATCCCATTAGTTTTAGCAGCTCAAATTGATTTAGGATCTCACTATCAAGAATAAAATAATTATTTCATGTTTTAGTTTTCTTTGAGGTATTTTGATTCTTTTCATCTAAATAAGCTAGGTCTCATGATATTTCTATTTTTATTAATAGATGCTTATTTTGAAATTTATTTAATTATATGTGTAAAAGGATTGGGTCTCTATAGATTTCAATATGGGTGATTAGGATCTCGGGAGTTGGACTTCTTGCTTATGACACTAGCATTTGAGGTCGTATGGTAAACTAACACCATGTTTTTTACCTTCCATAATCACCTAACAGGTCGGGATAGTGGAATAATACATGTAACTTCATCCACATCCTCATGATTACACAAATAATTTCATTTTTCTCTACTCTATAGGTATATACCTTATCATGAGAATGTCTTAACCTATGGGGATGTTGATCTGGAGCTAGACACATCTTATGAGGATCATCAGGTAATGATTATAGACTAATGTGACATGAACATATGAGAGATGATGGTACAATATTTTAGGATTTAGTGGTAGCATGAATGAATCTATGGGGATACATGGGACAATGAGTCTAATTTTCATTCTTAGTTGCCTAATTTATTCATGTTAGTCCACTATAATTTCTTCTCAAAGAATATAAGTCATTAGTGGTGTATAATATTAATATATTCAATTTTTAATGATAATAAAAAACATTTTGTATAAAATTTATGAGTATTTTTATATGAAAATTTAAATTTTCAATAAAAACCACATTATAAATGATTCAAAACCCTTATATAATGGTAAATCCCAGTACAGTTTTTGAAAAATTCTATGGAATATTTTTATGAGTTAGGAACTGGTTTGGAGCATGATTCGAAGTCCCATAGAGCCTAAATATTGATATAATATAACTATTAATAATATTATAAAAAAAAAATATTTGTTTTAATATTCGAAAATCATTTTAACAATTCCATGTATAGGATATATAATATAACTATTAATTGTGTAATATAATATTCATACCAGGAAAGACATACCATTTTTGTGACTTAGGTGTATTCTTAGATCACACTTGAGGTTAAGTATATTACACTACCTGAATATGATATACCGATAATAATGTAATATATTCCAAAAAATGTTCAATATGAGAAATTAGAGACCCCTGTTAGGTTAATAGTGTTTTATTACCCTAGACACAACACAAAATTTTTGTATGTTTGGTGTTTGGTTATATAACAAGTAAGGATAAATATATTATATTTCAAGTGTATTATTCTTCCAAAATAATAGAATATCTACGTAATGGTTTGTTGGTTAATAATATGATTCCTCTATGAGGTCCTGAATTTTTGGATTACACTAGGAGTAATATAAGAAGTTTTAATATCGGGAGTTTAGTTAAATTGGAAGCATGTGTAATTCATTTACCATTTTTTTATTATAGTAATCTCTTTCTTTCAAATTTTATTTCTATCACCATTATTATTCTGCACTAAATAATTTACACTATATCCCCATCCAAAGAATAAAAAACATTTATTACAAATGTTTTTACTTGTTTTAATTTGGTAATGTGTTAATGTGGTGAATGGAAACACTCCACATTGAAGTTTGGGATTAAAAGAAAATTAAAGTGGTGCTTTAATTTTTTAGGATAGAACATACATTGATTATGGGTATGAAATATCCAAACCTAGTAGTTATCCATTTTTGGTACTTCCATAATGTTATATAAACCTCCAAAATTTATTACACATGTTTGGCAAAGCAATTGGGAATAATCTAGGATAATTACAGATCCTAGAAGTGTAGAAAACCTTCCATTTTCCATATGCATAGTTCTTGTACCCGGAAGGTGTGTTTTTATTTTTATTAATTTTTAATTTATTTATTCTTTATCAATTTTTATCTTTTATTATAAAAAATTATAGAAAAATTATTTGAATAATAAAAGAGTGAATCCTATTATTTATGAAAGATACTTTGACAAGATAATCAAATGATAAATTTTAATATATTTTTAGAGGAAAAATTATTAAAATTGTCAAAATATAATTTCAAAAAACTATCGTTGAATGATAATTTATAGTTACCAAATCGTAATTTTATCAAATTATCAAAATACAACTGCATTAAATTATCAATGATAATTCCAAATTATTATCAAGCATTAAATTCCAAACATTATGAAGGGTAAATTGTGTGGTATTATCGAAATGTAATTATTAAAATACTGAACGAATAATTGAAACATATTTTCATATTAAAAAATATGATTAAAATTATCAAGTTATAATTACACATATTTTCAGAATATAATTTTAAAAAAAAATATCAAGATATTTTTACACTATATTATCAATGGATAATTTATAGAAAAATTATCAAAATGTAATCAAAACATTTATGAAATTATAATTTGTATTAAACACCATATGATAATTTTAAATGTATAATATATTAAATTTATTAAATGATAATTAATTATTCTATCAAAGAATAATTTTTTGTTCTATAATTATTCTTGAGGTTAATATTGTGAGCACATGTGTTTACCTAAAATTATAATTCAGTAGTTATCCATGAGAGAGAAAGTATCATAGCATGTGATATTTTATTTATTATTTAAATAAAATATGTGGTATTGGATCTATGTGGATTTTATGAACCTTGACTATTTATTTGTTGAAAACGGTTTCAATAAGGCTTATGAAGAGGTGTTATTGACAGTTGTGGTTTCCAATCTTATATTCAAACCTCACATGGTGGTTTATCCATCCCATTAATGTTGATGAATTTGAGGGAGGAAGTTCATTATTATGTGATCCTTTTTACACATGTTTACATTATAAGATTATTATGTTGTTATAGATGATGATCATGATTGATTTTGAATTGAGTTTGGTGTGTGTAGACGATAAGACCGACTATTATATTTTATTTCATGATTATTTCTAATGTATCCTTCATCCATTTTTTATAATATTCCGATTTTAGTATATATTTATAATTTATTTCTCTAGATAATATATTATGCCTTACCTAAACACATAACTCATGAAATGTGATGTAATTTTCTTGGTGGTTTTTTGGTACATGATACATGTGGACTATCATGTGATATTCACCCTCAAGGGGGGGGGGAGTGTGCATATCTAACAAAGATGATGACGATTTACATAAGAATCAAGTATGGTGAATAAAAATATTGGGGGTTTACCTAAGGTAGAATACTAGGGGCCTGATGGAATAAGGTCCTAACATATGGGTCCTCGTGAACTTGGGGCCTCACAAGATGCATCAAAGGGGTGTATTTCTTGGTGGACTATCTTGAGGTGAATGAAGGCCTTGGGTAATGACCCATGAAAAAGTCATAATTTGATGACCTTTGGTCATAACTAGACACAATTTATTAGTATTTCTAATAGACAGACTGTGAGTGTAGTATTGTTCTATGCTTATTATGTCATACCATGACTATAAATCAGACATAAAGCCAAAACATGTATAATTGGGGGTCTATTGAATCTTATATAACACACGGCCTCTTATTTTTGGATTGTAAATTTATAATATTTACATTTTTACAATTGTTTTTGAATACTCTTGTATATTTGAGCCTACAAGGATACATACACATTAGTGGTGTCCTACCACGTCTTGTACTCAAACCATACATAATAATTTTAGTGAACACGTAGATTTCATGAAGGATCTACTGATGGGAATGGTCCTTGTGGTGGATGAAGAATATGATATGTATGAATTAATTGTAGGACGATGATATAATCTAGAGAACCCAATAGTGTTGTTTATTTATATATTTTTTATGCTTATTAAACTCTAAATGCTACCGACACTGGGAGATATTTTATTAATATTATTTGTATTCAATTTATTTATTTTCCACAATTTTAAAATGATAATTTACAATATTTTATTACTTTTTATTATTAATCGTATCACATGATATTGTGGGTATACTCATTGAACTAAAATACACATTACCTTGCTTCTTTTCAAAAGCGTCTTGCATATGGGTAGGTGCACATAAGGTCATGTGACTATCTAGACTGAACCTAGTGATTTGCATTAGGATTTCAAAATAAACACTTTTTATCCCTATGAATAATATTAAATATATTAAATCAAATAGTGTGACATTTTGTATTCATACAATAAATAAAATAGAATTACGGAAATTATCAAAGGAAAATAAATCCAAGATTCCCTATTTTCCAATATTGTTTTATTACAGATGAAATAAGATAATATAATAGAAATATCTATTGTGATTCATAGATTTGTAAATTCATATCACATTATTTTTAACCTTAATCACCAGATTTACTATTACCGTGGTGACTAATAATACCATAATTACTATTCTACATGAAATAAATAAATAAAAAATATTAACTAAATTTTTATATTTTAATTAAAAATAAGGAATGAATTTTATCAAAATAAATCCCTATATGTGGAAAATATTAATTTAATATTAACGGAAAGTCACAATGATTTTTTTTCCAGAGAAATGAATATTAAGGTATAAAAATGTGTTTATTAAAAAATTAACCATAATTTCTATTAACAAGTAATTAATTGGATTATAATTTATATAAAGGAAATATTAAAATTTTAAACCTAATTTGAAACTAAATTATACTCTATAAATGCAGTAAAATAGAATGTTTTCACTAGTTTTGACTATTCAGGGAAAAATCAACATTTCCCTTAAAATCTCAAAATTACACCCTAAGACAATATTCAATTTTTTTTGAAAAACAATATATTTTTTATATTGAATTTATTTAAATGTTTTTTATATTAATAATAATATTCTCAATGAATTAGTTTTAATAATCATATTTGAATAATAATATTTTTATAGTGTCTCAAAACTCCCTATGTGATTGGTTATGTGTGTTATATAAGATATCGAATCTAGAATTAATTTAGACTAAAATTCTAGTGTGTAAAAATAATCAAACACAAATACCATTACAATATATTCTAAAATTAAATGAAAAATACTATTAATCATATCCATGAATATGACATGATCATTCACTTGGTTAATTGTCACCATGATGTATTCATAACGCCCATACCGGATTCTCAACAGAATATTATAAATAACCACTAATATAATTGAATTTTGATGATATACTGAGTGAAGGTAGATCTTATAATACTACTCCAACCCTTTTAGTGTTGCTAATTTATTTCCAATAATGGGAAAATGGTCGTTGTTCTTGACCGTGACATGGTTAAAATTCTAATATTCTATTCAAAAACCTATACATCCAACAATGTTCAATGAAAAAAGGATTAGAGAACACCAATAATAAATGGTCAGTTAGACCGACCATTAATATTAAATATCCTCCATCTGAATCTATAATTCCAATAGTTTACATGGAGCCATCAGATATCGAGGATTAAATATTGGATCTGATTAAGGCTCAAAGTTGATTGTAATACATGATTCTTCTTGGTATCAATTGTTGCGAGGATATGAATTAGTATATTTATAGTGGTCTATATTACATGTCCTTAATTAGGACCAAATTCATCAACATGTGACACTTTATATTTAACACCAGTTGGGGTTGAAAAGTATGAATTTCTTTAAAGTAGTCAGGGAACAAATGTAATTGGAAAAACATTTCTATCCCAAAATTGATAATAATAGAATTCATATCAAGAATTATTAATTACAATGGTTTTCTAAATGATACCAAATCTATAACACAAGACTTACACATCTAGATCAAAAAACATTTTCCCTAAAGGAACATCAAGACTCATAGACGATGATATGGATTTTATATTTCAATATAGAAGTGATAAAAATTGATTAAAAATATAATAATGTGAGGAAAAAATGTCAAATAAATCCCATACAAGAGTATAGTATACCAAAATAGTACTTATCATAGTAGATGACATAAAAACAAATCGATTACAATTCTACCTAGAATACATACTTCTTATTTCATCATACCGACACTAGGGTATTATTAACAACTCAAAAGAATCTTGTAAAAGATTATATGATATGTTAAATAGGATAAGGAGTGCCCTGAGGGAATTTAATGAAATGTCCTATAACATTTTCATTTTTATAAAACATGAATTCCCCTAAAAAATATGGGAATAATTCCATGAAAAAATGTTCATTATTAAAAAGTACTATGAATTTGAGAGTTTACTAAAGGATTGAAATTTATGTTCCCAATAAAATACCAATAATATTATATAAATATATTGAATAATTCAATTTTAAATATTGAAAATGAAATTTATTTCGTGTTAAGATTTCACAACACATGTTAGAGTTTTTGGGAGATCATTAAAACTCCTTGCATATATGTAAGAGGATTCAATGTATACAATGTAAGTGGAGGAAGTAAATGTTACATGGTTTATATTATTATAAGAATACTACAGAATTCATTATAGAATTCTAAGATCATGTAATATATTCTCAATTAGTTGTTTTAGTAAGGACATTAGGTTCCCTACATGTGTGGATACACTTAGGGAGTTTTGGTGGAGGATTTTGGGTAACTGTATCTTTTAGGGTTTAGGGTAACCTACGTAACAATTATTTTAGTACCCATGATAGTTTTTTATGGTGGTACCAGTATGATTAAGAGTAAAATGTTTCCTAGATGTGTTATAGTACATGGTGATGTTGGTTAGACACTTTCCATTTTAATGATGCTCGTGTGATGGGTCGTCAGGGGATGAGTTATTGATTGGTCAAATGCTTGACCCAATGTGTAAGAAGTAATTTTTGTCACACTACTCTTGGTATTTGATTCGAGGGTTGGAAATGGTTATCTTGGAAGTGTGTAACCCCTTTTTTTAAATAAAATCAAGTTGAAAAGTGAATTTCTGAGGGGTGTAGTGTTGTTGATGTGATACAACTGGATGGTCAAGGGTGAGTTTTTATTATTTTCCATATGGTCAATGTTTTCACATTAGATACAAACTAATCCTATTTAATAGTGGAATGGGTGAAGTAGGCCTCATACATGTTCAGGGTAAATCACTCAGACCTTCTAGTAATATTTATCCTTGTTGATCGTGAAGGATGCATCAATGGAAGATGGAATGTGTGAGAATGTATCAAAGGGACCAGGATATGTATTCTTGAAGTAAATATCATTGAATTTTCTTTTTTAAGGTGATATGCATAATTTCATGTGGGGGGGGGGGGTAGTCCATAATATGTTGTTTTGTGGTTTGGCTATCATCCAAAATGAGGTTTTCATGGAAAAAATGTATGTCCTTCTAATAATTAATAAAAGATTAGTGACTATTGGGTAATTTTAGATGCCTAGGACTCAAAAAGTTGGACATATCTTACTTTTTAGTTCAATGAATAATGCGAAATGGATTTTTTTGATCCTGAGTTTTGTTCTAGGGGTGATGATAAATATACTCCTAGGCCAGGATAATCAATTCAACTATGGAAAATTCAAACTTAGTCTTTAGGTGTTGCCTATATGGAGTGTCTAGACATTGTGTTAGAAGATTTTGATTTTATAGATCCATAAGAGGATTATAGAAATAAATGTATACATGATAATGGATGAAGTTTGAACATTACATTAGGTTTAGACATTCAAAGGATGTTTTTAGGGTGATTTTGATCGATGGGGGTCAATGCACAAGGTAGATAATTATGATGATCTCAGTTGGTCGATGACTCATCAATGATGTTTTATTGAATATTTGGTTAGACATTAGTAATCTTATACTAGTAAATCATGTAATTAATCTATTTTAAATAGAATCATGATAAGTTGTTTGGGTGATGTTTTGGGGGTTCAAATGAGTGTTTCAAATGTTCAATCATTAAATGTCCATTTTTTTCCTATGAATAGACATTGATGGTTGGAAACCTCATAAAGATCATAATATATAATAAGATGGGAATAGGATTGCATCATACTATTATTTTATGAATGATAATTTTTTTGGGCCCTATGAGTGGTGGATGGGGAGTCTCATTGGTCTAATATAGGATCTGGAATAAAGAGTTGCATCCATTATTGACAGATAATCTTTTCAAGTGTTGGGTGATTCGTTTATAAAACATGTATAGACCTAACTATACTAAATGTTCTAGAGTGGTTTCTCTCATATTAGAATGAAGTCACATGTGATATCTCAATGTTAATAAAAACTAAAGCAATGCTTCAGTTAGTTACTTAATAGTGTAACAAGATCAAGAATTACAAATAATAGTGTTTATATGGTTGTGGATGTCATCCATGTCCATGATCACTGATCAGTAATAAGTATTACTATGGTGGGAAGCACAACATAGACTAATTGATCATGTATTTCTTATTTATATCACATTTTAGTGACTATCATGACCAATGTGTTGATGAACCCAATGGGTGAGGGCATAGTTTGAAGTAGACACCACGGTGTGAATGTCAGTTTCATAGATGGTATGTGGTGGTTGAATTCTCTCTATTGGGGTATGGTCATGAATTCATAATAAATGTATGTTTCAAAATAATGTTATCAGGGATACTGGTTCTATGAAACTTTAGAGTTTTCAGGTGACCTATCAATATCAATGTTACGGAATGGGAATATTATATAGTTTTTATTGGTAGTGAGATTATGAATTTTGATGTGGTTTCATGTTCGAGCGGTCTGGTGCAGACTGGTGACATGAATACCTGAGTGATCTTGTTGAATTAGAATTTCATAGATGCTTTTAGTAGTGGGGAATCATTTTTATGTTGAGTGTTAGGACGAAACTCAAAAACATAGGCTATTGGGTTACCAAATAATATAGTAGGGAACCGTTTTTTATGACCATGATAAGTGGGTTGGGTGGTTTTTCGATATTTGTGACTTGGAGATGATTGGGAGTAAAACCCTAGGATTATATTTTTTATGGATAAGATATTGTACATCCACTTTTTCATATGAATGATCATATTTTGATGAATTTTTTTCTCATTTAGTGGACAAATTATTGTTTTCTAATGTAATTTATATTCAAGTTATGAGTATTGGAACCCCTAAAACCAACCATTTTACACATGGAATGAAGTGATATAGGTAGTTAATGAGGTCTCAGAGTTGTAAAGAATGTTTGAGAGGTGGCCAAGGATTATAGAAAAAAGTAATGTAGTGCCAATGGCTATATTTGTAGAGGTAATTGACTAGTTTGAAACCTTTGAGGGGTCTTCATTTCTTCATGGGATGAAAAATTGACCGATGGTCCTATCACTATCTAAGTGATGGGTTCTTGATACATTTTTATGTGGTGGTAAAAGGGAAATTTAACCCCATCATTCCCATTCATTTTTACCAATATTTTTTTGTGTATTTCGATATTTTAGTAATAGATAATCCTATATATTGTTCCACTTATTCTCTATAGATCTCCTCTATTTCATGGTTTTTTGGATTTTCATCATATGTATTGGATATCTGGTGGTATGAACACTAATTCTCTCCCTTTTAATCCTATATTATCTAAATTTCATGTGGTGTTTTATTTTATAAGTTTAATATTCCATATTCGATGGAATGTTTTTTGCTTCATCGATGCCTCTCATATATGGTAGACTCAAAAGATGATTATATATGAGTGAATATCATCATGTTTAATCAATATTTTTTATGTTCATTAACCACATATATATAGTTTTATATTGACACTTTTATTTTGAATTCATGTATACAAACAATTTCATGACGTAAAAATTTAATTAACTTATTGGTTGCAATTTAATGGCTTTGAAATCCCCTTTGGTTTATGGAAAACATGCTGGATTGGAATGGATTTTTGTTAAATATATTAATGTAGTGACTTAAAAATGTTTCTTGTAAATGGGAATATTGTTTGGGATAGTCAATGGATGAAATTGGTGTATGATGATTTAATTAAGAAATTTAATTTCCATGAATTACCCTTAAGAACTAGCAGTGTTAATAGTCTATTAAATCATAAATGGAATCTTTAATTTAATTAAATGGAAAAAATTTTCTATAGTGTAAAAAATGGTTATGTGTGATTAACCAAAGTGTGTAATCTTGGCCTATGATTGGAAATTTATTTGTATTTATATTTGGATAATGATTTGTTTTTTTTTTCTATTGAATTTTTTGTGACAATAGAAATTCTATAGTGTAACTTGGGTTCATTTTGAAATGTATTTGTGTGGAATTCTCTAGATGAGTCTTGGATTTCAATAGGGGATTCATGTGAATTTCTCATTCCAATATTTCATCATATTCATGGAAGTCCACTGTTATCTAATTTGTTTTCAAAGTATTGTATTATATGTAGATTCATTACCATGAATTCTATGGGTTATATTCGCCATGGAATTAGGTAATATCAACATTTATTGAAATATATAGATTAATATCATAAATCTTGATAGATATTCTTGTTGAATATTGTGGGATTATCTCACCAAATTTGGATTTAAAATTATTGGTACTTAATTACATGTGAGTAAGCATTGGATTCCAATCGATCGATTCTTTAGAACGCCTTGGGCGGTCCATTGAGTTTTCACCTGACATATGGTTTACATTAGAAATTTTCAAAGAGAATTACTATATGAGTCATGGGGATTATTATAGGGTCATATGAGTACGATTTCCTTTGTGATGTTATATAGAACCAAATTGAGATATAATTCTTCCACAATGTTGAGAGATATCTATAAAGGCTGAATAATTTATTATCGGTCATGGGGCTCCCGTTGTGACCCAACACTCAAAATTTTTCAATTTATTTCTATAGCATATAATAATTATTTATTTACTTATTTATTGAAAAAAAATTTGTATTACTCATATATAATGAGGTTTAATTATATTTTACTGGTCGGGTCCAATTGAGTTAAAATATAACCCTGTTCAGGATGCTAAAAATTTTGAGTACCCAAACATACATCATTTCATTGTCAAATTTCACAGGTTAATGATAAGATTAGAAATGGATTCCTGGTTGTATGGATAGGTTTGATATTTTGATCAAGTAGCTGGGTGAGAGATTCAGACTAATGGGATAATGTTTTCTTTTTTTCTTTTTCATTTTTTTGTACGGTTATACATGACATGAATTATATGGATGTATAAATTTATATATGTATGGAAATTTTGATGTTGCAAGGGTTGTGGATTAGTGATTTACATATGAAATTTATTTGTTTAGTTGTGACATTTCAACTAATTTATTATGTTAATTTTATTTACTGCATTATGAAAAATAGGGTATTTAATTTTCAATATACCATATATAGACCCTCACTACTTGTCAGTAGACTCTGGTATATGGGGAGGTGCACTTAGTGCCATGTGGTTAACCATTTTCAAGAAATATTTTAGTGGAATCATGGATAAGATGTCCAAAAAACCTTTTGAAAATGTAAAATAATGTAAATTCTTATAATTAGGGTTCTATAGTTTAAAAATTTTATGGAGAAATAGAAGCCACAATGTGACACATAGGACACATCATGAAATTTGTTAAACACCTTTTAGTGAAATTTAAAAATATAATTCATCCAAATCTACAAATATGGATTCTAAAAAAGTGGTTTTGTGTTAAAAAATACTATACAAGTGATATTTCAAGGTTTTTAATCATACAGTATTCTATTGTAATCGATGGAAAACTACACCTAATATCTAATCCCTGAAAAATCTCTTTAGCTACATTTTTTTTATGATTCATGATATTTTGACACACATATTTGGTTCAAATAATTGAGGCCTTGAATTAAATTATGAATCCTGTTGATATAAAAAATGATAAAGTATAAAATTACCTGTTATACTGAATCACCTTGGAATGTTGTGATATTTTTTTTATTTTTAATTAACTTAATATAATCAATATTTTTCATTTTGAGAAACAATAAATATAGATTTTGTTATATAAATGAATTAAGTTATTATTTCATTATAAACAACACAATATAAATATTGGTCTACATGAAAAAATTATATTATCTTGAGGTATACATGACACTATGTTCTGATTCTGTTATATACAATGAAGATTTCTTTCAATAAGTTGTGTGACACACAAGACCATGTTCTAAAAATCAACAATGTACTATTAATATTATTATTAAAATATTTTTATAGTTATCACATAGTAATAATTATGAATACGAATAATTAAATTTTGAAAATATGGTTTATAAATTAACATAAAAAGAATTATTTTTTGACCAACAAACTAGAAATGAAGATAAACCCCCTTTGAAAATATAAGAAATTGTTTGTAGGAAAACTATATTTATGAAATCAAACACCTTTTAAAAAAACAAATTAATTAAATATGTTTTGGAAATTGATTATAATGAAATATAAATATATTATATTCATTCAACAATTTATATTTTTTCTTATGGGTTCTCTCGATAACAGATAAGAATAAATTCATCTTTATACATGATTATTTTTTTTCTAAAAGTAAATTTTAGCACCTTTTAATGGAAATTAAAGTTTAGATCTAATTTTTTGCACAATTATAATTTATATTTGAAAAAAAATTAATGTTGTATATGAAAATTTAATTTGGGAAATTGGATGTTATTTTTATATGAAGTTCCATTTTTAATGAATAGTAAAACACTAAATTTTAATTTAGAATTGAATTTTTTAATAATTTATTTATGTAGTAAAATAATAAATTTAATTGTTTTTATATTATATTTAGATCAACTATACATCTATCAATACAATTAAGGCCATTTTATTTAATTTCATAATAAAATTTCATATATAAACATTTTAATATTATGAGCAATTTCACTTTAAAGACATGATGTCTCGTCCAATCTGTGAGATTTATTTAAAATTATATTCTTCTAGATATATGATTATAATATAGAAAAATGGATTCCATATTGGAATTATCATAATTTAAAATTTTCAGTTAGGTCAAAAATACATTTCAAAATAATATCAATGAATGAAATTAAAATTAATCACAAATTTATAGTGATAGGGGTGATATCCCTTTTATAAGGGGTTTCCCATATCACCTTTTATATTATTGTGATACATGAAACATTAAATATTAATTTATTTTATGTGTTTTATTAACTACCACATAAGATTTAATATCATGAAATTCCTTTACATTGTGATATTAAATGATTTTATAGATTTTATCTGTTCACGGGGTTCATGATTAAAAGGATACTCATGTAGTAAGTGGAATTCTAGAATCACTTTTTTAGGAAAGACTTATGCCTTATTCTATACTGTTTTTTTGTGGTGTGTATGATTCATATGAACAAAATATATTATTCCTACCTTTAATCTTATTGGTAATTAAATATCCATTTTATGATCTCAATTTCTTTGGGGGGGGGGGGGGTTATGGTTCAAATATTACCAAATTAGAAAGGTAATTTTTTTCTAAATTTTCCTCATTTGAGAAAATGTTTTCTTATGAACCTATATTACTCTACATGGTGTATATACTACAATTTGACATGTTCTATCATTAATGTACATATTTTAATGAAAATTCATGTATTATGAAATTTTATTATTTCATGGGTATTTTGATTCAATATTATCCAAATAGTAAGAGTTTATTTCTACAATATCATCATTTATCTTGATTGTTTATATTTATACATCCATTGATGAATTTTATGATTCATATCTCTTGAATTATGATTAAATTTATTCTCATATTGTTATTCTTAATATACTCATGTAATGGTACAATTTTTCTACTCTTTGGTACTTAATATTATTAGGAAGAAGATTTATAGAAAACCTCACTTCATTTCTCTCATTGGATGGATTCATGTTTTACTCAAATTCAATGTTTTCAAAAAATGATGTCAAAAATGTTTTTAAATTTTTTATAATATTATTTTTAAATAAAAAGAAATTTATTGCTTTTCAAAGATTTCATTATATATTTTCATTCAATTTTTAATGAGAATGTTTTTCCAAAAATTTTATGTATTAATTTTTTTTTCCAAAACTAAAAAGATATTTCACTCAATAAATGTTTTCAAAATATCATTCAATATTATTTTCCAACTAAGATGGCATGATTTGATCTTACCTATGTCTTAATGGGGTTTTGATCCGAGGATACCCTTATAAATAATTTTTCAAAATGGTTATTCTCTTGGGGAAATTTTATTAATGAAACAAGTTTCTCATTGAGGGGTTATACCATGATACACTTATGAAAACCATTTCAATTCATTGGTTATTCAGTGATTAAATGATTAGGAATCCTCTCTCTTTTCCATAGGTAATGAAATAATGAAATGTTTATGATTTCTATTTCATTTCATGTGTTATGATTTGATTAATGTTTATGATACTGTGGAACACATTTCTATGATATCAATCTGATATGGGTTGGTACCTATATCTCAATCCAATGAATTTGGTAATGATTGATATCTCCAGAGATATATATGGATGGAATGGGGAGTAAACTCGGTTTAGTAATTAAATTTTCACACTAAGTTGGTATTTTTGAGTAAAATATTGACTAATAGTATGTTTTGGGGAGTGATCCCATTCCATTAAGATGACATTGGAAGTAATCCTTGACTATAATGGAAATAATATTATATTTTTGCGTGTATTAAAAAATTCCATGTCTTATTCCGGTTTTATTGTTTTATGGATTATTTTGTTGATTACCGTATGTTTAATATCTTACGAAATGAAAAAATTTATTACATGAATCATGTATACGATATTAGATATGTATTGAATGATCTTAAAATGATATTATATTGTTCTAAAACCCTAATGTCCATGATATTGTTATATATCATACTTGTTTGCTCTTATTAAGCATATAAACTCGTCATATCTTTTTTTTCATTTACCCAGGTTATAAAGAATTTTTTTTGTTGGATTATTAAAGGGGAAGATATTTGAGGGAGATATTGGAGATATTTCACAAGAATAAAAGATATTGTTCATAGATTCTAAATACATAAAACTATTAATGTCCTCAGACATGTATCCTTGTAATGTGATGAATATTTATCTAAATTTATTTATTATCAAGGTTTTTTAATCTCGTGTCACTATAACTGGTATCAATGGAAAATATTATTCATCACTTGGAAAGTAGGATGAGGAAACATTACTACGACCCAATGGGAAATTGATAATGATACATCATGTTATGTCTCTAATGATAATTCTATAGTGCCAATGATTTGAAATAATGTGTCATTATTTAGACATTATATAAGTAATTTTTTATGATTATGTGGTTTTCTGCAATGATATTGCTTCTCAAACGATGATTTATGGTCTTTATCAATAAACAGAAGTTGAAGAAACTATTTAACATTGAATTTTTATTTTATAAAAGCTATGGGAATTATGAAAATTGATGACCTATGTAGAAATATCATGAAGATTATTAGGAAGGTGGAATGATAATTGGTTATTGAATTATAGATAAAGAGACAGGGAATGAATTGTGATTGCTATGGGATGTTATAAAATAATTTTTTACATATATTGTATGAATCATGACAAAATAAATGTTGAGTAACCTTAATAAAGGATTTATTTTTCATATTCTAGGAAAGGGGTACTAAAGAATAAGATGATAAATCCTATGTAATGGTTTATGAATAATTATGGATGATTAGAGTGTATATTTAGATTGATTCAAGAATTATTATATATGAATAATGAAGTATGTTTTTTCATTCTTGTATTTTAAAAAATATATTCAGTGGTGGTAGTGATATATAAAATTCATTTAATATAATGTTGATATTTGGATTAGGGGAAGGTATCTCTAATTGTGTTCATGATTTTTAGAAAATTGTGTTTATCTTAAATAGTGATATTATAATGTATTAATAAAATTGGATAGTTATTATTACAATTGAACTGATTATTTATTTATTGAAAAAGTGGGATATATTAACATGGATAATGCATTTTTTTGATTTTAAGAATATATACACTAATATTTGTAATAATAAACCATTGATGTATTCCATATGGTGTTATGGTAATTTGGGTAATTAACATGTTTCATGAGAATGTATGATTAATGTATTGACTTTCTTGGTGTGTGACAACCAATATATAATTTATGATATATGGGGGATCAATAGATATATATTTTTGAGAAATTTAGTGACCATATTTATAATATTTTGGAAATTATCAATTTGAAAGGTTATAAGGTAAACCATTTATGGAATGGTTTATGTTAATCCTCATATACAATTTTATATATTTAATTTTTATCTCTCCATATGAGGATTTTTGAATATTAGATTACATGTGTTAACCGGTTTTCTATAATGATAAATAAATAAATAGGGAATGTATTACCATTTTACGCCATGATCTGTTTGTACGTTGGGAATGAAAAATTCACCTTTATTTCAATGAGTATTGGATGATGTGGAAATCCAGCATGGAACTACCGATGGGAGAGATTATATAAATAAAAAAGTAATAAAATCAAGTTATTATATTTTCTTATGTTCTTTGATAGTGAAATAATTCCATAACTCAAAAAAATGGTATTGAAAAATATTTATTCAAACACATTCATTTATTTTGAATTAATTGTCTTATAAATCATCACGAATTTACAGTTTTGAGGGCCTTAACATACCATTGATCATCCACATTCTAAGGATCAATTATATTCAACAATATATATAATTATTTATTCTTTTCTTCCATTTCAAATCTTTACTCCCAACCTATGTTCACCTACATGGAATCCTAATTTTGAGTTACTTTGTGCAGTAGTTATGGTTGTAAAATCCATTCTTAAAAGATATTATTTTATTCATTATTATGATGTGGGTTTTTATAAATGGAACCTTAAAATATTAATCCTTCAATAAACATGGTTTATTTCAAGAGAGAAATTAATTTTTAGGTGGTTATAATGTAAGACCCTGAGATTTTGTGAAATTTTTTTATTTTCAAATTAATTTAATCTCTTCAATATTATACATTTCATAAAACACTGAATATAAAATAAGTTATAAGAAAGAAAAAAGTTATTCCTGCTTTGTATGCAGTACCAATTCATCCATTCAATATAATAAAACCTAATATTATATTTTATCACATGTACTAATACATTTAACATGTGTTATATATACTGTCACGTTAAATCGGTAACATACATAACACACAAGAACTAATTTTACCAAACTACAATGCACTAATAATAATAATATTTAAATATTATTATACCTATATATAGCAATATTTATGAATAAGATTCATTAAATTATAAAAATATGGTTTATATATGTATATAAGAATAATTATTTAGTTACCAAATAATAGGTAATGAAAATAACACCCCTTTGAAAATATAAGAAATAATTTTCTAGAAAACTATGTTTATGAAAGAAATTTCAATTTCCCTAAAAAAATTAACATAAAAAAATTAAATATATTATTTCAATGAAATATTAATATATTGTATTAATTAAAATATTTAATATTCATCGTATGTTTTTTCTAGACATGATATGTGAATAAATTCAAAGCTTACATATGGAGATATTTTTTCAAAAATGTAATTTTAATACATTTTTATATAAAACCTCATTAAAATATTATTTTTGAAAATGAATATAATTTTATTTTAAAAACCAATAAATATTTCTGGATTTGTAAAATCATAATTTACAATGGTTAATTTATCTTTATTTTTTTGAGAAGTTCTATTTCTTGATGAATAGTTAAACAATGAATTTTAATTAAAATCCCCATTTTCATCTAACTTATTTATATATTTTAACTATATTTTAAATTAGTTTTTATGTTTATTTAATTCAATTATACATTTATTATTATAATTCAATGAATTGGAATAAAATTCAAATTGATATTCAAAATAAAAAATTTCAATCTTTTCAATATTTTCACTTTAAAAACTCATTTTCTAGTCCCTTATATGAATTTATTTTAAATTAATTACTACTAATTATGTGTTAATAAATTTTCAAATTTTATTATATATTTTTAATTTTAATAATTTAAATTTTCTAGTATGACCGACATGTTTTTTATCGAAAAATATTAGTGAATGTAATTAAAATTTATTACAAAAATTAAGGTAAAAACGAGTTTACATAGTAGCTAAACAATAATATAAGGGGGGAAATTACATATATTCATGTCCCAAATCCACCGTAGAACCAAATTTAGAACCTATAACAGATTTAATAAAAATTAAACCATTATTTGTGAAACATGATGTTACAGATACCTCTCAAATTGTATACTTTTTTATTAGAATGCCACACGTCCACTATAAATGTACAGTCACACCATCACTTCATTCGCACCTCTAAAGCCCATTGAATTGTCCAAACCCTTCCAAAATAATCTCTCAACATCCCTCCTCTCATACTATAAGCTTCACTTTGTTATGAATAAAAAAAGTTATTTATTTGGATCAATACAAAAGGAATTACTCAAAGAATATGATGTTTGAATGTGTATGAATACTATCAAGACATAATGTAAGAGTTTTTAATCTCACTTTTTATATCCTGGAGATACGTTATATATTCACCACTAATTTATTTTATTTGGTTTACATATTTACCTTTGACATTTTATATCATGAACTTCCTTAGCTGTGTGGTTTCTCATATCAACTTTTATATTATTGAGCTACATGAAACATTTAATTTTAATTTATTTTATGTGTTTTATTAACTACCACATAAAATTCAATATCATGAAACTCCTTTAAATTGTGATATTAAATGATTTTATTGATTTTATCTATTCATGGGGTTTATGATTCAAAAGATACTCAAGTAGTAAGGGGAATTATAGTATAACTTTTTTATTAATGACTTATGCCTTATTCGATAATCTTTTTTTGTGGTGTGTATGCTTCATATGAAAGAATTATATTATTCATACCTCTAAAATTATTGGTAATTAAATATCCATTTTATGATCTCAATTTTTTTAGTGGGGGGGGGGGGTTATGGTTCAAATATTACGAAATTATTAAGTTAATTTTTTTCTCAATTTTCCTCATCTGAAAAAATGATTTCTTATGAACCTATATTATTTTTCATGGTGTATATACTACCATTTGACATGGTCTATCTCTAATTTACATATTTTAATGAAAATTCATGTATCATGGAATTTTACTATTTTAACGGTATTTTGATTCAATGTTATCCAAATGATAAGTGTTTATTAATACAATATCATCATTTATCTTGATTGTTTATATTTATACACCGATTGATGAAATTTAATGATTCATATATCTTGAATAATAATGAAATTAATTCCATTCTTGTTATTCTTAATATACTCATGTAATGGTATCATTTTTTTACTCTTTGGTACATAAGATTATTAAGAAGATGTTTTACAGAAAACCTGACTTCATTTATCTCATTGGACGAATGCATGTTTTACTCAAAACCCATGTTTTCAAAAAATGTTGTCAAAAATGTTTTTAAATTATATTATAATATTATTTTTAAATAAAATGAAAGTTATTGCTTTTCAAAGAATTCTTTATTTATTTTCATTCTCTTTTTAATGAGAATTGTTTTCAAAATGTTTTATGTATTAAATTTTTTTCCAAATATAAAAAGATACTTCACTCAATAAATGTTATCAAAATATTATTGAAAAACATTTTCCAACAAAGATCACATGATTTGATTCTACGTATGTCTTAATGGGGTTATGAAACAAGGAAACCCTTATAATTAATTTTTCAAAATGGTTTTGCTCTTGGGGAAATATTATTTATGAAACAAGTTTCTCATTGAGGGGTTATACCATGATACACTTATGAAAACCATTTCAATTAATTGGTTGTTCAATGATGAAATGAGTAGTAAACCTCTCTCTTTTCCATAGGTAATGATATAACGAAATGTTTATGATTTATATTTCATTTCATGTGTTATGATTTGATTAATGTTTATGATCTTGTAGAACACATTTCTATGATATCAATCTGATATGGGTAGGTACCTATATCTCAATCCAATTCATTTGGTAATGATTTATATCTCCAGAGATAGATACGGATGGAATGGGGAGCAAACTCGGTTTAGTAATGGAATTTTTACACTAAGTTGATATTTTGAGTAAAATATTGACTAATATTATGGTTTGAGGAGTGATCACATTCCATTAAGATAAACTTGGAAGTAATCGTTGACTACAATGAAAATAATATTATGTATTTGTGTGTCTCCAAAAATTCCATGTCTTATTCCAGTTTTATTATTTTATGGATTATTTTGTTGATTCCCTTATGTTTAATATCATATGAAATGAAACAAATTTATTCCATGAATCATGTATAGGATCATATATATGTAGTGAATGATCTTCAAATGATATTATATTGCTATTAAACCCTCATGTTCTTGATATTGTTATATTTCATACCTGATAACTATTATTGAGCATCTAAACTCATCGTATCTTTTTTTCATTTTCTCAAGTTATGAAGAAATGTTTTTTGTTGGATTATTAAAGGGGAAGATATTTATTGGAGATATTAGAGATATTTCACAAGAATAAAAGATATAGTTCATAGATTGTAAATACATAATAATATTATAGTCCTCAAACATGTATCCTTGTAATGTGATGAATATTCATATAATATTATATAATATCTAGGTTTGTTAATCATGGGTCCCTATAGATTTTATCAATGGAAAATATTAGTCATCATTTGGAAAGTATGATGAGGAAACATTACTACGACTTCAAGGGAAATTGATAATGATACTTCATAGGATTTCTCTAATGATAAGTCAACAGTTCCAGAGATTTGAAATAACGTGTCATGATTTAGACATCATATAAGTAATATTTTATGATTATGTGGTTTTCTGCAATGCTATTGTTGCTAAAATAATGATTTATGGTCTTCGTCAATAAAAAACATAAAGGAGCTATTTAACATTGATTTTTTAATTTATAGAAGCTATGGGAATTATGAAAATTGATAACCTGAGTGGAAATATCATGAAGGGGATCAAGAAGGTGGCATGAGAATTGGTTATAGAATTATAGATAAAGAGACGGTGAATGAAATGTGATTGCTATGGGATGTTTTGAACCAATTTCTTACATTAAATGTATGAATCATGAAAAAATAAATCTTGAGTAACCTGAATAAAAGATTTATTTTTTATATTATTTGAAAGGGGTACTAAGGAATATGATGATAAATCCTGTGTAATTGTTTAAGAATAATTATGGATTATTGGAGAGTATATTTAGAGTGATTTAAGAATTATTATATATAAATAATGAGGTATGTTTTTTCAATATTTTATTTTTAAAAATATATTCAATGCTGGTAGTAATATATAAAACTAATTTAATAGAATGTTGATATTTTGATTAGGGTAAGGTATCTCTAATTGTGCTCATGGTTTTGATAAAATTGTGTTAATCTTAAATAGTGATATTACTATGGATTAATAGAGTAGGATAGTAATTATTACAATTGAACTGATTATTTATTTTTTGAAAAAGTGGGATATAATAACCTGGATAATGTATATTTTTTTGGATTTTAGGAATATATACAATAATCTTTGTAATAATAAACCACTGATGTTTTCTATATGGAATTATGGTAATTTGTGATACTAACACGTATCATGAGATTGTATGATTAATTTATTCACATGCTTAGTGTGTGAAAACCAATAGATAATTTATTATATACGGGGGATCAATAGAAATATATTTTTGAGAAATTTAGTGACCATATTTATAATATTTTGAAAATAATAAATTTGAAAGGTTATAAGGTAAACAATTTATGGAATGGTTTATGTTAATCCTCAAATAAAATAAAATATATTTAATTTTTATCCCTCCATATGATTATTTTCTAATGTTAGATAACATGTGTTAACTGGTTCTCTATAATGATAAATAAATAAATAGGGAATGTATTACCATTTTACTCCATGATCTATTTGTACATTGGGAATGAAAAATTCTCCTTTATTTCATTGAGTATGGGATGATGTGGAAATCCACCATGGCACTACCAATGGAAGAGATTATACATATGAAAAGGAAAAAAATCATGTTATTATATTTTCTTATGTTATTTTATAGTGAAATAATTCCATAACTCAAAGAAAATTATATTGAAAAATATTTTTTCAAACACCTCCATTTCTATTGAATTAAGTTCCTTATAAATCATCATGAATTGACAGTTTTGAGGGGCTTAACATACCATTTATCATTCCAATTATGATGATCAATTATATTCCACAATATCTATAATTATTAATTCTTTTCATCTATTTCCAATCTTTACTCCGATCTTATGTTCACCTATATTTAATCCTAATTTTGAGTTACTTTGTGTAATGGTTATAGTTATAAAATCCATTTTTAAATTATATTATTATATTCATTATTATGATGTGGGTTTTTATAAATGGAACCTTAAAATTTTAATCCTTCAATAAACATGATTTATTTCAAGAGAGAAATTAATTTTAAGGTGGGTAGAATGTAAGACCCTGAGATTTTGTGAAATATTTTTGTTTTCAAATTAATTTAATATTTTCAATATTATACATATCAAGAAACACTGAATATAAAATGATTTATAAGAAAGAAAAAAGTTATTCCTGATTTGTATGAAATAGAAATTCATACATTCAGTCGAATAAACACTAATATTATATTTTATCACATTCAATAATACGTTCAACATGTGTTATATATACTATCATGTTCAATCGGTAACATACATAACACACAAGAACTAATTTTACCAAACTACAATGCACTAATAATAATATTATTTAAATATTATTATACCTATATATAGATATAAATATGAATAATATTCATTAAATTATAAAAATATGGTTTATTCGTGTATGTAAGAATAATTATTTAGCTACCAAATAATAGGCACTGAAAATAACACACATTTGAAAATAAAAGAAATAATTTTCTAGAAAACTATTATTAGGAAATAAATATCATTTTCCATAAACAAATTAACATAATCACTTTAATTAAATTACTTCATAGATATATTAATATATTGTATTCATTAAAATATTTAATATTCATCATATGTTTTTTCTAGACATGATATGTGAATAAATTCAAAGTTTATATATGGATATATTTTTTCAAAAATTTAATTTTAATACCTTTTTATAGAACACATTAAAATATTATTTTTAAAAATCTACAAAATTTTAAAAAACTAAACAATATTTCTAGAATATTAAAATCATAATTTATAGAAGTTAATTTTTTGTTATTTTTTAGAGAAGTTAAATTTTCTGATGAATAGTGAAACAATGAATTTTAATTGAAAACCCCATTTTTATCTAACTTATTTATATATTTTATTTATATAATAAATTATATTTTAATTATATTTAATTCATTTATACATATATTAATATAATTCAAATAATTATAATAAAATTCACATTAAAATTAAAAATAAAAATTTTCAATATTTTCAATATTTTTTCTTTAAAAACTCATTTTCTTGTCCCTTCTATGAATTATTTCTAAATTAATTCTTACTACTTATGTGTTAATAAATTATAAAATTGTATTATATATTTTGAATCTGAATAATTTAAATTTTCTAGTATGACCAACATGGTTTTTATCCAAAATTATTAGTGAATGTAATCAAAATTCATTAAAAAATTAAGGTAAAAATGACTTTACCTAGTAGTTAAACAATAACATTTGGGGACAAATAACTAATATCCATATACAAAATCCATAGTAAGACCAAATTTAGACCCTATACCCACTTTAATAAAAATTAAACCATTATTTGTGAAACATGAAGTTATGGATACCTCTCAAATTGCTTACCTTTTTTTATTATATTGGCACTCATCCACTATAAATTTACAGTCACCCCCGCACTTCATTTGCACCATTAAATCCCATTGAATTGTCCAAAACCTTTCAAAATAATATCCCAACATCCCTACTCTCGTACTATAAGCTTCAGTTTGTAATGAATAATAACCAAGTTATTCATTGGGATCAATCCAAATGGAATTACTCAAAGAATAGGATGTTTGAATGTGTATAAATACAGTCAAGACTTAATGGAAGGGTTTTTTAATCTCACTTTTTATATCCTGGAGATACATTATATAATCAACACTAATTTATTTTATTTGGTTTACAAACTGACCTATAACATTTTATATCATGAACTTCCTTTATCCCAATATTCAATGTTTTAATTTACATTATTATTTCATGGTGATCATGATTCAAAAGGTACAAGTGTAGTTAGGGTATTTCTAATATCAATTTTATTTCCATTAAACTTATTCATTATTTACAATTTTTTATGTTGTGTGCTATGTAAACTAATCATTAATTCATTCTACAATCATTATCCTTAAATTTAAGGGGATTTGAAAATCCACTTTATGATCTATATTTCCAGGGGTTTTAATTTATAAAAGACACTAAATTTGTATGGTAATTTTGTGTCAACTTTCCTTCTTAGAGACACATATTTTTTAAGAACATATATTCATTTAAAAGGTGTATATACAACCATTTGGCATGTTATATCTGGAATCACATTCTTTCGATGATATTTTATGATTCATTTAATGTTATTATTTCACAGTGATTTTGATTCAATGTTGTAAAATTTGTAAGAGATAATTTATGTAGTCTCATATATTAATTGGAAGTGTTTATTACTATACATAAATTGATTAAATATTATGATACATTTCCCAAAAATTTTCATTATGTTTTTTATCATATGGTTATTCAATATATACTCATGTAATTATACCATTTTCAACTCTTTAGTCCTTAATATTATTAATGAAAAGTTTTATGTAAATCCGACATCAATTATATCTTTACTCATAAATCTGTTTTCATCCAAAACCATAATTTCTAAAAAAAATTCAAAAATGATTATAAATTATATTTTAATATTATATTAAATGAAAAATGATCTCAATGATTTTAAACTCTTCCATTATATGTTTTAAAATATATATTCAATGAAAAATGTTTTCGAACTATTTTATCTATTAAAAAAATTAAAGTGAAAAGCATATTTTCCACAAAGGAAATTATTTTTAAAAGATATTTCAAAATAACATTACATATAAGATGAAATTTGATGATGTTAACTATGTCATAATGGGTTTATTATGAAAGGAAAAAATTCTTATTCATTCTCTAAATGGTTATGTTTTGTATGAAATATTTTTCTGAAACCTTTTTCTTTTCCATAGGTTATAATATGATACACACTTATGAAGCCTGATTCTTTTCATGGGTTATTATATGATGAAATTAATATGAAATATATCTATTTTAGTGAGGCTATGATGTTTTTATAAGTTCATGATACCAATTTAATTTCATGGGTTATTATATGGTGATTATTATGATCCTATGGAACAAATATCTATGATTTCTTTAGTAGATGGGTGGGACCTATATCTCCATTCAATGTGTTAGGTAATGTTTTACAATCCGATAGATACACATGGATAAAATGGTGAGTGATATCATTTTCGTAATAAAGTTTTTTCACAATGATGGCCTTGAAAGTAAACCTGGGCTACTAAGATAGTTTAGGAAGTGAACCCATTCCAAAAATATGGAGTTGATAGTCAGTCTTCACAACTATGTAAATAGTTTTATATGATCATGTGTCTCTCAAAATTCCTTATCTTATTCCTATATTATTATTTCATGGATTATTCTCTTAATTCACTTATAATAAATTTCTTATGAACTGGAAATATTTATTTCATGACTCATTTATATAATATTTTATATATTGGGTATGATATTCAAACATTATTCTCATGTTCACATGTCTTAATGTTCATTATATGCTTATAGATTTTACTTTTTTACCCTCATTAAGCATCCGATATCACCCTTTCTTATGATTCATTCTATTAGTAATGAAGAAACGTTTTATGTAGGAGTAATAAATGGGAATATATTAATGGGATACTTTGGAGATCATTCACCAGTGTAGAAGATGTTGTTCCATGCTTCCAACGACACGAATCTATTTCGGTCTTTAGTTATGTATTTTTTCATTGTACATAATAATATTTTTAAATGATATAATATCTATATATTTTAAGCAAGGGTCTCTATACACCTAGTGACATTGAATTCCATTCTATGATTTTAAACACTTAGAGAAATATAGAATAATGGATAACTTTCTGTTATTGGAAACTATTTTTAGATTACGGAATGTATTTAAAATGCTAATTTATATAACAATGATATTGTTATATTGTAAACAATTAAAGTGATATATTTTAATCAAAGGTTGATTGATATAGATTAATTATTATTGATTTAATTAGAAACTAAAGTATGATAAATATAAATGGATGCAGTGGGAATGGATATAAGAAGAATAATATTTATGTGTGGGATATAGATTGAAATTAGAATATAGACAAAGGGGAACAATGTCATCCAATATGGAATATAATGGGATAGTTAGAAGAACAAGAATTACTTAAAATCAGAATTAGAGATGGTGATATTTTTTTAAACATTAATATATTACATATATGTTTTGAAGAGGAGGAGTGATATTTGAAAATGAAGAGAAAAAAATATAGAATATCAAAAGTAATTTTTTGTTGTGAAACAACATAGATAAATCTATAATTTTATGTGAACAATATTAATACAATTAATATAATTCATACAATGAAATCATTCAATATATAATGAATTTTTTTTATAGAGTAAACATTTTTTCATGTTAAAAGAGTCAAATATTTAATAAGGAGATTATTATATCTGGTAGTGGAATTAGAGAAACACTCATTATACATAAAATAATATATTTTTTGATAAGGATGCATGAAATATTTTTTCCTAATACTATTAATGATTTTTATTAACAATCTTCATGTTAATAATGTAATAAAATCCCTATATATATTTAAACTAAAATTTGAAATCCTATGAACTGTAGTGGGTGGAAGATAGTAAAATACTATTGTCCATGGATGAGTCGTGATATTCTCTTAAATTTAGTAATCAAAAGTATTTATTTAGTGATTATTCAAAATAACAATACATCATACATACTTTAAATTTGGATTTAGAATAATGATCGTAAGCCACAAAAAATCACCAAGTGATATTAATTTTACATTTCTATCTTATGTATGATATTAGATGTAGATGAATTCAAAAAAGAAAAGGTATAAAAAATAATTTATATTGATATTAATAACAAATAATAACATCTTAATGGAAAAGAATTTATAATAAAAAACAATTATTTGGTTATAACATATTTCTCCCTAATAAGGATGTCTTAGGTTATAATATATTGTATCTGAGCCCCCATGTTCAGCTATGTATTCAAGAGTAAGAGAAAGAGTTCAATATATGTTTTCAAATTATAATTAGATAAAGTTATAAGTAGGTAAATATATATTGAAATAAGAAAATTGGGTTTCTTATAATAGTGTGGAATATAAAAAAGTTAGATATATGAGTATGAATAGTGTTAAATAATAATTTCAAATTTGTAGATGTAGTAATAAAAATAACTAAAAGAATTCTAATGAGAATTTGGGCATTCACATTGAGTTGAAATTTTTATTCCATGTTATTATCTGAATTTAACTCTATAGTACTTGTTACTTATAAATCAAAAGATGTATAATTTTCAATAATTTTGTGGTTAAAATATGATGGTAAAATACAAGTCACCACATAATGCATTAAATATAATGATTATTTCAGTATGAAGCAATATAAAATTTATTTCAAGACAATTAATCTAAAATTCATGATATTTGAAGGTGAAAAATAACATTTCATACAATATATATTTATAGAATGAAAATACGAGTTTGATAGAGGTATGATTAAATTAAAAATAGTTTAATATAATAATTACTTGGACAATAAATGATAAATGTGATATATTTAAAGAACATGATTATAATTTTAAGTTATGTTTAGATAAAGAGAAAATTTCTAAAGAATATATATCCACTATAAGAGAAAAGATTAATGAACAGATTAATATTATTCATAATGAAAAAATTTATCTCATTGAGAATTATGATGGAAAATTTAAGGATTGAGAGTTATAGAATAAGAATCTTGTGTGATAACTTAATGCTATGAAGAAAAATATAAACAGTTAATAATATCACATGATGAATTAAATTTTTAACAAGATGTATTGAAATGTAGAATCACTGATATGATATAACAATATAGAAAAAAATGGTTACAACAGTTCTTAATGGAATCTAGTTGTACAATGCTAATTTTGTGGAAGAATAATAAATTAAAATTCTTTGTGAATGTTGAATGTGGAAATATATAATATTATAACACATCCCGTACTAATAATTCCATTAGAAGGTATAAATATCTCATTTAATGTTGTGATATTAGGAATAAATGAGTCAGTTGGAAATTTATGATAAATAATTAGTGGATACAAGATAAGGTCCTCCACTACTATGAGACTATTATTAAATAATGAAAAATCTATTTGATATAAAATTAAACTCATGACGTTTGATGGTTTTTTAGAGAGAAGGAAAAAAGAATTAATCACAAGTATCAATGATGGATTATCCATAATAGGCATCAGAGTGAAAAAAATAAGTGAGTGTTCAAGGAACTAATGTTTCATTACTCATATCAACCTTCATAAATAAATTAGAATTAAAAATAGAGAACATAAAATAAAGGGGATGTTGTTATCTGGGTTATCAAAGATGATGTAAAATAATTATTTTCACAATTCCGAACATAGAAGTAATTTACCATAAATGGATGTACAAATTAATACCCATCGTCACTAAAAAAGTATAATGGGGGTTTAATATATTTTATGGAATATTATAAAAAATCATGATTATTTTGTCTAATCTATAAATCTACAAAGCATGAGTGGATGAACGATGGAGTTGTTCTTACACAATGAAATAGGCTTGTAAAAGAATTTAAAAAAGATTCATGAAAGGGTGTAACTTTCACTAGTTATAAAATTCTCACAAAGGACATAAAATCCAATATTGGTAAAAATAATGATTTTGGTTCATACATTTAAAGTGAAATTTTCAATAGTGTTTGTATATAGAGAAAATATTAAAAGAAAATTAAAAGTATTGGATTTATTCTAAGTGGCCAAAAATATTCCCATACATTAGATGGAATACCAAAATTGGAATTATAAGTAAAATATTGTAATATATTCCAAAATTTGGTAAAAATTATTATAAATGATTCAAAAGTTCAGATAGAAATTGTGTTGAGAAATTGAATGAATGGAATTTTTAAATTAAAAAATAAGAAATAATAATTAATTTCATGTGGTTTTAAGATAAAAAAATACACTATGTGATTCCAAGCATTCAACTTGAAAACTAATTACTTAATTTAAATACACATGCATAAATTATAATGTAAATATGGTAAATATGTAGATATGGATTGAAAAATATTTAAAAATAATATATTAATTTTTTTAAATTGTATAATCCAAATTTTATTATTCAAAATGTGGTATCATAAATTTTTATCAACTTGTCTTTGTCCTAAAGATGTTTCTAAACAACTAGAATAAATAATAACTATAATTAATATAGGAATACATTTTATTTATGTTTTTGAACTAGTATTATTATATACCAGGATAATACTTCATGAAGCTAAATGACATATATAAGATAGGATTATGACTAATAAAAATATTCCCTGTCATAATGTTTTATTTCATTATTTTGTGTTTTGTTGAAAATGAATCATGGTTAAATACTAAAAAACATAAAATGTATAATTATTCTCACCTAAGAATATATATTTCCTATGAATAAAACAATATAATTGATAAGATGTTCAACGACTAATTTATAATAATAATGTGATATCAATCGATTCAATGTTTGGTATATCCCACAATTCTTGTGGTTTATTTCTTATATGATGATAGTTTTATGAAACTGTGATTGAGATCCCAATACATTTGATATTAGAATAAATTATAAGTTATTTATATAAATATTTCTTGAAATTTCTATGGACAAAAATGTATTTATTTAATCATATTATAGATTCTCATTATGTGTTCCAAATCAGTAGTGTTATAGGATTTACCGATGAATAATTTTCGAATAGATAAATTCACTCACATGATTTATTGAGAATAATTTATTTGAAAGTGAATATGGGATAAAATTGTAGTTACCTTGAATTATAGTTGATATAATATCAATTGTTATGAAAATATTCAACAAGTTATTATAAGAGAAATTTATTTTTCTGTTTTCATTATGAAGATAAATATTTTAAATGTATATATTATCAAATAATATATTTTTAACATTATAATTCATGATTTTTAATAAATCTCCAGGTATAAATATTTTTATTCAATTGTATTTTAATTTATATGGATTCAAATAGAGCATTGTTGTGATTATGAAAGGGTAACATAGTATTTTCAATTTTTGAATTCTTAATGGTATGATAAGATATTAATATTGCATTAAAATATGGTGGAAGAATTATATTACCCATGCGGAATAGAAACTATTAAAGATAAAAATATATATTGTTTAGATTAATGTGGAATAAATAATTAATAGTTTTGAAAAAGATCAAGCCAATGCATTTTATTAACATCTGGGATCATTCCATAATAACCATATCTATAGTAGATGTTCTATTTAATGATAAATAAGGTGATTTTATTTAAATATATACATTGAGCATATATTTTATAGACATATTAATCAAAATTAAAGGGTTGGGATTGTTACAACTACGAAGTTTTTTGTTTTTACTTTATTTATTATAATGGGTGAAAGATAATCCTAAATTGAATATGGTATGAATGTTTAGTGTCTCAAATTAATATATTTTGAAAAAAAAATTGAATGAAATTTAAATTGGATTTTCTATAATAAATCACTTCATTATAATATTTTTATAATTGATATGTTTAGAGTTCCAGAAGTACATATAGAATTTTTTTTGAAGAAAAAATTAATTTTAAAAGATGATCTTGAACTGGTGGTATGGTAGATGAATAAAGAGATATCATTGTTTAGAAATGTACCATGGTATTTATGATTTTAATATAGTCATTTATAGTTTTTTAGTTTCTATGTTTTTTGAAAATTAGCATTATGATAGGTATGTTTGTTTTTTGTTTTTGTAGAATCAATAAATTGGTTATTTAAAGAACATTGATTTTAAAATAAGAATACATAGGATATATTGTATAATATTTTTTATCCAATGATAATATTTTTAATTCAATTATTATGATTTTTATTAATGTTTTTATGGTTTTATTCATATTATTTTCTTAGAAGAATATTTGATTATGCCTGAAACTGATGGCCACACTAGAATGAGATATACTAATATTTCTTTTTGTTTTATTTTTTATTTTGTTTTATATGTTTAGAAAAACCATACATAAAAGTAAACGGATTTGAATACCTATAAGTAAGGTCATTTTTTCTTTCTAATTATTTAATATTAAAGGCCAAGTTTTGACATAAAGGTCATTCCATGAAATGTGTTTGGGAAATTTTATTTAATCAATTACAATGAAGCCTCTCATGTCATGGATAATGATTTATTCCACTTCTATCACGGTTCTACAGAATACCTAAAATTTACTATATCATTGCATTGTATTCTTTCTTTTCTATTTTAGCCAAAGGATGGCCATGTAGTGACATGTAGATGATGAAAAAGATATAGAGGAGTGTTTTGTTAAGTTTCTTTGTGCTATTGCTGCGTCACATGAAACAATGTATCATCTTAGAGATCACGGAAGCTAATTGATAAATTTTATTTCCAAAAATTGAAGAAAAAATTCCATTTCCTAATTATCAGAATATGAAATAATTATGAAGAATGGATGATTACAATTTTCCAAACACTATATAACTGCTATGGAATATATTTCAACTGACTAATTTAATATCAATGATAGTTTCTTATTAGAAAATAATCCAATGGAAGGATTTAAATCATTGGTTGTTCGATATAGTAAATTAATAGAAGTTGAATTTGAATTTAAAATACAATAACTATAAATGATTTAATTTTTTTATAATAAATCATTAATTAGATTATTGTTCAGGATCTAGTATGAATAAAAAACTTGGAGAGTGGTAATCAATGTGTTTGGAGAAGGAAGAAAAATATAATATCAACAACATGATACTTATTACATATTTGAATTAGATAGGAAGATATATTTGGAATAAGAATATATCAATGATATTTATTCAAAGAGGGGGAGTATTGTAAAAAAAAGTGAGGAGATTTTTTAATAGAATATTATATATACTATTTATCATATCTATTTTATTTAAGAAGATGAATTAATGATTGTGAAACATTAGATATATATCTATCATGTTAAAATGATGAAAACAAAATACATTATTGATAATTACTATATTTTTATTATTACATCAACAAAAAAAATTTAACGTTGCAGTGTGAATATTTTTTGATGATCAAAATAAATGTTTTTAATAAGGATTAAATTATATCAATTAGTGAAATTGGAGTAATACTTGGTATAAAACAAAGCATATATTTAGCAATGATGATGCAAGTTTTATCAGTTCCTTATATCGATATTGATGTTAAAACCAAACCAATAACGGATAAGAGACCTCAAATTCCACAAAATAATAATTTAACTCTCTTGAGAATTAGCTTGTTGAATAGGACAAGAGTTCAAGGGAGTTGGGTGAGTAGTGATCCAATCCTAAAAGTTAAAATAATGTCTAAAAAAGTATTTTTATTTATAATATTGATACATTGATGATATTTTCCCCCTTTTTTAGCTATGTTTGGGTGACTAATAAAAATATCTATGTGTAGTGAATTTTAATTTGTACATATGAATATTAAATTATACCTGTAAGAATTTGAAAATTTTATGGTAAATAGTTTCTGGTTAGCGTTCATTCTAATAAAGGAACATGAATCAATGGAGATGGTATTTTTAAGAAGAAAAATTGAATTGGGAAATACTCTAATCACTCCACCACTTAGGGTGTCTCTAGTTACAAAAATAATAGCATATAGAAAATATATATTCCCCAATTATATTTTTCAATAAATATAAAAGTATTATTCATGTAATTAAATTAAATATGTTTAATAATCCATAAAATTGTTTTGATTTAGTATAATTAACATGTTAACTATATCCAAGTGTAAAATAAATAAATCCCCTTACCCATTAATACATTAAAAAACAATATTTATTTGTAATCACATTTTTTATCTGGTGTCACAAGATCCTATACCATTATAGGGATAACTCACTATGGGTATGATAGGAAGAAGGGATGCACCAGAAAAATAATTATTAAATATTATATATGGGATCCTCTTAAGAGGATGAATGCCACCCAAAATATTCTCCACCCACCTAATAACGGATTTAAATTCATTTAATTCCAATTTAATTTTTGAATAAAAACATGAGATGTAAAACCATTGAATTACCTTGAATTTTTCTATGTAAAATCTTCATAGATTCTATTCTAGAAATAAACTAATAGATTCATGATAACCAATTATAAATTAGTTTAATGAAGATAATTTTACACCCATTACTATAAATTTTATAATTTATATAATACTAGGGATGATCCATGGCTTTACCCTAATTATAATTTGTTGTAAAACAATATAAAATCCATTTATATCAATCCATTATTGTTGTATTAGCTAAATAGATTTGGATGAAAAGGGGTCTTGATAATGAGTGAAATTGGAAAAAAATGAGATTAAATCATAATAACCCATCCATTATTTACTTATTTATATGTAAAACATGGGAAAGTCCTTTTTAAATGGAATTCATCATAGGATAATATCATGTTTACTGTTAACATACACTTATTACTCAATATCAGAAAAATATTTACTTTCCCCCCAACATCCCAAATGTGTAATTTGTATTAATTATCTTGGTACCCAGTGCTTGAATCCTATTACCCATTCTACTTTTTCCTAAATGTTCTCTTAAAACATATAAATATGATATTCAACTCAAAAATAAAATTTTAAAAGAACTAAATTGACCAAAATTACTGTGAATTACATCGTCATAGAGGTCATTATATTCACATACCACTAGTATTATTTTTTGATTATTTTATAGTAAGAATTATAGTTTTAATTTATTATTTCAAATATTATATTTTAATTTTTTATTATCAGTAATAATAATAATGTCCTTATAATTTTTAATATATGGTTCTTTCTTCACAAAATTATTGGAATTTATATTGTTATTATGATTCATCTTGGATAAACCACTAAAATTGTATCTAGATCCTTAAAGATATAATTTAATGAGTATAATTTTGAATTTTTGAATATTCATTCTTTGACATGCCTTTGATTATTTTTACACAAGTCAATTGTATGTGTTCTTATTCTTGTGTGCTTTATTTATCTTACTATATTGATGATTAAATTCCAATATCCTCCCTTGAGGATAAGATTTTAACCCTTTATATTAATATTTTTTTTATAATTGATTACTTAAATGATATTAATACCCCAAATTATAGAATAAGTTGTGAAAAGTAATTCTCAATGTGGATTAGCTCATGGAAATTCAAATTTCCTCCCATGGTTAATCCAAATTTATTTCATAGGGCTCTCCCATAACTTTTTCAATAAATATTATAATGGTAAAATGGATTATTATTAGTTTTCATGGTCCTTATAAATTATACGTTTTATTTTTTCCTTCTAGAATTCATTCGATAATATTTTTTTTCAATGATTTTATTACAATTTTTATTATGGTGATTCTTTATCCACTGTAATTCAATACCATTTCTTAAAAATACCTAATGTATGGTAGTATAAGGAGAATTTTTTATTCCCATGTTAATTATGTTTAGTGATTTCCAATTAGCGTCTCATCCATACTTATGTTTATGACGGTCCCATGGATCTCAAAAAGTATATTGAAACTTATTTATGTCAATAGTCTCTATGTTTTGAATGACGTATCTTTAAAAATATTGATGAAATTTCCATGGTTAATAAGGCCAATGTTTAGGGATCAATTGGTCGTTATCTTCTATATTGAGTGTTTCCTTTAACCATACAAAATAATAAATATATTTATTCAGGAAGGAACTTCCTCTCCCATAGGATTAAGATGATATTGTATATAAATTTGAAGATTAATTATAATTATTTAAAATAATGTTTGAAAACCAATGAAAATATGAATAATATACACTCATCTAAAACAAAAATATAGTATAAAATACATTAGGATAAGGAAACAAGACAATTCACACATTACACTCCTTTAGAGTAAATGAGCATGTAAAGTCATTTCATAAATGGTCATTGGGCCAAAGAAATAAACAATATTAAAGCAGATATGGGTAATGAGTCTATGTATAATGTTCTTATCTACCCTCATGATTTTATTCACCAATATTAGGGTTACATTGGATGTTTCTAAGATGATTCAAAATAATAATGCTAAAATTAATAATCACCCTTTTTCATGTAATCGGAATAATATGGTTAATTTTACCACCAATGATCATATGAGATAAAATAGTTAAAAATTGACATATATATATATACCATTTAAACATTTAGTCAGTCGATTTATGTATATTAATTCCCTTGATTCATCATTATCAAAAAAAATTCATTGTTAATGACATTTAAGTATAATTATAAACAATATCTTCTTGAATTAGGAATAAAATAATGCTCGTCTCAACTATTTGTATTCTAATCAATGATTTAGTCATCTCCTATATTTTTAAATACATCATGAAAACTACCTTCTTAAGATGAATTTTTTGGAAGATACTAAAAAAGGTCCAAATTTTACTATTTGGATTATTCCTTAAGTAAAATGACCTCACACATCTTTATATGGATTCCAAGATTTCCATAGATAACTTCAAAAATGTAATACAACATTAACTTATGGGATGTAATGAAATTTTAAATTACATTTTGGAGGAGTATAAAGAAAAGTTGTAAAACCTCTATAATTATCACGCTTTTCAGTTTTTAAAATCCAATTTTCATTTAAGTTGTTTTTAATTTATGAAACTAACAAAACCAACCAACCAAAAAACCATATTACATATACAGATAGAAAAAAGAATGAATCAGAATCATGCATTATTATACCCTAAATTTGGATGGATTTTTAGACACATTAAAGAAACATTCATGGTTCAAATTTTGTGGTTATGTTAGAGTATTTCTTACTTTTATTTTATAAAAAAACACATAACTTCTAGATAATCATTAAGATTAATAATTATTCTATATTATCTCACATAAATGATTTTAACTTATCACATGAATAGTGAATTCTTTTCTTCATTTAGACTAATAAAAAACCATTCTTCCACCTCTTTAAAACATCCATATTCTATATGTAATATCTCAACCAATAATTCTAAAATATATATCTCAGTTTGGTTAGTCCTAAAGATATCAATGTCTTATCTCAACATCTATGAAAAATGAGAGGGTAAAAATAAATCACGTCTGCCTTACTCTTTGTATGATGCACCCTTAGTTTTAATTGGAATAATTAAGATCGTCTGCTTGGAAATATGTGGATTTTCTAGATGATATTTTGACCATAGGAATGGTAAATTTTGGATACTCATATATTTATCATGATATGTTTCTATGAAAAAGGGTGAATCATTCTGAATTTATCAATATATTTTTTTTCATTTATTGAGAAATTTTGAAATAATTAATCTTAAAAAATATCTTTTTCCCTTGAATAACATATTATATTATCTTTTTAGTTTTAATAACCATTTTCATAATTCAATTGAATGGTGTATGGATTGTACTATTGAAAATAAACATTGAAGTCTCCTTAACAAAAACATGGGGATCCCTATGATCCAAACCCGGGGCACTCAAATCTTTACCAATTAAATGATACATACCAGGTTTAATGTCGCCAATCCCATTTATATAACCATATTCTAGATCTAATAAAAATAATTCACAAAGATTAACCAATAATGTGGGATACAATTGATATAATATATATTAAAGTGTAGAATAATTCGCAACCACTAGGATAGAACCATAATAGAATAAGCATTAGTTTACAGAAGTGAACTTGATAATTGATGCATATACCTCCCCTTTTAAATTTTAATTATCCTTTATTGTACCTATAATAGATACACATTTTTAGATTTCCAAATGTTTTCATATCCCAATAACTATATGATGATACCATTGAATTGAGATCCTATTAATTTATAAAGACCTTTAATTATATCATGGCCCTATCCCTTCATACATATTCCTATTTATGATTCCTTGCAAAATTTCATCCATCTAATTAGGATAAACAATGATTTATTTATGAATTTTTTATTTCCCCACAATCGTAGGTATGTGGAAACCATTTTTATTAGGATGAAATTTAATTCGGGAATGGCCTTATAGATAGTAGTTCTAATAAGAATCTATCCACAACACGATGAAAATATATTGCATGTACCTAAAGTATCATTCTTCCTCAATCCATGTAACAACAGATGGTTTTTTGGAAGGTTTACATAAACAATGATATATGTGATGATGTGATAAATATAAATATTCATTTTTGGGTTGTATATAAAAATATATTGATGTAATTTCCAAAGAAATTTAACACAATATGATAACATAAAGGTAATAAAAATATATATTGCTCGACTTAGTCCATTGATCTGGATGGCTCTCAATTCATATGAAATTTATAATTCGATTGAAATAGAAGAAATATAATTTCCATAAATGGTCGGCAAAATCATGACCATGCTAATTCCAAATCATTATCATAAAAAATGAATTATAATATAAGTAAGATTTATGATCCTACTAACATAAAAAAAGTTATTAAAACTCAGTGATTAATTATTATGTTTATATAAAGTGTTTATATATGGGATAATTAATCCAAAATCATGCACCTAGTGAATGAGTTAAGAGATAAAATTCCTTTGAAAATTATAAGGGGAGACAGAATCTAAATTTTTCGATTAAAGATAACTATAAAAATATTATTGTTTATGAGTGTTGTAAGAAAAATTGGATTAAATAATTGAATGAAGTTAGAATTAACCATAGAGACAAGGGGATTAAATTCCATGGTAGGATGAAGTTACAAACCCATCCCCTGACACTAGGGTAGGGACTATTATTCCAATTATCTAATCATATTTTATTATGATAGGAAATCCATTGGAGGAACTATAATTGATGTTTTAGTAATTGAGTGGAGAAGAAATCTATAATTTAATGAATATTTCAAAAATTATATAATATTTACATTATTGAGGCATATATCATTTGGATTATCGATTCTAGTTTTACATTTTACACCTCATCGCATAACAATTTATAAATCACATCATTGGTCTATATAGTTATATTTTTCAATATATATATATATATTTAATAAATTTAATAAAATATACATAATTAAAATGATTAAATATTTACTAATTCATTTTATATATGGTATAAAAAATTCATCATATATATCACTAATAATAAGGTCCCGAATGCATTATCAATAATTGAATATTTGTTGCACCCTCGTAACCAAGGACCTATATAAATATATTTATTCCCCAATTTTTGATTTAAATTTCAAGAACATATTTTAACTATTATTATTTATAACAAACTTAGACTAAATTACATTTCATCTCTTTTCATCCAAATAAAATTAGATATTACTTGTCTCTTAATTACAAATGACATTTGATAACAAATTCTTCACTTATTGCTTACCCCCTTATGTTAATGCTATACATATTTCCTTATTTCCTTGATCCAAATGTTTTAATATTTAGTTATATTATTTATATAAAAATGATTTTAATTTTACATTCAAATTTGATTTAAACATAATTTTTTTAGCTTAAATTCAACATTATTTCCTAATTTGGCCTTATAAACCATGTATTTGTTAATGGAGGATATATTTTAGAAAATAATATTACTATTCAATTTTTTTTCATCATTACTTCTATATGAGTATGAGATCATAATATTCCCCCATGGTTTATATTTACAAATCATATATCAATATTTATTTGTCATTTACATATAAACTATTCATTTTTGTTAGAATCTTGTTTAGATTTTTTCATTAAATTTTGTTATTTGTTTTACAACCACTGCATTGAAGTTATTAACAATATAAAAATATTATTATATGTTTGGTTGACTAAAATTGCATATGTATAATACTTTATATAATATAGTGACCAAAATATTTGTCCATCATAGCCAAACCATCATTATATATATTTAATGCATAATTCCAATCACTATCACCTATCATAAGTACCATGTGATTAACGAAACAATATTTAGTAGTCTAGATCCATTGGTTATTTACAACATTTAAATAAAATACACATGATCAAATCCAAAAGGTATTAATAGTTTAGTAGTTTAGTACCCCCGGTTTGCGTTTTGTGGCCTTTTTTATACTAATTTATGTGTTAATGTGCATGGGATGAGTTGAGAAGAGGTTGTGGGAGTTTGGAATGGTTTTGGATAAGTTTGGAGGCTTTTCTTAAAAGGCACGGTTTGTGCACGGTTAGGGGAAACCATGTGGGTTATCCAGGAAACCGTGCAGGGGGAGATAGTAGCCTTCACATAGCTTACACATGGTTTTTCAATATGTGCTAGGAAATAATGTGGACCCCCACTCTCAAGGTAGTAGTGTGTGCATGGTTAGCGAACGGTTTTTCAAACCCTGTGGGCAAACCATGCGACCACTTAAAAGTAGGGTTTTATAACCTAGGATCACTCTGGCTTGCATCATTCAACTCTAATCATCTCCCACTCGATCATCACTCAGTATTTTGGGTTCTTAGTGTTTGAATGTGATCTCCCACTGAGTTTGGAAGCAAATTTAAGGGTTTCGATTTTGGTTTGAAGGTGGTTTATCCTTAGTAAGTCTATCCTCTCAGTTTCATTGTGTTTTTCTCAAGATCTACATCTCATTATCACTCAGTTTTCTAGATCTACACTAATTGTGTGTTGATATAGGGTTGTGGTTTCCTTGGTTGTTGATTTTAAGGCTTATGTATGTTAGGGAAATGTATCTAGAGAGGTTTCGGTGATGAGTTCACCAGATTTGTAGAGTGGTTGCTTGTGGGTCGATTCACCAGAACACTAAAGGTAGGTGGATTCTCTCTCGACTCCACTTGGTTAGAACTAGTGGTTTGGTTACAAATTAATTTTTGTTTCATAAAATTAATTTTGTTATTGATGTGTGAAATTGGATGGAAATCCATTTGGAGATGGATTGGAGATCTTTGTGAAAAAGGTCTTGTGGGGAAATTATCTGGATGTAATTTTTAAATGTGATAATAAAATGAGTTATTTTATTGGATTGATTAAGATGATTTGAGAAAATGGTTTTCAATAGAATGGGTTGTTTTATTGAAATGTGGTTTGTTGTGGAAAATTATTCAAAGGGGGTTTCAATAAATTTTTGATTTATTGAAGTGGATTAACATATAATGGAAATAGTGAATTGTGTGTTGTTGTGGCATTGGAGGGTTACAGTCTTGGTTATGGCTCAGGTCAGTTGTGTGGAAGTGTGTAGGATTTATCTCTAAAAAATATTGAATGGGATGGGTAAGAAGTCCCACCATTTTGGGTTGTCAGGTAGTGGGAAGGAAGTCTTGCTATCTGAAGACGGGGTGAACGAGTCATGAGGGAAGTCCCACCGTTATAGTTCCTTTGTTGTGTGTTGATTTTCATAGATGTAATTTGTTTTGGAAATGTGAAATGGTTGAATTGGCTTCCTTTCGTGGCTTGGTTGATCAGGCTTCCTTGTGTGGCATTTTTGGCTCATGGCATGATTGTTTGGATTTACCTGGGTTTACATGGTTTGGGTGAAATGGATTTGTAAGGGTGTGTTCGGCTAATGGTAGTGGATGCACTTGTGATTATTTTATTTTAAATGATTTATATAAATGTACTAAAAGTTTTATTCTAGTGGCAGGTGTAGGAAAGTCATTTTGGGTAAACCTACTGAGTATTTGTACTTAGCTCTTACTTGGAACTTTGGTGTCATTGCAGATGTTGTATACCGTGATACATGTAAAGGTAAGGCATCTCATTGCTAGTGGTTAGTGGTGACACTGGTGATGTGTTGGTGGATCTTGGAGCTTGGATATTGGTGTGGAGTTGTGGCGGTGTCATGGCTCCTAGTGTTTTGTTGTTTTTTCATTTGCATAGTACTCTGATATTTTTTTGGATTATATTGGTTTTGGGTTTTATTGTAGAACAAATTGGTTTTCGTTTGGGAATATACTCTTGAATATTTTATTAACATACATCATGTAGTGGTTGTAGTGATGGTTTGGTTGGTTTGGTCTTAAGGGAAAATCGTTCCCCAATTTGTTCTTGAATTCCTATACATTTATTACCAGCCATTGGTTCCTTGGGAATGTCTCTTAAGGACAAGTAATTCCTCACCACCTCCTCAAGCCAATGAGGATGGGGTGGGGTGTTACAAGTGGTATAATCTTGTTCGGTCCTTTGGAGTTGATTCTTGGATTTTGAGTTGACATTAGTTGTGGTATATTCCTTATGTCGGGATAGTGGCATTGCGTAGGAATGTCAGAACATGGAATGTAAATCATAAAGGATGTAACTAACCCTTTTATGTTGAACTTCATGTTACCAGGGAGTTGGGTACATAAGTGTTTTGGAGACACTTATAGGCATTGTATTTCTCATTGTCGTGGATGTCTCCAAAGAGATGAGCGTGGCATGAATGGTATAAATGACATTCCTCTAGGATTCATATTTCAATGGGTATAATGATTTATGGGATAAATCGAGAATTGGTTTTTCAAATGTGTGAAACTGTAATGTGAATAAAATTGGTATTTTGAAAATGGTTTGATTTTAAAAAATGGTGAATCATTGAAAATGTAGAAAGGTGGAAAGACTCTTTGTGATAGTGTTGTGTAATGTGATGTGAAATGTGAATTTTTGATATTTATGGAAGCGAGACTCATGGGTTTTTGTTCTATTTTTATAGAAATGGCACCGAGTAGGCGTCTTAGAGACCAACCAAAAGTGGCCAATGAGAACATGGTTTCACCTAAGCCCTAGGTGAACTAGTAAATAGTCCAGAGAATAGTGCGAGCTTTCCAAGCTGTGGGATGTGTGAATAGAGAGGAAGAGCCAAAGAATATTGATTACGTGGCTCAATTTCAAAAGCAGGATCTACCCATCTTTCAGGGTGATTCAGAACCAGAAAGGGAAGAGGTGTGGCTGTCCAGAATGAACAGAAGTTTCAAATTTTTAGGGGGTGCTAGTAGAGATAAAAGTAAGGCTAGCAACCTATAATCTAGGGGATCATACTCTTCAGTGGTGGGATTTGGATTTCATAGTGGGTACGAACCAGGGTATGATGTGGGGAGGCTTTGAATAATTGTTTAAAAAATAATTCTACCCACATACGTTTAGAATTTAGTGCACAACTAATTTCTTCAGTCTGATCCAAGAGCATATGTATGTAAAGGAGTATACAGCTAAATTTGTGATCTTAGTGCATTTTTCACCCGAGGTGGTGGGTAGCATGTCGTTGAAGGCATGGATCTTTAACGCGAGGTTAAGGAATGAGATTTGTTCAAAAATTAAATTACTGTGTATTGATTATTACACAAAGATGGTGAATCGAGCATTGGTGGCTGAGCAAGATCTGTTGGGAGCTCTGAGTGGATGAAGCATGGTGGTACCCATTAGGAATAGTGGGAAATGTAACGCTGAGTTCATGTGGAGGAGGGAAGGTTATTCCTACGGAGAGAGTATAGCACATAATCCAATGGCAGGACTGGTAAATCTTCCTCCGAATCCCCTGATAAAGTCAGGATGTTTTTAGTGTGGCTCTATGGAAAAAATCATGCTAGACTATATGAAACAACCTCGAGCATGTCACAATTGTAAAAAGATGGGGCATCTGCAGCATTATTGTCAGGATGCTCCAAGTTCGGGTGCGTGTGACACTCCTCAGGGATTGCAGTCTTTGTATGCATCGACAAGATGGGGATAACAGCATACCCCCCGTCAATAGTGAAATTCCAGTTATGGTGATTCTTGGAACACCACAACTCCTCAGCAGGGCAATAAAGAGTAGAGTGTGGCAACCAAGGCTATGACAACCCTGCTTTTTATTACAACATAAACAAGATTTATTAAATAAAACTTCACTTGATACAACAAAGAATATCGAGAGGTTTAGTGTATTTGGGGATTAGGATCATTACATAAAAACATAAAACATGGAAATACAACATCTTTATTGAAAACTTCCTTTACATGACCACTACATTCCTTCGTACTTAGCATTGCATTGGATAACCTGAGGACATGCATAAGAAAAGGGTGAGCTATAAAGCCCAGTAAGGGAGTACACATGGAATAACATGAGGAGTACAACACATGTTAGGAAATAGGCATATCAATAGTGCATAAGAGAAACATGAACATAAAGGCATGATAAATCATGGTAATCATAACATGGAAATGTGGCAACAACACTTAACATTGATTTAGCATGTGCCAAGTCTCATTGCACATGGAGCATGAGTAAACCCTCATTGCACATGAAGCACGATTAAACCCTCTTTTACCTTGAATTATCATGAGTCAACACTCATTTCAATTGACCTATCATGATACTATACTTTACCCAATGCATTGGAGTGCTATAAGGGCGCACCCTTCTTAAACATTTCATTTCATGCATAAGTGTGCCACATGGATCATAAAACATGGATTCATAAAACATAATCATTTATTCCATGATAAAGGAATGTGGAATTCATACATGAAACTTTACAATAAATAAGTAAATGTGCATAAAGGTGAATACCCTTGATGGAGAAATGGGCATGGTATTCACTACACAATGACATTGGCTTAGAAAATTGGTGCGATTTTGGCAACGTAACGACGTGACATAAGAACTCATAAAAAGGTTGATGAGAGAGAAAGGGGTTCCTCATCATATTAACATGTAATAGATAATAAGGAGGTCATATATAAACATGTCCCAACAATTGAAAATGAATTTAGATTCATGATACAAAAGTATTGCTTGAATGTAAAAGAAGAGAGAGAAGTTCCTTTCGGAATTTTGGCATAGTAACAGGTGTACATGGGAGGTATCTAATGATAAGGAAAGGGTTCTCCCATCCCTCAAAAAATAAGAGGTCAGTATGGGGAGGTGTGAAACCATACCCCAACATTCATAATTTGAATTAAAAGGGCAATAAAACTTAATGAAAATTGACAAAAATGAGAAAGGAAGAAAAAAACCCTTACTTGGAAGTGTGCTTCCAAAGGCTAGAGAGAGGCTTGTGAGAGGCTTCTTGGGAGCTTGAGTCACCTTGAGAGGATTATAGAGAGATTATGGCATAGGTTGGACGAACTCCAAGGGCTTTGAGTGAGGAGGAAGTGGGATCTTGGGGGGGTTTATATAGGAAAGGTGAGAGAATTCTTTATTATTTAGGTTTGGGACCCCTTATATTAAAATAATCCAAAACACAAACCATCCCATGGTATTTGCCCATGGTTTCTGGAAAAGGAATGAGGAAAAAAATATTTTACAAGGACAAGGTCCGAACGTAATAAAATATTAGGGTTTCTTATGTGGATGTGAGTCACACTTCCATGGAAATTAATTTAAAAAGGCAAAGTGTTGAATAAGTCTCGAGGGCTCCATTAATGCTTTGAAAAGTAAGTCAAACAAACCCAAAACCTCATTATTTTAATGATAAAACATATATTGGCCGAACATAAGGATTATAGTATTTTATTACATCACCATTGGGTCATTATGATGTCATAAAACACATTATATATTAAAATGGTATTTAATTTTTACCCAAAAATTTGTCTGTCTCAGAAAATTATGAAAAATTCACCGTTGGATAATTTAGACGTCCTGATTCCAAAAATAATATTTATTTTATCTAAAAATTTTTCTAAATATGTGAATTTTCATTTTTAAAATAAAAACCTACATTTATAAAAAAAATCACGGGTTTTGACAGAAATGGCTTTCAAACCTTAATAAAAATTTTAATTGCATTCATAAAATTATAAGATCATTTATATTTAATAAAAATTAATTTAATATTAATAATAATATTTTATTAAAATATTATTTAATTCAAAAATCCTTTAATTTAATAAAATATAATTCTTAATTAAATAATAACTAAAAACACCATTTGTACTTAAAAAAACTATTTACAATGTATCAAAAATGACTAGAAATTATATTCAGTATTATATACAAAAATAATGTACATGAACATGGTACAACTTATTTGTTACATAACCCCTTAAAATAGCCGCATAAGACCTAAGGGTATGGTGTGCAATGGTGACAGACTCTTGGGGCGGCTCGGATAACATTTCTTGAGTGGTAATCTCTACCAACTTCCACTTTTCCCGTAGAAGATCATGTTCGAGCTTGACATAATGAAGCTCATCTTGGGCTTGGTCAAGGGCGAAGCCCAAAGATGCCACCTCTTTTCCGAGCTCCGACAAATGGGCTTCGTATGGGAAAATTCTACTGGATGAGGCCATCGCTTCCTTTGTCTGAGTAAAAATGGGTTCGTTAAAACCTTATATTTATACTACTCATGTGATCACTGTTCAACAGCTATAAAAGTAACGGTCACAAATCATAACATAAAACCAAAGATGTTGACATCTTATAAAATCATTTTTCATAAAGAAATATTTAACTGGATCAAGAGGGATTTTCCATTAATGAAACTTTGGGTCGTTACAATATTCCCCCCTTAAGAAATTTTGCCCTCGGAATTTTCCTTTTCCCACACTAAAAAAAATTGGGTTACTCCGCGTCGTCATATCCTCCGACTCCCAAGTTTCTACTTCAAACTTGTGGTTTCTCCACAGCACCTTGACGAGGGGCATTGTCTTATTTCGTAGAACTTTTTCTCTACAATCTAAGATCTTCACTGGTTTCTCCTCATAAAAAAGATCATCTTCCAATTGTACCACCTCGGAAGAGAGTACCTGTGAAGGGTCCGGTATGAACTTCCTTAAGAGGGATACATGAAAGACATCATGCACCATGGCCATAATAGGTGGAAGTGCTAGTTGATAGGCCACAGCCCCAACACGATCAAGAATCTCGAAGGGGCCGATGTACCTTGGACTTAACTTCCCTTTCTTTCCAAATACCATGACCTTATTCCACGGAGATATGCATAAAAACACAATGTATCCATATTTAAACTCAAGGTCTCATCGACGATTAACTGCATAACTCTTCTGTCGACATTGGGCTGCCTTGATATGCTGCTGAATGGTTTTCAACTTCTCCACCATTTCTTCGACCGTTTTTGGTCCATGCAGCTTACGTTCACCGACCTCATACCAACATGCCGGTGTTATACACCTTTTCCAATACAGGGCTTCATATGGTGCCATTTGGATGCTCGAGTGGAAACTATTATTATAAGAGAACTCAACTAAAGGAATATGTTGATCCCATCCTCCTTTAAAGTACATTGATCACGCTCTCAATATATCCTCAAGTGTTTGGATAGTCCGCTCGGATTGGCCATCAGTTTGAGGGTGATAGGCCGTACTGAAGTTCAGTTCTGTATTCAGAGCATGTTGAAGAATCTTCCAAAACATAGAGGTGAATCTTGGATCTCAGTCAGAAATAATAGATAGTGGTACTCCATGCAACCATACCACTTCCCTGATATATATCTGTTCCATTTGATCCAAAAAGAAATCCTCTTGAATAGAAATGAAGTGTGCAGTCTTTGTAAGACGATCCACAACAACCCGGATTGCATTGTTGCCTTTGGATGTCCTTGGAAGTCCAGTGACAAAGTCAATGGTGATGTTCTCCCATTTCCATTCTGGTATGGAAAATGGTTGCATCATCCCCTTAGACTTCTGCCTCTCTGCCTTCACTTGCTGACACACCAGGCACTTTGATGTATATTCAGAGATCTCCTTCTTCATATTATCCCACCAAAAGTTTTCTCGGAGATCTCGATACATCATTGTGCTCCCTGGGTGAATAGAGAAATTTGAACTATGTGCATCATCCAAAAGTTCCTTCTTCATCTCCAGACATGATGGAACACATAGTATTTTCCCAAACCACCCAATTCTTTCTTCACTAACATTATACTCTGAGGATTTTCCCTTTTTGATAGCTTCCACTTTTTCTTGAATTCCTGCATCATCCTTTTGAGCATCCTTTAACCTTTCTAAATGATATGGTTGAGCAATCATTTGTGAAAGGATTGATGATGTTCCCTTATTTATGATTCCCACGTCCATCTTCATCAAGTCTAATAATATTGGATCCTTCTCAATTCTCATCATTGATAGAATAGCGGGATCCTTTCTACTTAGGGCATCAGCCACCTTGTTCGCTTTCCCAGGGTGGTAATTTATTGAACAGTCATAATCCTTGATGAGCTCTATCCATCTTCTCTGGCACATATTAAGCTCTTTCTGTGTGAATATATATTTAAGACTCTTGTGGTCATTATATATCTCACAATTCCCTCCATAGAGATAATGCCGCCAGATTTTCAAGGCAAAGGTCACCGCCGCCAACTCCAGATCATGCATTGGATAGTTTCGCTCATGGATTTTCAACTGCCTTGAGGCATAGGATATCACTTTATCATTCTGCATTAGCACACATCCTAATCCCTTCTTTGAGGCATCACTAAATTACACAAAAATTTCCCCACTTGTGGGTAAAGTGAGCACGGGTTCAGTGATAAGCCTCCTTTTCAACTCCTTGAAGCTTTCTTCACATTCATCACTCCAAGAAAACTTTACTCCCTTTCGAGTTATCTTGGTAGGAGGGTTGGACAATCGTGAGAAATTTCTCACAAATCGTCGATAATATCCACCTAACCCCAAGAAGCTACGGATATCAGTTACCGATGTTGGCCTCGGTCATCCCTCAATTACATCTGTTTTGGAGGGGTCCACAGATATCCCATTTCTTGTGATGATATGGCCCAAGAATGAGACCTCCTTCAACTAGAACTCACACTTACTGTACTTGGCATAGAGCTTCTCCTTGTGCAAAGTCTCCAGTACAGTTCTTAAATGCTCCTCATAGTCATCATTGGTTTTGGAGTATATTAGAATATCATCTATAAAGACAACCAAAAATTTGTCTAGGTAATCACTAAAGACTCTATTCATCAAGTACATGAATATTTCTGGTGAATTGGTGAGTCTGAAAGGAATTACTATGAATTCATAGTGCCCGTACCTTGTACGAAAAGCAGTCTTGGGGATATCTTACATCTTCATCCTTACTTGATAATATCCCAACTGCAAGTCCACCTTGGAGAAGTATTATGATCCACGCAGCTGATCAAACAAGTCATTGATTCTTGGGAGAGGATACTTGTTCTTTATCATGATTTTGTTAAGTTCACGATAATCAATGCAAAGCCGCATTGACCCATCCTTCTTATTGATGAAGAGGACTGGTGCACCCCATGGTGATGCACTTGGGCATATAAACCCTTTATCCAGATTATCCTGTAGTTGTTTCTTCAGCTCTTCAAGCTCAACAATAGCCATTCTATATGGAGTCTTGAATATTGGTAGCGCCCCAGGTATATGTTCAATTGAGAACTCAAAATCTCTTCTTAGAGGAAGACCCGGATGTTCCTCGGGAAACACTTCACCGAATTCCCTCACAATAGGCATTTCTTCAAGGGTGGTTTCTTCCATGGACTCAATCATCTGAGGCAGATATGCGTGCTCATAAGGAAGTAATATTCATGCTTGAGATGATGGAGCTAAAGGAGATTCATCTTCCTCCTGACACTTATAATGAATCGGGGGTAAATTCTCCATATGGAGTGTGATTTCCCTCTCCTGACAATTTATGTTGGCTCTATATAAGGAAAGCCAATCCGTGCCAAGAATTGCATCAAATTCCACCAGAGGGAGTATGATGAGGTTCGCCGGGAAATTCAATCCACAGATTATAACAGGGTATGGCTTATATTCATGGGATGCAATGACTTCCCCATTTTCCCTACTCACCGACATCTGTACTTCAATGATTTGTGGTGGTGCTGGGATTGTTCTACTAAACTTTCGAGATATAAAAGAATGCGTAGAACCTAAATTAAAACGTACATTTTCTATTCTTGAATGAATAACTAGCGTACCTGTCACCACTTCATTTTCGGGGTTCACTTCGGCAGAAGTGATGGAAAAATCTCTTCCTTGCTGTCTTGGAGGTTGTTTGTTGCCTCCGATAACCATTGGATTAGGGCACTGATTTGCAAAATGACCCATTTCTTTGCATTTGTCGCATTGAACAACGCGTTGAGGTTCGAACGGATTGTTCTTATCCTCCGTTGTAGTCGCGGGTCCTTCTTTCCGACAGTTAATAGCTAGGTGCCCTTCTATTCCACACCTAAAGCATTTTCTCGTCCCCCTAAGGCAATTTCCAGGGTGCTTCTTTCCGCACTTTTGGAAAGTGGGGTGCTGGAACTTCTTAACGCCATTTTATTTATCCATCAGCCCACCAAAATTGAAGTCCACCTTATGCTTCTTGTCCCCATGATACCCCTGTGATTCTCAGATCTCCATTTCAACCTTGAGGTCACATCGGACAATTTCCTCATAACTGTCAAAGTCATGGATCGATAATGCTTTCCGCAAACTAGGCTTCAGCCCACCAAAGAAGCGGTCAACCTTGCATTCGGGGGTAACGACAAAGCAGGAAGCGTATCATTCAATCCTTGTGATTTTTCCTCATACGCTCCCATAGATTCTTCATCTTTTTTCTTGAGGGAAAGGAAGTCCCTTTCCATATTAAGATCGAGGGTACGCGGAAAATATTTATCGAAAAACATCTTCTGGAATTCTTTCCATTCCATAGCCTCGATCTCCTCCTCAGGATTCATATTTTTTTATCAAAGTCCACCATTGATCAGATTCACCCTCCATACGATAATCCGCTTGGAGAACCTTCTCTTGTTCAGAACATTGAAGGATAGAGAAGATCTTTTAAATGGAGTTTTCCATTGCTCAGTGATCGTGGGATCATATGATCCACTAAAAGTATGAGGCCTTTATCTCATGAAGCTCTCGATAGCGACCTGTTCTTTCTTAGGGGGGGATGAATGTTCCTCTTGACCCATGTTTCTATTCAAAACTTGAGTTAGCTGAGAGATAAGCGTGACAAAGTTCGTGATTCCCGCTCCCTTTGGATTGGTCATCTCATTAGCACAATCATCACATTGATCTTCACAATGGTTGTTAGCCCGAGTCCTCCTATTACCGGCCATTGGCTAGAATAAAAGGAAAGTTAGGGGTAACACATAAAGGGTAATTTGATGAAAAAAGATGATGACTTATAAATAAATGTTAATCTCATGAGTCTATATGATTCAATCTAGGATTTTCATGATCAAACTTTTAACATATATTCTTAAGGGAATTTTTCCCTTAATAAGGGTTCATACTAAGATTGTGAATTTATCAAAACATATCCCCTGGGAGTGTCGTAACCAAGAGTGCAACAAGGCCTGTTGTCATGCACCAGTTCCCGTTCGAGTCCAGCTCAAAGCGGTGTTTTCGGGGTTTACCCCTAGGATACATCTGTGCCAGAGCCGCCTCTACCTGCTCGTATCCAGACAGGGATGTATTTGTTTGATAAACCACTTACATAGTATTTACCAAAACTTAGGGATGTTTTTATTATACTTTGTCTTGTATCTATGGCTTTACTAGGGTTTTCTAATCCCAAAAATAACTAAACCTATCCTCTGATACCAACTATGACAACCCTGCTTTTTATTACAACTTAAACATGCTTTATTACATAAAACTTCACTTGATAAAACAAAGAAGATCGAGAGGTTTAGTGTCTTTGGGGATTAGGATAATTAAATAAAAACATAAAACATGGAAATACAACATCTTTATTGAAAACTTCCTTTACATGACCACTACATTCCTTCGTACTTAGCATTGCATGGGATAACCTGAGGACATGTATAAGAAAAGGGTGAGCTATAAAGCCTAGTAAGGGAGTACACATGGAATAAAACGAGGAGTACAATACATGTTAGGAAATAGGCATATCAATAGATCATAAGAGAAACATGAACATAAAGGCATGATAACACATGGTAATCATAAGATGGAAATGTGGCAACAACACTTAACATTGAATTAGCATGAGCCAAGGCTCATTGCACATGGAGCATGAGTAAACCATCATTACACATGAAGCACGAGTAAACCCTCGTTGAACTTGAATTATCATGAGTCAACATTAATTGCACTTGACGTATCATGATACTATACTTTACCCAATGCATTGGAGCGCTATTAGGGCGCACCCTTCTTAAACATTTCATTTCATGCATAAGTGTGCCACATGGATCATAAAACTTGGATTCATAAAACATAATCATTTATTCCGCAATAAAGGAATGTGTAATTCATACATGAAACTTTACAATCAATAAGTAAATGTTCATAAAGGTGAATACCCTTGATGGAGAAATGTGCATGGTATTCACTACACAATGACATTGGCTTAAAAAAATCGGTGCGATTTCAGCAGCGTAACGGCGTGACATAAGAACACATAAAAAAGGTTTATGAGAGAGAAAGGGGTTCCTCATCAAATTTAAATGTAATGGACAGTAAGGAGGTCATATATAAACATGTCCCAACAATTGAAAAGGAATTTAGATTCATGATACAAAAGTATTACTTGAATGTAAAAGAAGAGAGAAAAGTTCCTTTCGGAATTTTGGCATAGTAACGGGTGTACATGGGAGGAATCTAATGAGAGAGAAAGGGTTCTCCCATCATTCAAAAAATAATAGGGCAGTATGGGGGAGGTGCGAAACCATACCCCAACATTCATAATTGTAATTAAAATGGAAATTCAACTTAAAGAAAATTGACAAAAATGAGAAAGGAAGAAAAAAAACCCTTACTTGGAAGTGTGCTTCCAAAGGCTAGAGAGAGGCTTGTGAGAGGCTTCTTGGGAGCTTGGGGAACCTTGAGAGGATTATAGAGAGAGTAGGGCAGAGGTTGGATGAACTCCAAGGGCTTTGAGTGAGGAGGAAGTGGGATCTTGGCTGGGTTTATATAGGAAAGATGAGATAATTCTTTATTATTTAGGTTTGGGACCCCTTATATTAAAATAATCCAAACCACAAACCATCCCACGGTATTTTCCCATGGTTTCTGGAAAAGGAAAGAGGAAAACGATATTTTACATGTCCAAGGTCCGAACATAATAAAATATTAGGGTTGCTTATGTGGAGGTGAGTCACACTTCCATAGAAATTAATTTAAAACCGCAAAGTGTTGAATAAGTATTGAGGGCTCCATTAATGCTTTGAAATGTAAGTAAAAAAAACCCAAAACCTCATTATTTTAATGATAAAACATATATTGGCCGAACATAAAGATTATGGTATTTTATTACATCACCATTGGGTCATTATGATGTCATAAAACACATTATATATTTAAATGGTATTTAATTTTTACCCAAAAATTTGACTGTCTCAGAAAATTATGAAAAATTCACCGTTGGATAATTTTGACGTCCTGATTCCAAAAATAATATTTATTTTTTCTAAATAATTATCTAAATATGTGAATTTTCACGTTCAAAATAAAAACCGACATTTATAAAAAAAATCCACGGGTTTTGACAGAAATAGCTTTCAAACCTTAATAAAATTTTTAATTGCATTCATAAAATTATAAGATCATTTATATTTCATAAAAATTAATTTAATATTAATAATAATATTTTATTAAAATAATATTTAATTCAAAATCCTCTAATTTAATAAAATATAATTCTTAATTAAATAATAACTAAAAACACAATTTGTACTTAAAAAAATCTATTCACAAAGAATCAAAAATGACTAGAAATTATATTCATTAATATATACAAAAATAATGTACATGAACATCTTACTACTTATTTGTTACATAACCCCTTAAAATAGCCACATAAGACCTAAGGGTAAGGTGTGCGATGGTGACAGACTCTTGGGGCGGCTCGGATAACATCGCTCGAGTGGTAATCTCTATCAACTTCCACTTTTCCTGTAGACAATCACGTCCGAGCTTGACATAATGAAGCTCAGCTTGGGCTTGGTCAAGGGCAAAGCCCAAAGACTCCACCTATTTTCTGATTTTTGACAAATGGGTTTCGTATGGGGCAATTCTACTGGATGAGGCCATCGCTTTCGTTGTCTGAGTAAAAATGGGTTCGTTAAAGCCTTATATTTATACTAATCATGTGATCACTGTTCAATGGCTATAAAAGTAATGGTCACAAATCTTAACATAAAACCAAATAAGTTGACATCTTATAAAAACATTTTTCATAAAGAAATATTTATCTGGACCAAGAGGGATTTTCCATTAATGAAAATTTGGGTCGTTACAGAGGCGTTGTTCAAAGACGATCAGGTTGTGATGGATGATCAGTAAGGACCATCCATGATGCGAGGTACTATCCTTTAAAATTCAACCTTCATGCAAGTGTTTTTCGATATGGGTGCCTCACACTCTTTTATTGCTTCATGTGTGGTTGAGTTGTTGGGTTTAAGGGTAGAAATGATGCCTTCCCATTTGAAACATCAAACTCCTATGGGTCAAAGAGACTGTCGCGCCTTGTTTCTTAGATCTTGTTGTATCATTGTGGGAAAGGTTGAGCTAATGTGGAATTTATCAGTGCTTGAGATGGATGGGTATGATGTAATCCTATGAATGGATTTGATGGTGGTGTTTAAGTCCCACATCTACTATAATGCACAAACAGTGGATTTTTCGACACCCAATGACATTAGACATTTCATTAGAGGAGAGAGGACTGACTGGTATGGTGAAATGGGTTTGTTGGCACCATCAGTGGGTGCGTTATTGTATTAGTTGGTGGTTTTGTCATTGGAATCAGTAGAGAGTGTTGAGAAGAGTGTTTTTTCGGCACTGGTGGATTAATTCATGGATGTTTTTCGGAAAGAATTCTCTGGGATACCTTCTATAAGAGAAGTGGAGTTTTAGATGGATTTATTTATGGGGACAAATTCTATATCTCTCCTATCTTACCGGATGACACCTACTGAATTGCGGGAATATAATGTCTAGTTGGAAGAGTTAGAAAAAACGGTTTTATCCGACCTCACACATCTCCGTGGGCAGCGCCTGTGTTGTTTATGAAAGAGGAAGATTAAACATTAAGACTCTGTGTGGATTATCGTCGACTTAACAAAGTTACAATAAAGAACAAATATCCACTTCCTCGAATTGATGATTTTTTAGACCAGTTGAGGGGATCCTAGTGGTTCTCCCAGATTGAACAAAGGTCAGAATATCCTCAATTGTGTGTGAATAAGGTCAATATTCCTAAAAAAACATTCATAAGTAGGTATTGTCATTATGAATATGTGGTTATGACCTTTTCTCCAATGAATTCACCATCGCTATTCATAGAATTGATGAATTAAATATTTTAGAGATATCTGGATTCATTTATTGTGGTGTTTGTCGATGATATTTTGGTGTATTCTAAGATAAGGGTGGATCATGAGAAGCACATGGCGACAGTGCTGAGGATCTTGAGGGATAATCGGTTGTATGCCAAATTTTCAAAGTGTGAAATTTGTATACAAGAGGTCTGTTTCCTGGGCCATGTGATTTCTAAAAGGAGGATTTCAGTGGATCCAGAAAAGATAGATGTTGTTATCTTGTGGAAACCGCCAAACAATGTGTTTGAGGTATGAATTTTCCTCGGTCTAGCTGGGTATTATCGGAGTTTTTCTCATGAATTTTAATGTTTGGCTTCTCCAAGGACATCTTTGATAGGAAATAATGTTACATTGCAGAGGAATGATCAATGTCAGTAGTGTTTCAAAGAGCTAAAGGGTTTCCTTACATTAGCTCTGATCTTAGTTTTTCCAGAACTAGGAAAAGGGTATGTGGTGTATTGTGATGCATCAGAATTAAGGTTGTGGTGAGTTCTCATGAAATGAATCATGCGGTTGCGTATGGATCACTGCAGTTGAGGGTGCATGAGAAGAACGACCCAAATCCTGATTCTGAATTGGAAGTTGTGGTCCATTCTTTGAAAGTGTGGCATAATTATCTCTTCGGTGAAAAATAAATGATATATATATATATCATAAGAGGTTAAAGCACATTTTCTCACAAAGATATTTTAACTTGAGGCAATGTAGATGCATGGAATATCTCAAGAAGTTTGATTTTGACTTGATGTACACACCAGGTAAGGTGAATTCTGTGGTAGATGCATTAAGTAGAAAATAAAATGCTCAGGTGGTGAAATAGGCATCGGACTAGTGGCAGTTGATGTCAATTATAGCTGACATGCGGTAGGAATGTGAGGACCAGGGTGATAGAGTAGTATTTTTATCCAGTTTTATTGATTCCTGACATGGTTGGCCTGGTTAAAAGGAAAAAATATTGGATTCCATGTGTGTGACCATAAGGTCGAAACTCAATGGTGGGGAGACCATTGAGGGTTGGAAACTGAATGGATATTCCGATTGGTTTTTTCAAAATAATATGGTTGCACTAGTTTCTTGTCAGGAAGATCTTCTCAGTGCGTATCATCAATCTAGGTGGGTTGTTCATCCTGGAATTCAGAAAATGTATAAAGCATTGAAAGTGTAGTTCTTCTGGGCTGGTATGAAAAGAAGTGTGGCTGAGTTTGTTTCTAGATGCTTGACTTGTTAGTAGGTCAATGAAGAGCATAAAAGGCCTATGGGAATGTTGCTGTCTTTACCAATCCTTATTTGGAAGAAGGAGAAAATAATTATGCATTTTATTATAGGTCCCCCAAGAATGGTCAGAAAGCATGCTACCATTTGGGTGATAGTTGATCGATTAACAATGTCGGCCCATTTCATTCCAATTCATGAATCTCATATGGTGGTGGATCAGTACAAAATCTATATCCCAGAGGTGGTAAAGAGGAATGGTGTTCCAGTTTAGATTGTATCAGATAGAGATCTGAGGTTTACATCTCATTTTCTGAAATCCTTGCAGCAAGCCCTTCAGACACAGTTTACTATGAGCACTGTGTATCACCCTCAGATGGATAGTCAATGTGAGAAGATGATAAAATCATTGGAATAGATGTTTCAGGATTGTGTCATTGAGTTTTGGGGCTTGTGGGAGGATCACTTGTCGTTGGTTGAGTTCTTTTACAATAACAGTTATCAGGCATCCATACATATGGCTCCATTTGTAGGGTTTTAGGGGCGTTTGTGTCGTTCTCCACTATGCTCGGTGGAAATGGGTGAGTCTGCTATGGTCGGAACAAGTCTTATCTAGGAGACTACGGAGAAGATCAAGTTAATTGTGAATAGAATAGAGATGTCTTAGAGTCATCATAAATTGTATGCAGATCATCGTCGATGGCCATTATCATTCAAGGTGTGTTATAATGTTTTCTTGAGGATCTCTCCTAGGTTGGGACATCATCAGTTTCGGATGTAAGGAATGTTATCTCTGTGGTATATTGGACCGTTTGAGATTCATGAGCGGGTTGGTGAGGTGGCATATTGTTTGGCTATTCCACCTAGATATAGTGGAGAGCATCATGTGTTTCATGTGTTGTAGTGGAAAATGTATCATCCAGATTTGTGCATGTTATTTAATGGGATCATGTTGAGCTAGATTCAGATGCTTCATTGGTGGACATGCTAGTGTGGGTTGTGGATACGAAAGAGAATGTCTTACAGGGTAAAAGAATCGGTCTTATTTAGGTTTTTTGGCAGCATGTCCAGATCCAAGAGGAACATGAGAGCATGAGAAAGAGATGGTCGAGAAATGACCCGATTTCTTTCGACGAAGGGTGGTTTTCTACTTTCTAAAGATGCAAAGGCCAATTGTGGGGAAAATTTAGTACCCCAATTTGAGTTTTTTAGCCTTTTTATAGTTTTTTATGTGTATAATTGCATGGGATGAGTTGAGAAGAGTTTGGGAGTTTTTGGAATGGTTTGAGAAAAGTTTGGAGGCTTTTCATAGGGATCACAGTTTGAGCATGGTTAGGGGAAATGGTGCGAGATGTCCAAGAAACAGTTCTGGGGGAGATAGTAGACTTCACAGGGCCTATGCATAGATTTCCAAACCGTGTGAGGAAACTGTGCGGACCCCTCCTCTCGTGGTAGTAGCATGCACATGGTTAGAGCACAATTTTTCAAACTATGCGGGCTAACTGTGCGACCACATAAAAGTAATGATTTATAACCTGGGTTCACTTGGTCATGCCTCTTTCCACCCCCAATCTTCTCCCACTCGAGCCTCACTTGGGATTTTGGGTTCTCAGGGTTTGAAGGTGATCCCCTACTGATTTTTGAAGTAAATCGAATGGTTTTCATGGTGGTTTGAAGGTGGTTTCCACAAGGTAAGTCTCTCCCCTTGGTTTTGTTGTGTTTTCTTCTAGATCTACATCTCTCTATCTCTTGTTTTTCTATATCTACACCCATTTTGTGTAGATATTGTGTTGTGGTTGTATTGGATGTTGATTTTATGGCTTATAGATATTAGGAAAGGGGATCTAGAGAGGTTTCGGGGGTGCGTTCGTTGGATTTGAAGAGAGGTTTCTTGTGGGTCCATTTCTCTTGAAATCTAAAGGTAGGTGTCTTATCTCTCGACTCCACTTGGATAGAACTAGTGGTTTGTTCAAAAGTTATTTTTGTTTATTAAAATTAATTTTATTGTTGATGTGCAAAATTGGATGGAAATCCCTTTTGGGATGGTTTAGAGATTTTTGGGAAAAAGGGCTTATGGAGAAATGCACTTGATGTGATTTTAAAATGGAATTTTAAAATGAGTTGTTTTGTTTTTTTGATTAAGATTATTTGAGAAAAAAAATTCAATAAAAAGGGAAGTTTTATTGAAATTTTGTTTGGTATGGAAAATTATTGATGGGTGTTTTCAATAAATGTTTGCTTTATTGATGTGGATTGACATGTAATGGAAATGGTTCATTGAGTGTTGTTACGGCCTTGGAGGGTTACATGATTGGTTATGGCTCATGTTGGTTGTGTGGAAGTGGGTGGGAAGTTTGACTATAAAAGGGTGAATGGGATGGTAAGGATGTCCCACCATTCTAAGTTGTCAGGTAGTGGGCGGGAAGACTTGCTAGAAGAATATGGGGTGAACAAGTTGGGTTGAAAGTCCCACCATTATGGTTTCTTTGTTGTGTGTTTCTTTGCATATATGGAATTTGTTGTGGATATTTGAAATGGTTGAATTGGATTCATCGTGTGGTAAGGTTGACTGGGCTTCCATGAGTGGCATGATTGGCTCATCGCATGATTATTTGGATTTCCCTAGGTTTACATGGTTTTGGTGAAGTGGCTTGGTAATGGTGTGTTTAGATGATGGTAATGGATGCACATGTCATTAATTTATATAATCTGGTTTATATAAATCTGCTATCGATTTTATCCTAGTGGAATGCTTTAGGAATTCATTTGTGGAAAACTTATTGAGTAGTTGTACTCACCCCCTGCTTAGGCACTTTGGTGTCTTTGTAGATGTCGTATACCAGGATACAGGTAAAGTAAGGCATCTCATTTATAGTGGTTCGTGGTGATGCTTGTGATGTGTTGGTTGACCTTGGAGCTTGGATCTGCATGTGGAGCTATGGTGGTGTCATGGATCATGGTGTTTTTTTGTTTAGTCTTTTGCATAGTACTCTGATATTGTGTTGGATTATATTGGTTTTGGGTTGTATTGTAGAACAACTAGGCTGTCTTTTGGGATTTAATTCTTGAATATTTTATTAAAATTCATCATATAGTGGTTGTAGTAATGGTTTGGTTGGTTTTTTCATAATGGAAAATAGATCCCCATTTTTTTCTCGAAGCCCTCGGTATTTATGGGGAGCCTTTGGTGCCTTGGGAACATCACTTAAGGCCAAGTAATCTTTCACCACCTCCTCAAGCCAATTAGGTAGGGGCGGGGTGTTACATGTAGTCTTGGAAAATTTTATATATACTTGAATTTGACATTTCATTTAGAACTACTAAATATTAAACACTTGGATGATTTATATTCTCCACACTTGACTCATTCAAATATTCCTTCTCCATATCCCTGGGAAAGTTTAAAAATATGTTTGATACCAAATACTTAATAATGGTTTTGTAAAATGAAATCTATAACAATTAAATAATGAATAATCCATATGGTAACGGTAAATAAAAAAACACAAACCATTATTCAATAACTTGAGTATGAATAAAAATATAAGAAGAATAAATAATGATCAAATAATACCCTAAAAATAATCACTTGATATTGAATACAATGCATATATAATATCAATAAATTAATCTCATAGATTATAATAACTAGATTTTCAATGACAGAAATATGTAATATTGTACCTCGTACTCTTAGTTATATTAATATCAATAAAATTAGGGACTTTTACCCATACTGTTTAATTGATGGGTATGTATAAACTAGAAACCAATTTAAGGATATATTAATAATTTTACCCATGAGACAAATCAATTATTTTAGGGGATATATAATTTTGGGTCCCACATGTCAATTCAAGCCCAATGAATTCCTCAAATATTGAATTATTGATTTAATTCCAAAACATTTTTCCTTATGAAGAAATATCTCAATTGAGAAAAGAATACAGACTAACAATAATTGTATACTAAATGAAATAAATTTCAATATAATACTAAATATGTAAAAATTATGTACAGTTTAGGAAATAAAGATATGTTACAAGAACGATATGGATATTTATGGGAAATTTAAGGGCCAATTATAACCTAAAAGTGATTGTTTCATTGGAAAGTTAATGAATAAACAAAAAAATAATGATAGTTATTGTCAATGATTTACCCAGTCAAACTCATAATAAACCATCACGAGTGATAATATTTATCATATAATAATAATTAATTCCTTATAGAGTTTTATTGAAATAAATGTTTGTTTCCAATGAAGAGAAAACATACTATAAATGATTAGTAAAAACATTATTTAGAAAAATACACTTTCCACATTGAGAGTCACTTTTAAAAACAAAAAAAAATAATTCCATGAAATTTAGAAAATAATTTTCAATAAAAGGATGTTTGTGACCTTTTAAAGGAATAATCAATGAAATGAGTACCCATGAATATATTAATACAATATTCAGTTCAAGTATGTTAAAATAAAGATTCCTTTTACCAATTTGTAAAAAAAAATTAAAGTAACTTATTCAGAAAATGATCTATGGATTTATTTTTTTAAAAAATTATGAAAAATAAAAACTATTTAGATACATTCAATGTACATGAATAAAATATTTAATTAATTGTTTTAGGAAACATCTATATTTAGGAAAATGAATTATTTTTAAAAAATAAGAATAATGTTGGATTTTACTAAAACTTTTTTTAATCAAATTAAGTATCAATGAGAGAAAAATAAAACTATACGCTGAAATTTTTATGAATATACAGAAGAGAAAATTTTAATTGATTTAATGATATAATGATCAAAAAATTTCCTTTCATTCATGTTCACGTATAAAAAATCCCAATTAAAATGTGATTTATGAATAATACCTTACCACCTTGTTATCTTTTGAATCATAACTTCTATGAATGAAATAAATTCAAATTAGAAATTAAATTACATTAATATAAAGTGATTCATGATATAATATATCATAGGTGAACTATATACAACTCATATTATTAAATAGGTGCATAACACAATATATGTCTCAATGAAGTGGAAGTTACCATGAAATCTCCTTCACATGTACCATTTAAGTGAGGGTTTATAAATGAATTGATTATTTGTATCAAATGTAAATCAACATAAAAACTGAGAATAAAATAAAAAATAATAAAATTCAACACACATAAAATATTATAATATCAAATATAGTGATAAATTAATATAACCCAACGAAAGGATGAAAGGTTAAGAAATTCCATACCACTTCATAATATTTTTGTAAAATCCCCTTAGATGAAATAATTAGGATTTGACAACGAAATAATATTATATAAGAATGATTCAAGATATTTCAAAAAGAATGTATATAATATACATCATATAGAATAAATTAGGGTTATAACATTAAAAAATTCTTCAATTAAGGGAAATTTAGATGAATTATCTTACCTTTCTATTCTCTTCATTTGACTATTATTTAACCTCCTATATAAGGGGTTCATAGATTTTAATAATTTATATTAGAACCATATAAAAAATTATAATTTGATATACAATATTATTATTAGATCTAATCAACCTTTATTTAATAATATTTCACTATTACCATTGTTTTTGTTATTAAATATAATGTTTTTTCATACATGTTTTTTCATGAAAGATACAATTGAGGAAAATATAATATATTTCCTTAATATGAAAAATTATATTAATTTTAGAAATTTCATATTTATTCATTGGATATATTTTTTAATCAGTCATTAAATTTAATCCTGGAAAATTAAACACATCGCTTCATTAAGACGGTTGAAACCACATATATATGCCTAACATTAACATTTATATATGGGAGAAATGGATAGATAGTTGATGATATATTAATTTGAAATAGTTAATAACATTTAATATGACTCATATATAGTTATTAATTCTATAATTATAACCTTCCATGTGATTTAGTGGTGAAAAACAAATGACATCGTTTCATGAGGTGGTAGTCCTCTATACACACGAATGAAGGATTTGTTTCCCACTTGATTGAAAAGGATATAGATATATAAAATTCCATAAAAATAATAATATATAAATATTTTTAATATAGTGGTGTCATTTTTTATTCATTAATACATAATTCATGTTGATAAAAGAATACAAATATAAAGAGCTCATTAATGATGAGAACCTTTTATTATACTAACATCATCAGGATGTCTTATTAAGGACACAAGGAATGATAATTCATGAAGAAAAATACATATAGAATGTTTATATTGTTTTTGGGTATAAATTTTACAATTTTATTTTGTGATAAATGGTTTTATATTTGTGAAAAATTAAGATGAGGGGTGCCCTTTTATAATTGAGGAGTGGCATTCTTGTAAATACCCAAATCTATTCGATAATGGTAAGACCCACTCACCCAAAGTGCCTAAAAAATTGAAAAATAATATTTTTTTAGAAGTTAATGTCTATACACACCATCAATAAGAATAACAAAACATTTTTTAAATATTTTATACATTTATGCTCATAGTTTACTTTTATAATTTTTTTTCTCCACTGTAATTATATTTTTTATTTACCTAATTATTTTTATTTTAATAATAAAAATAAATCAAACCTATTATATAATTAATACCCAATTATATTAAAAATTTAATGAAATTTATCATATATAGAAACTATAACTGTGTATAATTAATTTTAACACAAACATGTTTGGTATATAAACCCCGACAATAACCTTAATAGCACAAATTAATTTTTACTATATCTTATATTCATTGTGAATAAAAAATAAATATAAATTATTAACAAATATAAATTATATTTATTCCAAATATGGATTAAGTCTTATAAATTTCATTTTACAAAATTGGAAAATTTTAATTTAAAATTAATCCTGCAATCATGAAAGAAATGTAGTTTTTCGTAAAAAATATTTTCTAATGTAAAAATTGTTTTTTCTACAAATTAATCATAAAATTGATTCAAATGAAATATATTAGATTAATAATCATAATAATATATAATTTAACTAATTTTTGATTTAATAAAATTTTAAAATAGAATTAAATTCATTGAATTAAAAAAAGTTTTCAATAAACATCACTATTTTTACTATTTTCCAAAAAAAATTATTAATTTCAAAAAATTCGGAAAACATTACTCTAGGATAATTTTTATATGATTATTTAAAAAAGGAATTATATTTTTAAAATAAATTTTTTAAATTTGTTAATAATTAAATTTAAAATTAGTATACAGAATGTAATGAAATCACATTTTTGGGAAAATAAAATTCTAGCCATTAAACATAATTTATTCTTATCCCATGATTTTAAGAAATATTAGATAAATTATAAATAAATTATCCAATATATAATATATAAATTTAATTAAAATAATTCATCAATATTTATTAAATTAATTTATTATGATAAAAATATATATATGGATAAATATTGATTTGTTTCGAAAAAAAGAATTTTTATTTCAAAGGATCTGTATTTTATTTTCAAATAAATTTTTCCCCAATGGTTTTTAATAACTGTTTAAACCATATAACATACACAATTTAGTTAATATTATTTATCCTCTCTAATTTACAAAATATTTTATAGTATTCATATTTAAATAATATATATCACTAGTTTTTTATGGTCAGTGTTTCATGTTATATATACTATCAAAAATAAAAATATTCTTTTTGAATCATGAGGTGTTACATTCAACCACCTTGAATGAAATGTTTTCCTCACAAATTTAACATATGCATAGAAATCAATGGTTTGATATTTAAAAATTACATTTTTTAAACCAACATCTTAGTTGTGTAAATAAAACATGCTTTTAAAAATGGGAAAGGGAAATATAAAGGTATTCAAGAATAAAACATAAAATGATTTCAATGTAGGAGAACATATGTGAGAAGTGAAAATCTGATCATGGAGGATAAAACTAACTCCCATGGAATAGTAGAGAGTGATAGATAATATCGTTATGTGAAAGTTGAAAACCAAAAAACCAAAAATATATAATGGGTTAAAATAGAAAAAATTCATCGAAACTGAATGTAAATGTATATCATATTTATTTTAATATGACTTTACAATAGTTGAGTTATTATTTTACTATCAAGATAGATAACACTATAAAATATACATTTGTGATATCTATTTATTTTTATAAGAATAGTTTCATCTTTTCGTTGTGGTTTGGTAAATTTACACATCATTTCTTACTCCTAGAAATGAATATTAAATATTATTTCAATTTTTTTCATATATGAAGAACATAAAATATCTTTTAACGGATTACATAATCCATAAAATAGTTAAAAACCCTTTCATATATCTCTAAATATTTACCAAAACAAAAGTATCCATGAATATTTATACAATATAGTAAATTAATCTCAAAATCAAAATAGTAACACAAAAAATAAAACATAATATTTATCCATCAATTAATTTATGTAGAATAATTTCATATTAACCATGGAATCACTTAGTCTGGTGTTAAAAATGGCACCCTTGTCTTACCTGGGTTCTGGGTTAAATCTCTATGGCCCTGCCGGATTTGATAGGTTATTACATGGCTTGTAGGTTATCTTTTTTCAAAAACCACATTAACATCATTCATTTAATGTTCCCAAAATCATAATTAGCATCCTAAAAAATAACATTATTACTCTAATAAATTTTTTACAAATAGTTTTTCTATACATATATTTTTTTTCTACAAAACCAAATAATTTTAATTCACTATTATAAACATAACATAAATGATCATATTAACCTTAAATGTAATCAATAACCTTAAAATTTTAAAAAATATATAAAACAATTCATTATTAAATAAATTTATGACTAAAACATGTTATACAAAATAGTTATATAAACCAAAAACATCTATTAAAGCTCACTAAATGTATCCAAGGAACTTACATCACATGAATCCTTTGAAAGGGTATATGTGACTTTAAAATTATAATAAACCATATACTTATTATTCCATGACGGTGGATAAATATATTAATCTTTCCTTATCTAAATAAAAAAACATAATATCTCTGGTAATATCATTATTTTTATATCCTTTATAATGGTTTATAAATTAAATTTGAGTTTTCCATGGAATATCCATTGGGAGTGTCAAAACATGTGTACAACAAGGCCTGTAGATGTGATCTCAATGATGATCAATTCAAACACCAATGTTCTATTTCTAGTGTTATTAACCACACATGAAAATATTAGGGATCCACATCCACTTATATATTCAATATAGGTATGTAATTGCTTATTAAATTCAAAAAATTTTACCATTCAAAAAACATTATGATGTTATATTATACATAGAATTATGCTCAATAGTAGTAAAACTGTTATGTTTTCTAGTCTGATTTTTTATTAATATTTATCAAAATACTTTTGTTAAAAAAACTCTCATACCATCATTAAAACCCCACACTCCGGTTTCATAAAGAAGGTGGTTTATTTATTCATTACAATAATATAAAAGATATCACATCGTAAATGACAAAAAATTTAGTATTCTCAGTAAACTAGATATATAAACTAATTTCACATTACATTTGAAACCATAAAATATGAAACGTTATGAATGTAAATATTTATTTTTCTTTAAAATCATTCAATGATAACTTTTTCATTTCTTGCAGAAAAGAAAAAAATTAGTTAGATTCGATACATAGTAATGGGCTATGTAAAAAAGCATATATCATTAAATAATAAGGATTAATCAATATGTAATGTTAAATAACTAAAAAGAAATTCTATTTAATAAATATCTTGAGCTTGAAAAATAATATATCAAGAATAACTGATGATAAAATACTTCTATATAAATAATCACATAATCTTTTAACTAATCCATGGATAATAGAAATGTCATAATCTAAAGTATAATGAAGAATAAATTATCCATGAAGTAAATTCTTAATATTAAATTTCATGATATAATAATTTATGATATATTTAGCATCAAGAAATTACCCTAAGACAGTTTAATCGATGTGAAGGAATACAAATAAATCCCATTCAAATAAATCCTACTCATTTGTCTCATGAGGACCCTCGATGTATCAAGGGGGTATATAAGTATAGGCCCCACCTATCACTTCATGATTAATTCCTTCCTAACAAAATTATCGATCAATTTAATTTATGAACAATATTCCTTATCGATAAACAATATTATTGAGTAGAGAATATATATTATCGATAAAAACCCATCCAATAAAATAACAATCAATGTAAAAACCCATATGCATAAATATTTATTAAATGATTTAATAAATATATGGTATCCAATATAAATCATATATATATATTTCAAATAAATATAATTTCCAATGATCATAATAAATTTAATCATTCAAGGGATTGTTAATGTGTACAACAAAAATCAACAAAATTAATGTCAATACATTCCCTCATCAAACTGATTATAAATCATCTAGATATATAATAAGAATTGTAACATTACACACATCCCCAATTTATTATAAATAATATAAATTGTTGTTTTCATTAAGGAAATGGAATTCCATTTAAATATTATTAGAAAAATTCTTGAGTAAAACAACCATTTTACTTTGAAAATCACTTATAAAAACTAAAAATTTCTATTATATTAAGAAATAATCTTATTTTAAAATATCTTTATAAACATGTAAATGAATATTCAATGAAATGATTAGTCATTATGGTGAATATATTTTATTCTTTCCTATTACATTAAAACAAATATTCTATTTAGATTATTGGTAAAATGGAAAAAAAGTACCATGCATAGAAAAAGATAAAAAGATTCATTTTCAATTGTTTTTAAAATTTGAACATTTTTAGTAGTAAAATTTAAAAATAATAGATTAATAATAAAAATATTATCTAAAAAATCGAGTACATGAATATGGAAACAAATAGATTTTCAACCAGAAATTTATATAAGTAATATTTTCATAAAAAACTGTATTAATCATTTTAAGTTCCAAAGAAATGAAAATGGTACTATTAATTGAATATCTAATGAGTATGCAGAGTAGAGGAAAATTAAATGTTTTTATTAGATAATTATCAAAATAATGTATACTAATAAATTTTCGAGTATAAAAAATCATGATTAAAATGAAATTCAAAAATTAACCCTTACAACATTGGTTAATTTTGAATCATAACACCAATGAATGAAATTGAATCATATGAAACATTCAATAACATGAATATAAATAAATTTATTATATAAAATTTCAAATGGGTAGTAGATCAACCTCATAAAAATAAATAGGAGTCTAATACCAATTGTGTCTCACTATAGAGGAAATTAAAACGAAATCTATTAAAATGATAATACCATTAAAAATAGGATTAATATATGAATTGGTTATCTGAATCCACATTAAATTCAAATTAAAAAATTGGTAATAAAAAATAAACTAATAAAACTCATTTCACAAATAATATTATAATATCCAAGAAAGTGATGATTTAATATATAACCTAATAAAAATAAAAATACTTATAAAAATACTTATATCATTGTGAAATTCATAAAAAATACCCTTGGATGAAATAATTCAAAATAAAACTTAAAATACCATTATTTATGAAGTATTCATGACATTACCTTTAAAATGGGAAGTATATACACTATATAATATAAATTAGTCTCATAACATTAAAACATTCCTCAACAAATGGAAATTGAAACGATGTCCCTTAACATTCATTTCTCTTTTGATGATGCAAATTTAACCTCATGCACAATTGTTATAAATATGTAATTGATTTATACCCATAAATTATTAAAATTTAAAATATCATATATTATTTTCTTGTAACATCATATCACCCATTTGTTAATAATATTTCACTATTACCATTTTTAGGTGTCCACCGCTTTGTCTTCTCACACATATTTTGTGAAGGAAGTTCTAGTTCTTGTGAATTTTATATAGTTCCATAATCTAAAAAATTATATTTATGTTTTTAAATATAAAATTATTCATTTTATAAAGTTTTAGAATCATTATTGGTATTTAAACATATATAATTAATCACATCACTTCATGGAGATTATAGGTCATACATACACATGAGCAACACTATCATTCCATTAAGGGGTGAAATTGTTAGCAAGTGGATGATATATTAATTTTATAGAATTAATATCATTTAATATTGATAATATATATTCATTATTTCAATAAATATAAAAATATACACGATTTGGTTATGTAAAACATATTATATCGGTTCACAGGGTGGTAGTCCACCGCATATATAATCAATTCCTTTTTACTATTTGACAGAGAAGGATATTGTTTAATATAAATCCAAACACAATAATATATAATTATATTGTATATAGTTGTGTTTTAATATTGTAATTTTTTACAAATAATTGGATGTAATAATATAAGAATTAAAATTGAATGATCTTGGTGAAGGAAATTACTATAACTTAGAGAAACCTACTGTGACCTCTTATTAGGGACACTACGATTTAACTTTTGGAAATAATTGAACCTCTAGAATGTCAAAAATTATTTTTGGGACATAAAATTTAATATTTTATGTGATAAATTTCTTGAATGATGTGGATAATTTAGAGTAGATGGAGGGGCCTTATAACTATATAGATATTATATATTTTGTAAAAACCTAAAACTATTCCATAATTAGATGTCACTCACCCAAAGTGCCTTGAAAATTGGAATATAATGGGGTGGTGGGAAGTTAACGTCCATACAAACAACCATAAAAAATAAACATTATTTAAATATGATATTCCTCTATCTTCTATGTTTACTTATGTTTAACATTTTAGTTTTCCATAATGAAATTACGATATTTATTCACCTTTGTAATTTATCCCTTAAGACTAAAAATAAAATATTTCTATTAGACAATGTATACCAGATGAGTATCAACTAAATCAAATAAAAAACTTATATGTGTGGGAAATAAATTTTTACATAAGTACATGTAACGAGAGAAACATTGTCTTAACTATAAGGAAAAAATTAATTTTTCTAAATGTACTATTAATCATTACTAAAAATTATTTTGACCCAATTAAATAATATTAACTATTATTAATAAAATTTTGGAATCCATTTTATCAAATTGAATTTAAATAAATGTAAATATTTAGTGTAAAATTAAACCCTAGAGGATGATGAAAATATATTTTTCCAATTAAAAAAGTTGTATGAATATAAATATATTTTATATAAAAATTCTATATTAAATTATTTACAATTAACTTAATTAGATTAATAATAACATTAATAAAGTAGTTTAGCTTTTCATATAATTTTTAGAAAAATATGTCTCTTTTATATTCTTTTAAAAAACATTGAATTCAATAAAAATAAACATTTACAATTCATGAAAAATATAATCATTTTGGAAAACTATCAAAAATGCACTATATAATAATATTGAAATGTTTATTTAAAATATTATGCTAATTTAAATATAAATTTCTTATATTTGGAAAAAATTAAATTTTAAATATGTTTAATAATGTGAATAGAATGATTTTATAAAAAAAATATTTGAGTATTAAACTATATTTATTCTTACCCCATTCCTCGAAGAAATATTATTTTAGTGATAAATATTTTTTGTGAATATAGGAAATAAAAATTACATTGAAATCATTTTCCAATATTTTTAATTTAATTTATTATGAACATCAAATTACATAAATAAATATTATTTTTCTAAAAAACAATTCATTTACTTTAAAATGATTTTTATTTTTCATATATAAGAATTGATACCCTATTTATTTATTTTATACATGTGTAAACCACAAAAGATTACTATTTAGTTAGTCTAGTTCATATCATCTAAATTATCATCTAGTTTATAATGGTCAATTTTAAATAATATATTTTATGGGTCATTTAGTGTTGGTGTTTTCAATTGTATATAATATCAATATATGTCCTTAAAAAATATATGGTTGTCATAAAGGGAATTATATGTGAATAAATGAGAATATTTTATCTTATAAAAACAATACATAATAAACGATATCAATGAATAATTCAACAAAATATCAAACAGTCAACCGTACAAGGTTTAACATGCATTTAAAAATATTGAGACAATTTTATCATGGATGATACAAAATTATAGTTAATAATTATATAAAGATCCAAAATATATCCATGAGTCGACTTCATATTCAACCACCTTTATGGGAATATTGTCTACTCTAAATCAGGGGGACATCTACGATAACTATGAGACAAAACAAGCGAATAGAAGTTTTTATACATGCTAAGGTGTGTATATAACAGTTGAGTAAGAACCATATAAGATAAATACAAGATTATATCTATATAATTACATATAAATACCCATAAATACTTTCTTTAATGTAAACAAATAAAGAAATTAAATAGGTTTCAATGAATAAGATATCAAAAATGGTATTTTCGTACTCTTTTTCAAATGAAAACAGCTGTTTATTTTTAAATCCAATATGAGATACCTATTATTTTGATGAAAATTATCTCTCCAAACTAATTGAATGTCAAATAAAAATAGATTTAATTAAAAAATAACAGATCATAATAATCCAAAACATCATAAATTATTAACAAAATCCCATTAAAATAAATTTATTTGGTCAAATGGTATAAAAAAAATCATGATTCTTGTGGGATAGTAACCTAATGAATAATGAGACAATCTATGGAATAACTAGTAGGACCCATATATCGTCCTTTGAGTCGATTCTAATCTCTTACCCTAATTTTACAATTTTATTCACATTCATCAATAAACCTTAACCTATGTTTAAACTAAACTAGGTGATATTAACCATTTCACATTTTAATCAATTATATAACTCATCCATATAATTTCCACATCCCTGTAAAAGGATTCCCATAAATTTTTTCTAAACAATGGAGAGTTATAAAATAAAAAATTATGTTATTTAATAATGAATTAATTAGAAAGAATCAAAGAAACTAGCATATCATCTTTGTACACCCTTTAATGAAACAACCCCATTCACATAAATATTAATCTGCCATCACCTTATAGTACTAAATTTGTATAATATATAAGATGGGACATAATTTAAAGGTTATAAAAATCATATAAAAGTCACGTTAATTCATGAAATACAAACATTATTTATTTAAAACATTAATAAAATTATAATATAAAATCTTTATAAATCATAATAATATATTTTAAAATGATTTTTTAGTAATTTTATAAAAAAAACTAACTATAAATCTACCTTAATACCTATTATAGATAAAATCACTTGCCTAAAATGTTATACCTTCAAAATATGAAAAAATTTCTAGTTTAAATTTATTTAAGATGAAAAAAAACTCAATAATCTATGTAAAATGAATATATACATTTAATATAATAATATATAAATTTAAAGGATTATATTAATGAAAAATATTATATAGATTCATCAAATAAATATAACGGGTTAAAATCACCTACATAGAATTGATGTAACTATGATTAATTCATCATAAAGAGGTATATTAGGGTTATAAAAGGGATATTCTTCCACCTGACAAGAAAACCACAAGAAAATTTTGGAATTTTATTTTATGTGAAAAAAAATATCTAAATAAACATGGATAAATAAATATATTCAAGGATGTAGACTATATTAATATATAAAGTTTAAGGACCTGACCATAAACAATACATAATCTAGAAAATTATTTTAGAATCCTCTTTCTTACATCACCCTAGATATTTTCAGGTTAGATTTCTTTATAATTAATAAATAATTAATACATATCAAAAAAACCAGAAAATGTCGGTACTACTAAAACTATATTTGTATCATATATAACACAAAAGTTATTAATAAAACACAAAATATTTTCACTAAAAACAACCACAACATTCTTCGTGACTTATTATATCTCCTTACCTTCCATAAACCCTATGAGAAAAATTTTAAATCTTGGAATGGGAAAAAAACTCAAAAAGGAACATAAAAATGAATACATTCCTGATAAAAACATTCCATTTGAATTTTATAAAAATTGAAATTTAAAAGGGGATTTTTTAAAAAGTCAATTACCTCAGGATAGTCATACGTAAAAATTGTTAAATAATCTTGAATAGTGGTTTAAAAAGTTTTATTAATATATTAAAGAACAAAATTTATATTTATAATTACTTATATTATTTTTTATATTATCTTTCAACCCATTTAATGACAATATTTTGTTATTTTCATTGTTTTGGGTGCATTTATTTCAGATATTCCATGGTTGGTTCATTATGTATTTTCTTGTAAAACGGTTGTAAACATAAAAATGTTGAATGAAAATGTGTTAATATGTTTCTTTATTTATAAATGACACCATATATCATTTTTTCTGATATGAGGATGAATCATTATATAAAACATTATGGAAAATGACTTAATTTATTTTGGAGGGTTTTTACGATCATTACAAACATATATGACTTTAATGAATTGAATATTTAAATATTTTTATAAACATTAAATAACTTATAATATATTTTTTAACATATTTTTTAACCACATTAATGTATTTTAGAGAATCCTTATGTCGATAATGGAAAATTAAAATGTATCATCCACGATAGCGGTACATTGACACATCAAGGATGATGTTCACATTTCTAGAATAAAAGGGAGAGAAAATAGAGTTTGATGATAAATGTTTTTATAAAAATGATAAAATTATATAATATATAAGATAATAGAGTTTAAATTCCACTTTGATAATTTGAGGTGAAAAAAACTAAGAAATGAAATGAAAATAAATGGATAATAAAAGAAAATGAAAGAGTATTTTACCTCTTAAAATATTGTAATTGAGAACTTATTTAAGGAACATTGTTTTGGCCATTTGGTGGGACCAGAATTTCTTGAAGGTGCGGAAGAGTCTTGTTAATGGAATTGGGTAGATATTAATCAGGATACTAGGATTATAGGTGTGAAGACAATAGGTGGTGAGGGGTTGTTTTTATATTTGAGAAGATGGGTGTTTTCTCAATATTATATTCATTAGATTATTTTTTTGGATCAAGACTATAAAATGTATAATAATTATCACTAAACTTATATAAATAATTGTAAGTATAACTAGATTATGGTGATTATATCAGAAATGATTCAAGGAATGGTGTATTTAACTTATAATTTTATATATCATCAATTACTATATTTTACTATTGACAAAAAATTCATGTTTTTTAGAAAAATAAAAAATATTCACCCTAACCATTTTATAAATGAGTAGAATTAAAAAAGGAACTACATTTTATAAAAAAAATATCCTAAATATTAGATTTTAAATTTTTATTAAAATCATCATTTATTAAAAAAAATCAATTTCCAAAATTATAACTGATTTTATAACACATTAAAATATTAAATAAGGTCTCATAAATTTATTCTATATTCATAAGACAATAAAATAAAAAATTTATTAAATTTATTATTAAAATGTAATTTATTTTAATTCATTATATTAATTATTTAATTTTAAATAAAATATTATGTGTTACAAAAATAGGAACACATAATTTATCATTTTTGAAACATTTATTTACTTAATACAAGATATAAATATGTTATATTTTCACATATAAGAAATATAATTTTTAATTATTCTTTAATAGATGAGTATATTATTCCATTAGTATAGATTTCATAGATTTTATAAATACCACATATTTCATTTTACATATATAGTGAATTTTTCTACTTAATTCCAGAATGAATACAAAATAAATTATATATATCAGGGTCGTTACATTCTCCCCAACTTCAGGAAAATAAAAAATCACACTTTTTAATCAAATATCAATGAATAGAGGTCACATTTCTCTCATTGAATTTTAATATTCCGATATTCCATCTGTACGCATGTGGCTTCTCCACAAAACCATAACATGGTCAATTCACTTATTCCACAATACATTCTCTCTATGATCAAGAATCAGAAAAAGTTTCTCTTCATAAGAAATTTTCTCTTCTAGATGAACTTCATATAGCCTCAAAACATAATATGAATCTTGCATATACATTCTTATGAACAAAACATGTAAAAACATTGTGTACCTAGGAAAAACACTATGGAAAGGAAACTCGGTAGGCAATTGGTCCAAAATTCCCCTAGATTTAATAAGGTCCAATGAGCTGTGGACATAGATTTCCTTTCTCACCAAAATGCATAAAAATATAAAAAAAGAGATTGTTTAAGTAAATCATTATCACCTACCTTGAAATAAATTCCTTTCCTTTTGTTATCTACATAACCTTTCTACCCATAATGAGCATTACTCTTCTGTTTCTGGGACAATTTTATATTCTCAACAACATCCTATAAAAATTATCATCCCATAAACATCTATTCCCCAACATCATTTAAATAATTTTGATATTTACACAAATTTTAGTATAATTCCTCAAAATTCATCATCTAAATACTAGTATAAAAAATATAATTATAAGAAAACTCAACTAAAGAATAATTCTCATCCCAAAGTCGTTTCTAATCCATTGAACAAGCTTGAAAAATTTTCTCTATGTTCTAAATTGTTTTCATGGTCAATCCATCATATTGGGGACGAAATGATGGGATGAAATTTAATTAAACACCAAATGACTTATGAATTCATTTCCAAAGGGTTGCTGAGAAGCAAGGATTATTGTCCAATACAATGGAGGTATAAACTCTATGTAACTAGACAATCTCTTTGAGGTACGTTCAAGAAAGAGGATCCAAAAGCATATTATCTCGAATTGTAAGGAAATGTGGTGATCTAGTCAGTTGGCCAACAATACCCCAAATCACATTGATACCTCGAGATATATTTGGTAGTCCCACCATGAATTCCATGGATATATTTTCCCGTTTCCATACTAGCATTAGAAAATATTGAAGATTCCCCATGGGTAGTTATCACTCTACATTAACATGATGAAAAGTGAAAAATTTCATTGTAAAATATAAAATATATATTTTCATTCCATCCAACTATTAATACACCAAAAATTACTTATACATCTTAGTTCTTCCAGGATGAACTAAAAATAGATAACTATGAACATCACTAAATTACTCGGTCATCATCTATGAATGAAATGTCACACATAATCTCTTCCCAAAACTAAAAATACAATCTCTATAAACATTAAATTCTGAAAACATACACTTTTCACCAATTCTACATTTCAATGCAACTCGCCATCTTCCTTTTTTTACTTGGTTAATTCTTTATGATATAGATGACTTCACTGAAACCTAAAACAAAACAATGTAATTTCCTGTACAAACAACATCCAATAAAATATTCATCAAATAATTTATCAATGTGTCATGTTATGAACATAACATGCTTAATTATACATATTTTTTTCGAATATAGGGATCCACCACTTTTTTTCTTTCCAGGGTAGAAATTTAACAGGAGATAATAATATTTTATCAGATCAATAAATTTTCTCTACCTCACATTCAATTCCTTTTTAGTAAAAATATTCATCAAACTTTTATAGTTAGTATATATTTTACATTTGGATCCATATAAATGGTATGTCAAAATTATTAAATAAAAATTCATAGTTGATAATTAAAAATAATGTTTTGGATAATTTAACTCATGGGTTTTTAGTTTTCATGATGAATTAAGAATTATCCAATAATTCTACAACATAACCATACCATGTCTCTTCATAGAAGAATCACTGTATATTAAATACTCTACATTTCTAGAAGGCCATTTAAAAACTAGAGCACTCACTAATATCCTCTTCGTTTCATAAAAAAAATATCACATTCTTCTATACAAATAAATTTAACCCCTTTTCATGTTATCATTGTTAGCAGGTTATATGAAACTATAATGTTTTTAACAAACCATTAGTATTATCTTTCTAATTCTATAAGAAAACAAATTTCTAAAACATTTTTGGGTCTTGTCTATTGATCAACCACTTTTGTTTTGGTGATATCAACTATTATAATGCCCTTATTTTTACTTTCTTCATGAAAATAAATATTTTTCAACCAAAAATCACATTTTTTAAATTTCCCATATAACATATATTCTTTATGGGTCTATAGAAAATACATTTATATTTTTCTTGACCCTCATAACTTTTTGATTAATACAAAATTCATCCAAAAAACAACAACTAAAAACATATCCATGAACTCCCATGATATTATATTCATAAGATCAAATAATACATTAGAGAAAATTTTCAAACACGAGAGAATAAAAATAAACTCAAAATTCCCATATATCATATGAAAATAAATTTTTGGGATTTCATCATCCTTCACCTTCAACTGATGGAACCTTAATCTCAGGCCAGTAATGGAAATATACTAAGCACCCTAGAGATGATAAAAAATGGCATACATATGGGGAATAAAGATTTATTCTTAATAATAATGTTATTAAAATTATTTTAATCAAGGATATGTATCACATAACCATATTTATTTTTGATGAAAAAAATAGGATCACACCATGGTAAAGTGGTTGGATTAATGATGCCTTTATCAGGAAACACCTATTACTAGTTTTTCAATTCTAAATTTCCACATGATTTATTTAATAAGAAGGTTTTGAAATTGGTTTAGCATCAGGAACTATTTACATCGTAAATTATACTTCATAATCAGTTATAACACTTTGAAAATCATCAAAAAAATCATCCCGAAATTAATTTACCACTAACACATCATTTATCCAAGAAGATCCCTTATATTAAACATTTTGTGCAAGATAACAATCATTTAATTCTTCTAATAGTTTCTCAGCCTCTATATATGTTTCAACGTTTTGGTTTCACAATTTTATACAAAAAAAAACTCTTTATAAAAAACAACATCATTATCTCTATAATCAATCTTAGGATGAAATATATAAATCCAATCCATACCTTGAATAACATAAAAAAATACTACGATAAAACAAGAAGGATTTAAAGTAATGCCTATCTATTAACAACAACATGAAAATTATTATAAAACCCTTATGAAATAATTTTTCCCCAAGTGTTTTTGCCATATGTTTTTATTTCATATCCTAATGTGATATTTTTAATTTACCAGAAAATTCATCAAAGATAAAATATTTTTTTAGACCCTATATCAAATGGAATATTAAAAAAATATGTGTAATCCAAAAAATTACCTTATAAAATTTCATTGGATGGCCAAATATATATTGATATTGGTTAAAAAAAATTCATGAAACTTTATTCTTATAATGTGTGTGATTTCCGTCATTCAGGTCATTCATTGAGCCAGTATATTCATAATTCCCCAACCCACCACATTTAAAAGACTTTATATTTTTCTTATTAGAATTAATATAAAGATAAATTTTTTATAATATTGGGCCATATGTACAAACATTCCACATTAAAAACACTTCCTTGGTATTTTAAGTCATTCCCTTGGGTGCTTTTTACAACACTTTTCAAAAATGTGAAACCCGATTTTCTTACCCTCAGATCTATTTGGTTGATTCTTTCACATTTCATTCCTTATGGACCTTTTATTATGCTTTTAAATGTATAAATAATCATTAGAAATTTGTATTTATACCCTTTTAGCACATCAAACAAGTTACTCATAAATTTTGAATTCACATAAGGACAAAATGATTCTGTATCTTTGATTCAATTCTGAGTAAAAACAATTATTTATTCCATCAAGACCCTGAAAAATATTCGGACAATTTCTTTCCAATTAGTTTAAGTTTTCATCATACAAGGCCTCTAAATTTTACACTTTTAGTTTCAAATCCAAAATTTGTTTTCTATCATATTTCATACAGACATAAGAAAATATTTTTTAAGGAGAATATTCTTAAATTCATCCCATTATAAGGCATCTATATCCTTACCATCCCTCAAATTATTGAAGATTGTCCACAACTAGTCAGCTTCACCTAAAAATGGTAAACACCAAGTCTAAACAATTGATTTTATAAACATCCTATGACATTTAATATCTTTTCAAGGAATTTAATCCACCCTTCAGCTAATAATTTGTAAAATATCCACTGAATACAAGAGTGTGCTACTTGATAAAATGTTCCACTATCATCATGTTTCATTGTGGTTGTTTTCATTATTCTCTTGAATGGTTGGAACCATCATTTATATATTTATTTAACTAATCCATTATATTCACAAGACACTTAGTTCCTATTCCTACCTTTCCAAGATTTGGATTTTGGAAGATATTATCATATCAGTGCCTTCCTACATCAGCTTACTTATTCCTTCTATGAAAAACCATTTTAAACAGACATATCAAAGATGAATAAAACATATTATTATCATATTCTCTATAATTTTAAAATAATAATAAGGTTAAAATCCATCATTTTTTCTAGTAACATCATCCTAAACCATAATGTTATCTAATCTTTTATCTGATACCAATCTTAAGGACCTGTCCTTAAACATTTCTTCATCAAGACAATTCATTCAGAATTCACTTTATCACATTACTATAGTTCATTTCTATTTATAGTTTTATACAATTATTAAAGAATTTATAAAAATCAACCCATAAGAATACATATGGTGTGCTACTAAAAGATTATCCATTTATTCTATAATATAATTTTTTTTATAAAACATGTAATATTTTCATCAAAAAACATCACAAATTTCAACAATACTTCTTCTTTTCTCATAACCAATATTAATCCCTATGAAAAACATTTTAAAACAATGTATGAGAACTGAATGTTCATTAAGGAACATAATAATAATGAAAGAAACCATTAGTCAATGAATACATATAAGCATATAAAATCATTTTTTACAATGAAATACTTCTCATCCATAAGTATCATACAGTTACATTATGAAAACATTATATTTTCCATAAAACATATAATAAATAAATAAAACCATAAAGGTTTATTGTGTAACACTAAAATATTTCATGGTAAGTTTATTTTTTAAAATAAATTCAACTTCTTCTATTTTACGCAACACCGAGTTCGAGCATATTATGATATATCAATCATGCGGTTTAAAAAAGTAGTTTGGAATAGTATTATCTGAATTATGAAATTTGTAAATTTTAATTTTAAAAAGAAATTTTTTTTAAATTTTTAATATGAAAATTATTTTAGGGTGAATTATAAGTATTTTTTAATGGTTTCAATTTCTGATGTATTCTAAAAAATGAAATTATTAATAAAAAATAACTTTTTCATTTTAATAATTTTTTTACATTACAAAAAGTTTATGTCAAAATATAAAAATAATATGTAAATTAATCCAATTTATATCATCAAAATCATTTTTAAACATATTTAGATAAAAAAAATTGTTGAAATTTGGAATGACTCTTTTACCCGCCATCTAGCCACATTTAAGGGATAAGCATTAATAAAAATTTCAGTGTATCTGGGATTGTAATTTCCAAAAATGTGAAGTAATGGTTTTAATTAGTATAAAATTTGGTCTCAAATAGGTAAAAATCTATTTTTTTTGGTGAATTTATGTTTAGTGATTTTTTATTTATTTACCATTGTTATGGTTAAATCGGGTAATGCAAGGTAAAAATAATTTTTTAATATTCAAATTTTACCCTAACACTTGAACTAATTTAATATTATAAGTTGAGTTTGATAAAAATAATCCTTAGTATGAAATTATGATCTTTTAAGATAATTTTTTAATAATTAGTCTTTTATTATACTTTATTTAAAGAAAAGTTAAAAATTGCATACTCAAAATTTTAATAACAAGATCATTTTTTATATCGGTTAATACATAGGATAAATTATTCTAAAAAGATTCATGTGATATCTAAAATTTTTATCGACATCATGATAATTTTCATATAATTTTTAGACCTTAAATAATTAAATTTAATTATGAAATAATTATGGTGGAGTAATTGATTTAGTAATAGAAGAATCAAATAAATCATATTAATAATATGAAAATAAATTTCATTTGAATAATTTATTCCATACAAGAATTTATTGTATGACTTTGATAATTATGAATTATTTAATATAGTTTAATCTAACAAATAATTTTGCTATGTTTTTTTAAAATTCAATTAATAAATAGTCTTATAATTGACATAAATGATATTTTGGAATAAATAAAATTTTATTAGGTGATATAAAATTTATACACGGTATTCTTCATACAACTAACTATCATAATGTTAAATATGTCATAAATAATCCAATTGGGTTTGTTTGGAATTTAATAGTAAATATATTAACCCTATATTTTAAAAATGCAAGTTGTCATGGTAAGAGTTAAGTGGTTTACTAAGGGTTAATAGAAAAACATAAGGACTATTTTATTACACAAACATGTATAAAATTAATTTAATGAGTTTATTTAGTCCCATATATATATATTATCCTCAAAATAGATAACTTTTGAGCTATTTTAAATTGAAAATAAATTTATATGAAATTAATACTTTTTTAAATTTCCAAAATTTCCCATCCCCTCTCTTATAAAATATATCTCCTCATTCCCATTTATTCACACCTCTAAAAAACATTATCTAGACCAAATACTACCCATTTATACTTCCAAAATTCCTCAATTCATCCTATAGTCCATAAATTGGGTTGAAATCCAACCAATGCGGGTCTTTTGGGAAAAGAAGAAAAGAGACACTCAAAGAAGAGGTAATTGTTTTATAAACTCTTTGAATTAGTTTTCTTATTATACTATTTTTCCAATGATTTGTCAATACAAAATTAATTAATATAGTATAACATACAAGGAGAGAGGTTATTATGATCATGGGAAAAAATATTTCTTATTTTACCCATCCTATGAATAACAATACACTACACGTGCGTACATACAACATACTTTATCCACATTGTGGTGTAATTTGTTATTCAACACTACATTATTTGGATGGGTATAATGATGAGTATAATGGATATAAACAATTAATATGAAATGATAATAATTAATTATAATAATATACCATCCAATTACATACCTTCAAACCGCTAATGGAATGATATTGTCGCTCATGCGTACATACGACCATGTGTCTCCACGACGCGATGAAATTTATCTTACAATACAACCATTTTAGAATGATTATATAAATTTATATGCTGAATAAATATGCAATAAAAATGATACTGGAATAATATATATATATATATATATAGATCATTCACTTTTTTCATTCATTATGATAATAAAACAAAAACAACATTCATGTGCATGTACGACATACCGTCTCCATGAATGGTGTGTTCAATTTCATTTATCCCACTATTATATATATTTATATACTATATATTAATGATCTATAAATTATTTTTTACATTATTTAACTAATTAAATCATGATATATGTACTAATATCATGGATAACAAGTCAAAATATGTACGATTATCTAAAAGATTATTCCCCAAAACATTTCATTGACATGATGTTTCTAAATAAAAGGGGTAATATAAAATCAGAAATCAATCATATATGGTATCATAAATATTATTATGATCTAATAAATGTTAATATTATGTTTTAAACCACAATAAATTAAATTCATACATGTATAGAATAAATCATAACTATGGTAAGGATTCATTTCACAAATTCATTATTACCCAAGATTGGTTTCACAAAGACTTATTTATCATCCATGTCCAAGATTTGTAAATATGTATTTAAAAACATTTTCAGTGTTATTTTTAAAATATTTAAATAAATTTCTTCTCATATGGGATATTTAAAAAATGAATCTTTTTATCATTTTCCTTGTAATGCAATTTGTTTGACTTTTAGAAAATGTACGAGAAGAATGATTATTTAAATTATATGACATGAGAAGATTTTTCTGACATCATGAAACCATAATGTTTTAATTCTTACATTAAAATCACTCCATATTACATTAAATAAAAATATTATATTTTTAAAATCAATGTCATTTTAGATAATAATTTTCATTTATAAAGGAATTTATCTAAATAGGTTTCTCATGATTTTATAAAAATGATTTTCATCTATGTCAACATACTTTATTAGATCTTATATAGAATTGAGATTGATTTATTATTTAACATCCTATCATATTGTATTAAAGTGGTCATGAATAATTTTTGTTTGATGTTCTATTTTTCATACCATTAATATTTTGTGGATAATTTATTAAGATTTACTATGCTTAATTTAATACCGATGTTTATTTTGGTTAGGTTTTACCTCATTCATTAGAGGAAATGATCGAACTTATTATGGGATGGGAGGGGCCTATTATATCCCTTTGATGAATCAGTAAGTCTCCTGAAACAAACTAGACTGAGTTTTTACCCATTTGTGTAAGGCCTTGGAATGAGGCCTTTGTGGTGTGGTTATGTATTCTGGAATTATGCATTACATCATTATGATATTATTTATTGAAATTCAATTTTATTATTCAACCAGTATAATATAAATATGAATTTGTAAATTGAATTATTTTATTTATTCATTCTATAATAGGTTGAAGATTATGTTCAGAAGGCTTGTGTTTCAGGTTTATATCATTCCATAAAATTTTATGCTTATTTTTTGATAGCTTTATCTATATTATTTTACCCATACATAGAATCTAAGCTCACCCATTTATTATGTTTTACATTCCCATATTTCCATGATTTGTATTATGTTTGATATTATTGGTAAATCAAGGAGAGTGATGGAATTCACAATGAATTATCATTTTAGAATTATCTACTATGAATTCTAATGTATAGTTCACATCTCTAATCTATTTTCCTAGACTTATAAAAAATTGGTCTTTTATGATTTCATTTCTTGTAATAATTTAAATTCATTAAAATAATTCAATGGCTATAGGATTATGGGGTTGGGCATTAAACGTGGTATGAAAGGATGATTAGAAAAAACATTGGAAACTAGATTTAGAAAATGTAGAATAGCGAACATAACCATATGACAGACTCTAAGTATTTATATAGAAGAAAATATTATAATTTGGGTGAAATAGAAATTATGCAGGTCTTCCCAGAAATACATCCATGTCTAGATACTATAAGTGGATGTAGTTTTGACAGAGATGTACCTATGAGTAATAACTATATCAATGTATTTCAGGTCTGACTTCGGGAATATTGGTACATGATAACTGCCTTACTACACACCTGGATTGACAGTCACTGGGAATATTCTAAGGATAAATTACATTTTCTTTAAAAACTATTATCATGTATTTATGAGTAAACATTTCCCCTTAGAAACCACATTTATGATTATGATATTAGTTATGAATAAATATTTCAATTTATGTTAAGTAATTTTCTATTCATTTGGATTATAAATTATGATATAATCTCATCTAGTGTATTCCATTAATTAGAAATGGTGCTTAGTGGATTAAATGGAAACTGTATCAATGAATATTATCCATGTAGATATTTCCCTCATATTAAAGATAATTATTATTGAGATAGAGCTGCAACTAGTGTTTAGTATCTTATAAATATAATTGGATAATTGTCTTTGGTTTTGAACAGTAACCATACCCATATGGAGCATCCTAATCCACAACGTGGAGGAAAAATGTTAGACTACATGATGAGACATGAACCTTCAACATTCAATAAAACTAAAAATCCATTAATAACTGAACATTGAATAAGTTATTTAGAGAAGATATTTATTACTATGGGAAGAAATGACTAGGAGAAGGTTTTCAGGGTAGTTTATCATCCATCGGGATATACAGATCAACGGTGGTCACTGATTCAAAAAAGATTGGAGGAAGAAATTTAAATTATGTAATTGAAGTATTTCAAATATATTTTTCTCAGAAAATTATTTTTCTCGGGAATAGCGATAAGATATAGAGATATAATTGTTGAATCATAGTCAAGAGAAAGATGATAATGTTGCTAAATATGAATCCAACTTCAGAAGATTAGTCAAGCATAGTGTGGACTACATACATTACCTAGTGAGTAAGATCGATCATTATATTGATGGATTAATGGAATTTCTCTAAAAGGTATTGGTTTTCCAAACATTCTCATTATTTGATGATATAGTCTCATGTGCTATCAGGGAAGACAAATATTTTTCTAACTCTAAGGAATTTATGATAATGCAAGAGAGGAAGATAATTTTTGAGGAAGAGATAGATAAAGGACCATTGTTAAAGAATGGTTTCCCATATGAGATAGTTGTGGGAAGAGACACACACGTTATTTCCAAAAAGAAATGGGAGTTTGTTAAAAGAATTGGGAGAAAGGTTATAAGGCACATAATTGTATGGGAAGGAAATATGATGTAAATGTGAATCACTATAATTGTATTAAGATGGAACATTAGGCTGTATATATTCCAATCCATCAAAGATATATAGAATATAAGAATCAAAGGGATATGGACAAGATTATATTGTAACTATAGTCTAAGAGGAATAATTAATGTATTCTTGTTTTTGGATTCAATAATTATGTTAAAAATATTCTGGTTATAAGAATCCAGAGTCATATAAGGATTGTATTGCAGTTCATATTGTTTAAAGATTTTGAAGCACGAATTTTTTCATTAAGGGTTTAATGTGATAAATGTATTCATATACATGGTATGTGATAATATGTTAAACATTATGTTTGAGTATAATATAATGTTGTTATTGATTTTTGAATTTTAGAGACCATAATGTAATGTTAATTTGGGCAAAAGTAATTTGGAAATAACTTATGTTTAGAATTGGATAAGGTGAACATCATATTTTAATGTCTAGGTTTTATTTATAATTTATTAGATAATTTTGTCTAACACTTTTAGTTTAAGTAATCATTTAAATGATAAAGGAAATACTTGTGGGCCCTATGATTTATCAAAAGTTCTTTAGGAATGAAATATTCATTTTGAACATTCATTTCCAGCTGTAATAGATGGTGAAAAAATTGATCTAATCACAACCAAAGGATAAGATTGTGATTATGACATAGAGTGAAACCAATTATGTGAATTTATGAATAGAAACAATATTATTGAACTATGGTTAAAGGATCCTACGCCAAAAAATTATATTTTAGTAAATTTTCCTACGAATTAAATTGTCCCAGTGATTATCGAATATTTAGAGATATGTGATTATTAACATTCTCATATTCTTCTTCCCTATCACTCTCCATTAAAACATGATTGTTAGATTTTTAATTCATTTAAATTTTTTTCTGTATGGAACTGTTGTATGTGTTATCTCTTGTAACCATTGTACTTCCCTTTCATTATTTTAATTTTGTCTTTTTATCAAACCATGTTCCACTGTTGGACATCAATAATGATATTTTTAATATTCAAACCCCATTTACTGAACAAAAATTAAAAAATTGGGAGTAAGAAATTTATTAAAGGATAAAATAATGTAACACCATAATATTTCTAGGTATTTTTCATATTAAAATGAATTCAATATCTTGCATTGTACACAACATTGAGTTCAAGCACATTATAATCTACCAAAATAGCTATTTAAAAAGTGGATATCAATAGTATTAACCACATTATGTAATTTATTAAATTTTATTTTCATAATAAGTTTTATTTTGAAATCATTATATCAAAATTATTTTAGACTGATTTTTTTTGTATTTTTCTAATGGTTTTTAATTTTTGATTAATAGTGAAAAATAATATATTCATACTATAAATTGAATTTTTATATAAATAATTATTTTACATTAATTTTATTTTAATGTCACAATAGATAAATAACAAATATTTTAACCTAATATAGTTAATTAGAATAATTTTTAAAATGAAAATAGAAGTAAAAATTTATTGATCTTTTGAAAGTCTCTTTTATATGCCTTCTAGCGATATTTGTGGGATTAATATTAATGGAAATTTTACATCTATAGTGAAAGGAATTTCAAAAAATTGAAACACAAGGTTTTAATTTGTACGAATTTTTTTGTCTAATAAGATCAACATAATTTTTGGATGAATATTTTCATTAGTAAATTTCTATATATTTACCATGGTTTAGAGTAAATATATTAATTAAAGGTATAAAAAATATTATTATATTTAAATGTTAACTAAAAATATGTCCTAATTTTATTAGAAAAGTTTATTTTTGTGAAAATAATCCATAAGAGTAAATTAAGATATTTTCAATCTACTTGGGTAAGAATAAAACTTTTGTTAAACATCATTTAAAGCTAAGAAAAAAATGTGATGCTCACACTTTTTATAACTAAATACATTAAAATATAGGTTAATACAGATGATTAATTAAACAATAAATACATATGGGAATGATAAAATTATTATCTACATCATGATAATTTATTTATAAATTTTAGATAGTAAATAATTGAATTTAATTATCACATAATGATGATGTAGTAATTGATTTAACAAACGAAGAATAAAATAAATGATATTAATAAAATTAAAATAAATATTATTTTAAATATTTGAGGATGTCTATGATTTTTCGGATGTTTATGACATTTTAGGTATTATTTAATTTATTTTTTATAAATAATCTAGTTGTTCGGATTTTTTAAAAGTCAATAAGTAAATAGTATAATCATTGAGATAAATGATATTTAAATTTTTTTATTAAATCATATTAAATACATAAAAATATATAATTTGTCCAAAAATCATGTAAAATGTAAAATATTTTTTAAAATATAAAATTGGGGATAAATTGTGATTTAATCTTAACTATATTAACACTATTCTATAGAATGAAGAGTTTTCACGAAAGGTGTTAAATTGCTTAAGTACTGGTTAATGCCAAAACATTTATTTATTTTTGTGACCTAAAATTATATATAATTTATTTTATGATGGTATTTTGAACCATACTAATCATATACTCTAAATAAATCACATTGGGTCGATTTGAAAATGAATATAAAATTATATTAAATTAATAGTTTGCGAATTTCCAAAAGCGCTCCTCCCCTCCCTTATAAAGGGGAACCTCTCCTACTCTTTTATTCATACATCTAAGAACCATTACCTCAAAATAAACCTATAATTTTTTCGTACATAATACCTAAATTTATCATAGAGGGTTTACTATATAGATAATTAAATATTAATGAGTTTTTCTTGTGCAAATCAAAAGGACACACTCGAAGGAGAGGTAATTATTTTGTCAACACTTTCATTTTATTTTATTCCTATAATTCCTATTATTATGTTGTTTCCATACATAATTAACAAATAATTTATGATATACATGATTATATGTTATTATTATTATGGCACCACTATATTCATCTGTTTTACTATCCTAAAAAATATCACCATGCAAGTGTACGGATGACATGCCGTCTCCACGTTGTAGTGTAATTCATTATTCAACATTGCATTATTTGGATGGGTGTAATGATGAATAAAATACTTATAAATAATGAATATGACCTGAATTTTTTTTATAATTATTATTCCATCCAATTTTATTCCAATTAACCATTAAATGAATGAAATCATTGTTCGTGTGTAAGTATGGCCAAACGACTCCCTAACGCAATGATATACATCCTCTAGTACAACCATTTTAGAATGATTATAAAAATTTATGTACGGAATAAATATGAAATTTAGTACATAGTTATTCTTTTATAATCTATATACATATCATTTACTTGCTTCTCTTTAATATGATATTAAAATAGAAACAATGTTCATGTATACATACAATATACTGTCTCCATGAATAGTTTGTTTGATTTCATTTATCTATCCATTATATATATTTATATAATGAATATATGTTATATATAGATCAATTTTTAAATTATAGAGGTATATAGATCAGTATGTATTTAACAATATCAGGAATGACATGCCAAAACACGTTTTGTAAACAATGCAATTATTACCTAAAATGTTCCTTTAACCTGGAATTGTTAAAGGAATGGTTAATACAAAGTCATAAATGAATCATATATGATATCATAAATATTTTAATGATTCTATAATAAGTTAATAATATTTTTAAAAGAAATATACAATATTTTTGGACACATACAGAAGAAATCACACCGAAGGTAACGATTAAAGTTTTAATATCTTTTTTATTTGAAAATGATTTTACATATACATATTTTTCATCACGTCCATGTTTCATGAAAATTTATTTCAAAAAATTATTAATATTATATTATAATTTTTGAAATAAATTTCTACCCTTGTTTTATTTTATAAAAAAAATCTTCATTTCATCTTCTTTATGAGGTACTTTGTTCGATTTTTGCAACAAAATACGAGAAGATTGTTTTTTTTAAATTTATATGGAAGGAGATGGTTTTCCTCCCATGGTAACACCATAATGTTTTGAAGATTATTTTATAATCGTAGAATTTTATTTTCAATGAAAAAATATATTTTTTTTTAATTTTATATAATTTTGAATAACTATTTTCAATAATAGGTTTATTTCTATAATGAAGTTTATCATGATTTTATTAAAAACAATATGACATATGCCAACATCCTTTATTGGATATTATGTTTAATTGAAGTTTATTTCTTATTATACAACCTATCATATTTTATTGAAGGGTTAATAAATATTTTTACTATGAATGTTTTATATTTTATACCGTTAATGTTTTGGGGATAATGTATTAAGAGTTCATATGCTAGTTTTAAAACAAATTTTTATTTTGTTTGTTTTGTACCCATTTCATAATAAGAATGAAATAGACTTATTATTTCATGTGTGGGGCCCTATATATTCACTCAATGCATTAGTAGGTATCATGATGCAAACTAGTTTTGGGTTTTAGCTATTTATTTATGGTATTTCCACGAGGCCTTAGTTGTGTGGTTATGATGTTCATCAATATTCATTCCCTCATTAGGATATTAGATTTTGATATTACATGTTTTTATCCAACTAGTAGAATATCTATGTTAATTTTTAAATGGAATTATTTTATTTTTTCAGGACATATTTTTCAGAATATAATGTTTAAAAAGTTGTGTTGTAGTTTTAAACCATGCCTTAAATGTTTATTCTTATTTAATATAGCTTTTAATATTTTTTCCCTTACTGAGCACCTGATCTCATCCATTTATTATGTTTTACTTTCCTAGGTTTCTAAGATGATTATATTGAATGACATGAAGTATTAAGTGAAAAAATTATGAAATTATCAAAGAATTATCTATGATGTATTTTATTTCAGGAATTATAATGATGATTTCATGTGTATAATATATTTTACATGACAGCTAAAATGATTGGTCAATCAAGATTAGATTCCTTGAAATCATTCCACTATATTAAAATAATGCACTGGATTTGGGCATTGGAGTTCAATGTTTTACAACTTGGGTCATTAAATACATAAGATTATAACTCACTCGAAATCCATATGATTTCCTACCCTCAGAGATACATTACAATAAAACCCTTCTTTCAACTTTATTATGTAACCCTTATGACTACCCAATAGTGTAACCATCATATTCACATGTGCATTAACCATACGACCAACCTACAACATAAAAAAACCAATACATTGGATGAAGATAAAATCCCCAAACTTCATCATATAAAATTCCAAATAACAAACAAATAATCATAAAATAAGAATACATGCAACATAAAAAACAATCATTTTTAAAATTGTAAAAATAGAAATTAAAACGATGATTTTTAAATAAAAGCCTCTTACCTCGGTTTCATCTTACAAAAACACTGTTCAAACATTCTATATAATTATTTAAAGAGTTTTATTAAAATATTAAAGAACAATTTTAAAAATTATAATTACATATATGATCTTATAATAGAAACATTCCACCCATTTAATGATAATATATTTTTTTATTTTCATTATTTCAGGTTCATTTATTTTATCGTTTCCCTGGTTGGTTCATTATGGATTGTTTTTGAAAAATTGATTTCAATTAAAGTGTAAAGAAATAGTGTTAATATGTTTCGATAATTTTAAATGTTACTGTTTATCATTTTTTTATATGATGATAAATCATTAGATAAAAAATAATAAAAATAATAAAATTTATTTTTTCAGTTTTTATGGCCATCACGAACTTATATCAAAATATTAAATATCATACTTTTATATGAGGTATAAAATATTAAATAACTTATAATATATATATATTAAAATATTTTATGACCATAATAATGACTTTGTGACCATCCATGTTATGTGTAATGGAAAATTAAAGAGTTTAATCCATGATGGAGGTAAATCGACACATCATAGACAATGTTCTCCTTTTTATAATAAAACAGATAATATAAGGAGTTGTACGATGAATATTTTATGCCAAACGGTTAAAATACAGTATATTTAAGATACTGGTTTTTTTACCCCAATTGGATAATGGGAGGTGAAAAAATATTAAGAAAATAAAATAAAATAAAATGAATATAAAAGAAGATGTAAGAGGATTTTACCTTATGAATTCTCACTCTTGAAAACCTCTTTAAAGCACTTGATTTTCACATTTTGGTGTAACCCGATGGTATTGGACGTGGGGAAGAGTCTTAAAAAATAATTGGGTTGATATTAAACAATATATATTGATTTTAGTTGGGAGGATAAGTGGTTGTGAGGGGTGGTATTTATTGTGGAGGAGAGGGGTGATTTCACAATATTATATTTATTAGTTTATTATTTTAGCTCTATACTATGAATAGTTTGATAATAATCATTAAATATATTAAAATATCTAATGGGAGGATGATTTAATTGTGATTACATCATCAATGACTCTTGTAATAGTGTATTTATCATATAATGTTTATATACTATAAATTACTGTTCACAAAAAACCTATTTTTTACAAAATCAAAATTATTTTCCATATAACTTTTCAACAAATAGAACTGAAAATTTTAATTCTTTTTATAAAACTGTTTTTTTAAATATGGGGAATATAATTTTTGATTAAAATAATCATTTATTAAGAACAAAAAATTTTAAAATTATAATTGATTTAATAAAATTTTGAAAAATAAATTAAGTACTCTTAAAATTATTTTATAATGATAAGACAAAAAAGTAATACATCATGAACTTATTTTATGAATATATATATTATTTTAAATTATTATATTAAATATAAAATTGAAAATAAAAAATTGTATGTCACAAAAATATTAGCAATTAATTTATCATTTTCAAAAAAATTACTAACTTAATAAAAGATATAAATACATCATATTTTAACATATAAGATACATAAATTTTGTTTATATTTTAATTGGTGTGGCTAATATTCAACTATTATATATTCCTTAATATTTTTGAGTACAAAATTTTCATTATATTGTTACAGTGAATTTTACTACTTAATTATAGAATGGGAAAAAATATTTTATAACACACTGGTTGTTTTAGGAAGCATATAAAATAATAAAGGAGATAATTAATATTATATTTAGAGGAAAATAAATTTAAATAAAGAAAAGAAATATAATATAATAAGATGGAAACCTCATTTTCTATGTTTTTTAGAATGTAAATGAGAGGCCTCCCAATATTAATTTCATTCAACATAATAAAAATTTTAATATTAAAGAAATGAAAATAGCAAAAAAACATCATCATATTGAAATATATTACCATTAATATATATTTATATAATAACAATATTATAATTAGTAAAAATCATTATAATAGTAATTCAAAATTTATATTTCATCCACTAAACACATAAAATTATATAGATATAAAAATAATAACACTAATTAAAAAAATTAATTCTTCCCAAAAAAATTATTTTATAAAATAATTAAATAAAATATTCAACACTTAATAATATTTTTTTATAACCATGTAAAAATTACAATAATTTCATTATTTCTAATAATATATTGGTAAAAAGGAGATTAGGGAGGTACGTATATGAAAAATGAAGTTTCTGGTCAACTTTAAAGAAATCCATGGTCACAATGCATTGTTTTCCAAAACCATGAACAAAAAATTCCAAAACAACCACCTTGAAATTCAAACACATCATGGTTTTGAAGACAATTTAAAATCATGGAATCGTATTAAAATTTCAATAAATTTTAAATTTTAAGTATTTTCTATTTAAACGATTTATTAAAATAATAAACATTGAAAATGTAAAATTTTAGGTGTCACACATTAGGTTTGTTTCTCAATTTCTTGAGTTCAATGCTAACACAGAGAGACATAGAGTATAATGTGGGAAGCGATTACACCTCTTTTAGAGTTTAATGGGCCATTTCTATATTCTTATAAAAGTTTGGAATGACTCAACCATATATTTTATATTACAAATATAAAATACATTTTATAAAATCAAGAGAAACCTATGAAAATAAAAATAAAAACTATTCGTTGTATCCAATAATCCATTTTATAAAAGTAAGACAATTAATTTTATGATATATTCCAACAAACTAAAAATAATATAAAAAAATACAACACACTATATTTATACACTACTACCGTAAAAATATACATAATATAAAAAAGGAAACATATACTTATCTTATCCAATAGAGTAGACAAATGTTAGTTATAAAAACTCCATAAAACATTTCTATTTCATATGAACTCTCTTGTATTGGGGTATCTCCATCACATAATACATTAACGATGAGATCTTTATGCATTCTAAAGGACATGTATTAGGTGTCATCACATCATATTCTATTGGTGGTGACAACCAAACCCTTACCTATCTACTATAAGAATATTTATATGATATAGAAGAATAAAGTAGTCAAGATTAAAAATATAACAATAAACAATTTTTCAACTATTATATGAAAATAAATAAAATAATTTTCTTTCAACATTGATTTATACATGATAAAAAATCTTTGATGCTAACCATCCATTAGGTCATTGATCCATGGTTGTAATCTATTATGGTGGAAATGTGTAATAACAAATATTTCTCTAGAGGAACATCTGTATATGTAATGGAGAACATAAATCATGTTTTTTGGGAACACCAATATAAGGGGAGGTAAAATTCATATCTATTTCCATTAGAATACATATATAAATAAATAATAGTATCCATAAATTACATGAGGTACCCACTAAGAAGTTTTAGCAATAGATCAAGGATTTTTAACTATTTAAAGCATTATTATATCATATGCATAAAAAGAAGAATAGAGTGAAAAACATATTGTATATTAACCGTTTTATTATATAATATAATTCCATGGGTCAATGATTTTATAAAAATCAATTAGTAAATAAAATTTCAAAAAATAAATGGTACATAGAATTAAAAATAATAAACTAGTGTAAGTCTTAATGTTATGTCCATCACTAGCATCTGTTATAGACTGATAAATTATAAAATCCTTCACAATCAATATAAATAACCATAAATCTTAAATCCTTACCTAGATAGTGGAACCTATTACAGTTAACTATGAAGAACATTCTTTTTTCCCTATAATATTATATATACAAGTTGTTTAATCCTTCCTTGTAATTATTTACCTAGTGGTGTATGAAAAGTTTGAGCCTTTTAAGGTAAATGAACATTTTTAATACGTTTCTATTAAATATCATAAGAGATTACTATATTTACCACACTAATTATAATTCATAAATTCAATGAGTTAATATAGCATATGGTGTCTTGGTTTTCCCTCTAGATTATAGTAAATATGATATTTCCTAGAGTTAGGTGAAAGAGGAGCACTTCCACCATGACATCATTAAAACCCCATCCCATCTCTTCCAATTACAAATTAAACTCTTAATCTATCTTCCACTCATCCTTTCATAATAATTTGAACCACTAGTATCATGAATTAATTTGGAACATGACTTATCCATATCAATATTCTTCAAAATCTATTTTGAGGTTGAAAGAATAAATAGAATCACAAGTGTCTATAAGGTTTCATTTAAACCCAAATCAAAGAATCGAGATTTAAATTCCCCTAAATTACTCATGTAAATAGAAAAAATTTTATATCTTTGAAATATTTAGTTTACGTAATCACTTTAATTTCACCATAATTTCATTCAAATAATTTTTAAGATTTACTTTAATGAAGATATTTTGAATCAAATCACTCATATATAATATATGGTGAGCCTTGTTATATTAATACGTAGTCCATGGAATTGATTAAAATATCAAAATAATAATTTGAAAACTCTCACAGTATAAATATTTCCAATCATACCTAATATTTATCACATCAACTATCAATGTTAATATTTTATTTTCCAAACACTTTTAAGGTGATAGTGAGAACCCTCATAGCATTAATCACTAAAAGAAACAACCGATTTGTTGAAAAATAGTTTGAGACGATTGGAATCATTTTCCCTAAACAATATCCAGGGAATGAAATTTACCTGGGAGTCAGGGTATCCCTTCAAGACATCTTCATAATGATGTTCCATGTTTTCCCATGATTTCGTGAATTCCTCCATGTTAATCTTATCCAAATTGAACCCTCTGAGCAGAATATCGGCCAAAATATCAATCCACTCTCCTTGTTCCTTAGTAGTGATCACACGAATCGTTATTCCTATCTTCTTCAATGCTTTCATATCCATATATTCCTCTCCCATTTCTTCATCTGAGTGAAAAAGAATTGCAATATGTTTCAGAATCGATGATATTTTATCGTTGAGGGTCTCTAGTGGAGATTGTCTCACGTTGTTGTCCATGATCCCTCGTCTTCATTGAGGGAGTGACAGGGACTCCATCCTCACCAACTATAGACACCAGGTCTCTATATGTGTTGACCACTGCATATGAATTTGTCATGGTAATCGGTAATCCTCTTGGAGTTGCTTCACCTTACTTGTAGACCTCATGATTGGAGGGCTAGGTAGGTAAGAATACTCCTTCCTACGTCTCCCCTTCCAGTTGTTCTTGATAAAGACATCTGAATCAGTAGTAGTGAACTTGCCCTTCCTGGAGGATGATATAAGGTATTCCTCCACAATGGTTACTTCCTTGGGCTAAACAGAGGCATCCAGAGCATCATCCATCTCTTCTTGGGACTCACCCACATCTACCGAGTGGTCGTCTCCATGTGTAGCCTCCTTCTTTTTTTGACCCCCACAAGCTTGACAGTAATCATCACCCAACACTGCATACCTATTTTGAAGATCCATGTTTATTATCCTGGCTATATCCTAGTTTCCATAAGAAAGGGGGGCCTGCATGGCCTGCCTTGGCGCCTCAGAGGCTCCTACCTGTTGTTAGCCTCTACCCATATATTTAAATTGCATTGATGTGTCCTTCATGATCTTACCTTTTTTGTTTAATTTTTTATTTATACTCCTTCAATAATTCATCACCCTAAAATGATTCGGGATAATGAAATTATAAATCATGTAGTTTTGACCTCATATCATGGAAATCCATTTCTTTCATCCTCAAGTAATTCATTCATGTCATATAAGTCACATGAATCAATTTTTTATCCAATAGTGATCTCGTAGTCATTATCTCCATTCATCATTGAAATATTCTATTATAGATAAATCATTTTCAATAATTAAAAATAAATTACACTAACATTACTATCCATTTATGTATCTGAAAATAAAGATTATAAAATAATAATGGTTTAGGAAAACAATACCTCTATAACATTTAATTAAATCAAACAATATCTTATTGAAATATATTAAACATAGAAAAAATGTTTTCAAATTCAGTATCTAAATCATTATTATATAAAATATAGTAATAATTTATAAAAAATGATATTTCTTATTCCTATAACCACATGAAGATTTATTCTAATGTAATAATATAAAATAAATAACCTAAGAAAAATTAATATTTTTATTTTTTATGTTTCCATTAATATAAAATATCTAAAAGTATATAATATTTAATTTAAACAAGTACACATATCAATGGATCATTTTTATTCCATTCATTTTTTAGACATAACTATTTACACTTGATCCGTGATATTTATAGACAAACATATAAACTATTGAAAAAACCTAAATTATAAATGACCAACCCTTGTAACTCAGGATTAGTCATTAATTATATAGGATACAAATATTTAAGGCTTACTTACCAAGACTAAGAAATACAATATCCTGAAATGTTCTAACCCATATACCAGACATTTTTCTAAAATAAAAAATAAAATTTGATCTTCCATTGAACTAGATTAGGCCTCTATAAGAACTCATGTTTAAATTATGATTTTTATATGTTTTTGTAACTTCTAAGAGATAAATAGAATGATATGGAAATAAATTTTATATAATTTGGTTTTATATAAGTTTATTTATATATTATATTGAAATTTTTTAATGATCCATTCTCATGTATGACATATAAAAATTAAAAAACATTTTTCTTATTAAAAGGAAACCATTTAAAAAAATTAGGATCCAACAATGCAATCCAAAAATTCTTTATATAAATGCAAAAAATCATGTCGATGATGAATATCTAGAACATGACCATCACGAGGCCTGATAAAATTCATGTCTACCAATTTACTATTAAATCAGAATATCTGGGTCGAACCCACTTAGATGAAAATCTAGTAGTCGCATGATGAAAATATTAAGAAAATTATTTCGGTGAAAAATAATGGTGAGGAAAAAATAAAATGAACACAATACAAAAAAAGGAAAAATATATAAGAGAATAAAAATAAAAAATCCCTTATATATAATAAGAAGAGAAACCCAATGTGTTGGGGTTGAAATTTATATTAGCGTTTGTGATAAAAAAATATTCCCCATATAAAATTATTTATGAAATTCATTCACCATGGAGACTCAACTATTATGGATTCTTGGGATGATAAGAATTAAGTTCATATCATATAAATTTATCCCATATTATGGTGATAAATTCATTAATAACATGTTTTTTCAAAATCCCAAAATAGTGGCAATGGGATCACCCAATGGTCTTGGTTTCACACATTGAAATTACATTGGTTTTAATTAGGTTTAAAATTATCGTGTCGATATGTAACAACTAGGGAAATAAGAATTTAAATTTATTAAGGGAATAATAATATAGAAATTACATTGAATGAAATACATCATAACATTTATTACAATTCACTTATAGTCTTATTACTACCCTAAAAAAGTGGTTTACCCACTCATGACTTCGTTAATGGAGTAAATGGTTGAGTATAGCATCTAACCTACACATGGATATAAGAATTGATAGAGGATAAAGAGGGAAATGGGAAGAGAAATGAACAAAAAAATAAATGAAAATGCAAATAGGTTTAAGAAATTGATTCTATAGAGGGGAAGCACATATCCTAGATTCAATAACATAGAATTCATAGGCCAATTTTATACTTTACAGAAAAATAAATTACATTACATGTACCAAAATATACAACATGTACTCTAATCAATTGTTTTTTTTGCAAATTTCATCATTGTTAGATTCTCTTATATTCCACCGCTAAATTATTAGTGTGTATTTTGTTGTTATATAGGGTTATGATATATATTTTTCTGGGATTCATGGTGTGTAATATAAAACCATCCACCATTAAATTATATAATCGGAATAAAAGATTACATTATGATGTAAACAAAATGTTCTCATAGTAGAATACATTACTGTTTACTCTTGAAAGGTCACGTTCTACATCATCCAATAATACACGCAAGTGTTTATAAATTAAATACCATATTGGTTTCCATTTGTGTACTAAATTTTTTTAAAATACAACATTCTACAATGAAATCCAAAAATTAAGAAATAAATAATGAAACAATGAATTTAAACAATATAATGTAATATATCAATTATTTTATGATTCTTTTTTAAATATAACTTACAATTATTTCATAATCACATTGGGTGTCTCATTACCAAAATTTTTTCACAGGCATAAAAAATATAGTATATTAATACACATGTAACAATACACTTATCTATATGGTATAAAAATAATAAAAAATATGTACTTATCATTTCCACTTGAGTAATAAATGATCAAATATGAAATATCTACCATATCACGTATATCCAGATCATAGTAACTCTCATGTTTTTGTGAATTAACCTTATAATAATCATGGAAAATGAGGTATATATGAATCCAATGAGACTCATTTTGTGTGTAAGTACATTATACCAAGTTGGTGATCTCTACTTGAACCATATAAATCTATCTAAAATCTATGTTCATTTGGTAAAAACTTAATAAAATAACACAATAAAAATATGACCCAAAATATTTTACCATGTGGTTATTGAAAATAAATAAAATAATTTTTCATTGGTGTTGGTTTCCACATGATATATAAGAAGGAGTAGAATCCCACTATATCAAGTTTAATCATTTATCAAAATCCATGATAGTGGAAATGGGAAATAAAACATCATATGATAAATGAATATATGTATTGTGAATGTTGATAATTAATCATTTCCTATTATAACACCCATATATGAGATGGGAAAAAATATATTGAGTTCCATCAGAAGGCATGAATAAATCTATAATCACAATTATTAACTGTTAGATGTACATGTAATTAATTTATTAAATTATCTCCATGTTTATTAATTAGATTATTATTTCAATGTATACAAAATAAGAACTAAAAATGACCAACTAATCAATGTGATGATAACTCGTTTAATTTATTATATTAGACCATATAACAAGTTTAAAAATTATTACCCTTGGCAATCAATTTTTCATAATAGATAATGCATTTTATATTTGATGGAAAATAAATAACATAGATAATGAATTTTTGAAAGAAATTAGGATTAAAGGATTAAATAAATAACATAAAAATATATTATTTACTTGAGTTTAAATATAACCCTTTCCATCACCAAACTATATACTATAATAATATGTGAAATGAGAGAGATAAACTAGAGAATATGTTTTTTAATATAATACTCAAAGCTATTGAAATATTGTATCACACCACCATAGTAAATTTTAGAAACTAAAAGAATGGTTAATTATGGAATTTTCTAATAGAGACTATGTATTGAATAAATATAGAGGAGGCAGTGTGGATCTTACCTTTAAATTACCAAAGGAGTTATATAATAAGATTTTTATAGAGAACTTGATCAATATTGACGATTTAATCACATTATAATTGAATTTGTGAGTGGAATGTATTGTTGAGGATTACTTATTTGAGCATCAAGAATAAGATCCCATAGGTAAAATTTATAAGATTTATAAATTTATGTAGAGCTGAAAAAATGTCCCAAAATTTTAAAAACTATAAACCTAGAGACTTCCAAAATTCCATTATGGGTCCATCGAAAAATATTTGGAAACATGGTATCTTGTTCCCAAAAACCAGGTACCAGGTGCCATTACATTTTCCAAAATCCCTACACAATTCATCTCCAAATTACTACTAATATAGTTTTAAATTATTTGAAAACCCTAAATTAAATCATTTATCAAATAAATGACTAGAAATAAAATTATACAATAACATGAATGATGCAGGTCATTACCAAAATCGATTTTTATGGATTATTTATATAAAAAGGGAAACATTCAAGGTGTTCCATTTCTTATTTAATCTTAACCATGGTTATATATTTTTTGTAGAGACATTTACACTATATTGGAAAAGGAAACATCATATAAACTTAGTGTCTCAAATTTTTTATGTTAACTAGACTTTGGTTTCTTAAAAGACTATTATATTTCATTCTGAATCCACAATGATAACCTTGATGATATTTTGAAATTTTTTTAATATATGTAGGAAGAAAATTTTATTTGGATTTACTAGTTCATATTATTAATTTTTTTACCACTAAAACTGAAAAACATTAATCACAACATAGAACTAGTTAGTAATTGTTCATATCTATACATAAAATCATTGTCATCCAAATAACTTGAATAATGAAGAAAATAATAATTAAATAGAGTTTGAATTTATATGGTGTAATTTCAAATAATATAAAATTAATAGATTAAATAAAATGATGGGTTTAATAGAAATGGATAATTGAGAGATATTGGAAACAAAGAGATATTGTTTCCCCAAATTGTTAGTGGGAATTTTTTAATTGTGGAATCAGATTCATTTAGTTTATAATACTATGTACTATGTTAATGAATAAAAAAATATATTTCATTTTATAGAACTCCATCAAGATACATAGAACATCACCATGAAAATAAAATCTATTTTATGGTTTTGGGTAATTCATATGTTAAAGAATTAAATTATTATGTTTATGATAACATATTGCAATATTTATTCTGGAAAACAACATTCCTCATGAAATTTTGTTCATCTCATAATCATACATGCTTTAATAAAATTATTATTCTTTTATCAATCCCCTAACATATATTATCTCGTGATCACAAAAATAGAGAATAAAACAAGTAAAACATTCAGTGAATAAAATTATTGAAAAAATAATTTCATGATTTCCTTGTGACATCCTCATATCATCACCATAAATTATATCAAACAATATCATACAAATATAATAAAAATATATAGTAGAATAAAAACTAGATAAAAATTAATTCAGATATATGGTTCTTGGATTTTTCTTCTATAGCACACAAATTAACTCAATGATTAATTTTTATATCCATTCTATAATATGACTCTATTTTTTATGTAATTCATTTTTATTATTTTTTCCCACTTTATTAGTTGTTTCTAGATTATGTAATAATGTTTTGTTTGTATAAGGGGTATGGGTGATTCTTTTGTAGGTGATGATGTATCCAAGACTAGCATCCAGTGTAACACCCCAGGTAAATAAAGAATATGAAATTTTCATATTTATCCATATTTGTGAATAAAATATTAACATGACTTTAAAGGGGACGATATGCTCGATGGCGTACCCAACACGCAACAACGAGTTTCTTGGGCATCTTATGTTGCACTCTAATAATAAAATAATATTATTTTAAATGGTAGTTAACATGTAGCCTTTGTATTGGCGGGAATGGATAGAAATAACTGAAAAATGATTATATATGTTCTTAAATGTTTTTACATTTATACAATAAAAGATAATGGCTTAAAATACGGAAAGAATTCAATTTTAGGCGTATATTCCCTAGTTTTCACTAAAGGTTCACTTATCACCTTTTGATGGCGAAACGTCATTAAATATAGTTTTGTTCACTCTTAAACATTCTTTGGGACCAAATAAAACTCTTATTAAGAATCGGGACATCAAAATTTACTTTGTGTAAATTTTTGGTATCTTTCCGATAAAGTTCATTTTTTTAATGAATAGTGTAAAATGTTGTATTTTAATTCAAAATCACTTTTTAATATAATTTATTTATATGATTAGATTATATTTTGAATTGGTTTTAAAGTGAAATTAGAAAATATTTTTACCATTAAATCCAATAGTGGTCGTTGGAATCAATTTCACTTTGAAATCAGACTTAAACTAGTGTCAATCTTTTGATACTTATTGTTTCATAAAAACACGCTATTTGTCATGACAACGGGAATTAATTATTAAATTAATTAATGTGACTTATATGTTTTGAATTTTGTAAAACGGACTTCATTTTTGAATTCAGAATATCAAATATAGCTTAGGGTGAATTTTTGGTAATTTTCTGAAAAACTTCAATTTTTGATGAATAGTGAAACCACTAAGTGGTACTTATAAAGACTGATTTTCCATTTAAATGAAATTTTTCCATCATTGTGTATTGAATTTTGAAAATACGACATACATGGTTTTCATTAAGAAGTAAAATGTGGTTCAATGAGATTAAAATAATTTTTTGGTGAATAGTAACTTATTAAGTTTTTAATCGCGATTAGTGGTAATTAGTGTAGTTTAAGGTATAAATAATGCTTTAATAATATTAAATGACCTAGAAACATGTCCCAAACTTATTGGTTGTGTCATGGACGACAAAGAAAAGCCATGGGTCAACTTGGGGACCCCATGGATCCACTTTGGTTGGGAAATGACATAAATAACTTTTTATTTAATGTAAAAGTAAAAATGACACAAACATGATATGTTTTGCTAAAACAATTTTTAAGTGGGGTTATACAAGTCATATTTTTGATAATAAATATTCATTAGAAATATAAAAAGATTTCCTACATCATAGTATTTTTTTATAATTTTTAGACATTAAATAAATTAAATTATTTATGACATAATAATGATGCAGCGATGACATCATTATTTGACGATTTAAATAAAATGGAAAGATAATGTAAAATCTATGAACTACACATGTCCAAAACTTATTGGATGAGTGGATTTAGAAGCCTTATCACCTTATCCACGAATTATATCAATGTGTGACCTTTTGAAACCGAAACACATTTTCAAATAAAGTAATATTTCTTTACTTTCCAAAAGTGCCCCTCCTCTCCTCTTATAAAAGGCCCCCACCTCTACCTCATTTAACACACTCCTCAAGCCTTTGGCTCGGCCAACCCCTGCCCATTTACTCTCTCCACATCCCTATCCTCATCCTAGAGGATTCCCTTTGGGTATAATCCTTTCAAAGGAAGCCTTTAGGCTCAAATCAAAAGGAGTTACACTTTCAAAGGTAATTCATTCTCTCATGTTCATTTGTTTTATTTTGCTTCTCCAACCCCCTAAACTATTTTTATTCACTTATTTTGTAACAACAAAAGTATCTTCAATATACTAGGATGTTGTTATAAGATTTATTCGAGCTACACTCCCACACAACTACATCAAATGGTTAAAGAACATACGGTTTCCGTGGATGGTGAAATTCTGCCTCCCGAAACGATGATTGTTCAATACTCATTTAACACCTTCAAAGGTGGCCATTATGATGTCACTATTTTTATATATGATATATAATATGCTTATGTTTTACTTATGCTTCTATATTTTTCATTTTTTTCTTACCTTTATGGCTTCCATTATGGGTATACGTGATATCTTTATTTAAGGAAGTGCGGACTACCGCCCCCTCAAAGTGATTTGATTCGTTAAATACCATATGTGGGACGTATAAGGGATGGAAATGTGATATTATATATGATATTATACTGGAATTATAATATAACTTTATATCATTATTATTCCATTCTATAAAATATGAAATAGATATGAAAGTAGCGTTCATGCGTATGTACGGCTTACCATCTCCATGAACGGTGCATTTCATTTCTTACCTCTAAATGATTATGTAATGTTATAAATGCATGAATGTACTGGATATATAAGAAATATATGATATCTAAATCATGTATACAATTCTGTATATAATAAACATTTGGCCACACGAACAACATGTAATTGTAAGAAGTCCACCTTCGACTTAAGAACCAAATATCGACAAAACAATCATTATTAACTTAATGATTACATAATGTTTATGACATGGTAATAAGTGATATAAAAGGAATAATGAACTTGAAAAGTTTCTTAAGGAAGTAGAAATTAACTCAAGTTTATTATTCAGGAGATTAAAGAACGATCGAGTCAAGTCGGACCCGAGGTAAGGGATCTTATTTCTCTCTTTCTTTTTAAGTACACTCTTTTATGTCATTCCTTTTAAGCTCATATTTCTTATGATTGGGATGTTATTTTATATTAATCCTACTGTACTTATTATGTCCATATGATGAGAGACCCTATTTCCTCTCATCAATCCATTTTGGATGTTTGGAGTGGCGCCGTTAGGCTGCCAAATTTTCGTAAGGGATTTTTCATCTCACTTTTATTCTCGTGAGATTTATGCTACATTTGCCACAATTTCCTTTGAGTGGTGTATGTACTTCCATTATTCTAGTATTTTTGTAATATACTGTCCTTTATGAGTATTTACATCAATGATTTATTGTCCTTCTGTCATGGGGTGTATGTTGGGAAAGATACCCAAGTCGGTAAGGGAACCTTTCACCCTCCTTTTTTTAAAAGACTTCTTTTGTTGGGTCTTTTAATTTACATATTGTTATGTTGGGATATGTTCTCATATATCCTTATTGATGTAAATTTTATGTCCATGTTATGAGATACAATTTTTATCTCTCATCAACTCATTTTGATGTGATGTCGTTAGGCTGTCAAGGGAACTTTTTAACCCAATTTCGATTTCTTTGGGTTCAACATGTAGTCATTGAATATGTCATCCATTGAATATGTGTGAATGACATTTTATTGTTTTACACTTAATATCCACTCATATTGGGTGTATTTATATTTTTCACACATATTTTTGAGATTTATTTGTCCTTAATTTAAGGATACCTTCTTTATAAGTGATTTAATCAAATTTGACATTTCTATTGAGGGTTCATTGTTGTTATGTACAAATTCACTCTTATATGGTGTATATACTGTCCTTTCGAGTATTATATCATGAATCCATTTATTCTCATGATATTATAAAGTTCTGACTAATGTTTTTCCTCAATTATTGTATTCAAGTGTCTCTAATTTTGGTAAAACCCCTTTAACCAAAATATCGTTTTAAATATTTTAAATATTTGTTCTTATTAATATCCATTTTTTCAAAATGGTTTTAAGGATTTATTTATTTGGATATTAATGGTTTAAAATTTTAAGCATCAAGGTGGTATGGGACTTCATCTCAATCTCCTTTCATTGAGGCATATTTTATTTTATACACAACTTTCTTTTATATGGTGTATAAACCCCTTTGACTATTACGTTTATTCAAAAGGAATCTTTTTTATACGAAGCGTTTACTAAACGACAAAAGGGAATGTTTTTGTCGTACGTATGCGGCGACAACGACTTCTCCACCGTCGTGACCGTTTTTTGAGTATCGGCTTCCTCTACAAGCCATACCTTCTTTTTAAAAGAAAAATAAATACCATGTTTTACTTTTCTTTTATTTTGGTATTGAAAATGGTTTTCACAATGTTTTTTGTGTTGTATTGATATCTTGTGATTGAGATGTGGAAATGTTATGTTTCCTTTATTCATGTTTTATGTGATACGATTATGTTATGGTTCTTGGGCATTATTATGAAGACGGGTGGTTCCGTGATAAACTAAGGGCGGGTGAGCCCGATATAGCTCTCCAATGCATTGGGTAACGCGAAGGAGTGAAACGTTAAGGTTTCTCCAAAGAGATTTTGGGAATATACTGTGATGGGTATTCCAAACGTAACCAAGAGGGTTACTCCCTATGTATGAATGTTATGAATGCCTCAAGTTACCTTTATGTCTTATGTTTTCTATGATTTATTCATGATTTGATATGCCTATGTTTTATGGGTAAAGTATGATTTCATTCTTATGTATATATGAACTCATGATTCCTTTCCAAATTTTTATAACCCTTACTGATCTTTTTATGCTCATCCCATGTTTTTAAAATGTTTTTCACAGGTCAAGGGAAAGGTACATGATGTGACGATAGTGTCAAGGATGTGTCAAGAAAGAATCCGTGTTTTATTTTAAATAGGGTTCCGTTGATGGGAAGAATGAATATTGTCTTTTATGTAACCACTTTGTTTAAATGTGGAATGTAATGCAAGTTTCATGATCTAATTCTCTAAAACTCTAAACCTGAAAATATCCTCAATGTGTAATCTTGTAATAACTCAAGATTAAGCAAGGTTTAAGGCTGGGGCCTTATAGTTTGTATCAAAGGTTGGTTTAGATAACATTAAAGGTTAGGGTATTCTTTAAGCATAAGTGACATTACCATAATGGTTAGGATTTCAGACAGAATCTTAGTTTAGATAAATTGAATGAGTAAGTATATCTTAGTGTTTATCTTACTCATTAGTACATGATGGTTTTTTTGATATACTCACACTGACCTTTTTGGTTTTAGAAAATGGATGGATCTAGCAGGCACCAAAGTAACAGTGGATGTGAAGGAAACTGTGACAGTCTTTTGACCAAGCAACTGAATGATATGGGAGCTGCAATGAGAACTCTTTTGATTATCCTCAACCAACTATCTGGAGTCATGATTGACCACCTAAACCTTGGAGATTTCTCTAAGGAATCATATATACAGGAAACAAATCCCTACGGAAGTATAGGTAATAATCATAAAGGTAAGTGTGTTTAGAAACCTATGTGTCAATGATGTGGAAAGAAACACCTAGGAAAATGTTTCAAAGGGAATGAAATATGCTATAGATGTGGAAATGAAGGTCATAAAGCAAGAACCTTCCATGGAAAAAGGAAGCATCCAGTTGACTCGAGGAAAGGGAAAGAAGTTCTTTCTGAGGGATCAATTGAATGTTTTAAATGTGGTGTGCATGGTCATTATGCAAACACATGTCCTATGAAGAAGTTTCGTGAATGAGGTCACCAAGAGCGTACAAATGTTTGTTTACCACTACCTAATTCCATTCCGATTGAGGATGAAGAAACTGACAATGACCAATCAAAGGTATGTATTATTTCATGACTATTTTTTTCCTATTTTGGAATCTAGGGATATGATTCATGATTTTGTTTGTAGGAAAGAGGTATTTCGGAATAAGTTGGAAAGGAATGGATAATGGATCATGAAGAATGTTGAATGAGTAAGATGTCAACATATAAGGGCTTCAAGAGTTATGGTGAAATTATTAAGAGTATTAAGTCTATTTTGATGATGGGGTTACATTAGAAGACTTTTTATATTATGTGTAACCCTGATGTTTAATATAGGTTAATTTTATTCAAGTAATAGTTATCTTTTCTTTTGTGGACATAGTTATAAAGAACCATTTGGGCTTATATGATCCTTAATTTTGAGGTAATTGTGGGTTACTATATGTTATGATTGAAGTGAAAGGCATGAGATAAAATTGAGGTTAAATTATGTTATGGTTATTTTTGATGATGTTATCCCTTTTTGGGGAATGATTTGATAATTATATAGTTTTGAAAAAAGGACAACACGCAGACCGTGTGACAACCCGTCACGTCGGACAAAGCTGCGGGAATCGAACCCACAACCAAAGTGCGACTGGTATTTATCGCCTACCACTGGACTACGTGAAGTCCCTGGTTAGTTTGACTGATTCTTTTTAGTTATATGATTTTATGAATTAAGAGTAAGTTGATTTTGGAGGATATGTGATTAGGATAATTACTTTTCAATGCGAGACTTTAGGAGCGACTAATGTTGTTTGGAGATAAATGTTACGATTTAACTTGGAAGACTATGTGACTAAATCCTTCAAATATTTGGCTTTCAATCTTATATTGGTTTACATTGAAGAATTTTATGGAAAAATTGTTTATCGGATGGTCCTCGTTGAACTTTGGGTTTTGTTGGAAAAATTTTGGAGATTAAAAATAGATTTTCTTTTTAATGGGTTATCCTTTTCTGGATTATCTGACCTTGTACTAACCTTTTTGGTTTTGGTTTTGGTTAAAGCCTAAAGACATGGGATGTATATAGTTATCTTTTGTGGATTAGGTGATTCTCTAGAAGTTGATTATAGTACTCTTAATGCGAACAAGTCTCCCTAAATACTCGTCTTTTGAAAAAAAAATGAGTTTGATTAAAGAATCTAGTAAAAGTTGAAAGTCAACATGATAAGTGATTATGCTTCCTTATGAATAAATTCCTCAATAAAAAGTAACTTAAAAAAAATGTTGTCTATTAACTTTTCCTACTGGGGAACCCAACACCGTTTAACCCATCACAAGTTTGTGATTTTCTTATTGTTAACTTTCTCCTAAACATGTTTTCTATCACTCTCCATCAAAACATGACCCTATGTTTTCTCCTCCATGTCCATGTTTTCCTACATGGAATCCTAGTATGGGTTAACTCGGGTGACCTCTGTACATATCTTTCTTTATTTTAAAGTGATTGTTTTACCGACTCTTGTTCTGATGTGGGACGTTCAAGGATGTTTCCAAGCGCAATTTTAAAATAGCAAGGACGCAATTCCCAAAAGGGGGGAAGGATGTAACACCCCAGGTAAATAAAGAATATGAAATTTTCATATTTATCCATATTTGTGAATAAAATATTAATATGACTTTAAAGGGGACGCTATGCTCGATGGCGTACCCAACACGCAACAACGAGTTTCTTGGAAATCTTATGTTGCACTCTAATAATAAAATAATATTATTTTAAATGGTAGTTAACATGTAGCCTTTGTAATGGTGGGAATGGATATAAATAACTAAAAAATGATTATATATGTTCTTAAATGTTTTTACATTTATACAATAAAAGATAAAGGCTTAAAATACGGAAAGAATTCAATTTTAGGCGTATATGCCCTAGTTTTCACTAAAGGTTCACTTATCACCTTTTGATGGCGAACCGTCATTAAATATAGTTTTTTTCACTCTTAAACATTCTTTTGGACCAAATAAAACTCTTATTAAGAATCGGGACATCAAAATTTACTTTGTGTAAATTTTTTGTATCATTCCGATAAAGTTCATTTTTTTAATGAATAGTGTAAAATGTTGTATTTTAATTCAAAACCACTTTTTAATCTAATTTATTTATATGATTAGATTATATTTTGAATTGGTTTTAAAGTGAAATTAGAAAATATTTTTACCATTAAATCCAATAGTGGTCGTTGGAATCAATTTCACTTTGAAATCAGACTTAAACTAGTGTCAATCTTTTGATACTTATTGTTTCATAAAAACACGCTATTTGTCATGACAGCGGGAATTAATTATTAAATTAATTAATGTGACTTATATGTTTTTAATTTTGTAAAATGGACTTCATTTTTGAATTAGGAATATCAAATATTGCTTAGGGTGAATTTTTGGTAATTTTCTGAAAAACTTCAATTTTTGATGAATAGTGAAACCACTAAGTGGTACTTATAAAGACTGATTTTCCGTTTAAATGAAATTTTGGCATCATTGTGTATTGAATTTTGAAAATCCGACATACATGGTTGCCATTAAGAAGTAAAATGTGGGTCAATGAGATTAAAATAATTTTTTTGCTGAATAGTAACTTATTATGTTTTTAATCGCGATTAGTGGTAATTAGTGTAGTTTAAGGAATAAATAATGCTTTATTAATATGAAATGACCTAGACACATGTACCAAACTTATTGGTTGTGTCATGGACGACCATGAAAAGCCATGGGTCAACTTGGGAACCCCATGGATCCACTTTGGATGGCAAATGACATAAATAACTTTTTATTTAATGTAAAAGTAAAAATGACACAAACATGATATGTTTTACTAAAACAATTTTTACGTAGGGTTATACAAGTCATCGTTTTGGTAATAAATATTCATTAGAAATATAAAAAGATTTCCTACATCATAGTATTTTTTTTTTATAATTTTTAGACATTATATAAATTAAATTATTTATGACATAATAATGATGCAGTGATGACATCATTATTTGACGATTTAAATAAAATGGAAAGATAATGTAATATCTATGAAATAAACATGTCCAAAACTTATTGGATGAGTGGATTTCGAAGCCTTATCACCTTATACACGAATTATATCAATGTGGGACCTTTTGAAACCGAAACACATTTTCAAATAAAGTAATATTTCTTTACTTTCCAAAAGTGCCCCTCCTCTCCTCTTATAAAAGTCCCCCACCTCTACCTCATTTAACACACTCCTCAAGCCTTTGGCTCGGCCAACCCCTACCCATTTACTCTCTCCACATCCCTCTCCTCATCCAAGAGGATTCCCTTTGGGTATAATCCTTTCAAAGGAAGCCTTTAGGCTCAAATCAAAAGGAGTTACACTTTTAAAGGTAATTCATTCTCTCATGTTAATTTGTTTTATTTTGCTTCTCCAACCCCCTAAACTCTTTTTATTCACTAATTTTGTAACAAAAACAGTATCTTAAATATACTAGGATGTTTTTATAAGATTTATTCGAGCTACACTCTCACACAACTACATCAAATGGTTAAAGAACATACGGTTTCCGTGGATGGTGAAATTCTGCCTCCCAAAACGATGATTGTTCAATACTCATTTAACACCTTCAAAGGTGGCCATTATGATGTCAATATTTTTATATATGATATATAATATTCTTATGTTTTACTTATTCTTCTGTATTTTTCATTTTTGTCTTACCTTTATGGCTTCCATTATGGGTATACGCGATATCTTCATTTAAGGAAGTGCGGACTACCGCCCCCTCAAAGTTATTTGATTCGTTAAATACCATATGTGGGACGTATAAGGGATGGAAATGTGATATTATATATGATATTATACTGGAATTATAATATACCTTTATATCATTATTATTACATTCTATAAAATACGAAATAGAAATGAAAGTAGCATTCATGCGTACGTATGGATTACCGTCTCCATGAATGGTGCATTTCATTTCTTACCTCTAAATGATTATGTAATGTTATAAATGCATGAATGTACTGGATATATATGACATATATGATATCTAAATCATGTATACAATTCTGTATATAATAAACATTTGTCCACATGAACAACATGTAATTGTAAGAAGTCCACCTTCGACTTAAGAACCAAATATCGACAAAACAATCATTATTAACTTAATTATTACATAATGTTTATGACATGGTAATAAGTGATATAAAAGGAATAATGAACTTGAAAAGGTTCTTAAGGAAGTAGAAATTAACTCAAGTTTATTTTTCAGGAGATTAAAGAACGATCGAGTCAAGTCGGACCCAAGGTAAGGGATCTTATTTCTCTCTTTCTTTTTAAGTACACTCTTTTATGTCATTCCTTTTAAGCTCATATTTCTTATGATTGGGATGTTATTTTATATTACTCCTACTGTACGTATTATTTTCATATGATGAGACACCCTATTTCTTCTCATCAATCCATTTTGGAAGTTTGGAGTGGCGCTGTTAGGCTGCCGAATTTTCGTAAGGGATTTTTCATCTCACTTTTATTCTCGTGAGATTTATGCTACATTTGCCATAATTTCCTTTGAGTGGTGTATGTACTTACATTATTCTAGTCTTTTTGTAATATACTGTCCTTTATGAGTATTTACATCAATGATTTATTGTCCTTCTGTCATGGGGTGTATGTTTTGAAAGATACCCAAGTCGGTAAGGGAACCTTTCACCCTCCTTTTTTTTAAAGACTTCTTTTGTTGGGTCTTTTAATTTACATATTTTTATGTTGGGATATGTTCTCATATATCCTTATTGATGTAAATTTTATGTCCAAGTGATGAGATACAATTTTTATCTCTCATCAACTCATTTTGATGTGATGTCGTTAGGCTGTCAAGGGAACTTTTTAACCCAATTTCGATTTCTTTGGGTTCAACATGTAGTCATTGAATATGTCATCCATTGAATATGTGTGAATGACCTTTTATTGTTTTACACTTAATATCCACTCATATTGGGTGTATTTATATTTGTCACACATATTTTTGAGATTTATTTGTCCTTAATTTAAGGATACCTTCTTTATAAGGGATTTCATCACATTTGACATTTCTATTGAGGGTTCATTGATGTTATGCACCAATTCAATATTATATGGTGTATATACTGTCCTTTAGAGTATTATATCATGAATCCATTTATTCTCATGATATTATAAAGTTCTGACTAATGTTATTCCTCAATTATTGTATTCAAGTGTCTCTAATTTTGGTAAAACCCCGTTAACCAAAATATCGTTTTAAATATTTTATTAATTTTTTCTTATTAATATCCATGTTTTCAAAATGGTTTTAAGGATTTATTTATTTGGATATTAATGGTTTAAAATTTTAAGCATCAAGGTGGTATGGGACTTCGTCACAATCTCCTTTCATTGAGGCATATTTTATTTTATACACAACTTTCTTTTATACGGTGTATAAACCCCTTTGACTATTACGTTTATTCAAAAGGAATATTTTTTATATGAAGCGTTTACTAAACGACAAAAGGGAATGTTTTTCTCATACGTATGCGGCGACAACGACTTCTCCACCGTCGTGTCCGTTATTTGAGTATCGGCTTCCTCTACAAGCCATACCTTCTTTTTAAAAGAAAAATAAATACCATGTTTTACTTTTATTTTATTTTGGTATTGAAAATGGTTTTCACAATGTTTTTTGTGTTGTATTGATATATTGTGATTGAAATGTGTAAATGTTATGTTTTCTTTATGCATGTTTTATGTGATACGATTATGTTATGGTTCTTGGGCATTATTATGAAGACGGGTGGTTCCGTGATAAACTAAGGGCGGGTGAGCCCGATATAGCTCTCCAATGCATTGGGTAACACGAAGGAGTGAAACGTTAAGGTTTCTCCGAAGAGATTTTGGTAATATACTGTGATGGGTATTCCAAACGTAACCAAGAGGGTTACTCCCTATGTAAGTATGTTATAAATGCCTCAAGTTACCTTTATGTATTATGTTTTCTATGATTTATTCATGATTTGATATGCCTATGTTTTATGGGTAAAGTATGATTTCATTCTTATGTATATATGAACTCATGTTTCCTTTCCATATTTTTATAACCCTAACTGAGCTTTTTATGCTCATCCCATGTTTTTGAAATGTTATTCACAGGTCAAGGGAAAGGTACATGATGTGACGATAGTGTCAAGGATGTGTCAAGAAAGAATCCGTGTTTTATTTTAAATAGGGTTCCGTTGATGGGAAGAATGAATATTGTCTTTTATATAACCACTTTGTTTAAATGTGGAATGTAATGCAAGTTTCATGATCTAATTCTCTAAAACTCTAAACCTGAAAAGATCCTCAATGTGTAATCTTGTAATAACTCAATATTAAGTAAGGTTTATGGCTGTGGCCTTATAGTTGGTATCAAAGGTCGGTTTAGATAACTTTAGAGGTTAGGGTATTCTTTAAGCATAAATGACATTACCATAATGGTTAGGATTTCAGACAGAGTCTTAGTTTAGATAAATTGAATGAGTAAGTATATCTTAGTGTTTATCTTACTCATTAGTACATGATTGTTTTGTTGATATACTCACACTGACCTTTTTGGTTTTAGCAAATGGCTGGATCTAGCAGGCACCAAAGTAACAGTGGATGTGAAGGAAACTGTGACAGTCTTTTGAGCAAGCAACTGAATGATATGGGAGCTGCAATGAGAAATCTTTTGATTATCCTCAACCAACTATCTGGAGTCATGATTGACCACCTAAACCTTGGTGATTTCTCTAAGGCATCATATATGCAAGAAACAAATCCCTACGGAAGTACAGGTAATAATCATAAAGGTAAGTGTGTTCAAAAACCTATGTGTCAAAGATGTGGAAAGAAACACCTAGGAAAATGTTTCAAAGGGACTGAAATATGCTATAGATGTGGAAATGAAGGTCATAAAGCAAGAACCTGCCATGGAAAAAGGAAGCATCTAGTTGACTCGAGGAAAGGGAAAGAAGTTCTTTTTGAGGGATCAATTGAATGTTTTAAATGTGGTGTGCATGGTCATTATGCAAACACATGTCCTATGAAGAAGTTTCGTGAATGGGGTCACCAAGAGCGTACAAATATTTGTTTACCACTACCTAATGCCATTCCGATTGAGGATGAAGAAACTGACAATGACCAATCAAAGGTATGTATTATTTCATGACTATTGTTTTCCTATTTTGGAATATTAGGATATGATTCATGATTTTGTTTGTAGGAAAGAGGTATTTCGGAATAAGTTGGAAAGGAATGGATAATGGATCATGAAGAATGTTGAATGAGTAAGATGTCAACATATAAGGGCTTCAAGAGTTATGGTGAAATTCTTAAGAGTATTAAGTCTATTTTGATGATGGGGTTACATTAGAAGACTTTTTATATTATGTGTAACCCTGATGTTTAATATAGGTAAATTTTATTCAAGTAATAGTTATCTTTTCTTTTGTGGACATAGTTATAAAGAACCATTTGGGTTTATATGATCCTTACTTTTGAGGTAATTGTGGGTTACTATATGTTATGATTGAAGTGAAAGTCATGAGATAAAATTGAGGTTAAATTATGTTATGGTTATTTTTTATGATGTTATCCCTTTTTGGGGAATGATTTGAGAATTATATAGTTTTGAAAAAAGGACAACACGCAGACCGTGTGACAACCCGTCGCGTCGGACAAAGCTGCGGGAATCGAACCCACAACCAAAGTGCGACTGGTATTTATCGCCTACCACTGGACTACGTGAAGTCCCTGGTTAGTTTGACTGATTATTTTTAGTTATATGATTTTATGAATTAAGAGTAAGTTGATTTTGGAGGATATGTGATTAGGATAATTACTTTTCAATGCGAGACTTTAGGAGCGACTAATGTTGTTTGGAGATAAATGTTACGATTTAACTTGGAAGACTATGTGACTAAATCCTTCAAATATTTGGGTTTTAATCTTATATTGGTTTACTTTGAAGAATTTTATGGACAAATTGTTTATCGGATGGTCCTCGTTGAAATTTTGGTTTTGTTGGACAAATTTTGGAGATTAAAAATAGATTTTCTTTTTAATGGGTTATCCTTTTCTGGATTATCTGACCTTGTACTAACCTTTTTGGTTTTGGTTTTGGATAAAGCCTAAAGACATGGGATGTATATAGTTATCTTTTGTGGATTAGGTGATTCTGTAGAAGTTGATAATAGTACTCTTAATGCGAACAAGTCTCCCTAAATACTCGTCTTTTGAAAAAAAAATGAGTTTGATTAAGGAATCTAGTAAAAGTTGAAAGTCAACATGATAAGTGATTATGCTTCCTTATGAATAAATTCCTCAATAAAAAGTAACTTAAAAAAAATGTTGTCTATTAACTTTTCCTACTAGGGAACCCAACACCGTTTAACCCATCACAAGTTTGTGATTTTCTTATTGTTAACTTTCTCCTAAACATGTTTTCTATCACTCTCCATAAAAACATGACCCTATGTTTTCTCCTCCATGTCCATGTTTTCCTACATGGAATCCTAGTATGGGTTAACTCGGGTGACCTCTATACTTTTCTTTCTTTATTTTAAAGTGATTTTTTTACCGACTCTTGTTCCGATGTGGGACGTTCAAGGATGTTTCCAAGCGCAATTTTAAAATTCCGAGGACGCAATTCCCAAAAGGGGGGAAGGATGTAACACCCCGGGTAAATAAAGAATATGAAATTTTCATATTTATCCATATTTTTGAATAAAATATTAGTATGACTTTAAAGGGGACGCTATGCTCGATGGCGTACCCAACACGCAACATTGAGTCTCTTGGGAATCTTATGTTGCACTCTAATAATAAAATAATATTATTTTAAATGGTAGTTAACATGTAGCCTTTGTAATGGCGGGAATGGATAGAAATAACTAAAAATGATTATATATGTTCTTAAATGTTTTTACATTTATACAATAAAAGATAAAGGCTTAAAATACGGAAAGAATTCAATTTTAGGCGTATATGCCCTAGTTTTCACTAATGGTTCACTTATCACCTTTTGATGGTGAACCGTCATTAAATATAGTTTTGTTCACTCTTAAACATTATTTTGGACCAAATAAAACTCTTATTAAGAATCGGGACATCAAAATTTACTTTGTGTAAATTTTTGGTATCTTTCCGATAAAGTTCATTTTTTTAATGAATAGTGTAAAATGTTGTATTTTAATTCAAAACCACTTTTTAATCTAATTTATTTAAATGATTAGATTATATTTTGAATTGGTTTTAATGTGAAATTAGAAAATATTTTTACCATTAAATCCAATAGTGGTCGTTGGAATCAATTTCACTTTGAAATCAGACTTAAACTAGTGTCAATCTTTTGATACTTATTGTTTCAGAAAAACACGCTATTTGTCATGACGGTGGGAATTAATTATTAAATTAATTAATGTGACTTATATGGTTTGAATTTTGTAAAACGGACTTCATTTTTGAATTCATAATATCAAATATAGCTTAGGGTGAATTTTTTGTAATTTTCTGAAAAACTTCAATTTTTGATGAATAGTGAAACCACTAAGTGGTACTTATAAAGACTGATTTTCCGTTTAAATGAAATTTTGCCATCATTGTGTATTGAATTTTGAAAATCAGACATAAATGGCGGTCATTAAGAAGTAAAATGTGGTTTAATGAGATTAAAATAATTTTTTGGTGAATAGTAACTTATTAAGTTTTTAATCGCGATTAGTGGTAATTAGTGTAGTTTAAGGTATAAATAATGCTTTAATAATATGAAATGACCTAGAAACACGTCCCAAACTTATTGGTTGTGTCATGGCCGACCAAGAAAATCCATGGGTCAACTTGGGGACCCCATTGATCCAATTTGGTTGGGAAATGACATAAATAACTTTTTATTTAGTGTAAAAGTAAAAATGACACAAACATGATATGTTTTACTAAAAAAAATTTTAAGTGGGGTTATACAAGTCATCTTTTTGATAATAAATATTAATTAGAAACATAAAAAGTTTTCCTACATCATAGTATTTTTTTTATAATTTTTATACATTAAATAAATTAAATTATTTATGACATAATAATGATGCAGCGATGACATCATTATTTGACGATTTAAATAAAATGGAAAGATAATGTAAAATCTATGAACTACACATGTCCAAAACTTATTGGATGAGTGGATTTCGAAGACTTATCACCTTATCCACGAATTATATCAATGTGGGACATTTTGAAACCGAAACACATTTTCAAATAAAGTAATATTTCTTTACTTTTCAAAAGTGCCCCTCCTCTCCTCTTATAAAAGGCCCCCACCTCTACCTCATTTAACACACTCCTCAAGCCTTTGGCTCGGAAAACTCCTTCCCATTTACTCTCTCCACATCCCTCTCCTCATCCTAGAGGATTCCCTTTGGTCATAATCCTTTCAAAGGAAGCCTTTAGGCTCAAATCAAAAGGAGTTACACTTTTAACGGTAATTCATTCTCTCATGTTCATTTGTTTTATTTTGCTTCTCCAACCCCCTAAACTCTTTTTATTCACTTATTTTGTAACAAAAACAGTATCTTCAATATACTAGGATGTTGTTATAAGAATTATTCGAGCTACACTCTCACACAACTACATCAAATGGTTATAGAACATACGGTTTCTGTGGATGGTGAAATTCTGCCTCCCGAGACGATGATTGTTCAATACTCATTTAACACCTTCAAAGGTGGCCATTATGATGTCACTATTTTTATATATGATATATAATATGCTTATGTTTTACTTATGCTTCTGTATTTTTCATTTTTGTCTTACCTTTATGGCTTCCATTATGGGTATACGCGATATCTTCATTTAAGGAAGTGCGGACTACCGCCCCCTCAAAGTGATTTGATTCGTTAAATACCATATGTGGGACGTATAAGGGATGGAAATGTGATATTATATATGATATTATAATCGAATTATAATATACCTTTATATCATTATTATTCCATTCTATAAAATACGAAATAGAAATGAAAGTAGCGTTCATGCGTACGTACGGCTTACCATCTCCATGAACGGTGCATTTCATTTCTTAACTCTAAATGATTATGTAATGTTATAAATGCATGCATGTACTGGATATATATGACATATATGATATCTAAATCATGTATACAATTCTGTATATAATAAACATTTGGCCACACAAACAACATGTAATTGTAAGAAGTCCACCTTCGACTTAAGAACCAAATATCGACAAAACAATCATTATTAACTTAATGATTACATAATGTTTATGACATGATAATAAGTGATATAAAAGGAATAATGAACTAGAAAAAGGTTCTTAATGAATTAGAAATTAACTCAAGTTTATTATTCAGGAGATTAAAGAATGATCGAGTCAAGTCGGACCCGAGGTAAGGGATCTTATTTCTCTCTTTCTTTTTAAGTACACTCTTTTATGTCATTCCTTTTAAGCTCATATTTCTTATTATTGGGATGTTATTTTATATTACTCCTACTGTACTTATTTTGTTCATATGATGAGAGACCCTATTTTCTCTCATCAATCCATTTTGGAAGTTTGGAGTGGCGCAGTTAGGCTGCCGAATTTTCGTAAGGGATTTTTCATCTCACTTTTATTCTCGTGAGATTTATGCTACATTTGCCACAATTTCCTTTGAGTGGTGTATGTACTTCCATTATTATAGTATTTGTGTAATATAATATCCTTTATGAGTATTTACATCAATGATTTATTCTCCTTCTATCTTGGGGTGTATGTTTTGAAAGATACCCAAGTCGGTAAAGGAACCTTTCACCCTCCTTTTTTTTAAAAGACTTCATTTGTTGGGTCTTTTAATTTACATATTGTTATGTTGGGATATGTTCTAATATATCCTTATTGATGTAAATTTTATGTCCAAGTGATGAGATACAATTTTTATCTCTCATAAACTCATTTTGATGTGATGCCATTAGGCTGTCAAGGGAACTTTTTAACACAATTTCGATTTCTTTGGGTTCAACATGTAGTCATTGAATATGTCATCCATTGAATATGTGTGAATGACCTTTTATTGTTTTACACTTAATATCCACTCATATTGGGTGTATTTATATTTGTCACACATATTTTGGAGATTTATTTGTCCTTAATTTAAGGATACCTTCTTTATAAGGGATTTCATCACATTTGACATTTCTATTGAGGGTTCATTGTTGTTATGCACCAATTCACTCTTATATGGTGTATATACTGTCCTTTGGAGTATTATATCATGAATCCATTTATTCTCATGATATTATATAGTTCTGACTAATGTTATTCCTCAATTATTGTATTCCAGTGTCTCTAATTTTGGTAAAACCCCTTTAACCAAAATATCGTTTTAAATATTTTAATTATTTGTTCTTATTAATATCCATGTTTTCAAAATGGTTTTAAGGATTTATTTATTTGGATATTAATGGTTTAAAATTTTAAGCATCAAAGTGGTATGGGACTTCGTCTCAATCTCCTTTCATTGAGGCATATTTTATTTTATACACAACTTTCTTCTATACGGTGTATAAACCCCTTTGACTATTACGTTTATTCAAAAGGAATATTTTTTATACGAAGCGTTTACTAATTGACAAAAGGGAATGTTTTTGTCGTACGTATGCGGCGACAACGACTTCTCCACCGTCGTGACCGTTATTTGAGTATCGGCTTCCTCTACAAGCCATACCTTCTTTTTAAAAGAAAAATAAATACCATGTTTTACTTTTCTTTTCTTTTTGTATTGAAAATGGTTTTCACAATGTTTTTTGTGTTGTATTGATATCTTGTGATTGAAATGTGGAAATGTTATGTTTCCTTTAGGAATGTTTTATGTGATACGATTATGTTATGGTTCTTGGGCATTATTATGAAGACGGGTGGTTCCATGATAAACTAAGGGTGGGTGAGCCCGATATAGCTCTCCAATGCATTGGGTAACGCGAAGGAGTGAAACGTTATGGTTTCTCCGAAGAGATTTTGGGAATATACTGTGATGGGTATTCCAAACGTAACCAAGAGGGTTACTCCCTATGTAAGAATGTTATGAATGCCTCAAGTTACCTTTATGTCTTATGTTTTCTATGATTTATTCATGATTTGATATGCCTATGTTTTATGGGTAAAGTATGATTTCATTCTTATGTATATATTAACTCATGTTTCCTTTCCATATTTTTATAACCCTTACTGAGCTTTTTATGCTCATTCCAAGTTTTTGAAATGTTTTTCACAGGTCAAGGGAAAGGTACATGATGTGACGATAGTGTCAAGTATGTGTCAAGAAAGAATACATGTTTTATTTTAAATAGGGTTCCGTTGATGGGAAGAATGAATATTGTCTTTAATGTAACCACTTTGTTTAAATGTGGAATGTAATTCAAGTTTCATGATCTAATTCTCTAAAACTATAAACCTGAAAAGATCCTCAATGTGTAATCTTGTAATAACTCAAGATTAAGTAAGGTTTAAGGCTGGGGCCTTATATCCAGTATATTAGTGATTGGTCTATTTTAAAAATGATTGAGTTGGGGGGGACTATCCAGCTAGTGGGGTAGAATGTGGAATTCAAAAATATTTTATATACACAAACCTTATTAAAGTATTAATAGTACGGATTGTATTAAATAATTTCCAGTTAGGGCATCGATATGTGTTGGATAAGTAATTTTTCTTTCGTAATTTTATGTCGTTGAACACCTCGTTTCATTTCATGAACCTCCTCCATCAAACATAAATTGACCCATTATAACATAATGACTGACTTGTGGCTTATTTTTCTCTTTGAACAGAATTCCTTGGTTGACAAATGTCATGATCAAATCTATGTACCATTATTTGAATTTTTATATTCATTTTTTTATAGAATCAATTTATTCATTAAATTTGTAATTATTATCTATATGTGTAAATTAGGTAAAAGATGGAAATTTTTTGTCATGGTTTAAAAAAAATTACTTTTAGATTCACCATTTAATTTCAGTTTCCTGCCTATATCTCTAATCCCCAGGCTTCATTTTTTGGATTTTTGGTGGAGAGTGATTTAATTTTCATTAGTTGTTATAAAAGAATAAAATTTAGAGAATATTTATTGGGGATTATTTTTTTGGATCCTTTCCTAATTCCTAGGATCCATATTTCAAATTTTATTTTGGTTCCATATCATTTTGAAGATTCCAAGTGTTTCAAGATACATGGTTTCATGAATTGGAAATATCTTATAACCTTGATTTCTTTCTCTATAAAATTGGTTTCTAAATGGTTATAAAAACATGGATAAGAGAATTATCTTGAATACTGAATTTGATATGGGTTTTAATTAATAAATTTTAATATTGTGTGGTTTTTGACATGTTTTTTAATATATGGTTTTATTATTTGTGTTATTAATTTGTTTAAAAGAATTATTTTTATATTTCCAAGATGACACGTGCTTTAAATTTTTTTGATATGATAAACCATATTTTAATCATTGATGTGGAAGTGATACATAATTTATTATGAAATCATTAATCCAAAACCTATTCTATTAGCTTTTTGTATGAACCATGATTTGTAAGTTGTCGAAAGGAGCCACTCCAGAGAGTAAACTCATGACACCTAGACATGTTATATTAAGGCATGGTGCAAAGCAGGTGGTCTATCGATCAAATTAACTGTATGAGAATCAACAATGTCCTAGATAAATTTCATCATAATAGAATTTTTAATATATTTTTATATTTGAAATGTTTATTTGGATTTTTTATGGAAACTATTTTGAAACCAATGTAATGGTATGTTTTTTCAATTGTAGAGTGGAAAGATTTTTTATGATTTACATAAAACTTATTAAACTTTTATCTCATGCCTTATCTTTTTTTACATGATAATTATTATTTTATTTTATAATTTTTTTATTAAATAGTTTCTTGGACCCTATAGGGATAGTTTTGGCCTCACACCGCAAACATAATTATGTGTTTGTAGATCTATTTTGGTCTCATGTGGGTAAAAGTAGGAGGATAAATGGTTATGATTAGTTTTCTCAATATTTGGGTGTGGGTGTTTGGAGGTTACTACATTTCACATGGCGTTAGTGTTATATCCAATACCTTGTACGTTGGTTTTTCATTGTGGTTTTAAACACGTATTTTTTCTTACTCTGTCTCTTTTATGTTGTGTACATGTATTAGCATACAAACATTTACATTATTTATGTTATCCTGTTTTTATACAATTATTGAAATATCATTCCGAATAGTAGTTCATGATTCAAAAAAACATTTCATCTTCCCATGGATACTAAAAATGTTCTTATTGTCGGGTTCCCAACTATATTGAATCATTTAATATTATATAATCCATGTTGGTTTGTGAGAAACTAGAATCAAAAGGATGTTTACTTTTTTCTATTATTAGATTGAATTTTGGGAAGTCTTAGAAGACATGAGATAAGAATTTTGGGACAACTGGTGTAGTTTTATAGAATGTTCCCTGAAATATCTCATTCTGACATGGCTTATATTACCCTAGGTGGTCAGGAAATGTGTCTTTTTTGGATCCAGAGTGTTTTTTCCCACTCATTGTTTTTATATGTCTCATCCTCACATTGGTTATCTTTTGATATTTTAAATCTGAAGATATTCTTGAATCTGATGTTATATTACTCTTTTTTATTGATATTTAATAAAATTAACCCAATAATAACTCTTGTGATTTTTCAAGAGGGTTTTGTTGATAAACCATTCCATATAAACCCTCCGATTTATCAGAATATAGCTGAATAATTTGTGCACCCTATCATATTTATGGTCTGAAGTGTATCACTAACCCCTTTTTCAGATATGGAGATGAAAAATCAATTGGATAAGGATGTGAAACCTTTATAATAGTTTATTTATTACTAATAAATTTCATTCAATGGAATAAATGTCCCTTAATATAAAGAATACTAGTTGGTGAATACTGAAAGTCACTTTGAATTCATGGTGACAGATGATTCCATGAGGGGGAGGTGTGTCATTTTTAAGCCAAAAGGACTAAATATATTATTGATGGACTCATTTTTTTATTAAAAATATGAGGGATTAGTGTAGAAAGAAACCAATTCCTATTTAATCTGGAAAATTTTCTTAGAGGCTATTACCATTGATAAAATCATGTATTTCATCGAAATTAGGAAATTTAATCATACAGTGATGGAAAACACTAAAAATTATTCCAAACAGACACCTTTATCACTAGATGATGTGTATAATGTGAATATAAAGGCTCAATTATTTTAGATTGATCTAGTACATGATATCATGTAATAGTTATTCACGATTGATCTTTGCACCAAGTATATGGTGGAGGAAAAATAGTTAACGATAGAGATTGAAAAGGAATGTATGTTAGGGTTGACTGAAGTTTGACCTATCTCTATTGGTAGCTATAGTAGTTCTTTTAAATGGAAGACAAATCAAAATGAGTTTAATAATGGAAATAGTGGTGGAAATTATAAGGACCCTTTTCCTAAATCATGGTCATTGATTAGTATCCTTGAATGTTATTAGTATGGTAAGATTGGGCACAGAAAGTACTTTTCTATTTTTTCTCAAAATACATACAACTCATTTGGATTTCATGGTACTTTACAAAGATTATATCAATATTTATCTTCTTAATGCCTTGGTAAAAGCTCATTTTAATCTATATGATATATATCACAGTAATATGATTGATTTATAAAAGTGTTCTAGCCAAAAGACTACATAATTAAGCAGTTACATATAGTTTAGGAGTTTCAAATGGAAGTTAATGTGGGTACAACTACTTTTGGAGGTAACATTTCTATTTTTTATTCTATAACAGTTGATTTATTTTTTTCATATGAATTTTAATTTTTCAATTCAATACATATGGTGGATATTTTAATTCATCCAATCGAACTCATTCCATTCCTTATGGAATTGGTGATGCTTATATGAAAGGTTAAGGAATAGTGCTTCTGATGAACCCCCATATACATTTTTTATGTAAACCATAGAGAATAATTGGGATTTATTTTATTCTAGACATAATCATATTCAATGTCATTATTTATGTGGACTGGTAATTTACTCCCTAGGATCAAATCAATTTTTATCATTAGAGATTTTCCTTTTGTACCCTCATGGAACATCCCATGTTATTCAAGGAGAACATTACTCGAGGTCCATTTGGGTAATACCTCATACATTAGACAAAAGTGTGTGGGTGTCATTTTTTTGTGGTTGATATTTAATAGAAATCATCACGAGGTGAGATTCCTTTGAAAATAAATTAATTTTTTAATTTTTTTGAATATTATATTTATGGATTGCCTCCAAATAGATAAGTGGAGATATCAACCAATCTGATGTCAAAAATTTAATTGATATCAATTCCATATTTCAATATTACTGAAACTAAATTTCAAAAACCAAATATTTAGTTGGGTTATATGAGATATTAGGGATATACATTATTGAGTGTGTCACTATGGGAAAACCTTATGATCTTTACCTTGAATAATGATGAGCTTCTATATTTATACATTTATTATCAGAAGCACAATCTAGTAATTGTTATGAAAAAATGTCCTTTTTTCATAATTGATATTTTATTTGACCCAATTGTTTTTATAATATTGATTATAATTTTTTACCACAAATTCAAAATCTAGGTGTCAGATATTCTAAAGACTACTTTCTAAAGTAGGTATATGCATTTTTTGAGTACCTCATTATCCCATTCCTACTAAATAATGCTCAAAATTTCTTTATTGAAATTTATGAAAGGGGTTTTCCACCAGTATCTGGACTCTGTTTTTTTATGTGTTGGTGGATGAAAATTAGGAATATTTTATGATTGAATATTATAATGGGTTTTAATTCAGGAATGATTTTTGAATTCTGAGGGATCACTCTCTATCTGAAAAATTATCAAAATGATAAATATATATATGAGAAGATAATTGATTCAGTCATTTGGTCTCTATAAAAGGTATATCAATTTATCCAAAAAGGTGAAAATTATGATGTCATAGTAAGAACAACAGAATGCCTTTGGGATTTAATGCTTCTTAGGGTTGGAGAGATATTATCAATGTTTTGTAACAGATTTCGTAAATATTTATTATCCTTTTACTACTCTAAGATATAAGTTGATAGTGTTTTTTTGGATATAAAATATCATTCACCCACTGATTATGTTAAATATCATTTTACCTCATTATCAATTATGACATTATTGGAGGAGGATTATTGATAAGTGAATTTTAATGATGCCTCATGTGTTAGTTTTGGTTACTTCTATACGAACATACATCATGTGGTGGAATATGGATTAGACCATCTTCAAACTCACTAGAGAAATTATACCACTCATGATTTTTAACATGAATTTGTCATCCTTGCACATAAATGATGGTATGATTATCTATTATGGTGATATTTTACTATTTAATCAAACTACATGATTTGGGGATATAAATTTTTGTAAATATATTTGAACTAAAAATAGTGACTATGGGTGGAATACCGATAGTCATCTATCATTGGCAATACATACACTTCTGTAAAAGGGTAATGTGCATGATACCAAACTATATATAAATTTTCCTTCCTTGGATGAAAATGAAAAAATAACTTAATGAAAAATTATGGCAATATTTTCTCATATTTTCTTAGGAAATAGGGAGGATGACTTTGGTAATATTCAATATACGGTTCATTTGACATCATATCTCAAGGAGATGACTCTCTAGGTGTAACAAAAAGATAATGACTTCTAGAATATCATAGATTCTTTATGTGATGGGGAGATAATTTTTTAGTAGTCTCACCCTTTTAATGTATTATTTTCTTCAAAAATATGTATGTGGTTTCATTGACTATAAGGAAGGACGTCTTAAGATATTGTCCTCATTCTTCATTGGCTATCCACCTTAACACCAAAATAATATTTTCTGATATGAGGTCCTAAATTTGGTGTCCCTGTTTAATATTTTATATTGTTAGATTTTTATCTCGAAGTTACATGTTTCAATATAATAATTGAGAAGAACTAAAACCCTTATAGTTTTGGACACCCTCTACTCAATCCAACATGAAAATTGATCTAGTCGTGAATGATTGTAATTGTTTATTTACCTTAAACAATATACGGTAATAATCTCATTTGGTTGGTGACTGATCGTTTATGAATTTATGAAAATTTCGTATCAATTAATGATAACACTAATGTGGAAGACTTAATGATGTTGTAGGTGTATGTTATTGTGAGGTTGGGTTGTACTTGTTGGACAATTACCTCATATATGGATCCACAATTCACCTCATGGTTTTTTAAGGTTCTCTGTGATGTGATTTCAAATCAGGTCAAGTTGAGAATAAAATATCTTCCCTTGATGGATGGGAAAACAAAAATTTATAATCAAATTCTAGAATATATACTCCATGTTTGTATCTTCAATTTTTAAGATTCATGAGATAACCAATTGGGTTTTGTTGAATTTTATTATAGTAAGGGTAACTAATAATCAATCATGAATAACCATTTTAATATTTTTATGTTTAACTCTGTAACTGTTCACTTTTTGGTTGGAGGGTATAGAGGGTTCATGCTAGTAATTATTTCAGTTTAGGAGACAATAAAAAATGTTCATATGATTCATTATTATTTTGTGAGATCCCAAAGCTGGTACAAGTATTATTTGGATTATCATCATCATCATTTAGAGTTATCAATTTTTAACTATGTTTTCATAAAATAATCAACCATTTAGAGTCATTGATGGCATATAATATATATAATTATTTATAATATATATATGAAACCATTTCGGATCATCTAATGGCTAGAAAATATGGCATATTGAGTGGACTTTCAATCCGAGATATCAATTATAAACAACGTATTTTATGTTTATAAACTCTAAATGTATCACCCTAATCCATTTTACAATCTAAATTATAATGGAATCAACATAAAATCAAGTATGTCAGTGATTGAGAAACATTTTAGAGTTATTGATTCCCATGTGAAGGCTCTACATGGAATTTCTATTCCTTTGGTTTTAGTTTTGAGGTAGGATGTCACTGATTCTTGTGTGACTTGGGAGTGGGATTATATGATGAGTGATTAGTGGTCTCATCCCATTCTAGACCAACCACCATTGACTTATCATTTAAGGTGAAGAAGGATAATGGTGAGAAAAATTGTAACATCCAACCATTATTTTATGGTACAAACTTATTATTTTCTTCATCCGATAATTTTTTCGTTTTATTTATTTTTTATTAGTTTTGTTTATAAGAAGGATAGGGTGATTTATGTGGAGTAGGTGGGTTGGGAACATAAACCTAAAACACTACATGCAATGGGTGGTCCACCAGCTAGCCATTGGTTTTTGAAGGGGACACAAAAATTTATTTTAACCACCATCCAGAAAGTCGCCTATATAGTAGCTACATTATTTTTATTGTGGCTAGTGTCTAGCCGATGAGATCCCACTGTCTTGTTGGTGGAACTGATTTGGGTAGGCTATGTAATATTTTTTTCATCACTGTATCCAACTAAAACCAATATTTTATTTCTTAATCCACCTATATCTAACCTAGATAAACCCATTAAAAGATAAAAAAACATTTTGTGATATATTTGGATATCCAAACCCAATTATTTTATGGATTAAAGTGTTTACCAATGTTGTGGTCCTAACTTAACATATTGATATCATTTTTGGTCTTGGATCTCCATATTATTAAAATTCATAATATTTTATTTTATTGAAAAAAAAATTCTTATAATGTTTAATTTTTTTGATTCAGGTTTCTAGTTTTATTCCTTTTATATATATTACATAATTTATGGTTCTTTTCCAAACATATAATCCCCTTTGTGTTTTTTTTATTTTTGGTGTTAAGTAATTCATTTGGAATTCATTGTTATAGATGGTTATAAATTAGATATTCTTGATTGGGAATTCATTTTTATGTATCCTTCTCTAGTTTATAGACTCCTTGGATTATCATGGGTAGTGGTTCTGTCTGGGTGTTCATATTGTAAGTGATATAAGGATGGTAGTTTTGTGAAATGGATTTATCTTAAGAAGATTTATTGGATGCTATTAAAAATTGGTTTCTAAAAGGATAGGAAATATATTTTATAGATTTATCTTGAAAATGGATTTTGAAATGGTTTTTAATGCAGGGATCTTGAAATTTGATGTTTTATAGATTTTTTTGAAAATATTTTTATACTATGGTGTTGTTAATATATATAGTTTTAATGAATGATTAATATGATTTCCATGAAAAAATAATCATTCAATATTTTTGATTAGGTAGAATTGTCTATAATCAATGACAAGGTAGGGTTTTATCCTCAAGAATGAAATATGACTCCAAGACAATTTCTTCTCGGATAATATGTGCATTAGGATAATTATGTTTTGGAAGGGATCCACTATTAGGAGTGAAATGTTACACCATAGACATATTCTATTAGGGTGATGTACACAACAGATGGTACACTGATCACATGAATTATAGGAAGATCCACTCTAAACTAGACTAGTGTTATAAGAACTTAAATTTTTAACCAATGTTACATTTTAAATGACTATTTGTAATTTTAATATAAATATACTGAAAACAAACTTATTGGTATGTTTTGTAAATTTTGAAAAGCTGGGATTTTACATAATTCATATCAAACTATGTAAAATATTATATGTTGAATTATCATACATTAAACAAGAATAATTGTTTTATTTTATAAATATTATGAATTTAATAGCTGGTGGGACCCTACTAGGCTATTGTTTCCCACACACTACATACACATTTGATTTTATATGGATCTTATTTGGTTTAATGAAAGTCAAGGTCAGGCATCACAGGGTGGTGGTGGGTTTTCTTCTTAAAAAGGTGTTGGATTTTGGAGGTGACTCCATGTCACAAGGAGTTGGTGATTTATGTACTACCCTGCACATTGGTATGTCATTGAAGTATTTATACAACTTTTTTGTTTTACACTATGATCTTTTTAACTGTGAAATTATATTGGCATACTACAATTTCATTCATTAATGTTTTCATCATTATGTTTTGTCATTTCAAAATTGTTCCCAATGCTATTTGATGGTACCCATATAATTTCCACAATGCCTTGACGATTGGGATATCCCTATATTACATGTTTCAAAAAACCTTAGGTTCTAGATTGTTGTGTAATCTAGATCAGTTCAGGACACTTTAGTTATCATGTTCCTCAATACCTCTCTCCAGTTTCTACCCTACATCTCCATTAAAATTACCTCATTTGTGGTCTTATTGATTTCAAAATTCATTTACGATTCCATTAAAAATTATGAGGAATATTATAAACTATATAAGATGTCTTTGAAATTTGATTAATATTTAACTATTAAATTTATAATTCCCCATTTATTTTCACACTCAAATTCTACTAACATATTTATAGAAACTAATATATCATATTTCATAAATTATTAGAATCATTACATTTATAGAATAGAAACAATATTTTTCCTTTAATAATTAAATAATTTAAATTCTAATTCTTATTTAAATTATAGTTTCAATTAATTTATAATAAACATTATCTTTAAAAATAATATATCTTTATCCTCTAATTTATTTTTTCAAATATTTCCTATCAAGAACAATGTAAATATTCTTAAACTTTTCTATTATTTTAAAAAAAAATAATAATGGAATGCTAGAATTCATGACTTAGTTTATCAAATATTTATTTTTACATTGTTAAAAAAAATTCATCAATAGAGAATGTGGAGATTGATGATATTAATAATAATAAAAATAATCACTTTATTTTTTCATGGATTCATTGAATGGGTCATTCTCCATATAGAATATAGTGATTCTTGTCTTTAAATACATTTTTCAATGTGTAGGTTAATGTATTCTGATGAAATATTTATAGATATCATCCCATGAATTGAGAGAATTATCTTCTTCTTATAACCATATTTTTTAATATTTTCCTTTCTGATAATGGAAAAATCAAAATATTATAAACTCATATTTAGTTATTCATTCAAATATAGCATTTCTAGAATAATTATATTGTATTTGAAAATTTTTTGGTCTCCTATAAAGTTATTTCATGAATGAATGGAAATTATAATTGTTCTTTACATTATATTTTTATCATCCAAATTAAATATGATGATTAATGAAATCCAAATTTCTTTTAATTCATTCATATACCATAATTTTTATTATCGTTTTTCCATACAATGAGAGGGATTATTATAAAATTATAAAATCATTTCCACCAATATCACTCTAAACTGATTCAATAAATGATTTTTTTGTTCTTATATGTTTTCTACAATTTTGAATCATATTTTATTGGAAACAATTTCAATACTAAGAATCAATGATAGTATATATACATATAATTGATTCATTATGATAATAAACATTACATAAAATAAAAAATTTAACAAAAAATTCAATGAAGTATATTGGTATCAGTAATATTCTTTTTTTCATAATACTTTATATATAAATATATATTCAAATTAAAGAAAAATTAAACTGTGAATCTAATTAAAAACACTCATTATACCCAATAATGGCATAAAATGTTCATGTTGATTTGTATCCTTCATATTTGAACAAGGTTAATTATTTCAAATTACTGGTCATTACATTATTGAATCCATATTTATAGTCTTAGATATTCACCTAACTCATATATGAAAGAGAATATAAAAAAGTTATTCAAATTCATATGGTGTGATTCATTGATATGTTACAAAATTGACCAAAATATCGATGATTGCTTTAATAGGAAAATATAATTACGACATGTTGGATACAAAGAGAAAAAATTTTCTTGGTAGGTATTTGGGAGTCTTGGGAAGTCAAATAATAATTAATTATGCTTAATATATTCCGTTTTGATCAATATTTATCAACAAACCCTAAATTTCTAATCAATACACCATTATACATTGACCTTACTAATGAATATAAAAAACTCAAATATTTTTATAGGTAATTCTCATTTTGAGTTAATAAATTTTAGTATCTATCACATGCTTCATTAGTTAAAATACTAATCATTAATCCATCTGTAAAAATCAATATCATCTTATTATTTAAATTTAACGTCCATTTTTTCTACATCTTCAATCCCGTAAATAATAATAAAAAATATAAGTTAAAGTCATTTTAATATTTATTATAGAATTGTTTTAATAAAATTGAGGTAGGTTTCATTTGTTTTGATGATATCTAAATATTTCTAACACCCATGAATGTGGTCTTCAAAATCATAATCATATGTTAGTAGAATGTTCTTAATATTTCTGTAGTGTTTTAAACCATGTCCCAAAGAATCATTGGCCAGGAAATTAGAAATCAATTATTATAGGATTCCTAAAATATTTATATGTAAATATAATATAATTATTTATTATATAATAAAAAGTAAATATTATATTAAATATATTAATTATAAATAATTAAGGTTCATTTAATAACTATTTTGTTATTATAAAATATTGCTAATTAATTTGAAATAATATGTAATATGCATGTAAAATATAACAAATAAATAAATATTATATACATAAAAATTCCAATTTTGACTTGTAGATATGGTTTTTTATAAACTATGATGTTCTATGTTCTTATCTTGCATGTTTTTTAATTATTTATTACATTATAGATATAGTTTTGAAATGTATAGCCATGGTTTCAAAACCATTTCCATAGGCTACTTTGGAGATGGTTTTATAAAAACCATAGATGATGGTACCTTACAACCATGATTTTATAGAACAATGTATATAGGTTACAAATGATGATTTCCATTACAACCATGAACACCAAAACCATTTTAGTAGGTTGAATTATAATATTAACCTGATTTTATACTATGAAAATAGACTAAATTTATAGTTTTGAGTACGTTGTGATATAGTTGATATAAAATGAATAATGAATAAATAGAATTTATATTAAATCCAATTATTAAATGGTAAACTATATGTTCTTCTACCTATATCCCCATATTCCCATAATAAATATACATCAACATCGTCATTTGTATATAAAAAATTTAATTAAATTATATATATTGAAAAAATAAATCATAGAATGGGTTATTTGATTCTTATTCTCCAGGTCATATAATATTTACAATTCAAAACCTTGTCTTCATTTTTCCTCCAATTACACTATCCTTCACCATTATCAATAATAATTTTAAATTTGTTTTTAGTTGTTTATCATTTTGTGCACATATCCTTCTTTTTTATCATCCTCCAGTTCACTTGATCAACCATAATATTGATTTTTGAATCTAATAGAATTTTTCTTTGAGAGTCATGATATTTCCACATGGATGTCATTTAATGAATCTAGTAAAATGAAAGGGGTCCTTATAGATGTTGTGTGATTTAATCCTTGTTCTTCCCAAGATCCTCAATCTACCATGTATTAAATATTATTATTCCATACACCCCATGGTTTTTATATAATTCGAATCATTCATGGACTAGAAATTATCCACTAGATCCCCACATGGATAGTAAATTAATTTGAGCATGCATCCCCAATATTATCTTTAATAGTCCAGGGGAAGGTAGCTAAATTTTATTATGATTAACATGTATGGCTGGACATAGACCAATTAAAGCATATGAAAACCATACATCATCAAATACCAAGATAAATCTACAATTTATAATTATAATATATCAACAGTAAAATAAAAATCATGAGATAAAAACTAATCAATAAATATTTAACATGTAAAAAGTTGTGGAGAAAAGGAAAATAAAAGAGACCAATGTCAAAATTTAATGGAATACCAAATACTTACTAAAGGATGCCATTGTAAGTATATGAATCTCAACATTAACATCAATACCTACATCCCCTATTATATACCACTACGATCATCCTCCATTATTTATATCCTCTATGATCAGGACTCAAATACATGTTATACTCATTTAACACAATACAAGTGGGAAGAATTCCCATGATGGGATGTGAATAAATATACCTAGTATGACACCCTAATATTAACAAAGGGAGGAATGAACAAAAATATATGTAATAATGATGGTTAAAACATGATGATCCATTCATGGAATATGGATCCGGGAAAAAATACATAAATGATTTTTAATGGTCAAGAACTTGCTCCATGAAAATTTCATACTGATATAATCATAATAACATAAATAATTGTATAATGTATAGAATATCAAAATATCTCCAATTCTAATAATGAATCCATCCTACTATGAAAATAGGGTTAGATGAAGCCAAAAGAAACACTTGTCCCAAAATATGTTGTACCCAATCATTGAAAGCCTTTTAATGTTAAAAAAACTCAAAATAATACAACATTAAATTTGTAAAAAATGAGTACAAACACCTCAAACCCACAATGAAACTCCCACCCCATTTCTGCACATTATTCTAATGTGAAGATTATACAGTATAATACACACCCATGAGATGGAAAAAACTATAAAAATATCTCTAGAAATACCTATAGCCCCACAAGATATTCAATGATCATGATGAGTTAATATATCACCCTTACCAGGATAAACCAGTAGATAAATTCAAATTAAGAAAATCCTAGAAAATTAATGATTATAATATTTCATCAATTCCTTATCAAGGTGTCATATATTGGTTGTGGGAGTTCCTATTTAGAGATGGGAGTCTTTTGAACCATCTTACAATGGATATTCCCACCATAGAAAAAGAATGATAAAATATTCTCTTGTGATATCATAAAAAACATTGGATGATCACTAAATCATATAACTAACATTGAGGAACCAATATTGACCCAGTAGGGATTATAAACACCATCAATGTATGAATAAATTGAAACTCATCAAAGATATGAATACTTTTTTAATATGAAACCGAAAATTAAAAATCTCCCTTATCATAATCTTGAGGTAATGTTATAAAATATATAAAGTTTGTGTGGAAGGGGACTCAGACCCGATCATCATCTTATCACCAGAGGAGTACTGGAACCTATTACAGCATAATTTCTCTTACATAACATGGACCCAACTGTCAAATCCACCAATATAAGAAAATTAATGTCCCAAAAACACCTCATATATTGTTCCTACTATCTAAATGGATAACACCATTTTAATATATATATAAAAATGATTGAGAATGTTTAAATACATGGGAAATATGGAATTTAATAAGAAAATAATTAATGAATTACCTAAAATAGATGTCATCTGGACAAGTGTTTGACCCTAGGGTTCACCACATGGAGTAAAAATGAGGGGGGTACATAATTAGAATTTTTTTCATGTTGTGAATGGGGAAAAATATGGAATATGGTGATTCATACTCCCTCCTACTAGTTTTATTGGATAAGAATAGAAATTCGGATGCTTCCACACCTAAAAAAATTCCCCGGATTACCTGACATGATATTGAACACCATTGGTGAGACTAAACCACTGTCAGATGTTTTGGAGTGATGGTGTTTGGTAGGTCATCCCTGGAACCTCCAGATTTGTGTTGGACTAGAACAATTCACCCATTAACATTTCCTTCCCTATATCCAATGAGAAACATGAAGTTTAATTGGATTTATTATTCAACCTTAGTCACTTGTCCCATGTGGGGATATGCCTCTAGTAGACTCCTACAGTAATGTTTCTCACCGACCTGATGCAAACCACATAGTATATAGTAAGAATCACTAAATCCAATCTCAACTAACTAGATAATCATAGAAAAACCCTTTCTACCCTATAATTTAATCATTCTATTTCTATACTCGTCTTGTTTATCCACCATCTCCATGCACCCAAGGCACATCAATGTCCCTCACAACCTCCTCCTCAATCTCTTTATCATTATCGATACTATATAATATATTATTATAATTCATCTCTTTAGTGTCACCCATCACCATCGACCACTATGAGGGTTAATGAACATCACTCATCTACGGGAGAGAGGGGCATATAGAGACAGAAAGGGGAGGTGGGAAACTAGTCATTTTAGAACATCATAATTAGGTGCTCATAATAAGGGTGGTTTTTTGGGGGTTCTGTGTCCATGTTTTTCTAGCCAATCGGTCTTTAATTTCACATCACTCCATAATTTACCTCATATAATCCAAATAATAGATAAAATTGTAATAAATTACACTATGAACGAGGGATTGATGAAAAATGAAATTTGAGTAAAAATATAATAATATATGAATTTAACTTGATACATGTGATTAATGGATACAAACTTCAAAAAAATCCCTACATGAATCGATAAGTTTATCATATCTCAATATCCCCCATCACCTAGATATATAGTAAAAATCCCTTAAATAATTATCCATTGATCTCCAATAAAACGTTCAAATTTGGGATTACATAAAAAAAGAGATATGACTATTTATATGAGTTATTAATGAATATATCGAAAAACAGTTGGTCAACTAAAATAAAAATTTATGAGTAGATCAGTGTAATGGCCCAGACCTCTCCAGACCATTCCTTTGTCAAAAAAGAGGGTCATGAAGTGTTCTAGAGGGTAAAATTGACTTTTCCCACACGTTTCAGAAGTTTTTAAGTACACGCCGTGTAGTGTGAGTACACGCCGTGTACCCCCTTGCCGGGTATAACCCATGTTGAAGGATGTGTCCTTTCTATGAGAAATAAATGGGTACACACCGTGTACCCAATAATACATGCCGTGTAGTCCCTCCCCGCGTACACGTTACCCTGAAACCGTGTGTTGACCAGTCAACAGTCATGTGTTGTTATGGAGCTGTGTCCTTGCCATGTTAAATAAATGGGCACATGCCATGTACCCAATACTACACACCGTGTAGTGTCTCCCCGTGTATTTGTTACCTTCAAACCGTGTGTTGACCAGTCAACGGCCGCATTCCACGTTGAAGGCCGTGTTGGAAGCCGCCTGGTGGAGGCATGAAATGGCCAAGTACACGCTGTGTACCATAAAGTACATTCCATGTAATTTTGTTTTTCATGCCTATAAAAGGAGGGTTCCCCTCCTCCTTTTCAACACACCCCTCTCCTCCCCTTTCCTCTGAGAAGAGCTCTCCCAAGATACTCGAAGGCTCCTTTTTCTTCCATAACTTCTTCGTTCGAGCTCTGATTTATGATCTGTCAGCAGCCACAGGATCGTAACAATGAGGCGGAATTTCTGAGCTTGGATCAGTTGTCCTTTCCTTCCCAACTTCCACCCAAGGTGGTTTTGTTGGGTTTTTCCAGAAGCGATGGATGCCGATGGACGTTTCCTAAAGTTGATACGTGGGATCGTTGTGATCAGAACATGTTGAGGTAGGGATCTTACCTTCGTCTCTCTAATTTGGCCATCATGCGGGGTGTGTGTCCTCTTGTTTACGTGAAACAAATTTGAACCGGTTTAATAAACATAATAAATTTCTTATATAATGGGGATGGGAAGTTGTGAATGCAGTAACCTTTTTATTTATATCATGTGATATTATGGTGAGAATCGAAGAAGCTTATGCCTACTAAAAATCACGGTTGTTGGGGGCCTTTTCTTGCACAATTAAATGATGCCCTAGCTTTCTAGACCGTTTATGGATGGAAACATCATGGAATGTGGAAATTGGTTAATCACGTAAAGTTGGATGTTTAAATGAAAATCTGGAACCCTTGTGTGATCACCCCGGTTGAACTAAATTGGAATAATAAACATGTGGGTGATGTTGGGGTTATTTTATGTGAAGGGGGGCGTTTTTGTGGGTTGTTGTGGATTGAGTGAGCAGTTGGGATATGATGAATGGTATCAAGGGATGATGATGTATGGTGTGGTTGTGGTTATATTGGTTGGCAGCGGGGCAATAGGGATGGGATTGAATGTGAACGAACTATGGGTTGTGATTAATAAATAAAAGTGGAAAAGTTAATGAATGGTGGGGAATGATAGTGGAATGGGAATAAAAGTTAATGGGGTCGGTTGGTTAATAAGAAGGACTTGGTTTTGTTGCTTGTGTTTTCCTAACTTGATTTGTGGATGGTAGGGATATGTTTTACGAATGATTGAGCTGGTTATTTTTGGATAGTTTCCAAGTAGTTAAAGAACTAATAAAGTGATTCTGTTGAAACATGAAAACCTAAATGGGGTTGTTGTTGTTTTTTGTATTCATGCTTCGTAGTAGCAGTGCCGAGGAACGTGCTCAGTTTTCTGTTAGAAGCCATAGGTTGGGCAGAGTGTTTGGTATATATATATATATATATATATATATATATATATATGTATCTTTGTGTTTTTATCGCACCCCACCCATGTTGAGAACTTAGTGCCGAACACTCCCATTTCATAGGAGAGGGTGTTTTCCCCTTAGTTATTAGCTCCTTCCTGGTCCTTCTTCCCTAGGCTGTGATGGATTGAGGTGACCTTACACCCAAGACTCTTTGGGTAGGTTTCGATTGGGGTGGTTTAACCCAAGACTCTTCCGGAAAGTTTTACTATTTTCTCAAGAACCTTCGAGATGAGGCCCATGTGTGTGTAGGCGGGATACGTGATTGTGAGGACCAGGTGTGTGCGGGTGGGATACGTGGCTGTGAGGCCCAGGTGTGTGTGGGCGGGATACCTGGTTTTGAGGCCCAGGTGTGTGCGGGCGGGATACCTGGTTGTGAGGCCTAGGTGTGTGCGGGCGGGAAGAGTGTGGTAGAGTCCGGACATTCGTCGTTAGGAAGAGCAGCTAGCTAGTGGGGGGAAAATGGTGCGGGGTACCCAATAATCTTATTATTATATACTACTACCTGTTGTGATGGTGTTTTGGTGAGTGTGGCTGGTGTGGTTGGGTGGATAGAATTCCTTGCAAGGTTTCTTCAGTTGTTCTCACGACACATTAGGATGTCTCCCCACTTGTGCACAAGAGCTTTAGGATTCCCAACTGAGTATACTTGTATTCTCGCCCTACGTTTACTTTCAGGTTTCCAGAAGGACTACCAGGTTTGTGCGGGACCCTACTAGTCGGGACAGTTGGAGTTGCTACATTTTTCTGTACTTGTTTCTTTTGGCATTGTACATTTGAGCTTTCTTGTACTTGTCCCTTGTTTCAGAACTATTTAAACAAGCTTGTGGGATTGGTTTTTGTTTATTTTTATACACTTGTTCTTTTTATTTTTGTTGGTTGACTTGTCCTATTTCCTGGTCTTAAATAATAAATAGGGTAATGCCTCCCATATTTGTGAAAACTCATACCCTTGGTGCTAGTCACCACCCCAGGGCCTACTGGAGGTGGGACTCAGGGGTCATTATCTCCCTTTCACCATTTACAGCCCAGGTGGGGCATCTTTGGTGGGAGGGGGTCGTCACGGAAGGGTATCAGAGCTGATGGTTGATAGATAGGATGGAGTCTGGAGTTAGGCACAGTAAGGATTGCTTGGACTGGTAGGGAAATAATGTTGGTTAATCTTGGTGCGTGACATAGGCCCGGGAAGACCGGCTAGGACACGGGATTTTAGGGCCCCCCGTGATCCGATACAAGGACTATGAGCCTACCGAATGACCATGTGAGACAACATTGATTGCAGGGTAGAAACCCTAGGGAAGGTACATGCATCATCATGATTGTGTTTTACTTGATTTGGGCGTTCTGGGAAAGAAATTGAAATAATGTGATAAAATAAAACCTTGAGAAATTTTCCTTAATACTTGGGAATAGGCGATCCTTGTTTACCGTACAGTTATGGCACCTGGATGTCATCCCCAGGTGACTCAGACGGCCGAGGCCCAGCAGATTCTGGCAGTCGATCAGTTGAGGATTGACCGAGAGGAGGAAGATACCCAGTGGCAGAAGACTCTCCATTATTTCCAGCGGCAAACCCTCAAGAATTACGAGGCTAGTACTTCAGATACGGAGACAGAGGGGTGGCTTGAGGAGGTGGGGATCGCTTTTACCTTGATCCGTACTTTGATGTAGTACTGGGTTCCCCTAGAAGTCAGTCAGCTGAGAGGTGCAGTGCGAAAGTGGTGGATGCTCTACCTCGGAGAGAGGATAGAGGCAGAGGTTCCATGGGCTGACTTTGAGATGGAATTCCAAGAGGAATTCCTTTCTTTCATGATCAAGGCAGAGAAGAAGTAGGAGTTACACTCCCTCCAGCAGGGGATTATGTCTATACGAGAGCTGGGATCATGTTCAAGGATCTCCTACGCTTTGCTCCGGATCTCTTTCCAGATGAGGAGTCTTGGATGAGACGTTTTGAGGAGGCGCTTCATCCTTCTCTCCAGTATGTTGTCACCCCCTTCACCCTTCCGATGTACATGGTAGTATAGAAGAAGGAAGTGGTTGTAGAGAGGATGCACTCATTGGGAGGTTCACCACATGAGGGGTTTCAGACAGGTTCGTCGAAGGGGAAGGCATTCAATAGCAGGTCTCCTGTGACGGGACCATCCAGTTTCAGGCTAGTGGGGAGCAGGCCCTAGCAATTCGAGTTTAGATCTTCAGGTTCTCGCCCCTTTTCCACGAGCCCAGGACTGAAGTGTTTCTCTTGTGGAGGTTTCGGGCACATTCAGAGTAGGTTCCCAACCTGAGCTCAGTATGGTGGAGGTGGGCAGGTTCAGCGCCCACCTCAGCAACACCAGTTTCTGGTGAGGCCCTTCTAGTAGCAGCATGACCATGCTCCTCCAAGGGAAAACTTTACGGGAGGAGGCCGACCTCAGGGTTCTCCTCAGCGACCTCAACCAGGGTGTGGTCGGGGAGGTGGACAACATCATAGAGGCAGAGGAGTTGGGTGTGGACAGTTGCACGCAGCAGGGTTGGTAGCTCCAGCAGGACCAGAGGTGGTGTGAGGTATGATTTGTTTTTTAAGCACTCTCGTTTCTTCTTTGTTTGATTTGGGAGCTTCACACTCCTTTGATTCCCCTTGTCTAGCCCATTCTTTGGGACTAGATGTAGAGAGACATTTCGTACCACAAGTGCTGAGTACACCTGTTGGGGGCCAGACCAGCGTATCTTCTATTTTCTAGGGATGTGGGTTGACATTGGGACCACATAGATCTAGTGGGGACCTTCTTCTATTACAGATGCTTCCATATGATGTCACCATAGGCATCGACTAGTTGTTTTCTGTTAGCTTCGTTATCGACTGCTTTCCGAGAATAGTTGTGTTCTCCGATGTGGACGGGCAGTATGTAGCTTTTGTTGGTTAGAGGAGCTATCATGTGGGAAGACGGCATGTGGAGCCTCTACTTTCATTGTTAGGCGAGTGATCAGTGGTTCCAGGGGATGAAGACGTGATGGATGTCCCAGAGTTTGTTGGGGAGCTTCTCGATGTTTTTCTCGAGGAGGTTGTGACTCTACCCCCCTGACGTGATGTTGAGTTCGAGATAGACTTACAGCCTGGTGCCCGTCTGATTTCGATGGCCCCTTATTAGATGGAACCTTCGGAGTTGCAGGAGTTGCGAATTCAGATTGACGATCTGATGGAGAAGGGTTTTGTTCGGCCCAGAGTGTCTCCGTGTGGTTCTCCAGTTTTGTTCGTAAAGAAGGCAGACAGTGGTCTTAGGCTATGAATAGAATACCAAAGGTTGAACCAGGTAATGGTCAAGAACTGTTACCCCCTTCCAAGGATAGATGATCTCTTCGAACAGTTGAGGGGAGCAGGTTGGTTTTCTAAGATTGATCTACGATCGGGATATCATCAGCTGAGGGTGAAGGACAGGGACATCTCAAAGACGGCTTTCAGGTGCAGGTATGGGAACTTCGAGTTTGTAGTGATTCCGTTTGGAGTTAAAAATTCACCAACTGTGTTCATTGGACTTATGAACATTGTCATCTGAGTGTTTTGGGACCGGTTCGTTGTTGTGTTTATTGGTGACATCCTGATCTACTCAATAACATAGGAGGAGCATGTTGATCATCTCAGGGCAGTCTTGGAAGTCCTTTGACACCACCAGCTTTATGGTAAATTGTAGAAGTGTAAGTTCTTGACATAAGAAGTGAACTTCCTTGGGCAAGTGGTATATTAGCATGGAGTGTCAGTAGACCCATCGAAGTTGAAGGCAGTTGTTTCATGGGAAGCACCAAAGAGCGTGGAAGAAGTTTATAGTTTCCTGGGGTTATTAGTTTACTTTCAGAGGTTCGTTTCGGACTTCTCTCAAGTTTCTGCTCCATTGAATGCTTTGACTAGGAAGATCCAGGTCTTCCTATGGAGTGAGTAGTGCCAGAAATCTTTCGACTACCTGAAGGAGAAGTTGGTCAGTGCTCCCGTACTCCGGTTTACAGAGGAAGGGTTGTTGTATGAGGTGTTTTTTGATGCTTCTGGTCATGGTTTGGGTGCGTACTGATGCAGAATAAGGGTGTGATCTGTTATGGGTCTAGGAGGTTCCGCCCTCACGAGCAGAACTATGCCACCCATGACCAGGAGCTTGCAGCATTAGTGTTCTCATTGAAGTTATGGCGACATTAACTCTTTGGGGAGCACTTTTTGGTCTTTTTAGGTCACAAGAGCTTACATTATATCTTCTCCCAGTGTGCCCTGAACTTGCGGTTGCGGAGATGGATCGAGTTTCTCCAAGACTATGACTTCGAGATCTATTAAACTGAAGGTAAGGGCAATGTTGTGGCTGATTCCATGAGCATGAAGTCACATAGGGAAGTGGTTTGGGAATCCACTGATGCTTGGAAAGTGATGGGAGAGTTGGATGCCTTGCACTTGGATGCAAGGATAGAGGGTGTTAAAGGTTGTTTGTTTCAGATGAAGGTGCAGTCCACCTTGTCGCAATGGTTGGAAGAGTCTCAGTGGGGGGACTCTGAGGCAGACGTGATACAGGATCATGTCGATCAGAGAAATTCTCCATAAGTATGGTCAGAGGACAGCTGACATTAGATGCTTTTCCATGGAAGGTTATTTTTCCGGAGGCGATGCATGAGGAAGTTCTCCGTGAGTTCCATAGCTCAGCCTTGGTAGTACATCTGGGAGTTTCAAAAATGTACTGAGGCCTGAGGAAACAGTTTTGGTGGCCTGGGGTGAAACGGTCAGTGGCGGAGTTTGTGGGTAAATGCCTAGTGTGTCAACAATTAAAGGCTGAACAATGTGTTCCCAATGGATTGTTGCATCCTTTAGATGACTCCAAGTGGAAGTGGGATGACATCTCGATGGCATTCATCACAGTAATACCCACAGCTCAGGGAGGTTATGATGCTATCTGGGTAGTGGTGGATCTTCTGACAAAATCATCCCACTTCTTAGCAATTAAGGAGTCGGGCCCGGTGAGTACCTTAGAAAAGAGGTACGTAGACGAGGTGGTGCATTTTCATGGAGTTCCGAAGACTATCGCCTTAGACTGGGATACTAGGTTTACCACATGAGTCTGGAGGGGGTTACAACATGCTTTTGGCACCCAGTTATGCCTTAGCACTGCTTTCGATCCCCAGAACGACAGGAAGACAGAGCGGACTATCCAGACATTGGAGGACATGCTGCGAGCATGCGTTCTAGATTTCAGAGGATCATGGGTATGACACTTGCCTTTAGTGGAGTTTTCCTACAACAAAAGCTTCCACTCTACTATTGGCATGGCACCGTTTGAGGCTTTGTATGGAAGACCATGTCGTTCACCCATTTGTTGGGTAGAGGTTGGTGAGACAGGTGCTCTTGGGCCAGAGGTAGTGTAGAGAACCATAGAAAAAGTCCATCTTTTACGTGAGAGGATGAAAACGGATTAGGACCGACAGAAGTCTTATGCTGATCGTCGAAGGAGGCCCTTAGAGTTCTAGGTGGGAGATCATGTGTTCTTGAAGGTTTCCCTCAATGGGGTAGAGGAGGATTGGGAAATGGAGAAATCTCTCACCTCGGTTCATCGGACATTTTGAGGTGTTGAGGTGAGTCGGCGAGGTGGCATATCACCTGGCCCTGCCACCTCAGTTGGAGAAATTTCATGATGTCTTCCATGTCTCCCAGCATCGTTGGTACTTACATGACGACTCTCATGTTATCGACTGGGGAGAGTTAGATATGGGAGACGACATGACCTTTGAGGAACGACCTGTCAGAATCGAATATCGTAAAGAGAAGGTGCTCCGTGGACGAACCATTCCCTTGGTTCGTGTGTTGTGGAGGAATGGCATCCCCGAGGAGAGCACATGGGAGCGGGAGACCCATATGCACGCTCAGTACCCGTAGTTGTTTTGACTTGTGTTTTTCCTTGTTCTTCTGAGCTTTGTTTTTGTACTCTATACCTTTCATATATGGAATACTTGGCTTTTCGGTTATGAGACCCTTCTTGTTTTTTCATTCTATGGAAGTGTGTAGCATTTTTGGATGTGTGGGAAAAAGGGGAAAACCTGATCCTTAATCGAGATGCGTTAATGCGGATGTGATTGAACCCGTGCGGGTGATACAGTGCTGCCTAAAGTGGATAATATCTTCACATAGGAGAAGGAATTTCCCCAAACCACGTGTTCGGGCAGTGTGTGGGTTGTGTGGTGTTGGGGGAAGTACAAGTTGAAAAATCATAATGCATGGAAGTGGGAAGACCTGATTCTTAATCGAGATGCATTAATGAGGATGCAATTAAACCCATGCAGGAAAGTCAGTGCCTCCCAAAGCGGATAATATCTAGACATAAGAGATGGAATTCCAAACACTTATAATTAGGGTTGATGGTTGGGTTCATTTTATAACAATGCCCTAAGAGGTATCTTGTTGGGTTCCTATGGGTTGGATTTTGAATTCTTAGGGATGAGAATGTTTTAATAGGTATCTGATGTAATGGCCTGGACCTCTCCGGCCCATTCCTTAGTCAAAAAAGAGGATCATGAAGTGTTCTGGAGTGTAAAATGGACTTTTACCACACTTTTCAGAATTTTGTAAGTACACGTCGTGTAGTGTGAGTACACGCCGTATACCCCCTCGCCGAGTATACCCTGTGTTGAAGGCCATTTCCATGTCGTGTTAAATAAATGTTTACACTCCATGTACCCAATACTACACACCATGTAGTCCCTCCCCAAATACACGTTACCCTCAAACCGTGTGTTGACCAGTCAATAATTGTGTGCCGTGTTGGAGCCATGTCCTTGCTGTGTGAAATAAATGGGTACACGCCGTGTAGTGTCTCCCCATGTATGTGTTACCTTCAAACCGTGTGTTGACTAGTCACCTGCCGCGTGTCGCGTTGAAGGCCGTGTTGGAAGCCGCATGGTGGCCGTGTGAAATGGCCATATACACACCGTGTACCATAAAGTACATGTCATGTACTTTTGTTTTTGACGCCTATAAAATGAGGGGTCCCCTCCTCATTTTCAACACACTCCTCTCCTCCCCTTTCCTCTAAGAAGAGCTCTCCCAAGAGACTCAAAGGCTCCTTTTTCTTCCATAACAACTTCGTCTGAGCTCCGATTTACGATCCATCAGCGGCCACAGGATCGTAACAATGAGGAGGAACTTCTGATCTTGGATCTGTTGTCCTTTCCTTCCCAAGATCCACCCAAGGAGGTTTTTCCGGGTTTTTTCAGAAGCGACGGATGCCGACAGACATTTCCTAATGTTGATACGGGGGAGCGTTGTGATCAGAACCTGTTGAGGCAGGGATCTTACCTTCGTCTCTCTAATTTGTGCATCATGCAGGCTGGGTGTCCTCTTGTTTACGTGAAACAAATTTGAACTGGTTTAATAAAGATAATAACTTTCTTATATAATGGGGATGGGAAGTTGTGAATGCAGTTACCATTTTATTTATATCCGGTGATATTATGTTAAGAATCGAATAGGCTTATGCCTACGGAAAATCATGATCATTGGGGTCATTTGCTTGTGCAATTAAATGATGACATATCTTTCTAGACCGTTTATGGATGGAAACTTCATGGAATGTGGAAATTGGTTTATCACATAAAGTTGGCAGATTAAATAAAAATCTGGAACCCTTGTCTGATCACCCCGGTTGAACTGAATTAGAATAATAAACATGTGGGTGCTGTTGGAGTTATTTTATGTGAAGGGGGGTGTTTTTGTGAGTTTTTGTGGATCGAGTGAGCAACGAGGGTGTGATGAATGGTATCAAGGGATGGTAATGTATGGTGTGGTTGTGGTTATGGTGGTTGGCAGCGGGGCTGTAGGGATGGGTTTGAATGTGAACGAACTATGGGTTGTGATTAATAAATAAAAGTGAAAAAGTTAATGAATGGTGGGGCATGATAGTGGAATGGGAATAATAGTTAGTGGGGTTGGTTGGTTAATAAGGAATTGGTTGTGTTGCTTGTGTTTTCCTAACTTGATTTGTGGATGACAGGGATATGTTTTATGAATGATCGATGTGGTTAGTTGTGGATAGTTTCTCAATAGTTAAGGAAGTAATAAAATGATTCTGTTGAAACATGAAAACTTAAATGGGGTTGGGGTTGGGGTTGTTTGTTGTATGCATGCTTCGTAGTAGCAGTGCTGAGGCACGTGCTCAGTTTTATGTTAGAAGCCATAGGTTGGGTGGAGTGTTTGGTATATATATATATATATATATATATATATATATATAAATCTTTATGTTTTTATCACACCCCACCCATGTTGACCACTTAGTGCCAAACACTCCCATTTCTTGGGAGAGGGTGTTTTCCCCTTAGTTACTAGCTCCTTCCTGCTCCTTATTCCATAGGATGTGATGGCTTGAGGTGACCTTACACCCAAGACTCTTCGGATAGGTTTCGAATGGGGTGGTTTAGCCCAAGACTCTTCGGGCATGTTTTACTATTTTCCCAAGAACCTTCGGGATGATGCCCAGGTGTGTGTGGGTGGGATACGTGGTTGTGAGGCCTAGGTGTGTGCGGGCAGGATACGTGTTTGTGAGGCCCAGATGTGTGCGGGCGGGATACGTGGTTGTGAGGCCCAGGTGTGTGCGGGCGGGATACGTGGTTGTGAGGCCCAGGTGTGTATGGGCGGGAAGAGTGTGGTAGTGTCAGGACATTCACCGTTAGGGAAAAGAAGCTAGATAGTGGGTAAAAATGGTGTGGGGTACCCAATACTCGTGTTCTTATATACTACTACCTGTTGTGATTATGTTTTGGTGAGTGTGGTTGGTGAGGTTGGGTGGATGGAATTCCTTTCTAGGTTTCTTTTGTTGTTCTCACGGGACATTAGGATGTCTCCCCACTTGTACACGAAAGCTTTAGGATTCCCTACTGAGTATAGTTGTATGCTCACCCTACATTTACTTTCATGTTTCCAGGAGGAATACCAGGGCCGTGCGGGACACTACTAGTCGGGACAGTTGGATTTGCTGTAGTTTTTTGTACTTGTTTCTTTTGGTATTGTACTTTTCAGATTTCTTATACTTGTACATTGTTTCAGATCTATTTAAACATGCATGTGGGATTAGTATGGGTTTATTTCTATAAAGTTGTTCTTTTTCTTTTTGGTGGTTGACTTGTCCTATTTCCCGATCTTAAATAATAAAAAGGGTAATGCATCCCATATTTGTGAAAACTCATATCCTTGGTGCTAGTCGCCATCTCGGGGCCTACTGGAGGCTAGAATCAGGGGTCATTATCTAAATTTCACCATTTCCAGCTCAGTAGGGGCATCTTTGGTGGGAGGGGGTCAGGACAATCAGGCCCTGAAACCGGAATGGAAAATTCCCATCCATGATAGTAAACACCTCCTTCAAATTTAAAATACAAGGAAATAATATTCATATAGGGATCTATTTGTGTGATATATATGTTCTCGTGCATGTGTCCAAAATATTTAATATAAAATATTATAAAAACTCCATAAAAACTACCCTTAAATTACATAATATATTAAACGAAGTGTAAAAATCACGATTTCAAATCAATAGATCCCTTATAAATTTTTTCATGGGAATAATACTGCTGAATAAATTGTACATTTTACATTATAGGGACATGGGGATCCTGATTCTCCAGAATGAGGTGATTCAATCTACATGACTAACTAGATTGATGATATTAAACTTGTCATTAAAATTTTCATCCCAATGAATAAATAGCCAGGTCTGATAGTCTAAGAACATCATATATCAAACCCACAAAAAATAAAATTGTTACAATGTACATGATTTTTCTTTTTTCATATACCCATTGATTTCCCCTTTAATAGAAATAAATTCTCATTAGAGCACTTTAATTATTGTTATTTTTATAATAGCACCATCACCATCATACATGATTCAGTTTTATCACACATTAAGTTATTACATAAGCACACCAATTAGCCTATGATTCATGAATCTGGCCTAGGGAAATTCAATTAATTAATTTATTAACTAATCATCACTCCCATTTTTCAATAAAATGTATAAATAAATACTATCAACACCAACATTGACATGGTTCATCAGAAAATGTACCTTTTGGAAAGAGCGGGATACTCATCCACCTTTTTTTGAGTGACATAAGAGTCTACTATATAGTTACTAGTATAGGAATTTGAAAATACCTTAGATTTCAAGGAAATTTGATGACATAATGAATTGGTCAACTATCACAAAGATGGTATCATGTACCTTCAATGTGTGTGGATGTACTATGAACAAGTCCATGGATAGGATATCCCACATCAACTCCAGGATCTCTAGGGGATAAAACAAACTGATCAGAACATGGTTCTCAGCCTTCAACTGATGGATGACAAGGCACCAAGAGATGAAATCAGATACACTTCATCTCACGTCTTACCACTAAAACTAGAACTTAAGTTCTGTGTGTATCTTCCCCACTCGGGGATGCACAGTTAGGTGACATGTGTGGAACTGCCGCATCACATCCTCCCACATCATAACTAGATCAACTATTCTTCCCTAAGACAAGATAACAAGATTCTCTGTATTTGAATATCCATCTGCTGCATCACCTATGGATATCAGATCCCAAAATACCTCACATTCATTGGTTTTGACATCTTCTCTCCTAAAGCACATGAGAGAGTCCCTCAAGTATTATCAATGAAAACATCACCAAAATTCCAATTTCATATAACCATTTATGTTTATTAGTACATTTTGTTTACATTTTATAGGGAACACATATCAACGTTTTAAGAAATAAAAAATAGTGATAATAACAATTAGTGTAATTTACATTTTCTCTGACCTTTGTAGGGATTCATGCCCAAACTCATTTCTCTTACATAGTCTTTATCCAAAACCATGGATGAATTGGAAAGGTCATAATTACTTTGTTGGAATATCTGTTGATTATAATTTAAATAGGTTTTTTAGCTTCCTAAAACCACAAACATTATAGTATACCATTATGGTAACCAATACATAATAAAATCATAACTAATTAGTGTAACATTCTTATATAATTCAAGGAATACATCACCATACCATTTAGATAGACCTGGTATATATGATTTAAAACCCACTATAACACCCTTCATAACATGTTTCAATATGACCCTAACATAATAATTAACATAGGATATCACCTAATAAAACTCTACCTAATCATCCCAAAAAATTCTCATTTTATTTAAAAAACATAAGAACAACATTATACATCCATAGTAAGTTTTTGGATTCCAAAAAAACGAATGATTTTAAAGATAAGGAAAATAGAAGGAAACTGTTCTATAAAGGGAACTAGATTACTTCAACACACCATTATTAAACCTAAATGGAAATAAATAAATATATTCTAATCCTTAAATTCTATAATTTTCTATCCTCGATCACACCAATGGAATCATTTTATTTACAAGTAACAATAATAAAATAAGATCAATTAAATCTCAAATTAATTGAGCTAATTGTGAAAAAAATAAAAATAAATTTCCAATCAACTATAGATTATATTTTTAATAGGAGATAATCAACATACATACCTATAAGAACAAATCCAATCAGGACCATCTATTCATGGAAGTAATTCCTAGATTGAAGCCTAAAATGGAAACTGCTTCCCCTTAAATAGATCATAATGGGCTATATAGACATAGATAATGTAAGACCTTGGTTTATACCCTTATCCATTTGATGATAGATGATTTATATATACTTGATAGTCACTAATAAAAGGCAGAGGGACTATAACTCATTAAAAAAAGGGTATTGTTCAAGGGATTTCACAATTCCAGTGTTGGTGGACCAAAACCTAATTTTTAGGCAATCGCCTACTATAGTGATAGAAAACCCATGACCCAATAATTGTTGTATTACAAACGCTTGATGATGGAGGAATCATACCCCTGTGGTCGAGGTAGTATCATGGTTGTATTATGGGTAATTTACACCCCATGAGAGTGGAATGTGTAATGAATCAGGGAGTTTTGTAACTGAATATTTTTCAATTGATCACATTTCCCATTTTATGGATGTTGTTCCCTATTTTAATAGAATTAAATCAATCTATCACTCTTAATGATTCCACAAATTCATCAATCATTGATGTAGAAATATAAATTTTAATAAATGTAAGGATATGAATTGGTTCACCTGACTATGCTATGTCATAGGATAAATTCCCATTTGTTGTGTCAATGGGACAAGATCCACTACACTCAGTTTCAGTAGATTATAATTTTTCCACTATTAATCTATGCCAGGGATCCCTACATTTATAAGGGTTATGCACCATTTACATCTCTCCCAAGGAATAATACATCTTCTTCGACTCTGTATAGATATTTATTGAAGGATTTATCATTTTATAAGTTCAATGGTCTCTTTAATAGTTTAAACTCATGGAAGTATGATATAGATCAGAATAGTTTTTTGGAAAAAAATGCATCCATGATTCTAACGTGGAAAATACCTTATGTCCCTCTTCACTATTATTCTAACTATCCCAAGAAAAATAAGATCACCTCCTTGTAAAAAATTTATCCACATTGCTTAAAATATATATAGAAATGTACTCTCAATGTACGGGGTGTTTCAATTTATTCACATTGAACACAAAATAAGTAATAAACACCAGTTGATAATAAAATAATATAGAAATTATCCTTAATTGGATTTATCTTTAACCACAAAGTATATACTTATTTATCCTCCTCTCCTCTTAGAAAACTATATTTTCAATCATATATTCCTTATAATTCATATTATTCTAGAATATTACATAGATTAATGGAGTGATTCCTCATTATATTTTTGGATCCATCATTTCTATAGAAACTTGATATTCAATATTTCTACACAAAAGTTTTTATAACTATTTTTTTAAATTTTTAAAAATTCTACCAAGTATCCAATACCACATCAATGGTTTTAATTGATTCTATTCCTAAAATTTACTATGACTATATCATGTATACTACTAAATTAAATTTGTTCAATGGGATCCAAATGGGGCAATTATATATCTGATAATTTATTACATTTTTTTTAATTTTCGAATTGATGATAAAGACTTATGATATTCTTGAAATAATGAAATTATTGAATGATTATCCTAATTGAGGAAAGATCTATCAAATCATCCCCCATCTTATGTCATGATGTACTATAACATGCTGTGATATTTATTCATCATCAAAATCCACAAAATATGGGGACATCTTAATTATAACTGTAAGATAATCATATAACAATCTATTAAATTATCCTTCAACTATTTTTTAGTGTTTTTATACATTCTTCATAGAAAAAAGTCATACATCCTAACAAATCATGATTTTTTTATCTCTGTAAAAAATATCCCAAGAGGGAATAATCACCTTATTAGAGGATGGTCATTTTTAGGTCACTCTATAATATGAAATGTTATACGTGTTGCGATGTGAACCTCACTACTAGTGACACACAAAAATTTCACATCCAAGAATTATTTCATGTAATTAACTAGAAATTATAATTTGAATTTATTTCTATTGTAGTGGATCATCCCATGTGATGTATTCATCATATCCCTAAAAAAACATTTCTTATCTCCAAATAAACTCACTTCATCTTTTATTATTATTTATGCCAAATTTGATGATAGTTTTACAGTTATGTAACCATTGTTTTACTCAAACAAGTGATCGATTTTGTTTTAATATCATCATTAATGGTGGATCATTCTTCCATAACTCTAGATAACTCTTACCTATAAGTATATTTAATCATATTTAACATGTAAATTTTCTAATTTAATATTACATATGTGGAAGAAACCCCACGTAATTCATACTCACTTAATTTATCATATAAAAAATTCCTTTTATAGATCATTTATTTTCCAGGTTAGTCATATACATTCATTATTTAATTTTCCACCAAAATCATCTTTTCAAGATAAACATCATCCTAGAATGATGTTTTCTTATTCATGTAAACACCTTCATTATTCATTACATGAATTCATATAATATGAAACTACTTATATTTCTATAATATGGATAATTAGAAAATTTTATTCCCATTATACAATCAATAAATTATAGATTTACTCTCACACAATATTTCAAGATTTCAACTCAAGGCTACTACATACCAATATTTATATTTTAAATAATGAAATTTTATGGGGAATATACATTAATATATCTATATCTCCATTATACTATTTCTACTACTTCTTCACTATACATTTAATTTTTATTCCCATCCTCAACGTCCAAACTATACAAAATCATACAAAATTCAGCATGTTGGGTTCCCATGACTTGTAATTACCTCAATATTTTTACATGAATCAACAAATATATATGTCAAACTATTTCTTTCAAACATTCAATATCAAAAAATCCAAAAAATATTATTAAAAAATCCAATACATAGCCTCTTTCATAAAAATTCTACCCCTTTTTATTTTTTAGAAATACTTTCATAAAACCCAAATCACTATCTAACATCAAATTATTTGATGAAATATAAGTATTTATGTTTAATTATTCTCTCTCATTTATTTATTCAAAAATTCAACAGATTTTTAATACGAATCCAACTCTATATCCAATAATTTCATTGTGGTATCTTCATCAGCTTCACCCCTTATCCCTTTATCAACACAACCCCTTGTACAATAGTTTATATTGAGTTCAATTCCTAATCCTCTGGGATCCATCACATATATTCATACTAGCTAAAATAAATTATTTAGAGAGACTAATATTATTCATTGATATGTACTCAAAATAACTATCAATTTCTAAGATAATAACCACATTCTAAACCTTTTTCATTGTAACTCTCCCTTTGGGAAAAAATTTCCACATAAAATATTTTAACATAACATGTTTGAAACCATGACATTAATGTTATCCCAACCATTATAATGTTATATTTGGAACATTGTTTCTCTTTGAACATCTTAAAAATAAAATTTAGCTCCATTTATTCATTAGAATCATTATGATCAGTTAACCACTTACTGATACCTCTTTTTCTTCCAAAAATATAATTTTTATCATTCATAGTATTCTAAATTCATGTTATATAATATAAATATATATCAATATTTTGGAAATATATAGGTATTTTTCATCACATGGAAACAATTTTAACCCCTGAGTGGAAACACTTGATGGAAAGAATTTAAAAATATCAAAAGGGAAGTTACATCTCAGAAAAGGGTCATCATCCAATCATCTCAACCTATTGGTTCAAAAAACAATATAGTAAAAAAGGAAATGTGTATGCTACATTAATAATGATCAATTTAATCAAATATTGGCATGATTACTATAAAACATGAACTATTAGCTTTTCCCATGAATCTCCATGTTAACTCAATCCCAGATAGTCATTACCATCAATATATCATCAATGAGGAATAAAGTGTTTGGATTATACCATATGTTATACTAATTGATACAACTTGATGTACCTTATATTCCATAACGAAATTGTACATCCTCTATTTTATATATAAAAATAAGCTATTTATATATCTTATGCATAGATCCTTGAGTTATGACATGACTCATACTGATTTAGTGTTTTTGTTGGGGATTATACCTATGGAGGATGACCATTTGAAGGTTGTATTGTTAAAATGATGTATAGTATTCAAGGATAGAGGCGCATGTTGGGATAAGGCTTATATATAAGGAGGATTATCATTTTAAGGTTGTATGTTGAAAAGGAAGGGTATTATACAATGATAAGGACCAATATTTGGTTGGAGTGTATAGATGTAATGATTTGAAACAGTTTTGGATCATTCAGATGTTATGGTCACTACTAAGCTCTATTCCCACATGAGTCATTCCTAGTATAAGAAAAAACATGATGTGGTACATTTTGAAAACAACACAATCTAATTTGTCTTCTAGTTTATGAGGGAGGGACTATAGAATTAGAAGAAGGGTATATTGTACACTATATAGTCAAGGATGACAGTTCATATAGATATACCCTATGGGTATGGATAAAGAGGGGGGAATGAATAAAAGAGAGGTCTTCGAAGTAAGGACAATGGATTAGTCTAGGAAGGATTTCCTAATGATTGGTTCATGTGTAATATAGGAGGATATGATATTACAACTCATAGGGAAAGGAAAAAAAGATCCTCTCCCTCCCATCTGGGATTAAGAGGTCACTGGTCTTAGGAACGATAAAGGATGGACATGGTTCTAGACCACACATCCAAGACTAGGAAATCCCTAACACTATTCCCAATGTCGGGTTCCTAGTGACTGATGAGATTCATATCTACATACACCCATATGAACCTACCCATCAAGAAATACAAGTGAGGGATACCACTAATCTATATAATTCATATTTTAATGTGAGTCATGCAGATGGGTCTCTTTCCATGATTTTTCAGTTTTTAAGTCTTTAGTGTGGGCTAAAATTTGGTTCCACTTGATGGGGGATCTAAAGGAAGAGTGGACTTACCATTGGTTTTTGGAAAGATATTTTGGGAGGTGGCTCATGTTTGTTAAGGCTATGTGATTTAGGGAGGAATCATATAGGGTTGATCTTGGGGATATTGAAGGTCTTTACATATGTAATCATGTTTGGGATAATTGTGTCATGGCGACTGACTGGCTTGGAAACAACACTAGTGGTAGGCCTTGCTCTATGCTCCAAGGTTCACCTCAGGTGTTCCCAAGAGGATCACATGCAGGTCCAAGGATTTTATCTACGACTTCATTTTATAGCTTGTTAACTAGGGGGAAGGGGTCCCCATGCTCATTTTTTGAATTTTATACCCAAGAAGGACTTTAATTAAACTATCACTTTTAACTCACTCTTCACAATGATTTGGGAGAGTTATATAAATTTTTTTTGAGGTAATTGGAGGACTAGGGTGGTCATAGAATAAAGTCTTCATAAAGATTTTTCATCATTCATATTTTGGCCTATATTATAATTTATTGGCCCAAATAATATCTTGAGTAAGAGGTTTTCCAATACAGATCTATCATGAAGGATAATTTGTTGGTTTGTATTGTAATCTAATGTGTGGTTATGTACTAGGTTGTGCTTCTAGGTGACTCAACTTTCTAGACCTACATAGCATCGTTTGTTTTAAAGGCCAACCATATGTGCTGATGCTATTCTAGTGGGGATCATTTCGAGGGTAGTTAGAAATATGGGCGACCCTTGTTAGTTTTGATTCTCCTATTTTCTTCTCTCAGAGGAACTTTCCTTTAATATCTTTTCATAAATGTGACAAAGGAGTGTCAACACCCCCACTAGGATTGGATCTGATCGAATTTAGAGGTTCTGATCCAAAGTTAAATATATGGAATGGTCTTGGGGGTTATAGAGGTAATCCTCCCATGTTATCTATGTAATCAGTTTTAATAATCGGGGCACACATAGACCCCCGCCCCCAACAGGGGCTCCCATATATATAAATTGATCCTAATTTCTCATATGGTACTCTTCCAACATTCATATGTTTTTTTCTAATGGAAAGGTCACTCTGATTAACTATAGTCAAAAAGGAAATTGGTCGACATCCCATCACTAAAGTATAGCCTAACTGACACCCCACTCAGAACTGATGACTAAAATCTTAATCCTATAGAGTTATCCCATTGCTAAGAGATGTGGGAGAATGATATGGTGGTTGAATATATAGAGAAACCACTAATTCTAGTTTTGATTATGAATGTTCTATCCTCCCTAAATTGTAAAATAAGGAATGATATAGAATGAAGTCATCATCTAAGTGTATCTCAAGTAATGGTAAGTCCTCACGACACCATTTCGTTCTAATCTATCCATAAAAATGTTTAATCTAGTATATGGTTGTATAATCTTCCTCCATATCCTCTTGTAAGAGTCTTGATGATGATCCTTAGAGAAATGAATATGATGTTATGAAAAAATTGAAATATTTTTTGGTGAGTTAGCTAATTTTGTAAGATAATTTTTAAGGGTTATGGCCTCATTATCTACTCCTTTCACTATATAATGAAACGAAGATTCATGTAATTTCATGTGTACATCATAAGGTGTTATATTACAATGAGATTCTTTTATTCCTTTTGATATTTCATATGTGTCTCATATATTTCAGGACCCTATGATGACTAGTGATGACTATGATGTTATCTTTGATGGAGCTACTCAATGTCTAATGTAGTAGGAGGGTTATACATTGGGTCCCAAGCCTAATGATTCAGGTGTCCCGATGGCTGATACTACCATGGGTCTTAGGGAATTAATACATTCCATGAGAATTAATGACATGGAATTTTAATACATTCTTAAATATATTAATATTCCCAAATATTTGGAAGAGTTTAATGAATTTAATAAATAATTTAATGGATGTGAGACATAATTTTTATGAAACCAAATTTTATGTCTGAAATTTCAATGATAACATTTGGAATCCTGAAATGTTATTGATGGAGAGTGTTGTAGTGATGACGAGTAAAAAAATAAATGGTCATCTATCTTCCACTAATGAGGGAGATCCATGTCAAGGGGATCATAAAGTATGAAATTTTTATAATCATCCCTTAGATATCTCCTAGTAGACTCATGAGAAATCCCCTCATCAAGAGATTATGGATCACACCACTGTAATTGGGAATATTAGTGAGAAATCATCATAACCCTCTTATCCATTAAGGAGTGAGGTCCAGAAAATACATTAATTCTCCCTTTATTTAACCATTTTTATCATTTTTAGGATAATGATAAGTCTTATCCATTTTGTAGTGACATTAACATAAATGTTTGTGTCTAATTCGGGAGATTTCATTCCAATTCAAGCAACATAAAAAATCAATGTTGATACTTTCCCAAAGGTAGTAGGGAAGGGATTCTAATTGATTAAACTTATCCCAAAATACATATATCCATTTAACCATAGTTTTGAGTTATAATTGGAGACACTAATTGTCCATCATACCACACATCATACCATCTAGTATGAAACTATGAATATAATCTTTGCGATTATTCTAGATGAACTACCTTCACGACTTTATCATCTTTCCTGCTTGTTTAGAATATTGGGATATGGAGGATTTGATTACCATATAATGCATACCACCGTGAAGAGATACTTCTCCAAAATGATGTAGAACATGATCTAAAATAGTAACTCATTAATGAAATGACACTCATTAACACTGATGATCTCATATATAAATTTTCCTCAGGAGAGGTAAACTATGAAAAGAAATTGGTGGAATGTAGGCAACATATTGGTTGTAAATCCCTATAAATATCACAACTTCAGTAATAAATGGATTTCACCCAAGGGGATCCTGAAAAAAATCATCATTTTCGTTAGGGATCTAAAACTAAGGGTTCAACATTCATTGTGATGACAACATAAAAACTTCAACCGGTCAAGGAGACCAAGGTTTTTCAGCTGGCCAAGCATTGGAAGGCTATTTGAAAGAGATTATGAGTTCTTCCAATAAATAAAGGGTTATATTGATGGTCTTCAAAAATATAAGATATATAGACTCAAACTTGTGGATTCTCCTATAATTTATTTTCCCCATAAATGAAAATGATTTTTTTCGAATCATCTATGTCATCATCCCCATTTTCCTTTTTGATTATGAGAAAACATTGTAACTATTTTTATAATAAATATTTAATTTTGTCAATGAAATTTAACCACGACGGTATGTATGGGAATATTCTCTTATTTTTTCAATTCCCTTGGTAGTATACTGTGTGGATAGACGTTCACTATAGTAACAGAGAATACCCTACAAAAATTGGGTATTTCTGTCATTTCCCTATTTTCATCCTATGTCTATTATGAAAATAATTAGTGGGCAAGACTTGGATTTTTATTAGGTCAGACATTTTAGTTTTTAATCCTAACATGGTTTGTGCATTTTACTTTATATAGCTTTAATTTTTTCATAAATTATGCTGATTGAATGTCTGGAAGGCTTAGACATGACTTTTAACCATGGTTCACTTTTGTGAGTATTCAACCTTGTGATTATTGTGTCTATTATTATAGATAGTATAAAGTCTTTTAAACTATAATAACGTGACTATTTAATTTGGTTTAATACTTTAGACTTTGAGTTTGGGAATGATTTCCTAAAAAGGCATGTTAGCGGAAAACTTTTTGAGATTCATCAAATACCCCAAGGGGAATATTGAGTCATGATTTCATGATTTATGAATGTTAAACATGATGTGATACAAGAATGTAAAATATACCATAAAACTAGATTGAATGATTTTTTCCAAAATTATTTTCATGGATTATAGGAATAGAGGAAATCTCTCCCAAGGATGAATATGTTGTCAGTTGATAAAACCTTTTATGTAAGATTTATAAAAATCCAACTGGGGCCTGTTACTATATAGTCAAACAACATCATCATTTGGATGATATTTTGTTTTTGTGGATGATTTTTGAATATCAAAATGGGGTATGTCACTACACATAAATCTAATACTATCCTTTGAAATTTTTAATCTCTATTGTAGGGAGTTGGTAAATATTTTATGAATGAAATGTCTCAAGACCATACAAGGATTTTTTTGGAATGAGTGGTGCCTCATGTTAAGAGAGAATCTTTATTGGTATTTTCCATGAATGGAAAAAAAATTCTATATAAATTTTTCTTCTATAAATGAGGTTATATTTTATTAAATGGCTAATTTTGGGAAGATGTACCCATTATGAAAAGGGTTGATGCATGATGCAATTTAATGTCGTGAAACTAAGACATGGACCATGTATTTTGTTGTCTTATTTACAGGGTGTGGTTGTATAGTTTAATAATTTTTGAGTAGTTTAATATTTTTTTAGTTTAGTGTAATAAAATATGGATATTTTAATTCTATAATTTAGGTTTCTTTAGCTCTAATACAAAGTTTAATTATTATCCCTTTCATAGTAATTTGTCTAGTAATGTGTGATATTTTTAAGGTATGAAGGGGAATGTTATAATATGTAATCTGAAGTGATATGGAAACGAATAGTGATATGTGGTAAAGGGATTATAGTGAGAGAGGAGGTCTCTCTTGAGGGTGAATGTACCATTGTCAAAAACCCCATTTTGTGGGTGAATTCAAGCAAAACCTAATTGGACATGTTAATACGTATCCAAACAGCATTATCATATGGCTCATATTCTCATTAAGTGGGAAACTTATGAAAATACAGTTGTGGTGTGTTAATTGGTATAGATACAATGGTGTTATTATTAATTACAACATTAAATTATCAATAGTTAAAGGATTTTTATGAAGATTCATAATTCCCTGGAAGTAAAGATTTGTTTTTGGAAGGAATTTACTTGAATACGGAAGTAATATTTCTTATAAAAATTTCCCATAAATGGAGGGAATGGTTTCCTACATATGTATAACCCAAACACTAGAAAATAGTTATTAATAGAGTATGGTCCTAAAAAAAAGGGTCCAAGCATTTCTATGTATCTCTTTTGAGTGATAATGAATCCATAAAAGTTCTATAGAACCATGCATTTTGTAGTAATACTTTCAGGACATATCATGCATTTTAACATCATTAAACAAGGATGATATGGTTTTAGTAGTTTTAGATTATATTACTAGGACCATTTAATTATGGATATATTGAATAATATGATGCCTGTAAGTTTATGTTTGCATTGAAATATTTCATATATGAGGGAGGAAATTGTAATCCAAGACCATGTTGTTTCTATGATTAGGATAAGTGACATTGTAAATGATTGAAAGGTTTGACCATAGACCATGGTTGAATATCAGGCTTCTATATGATTTTATTAAGGATTATGGAGGTAGAAGAGTCTTCTCATAATGATGGATGTGATGTTGGTTGGAAACCATATTTTGTGGTATATTTTGTTAATGTGAACTAGGTCATGTTATTTCATAGTAATGTATAGGAATCATCTAACTAACATGTCATTTTTGGTGGGAATCTTATTAAAATAATACTGTGTTGTGTTATGTAATAGTCATTTAAAGGATTTCTTAGGTATTAGATATTCTAGAACTAGTAGCTATAGAATTATTATGATGATAGAAAAGTATCAAATACTAGAAGTATGATGTAGGGGGGGGGAATACATTTGAGCCCAAATGATGAAATTTTCCTAATATTTTCCCTGAATTAATGAGTCCCTCATATAAATTTGACATACATGTAGGATGGTACATCTCTTTTTCCTTGATGGACCCCTAAATATTGGAACCCAAATTAAGAGCTACTACAATAATCATTGTATTTATCTAGGATGAAATTTTTTTTCCCAATGGATAAGATGAGAACTTGATGTCTAGGCATCACTATATATCTCATTGGAATATTAATCAATCCACACATAGTTCTGTGGAACTATGTAGTTTAATTTTATGAAGTAGGGTCATCATCCATGTAGTTTAATTTCATGTATAAATGATGAAGGTGAATCGATGTGAAAATAGAATATTATTAATACTCTAGGGTTTAGGACCTTTACATCACTACATATATTGTTGGAGGATGAATCATGAAACATGTAGTTCAAGAAAATATTCACCATTATAATTGAATTTACATTCAGAGAAATTGTTTTTATTTATAAGGGATAATTAATGGGATGAGAACCCATATTCGATCCTCTTATAATGATTTTGATCACACAACGGGGAGGGGAATTTCCATTTAATACAGATGGACCGAGAAGTATTATCCGAGAGTCATTACATATCTCATGGGAAAAATAATCAACCCAGACACTATTCTTTTGGAAGAATGTAGTTTAAAGTCATGTGGTGAATACATATGGTGTTTCTTTTTCTGGTATTACATCTATGACCCTAGTAACCCTATTGTGAATTGACATTCATTACTCATGTAGGGAAATTTTTACCAATACTATTAATCTCAAATAATCTTTTCTCGATATGAGAAACAAGGAGGTGAATAGGTTTCTTTCAACAAACAAAGGAAAATTAGTTAACGATGGGGGAATCTAGATTTTGGGATCGATGTACCAGGATATTAAAACTAGGTGTCACCACATATTACATTGAAATGAAAATCAATCCTGACGTAGTTCCAAACAATCTTACCATCAAATTAGTCTGATTCTACCATATTATTTAATATCATGTTCTATGTACATAAGTGACTTGACATGAAAACGGAACATTGTGGATAGACCCATGAAAAGAGGCCATGACATCACTACATATCCTATAATAAAAGGAATCAAGATACACTTATTTATTGATAATACTTCCTCACATCAATTTGGTTTTGATGCATGGAAAAGGGGAATTTGTTATTATTTAGGATGATGTACAGGTCCAAGACAGAATGTCTTTTATTTATTGATTATTTCTTTGAGATGATAATCATGCCACATATAGTTTTAAAATAGATATGGGATAAGTGAAAAATAGTGAAAATTGAAACATGCTCAACCACCGATTGAAATGCTAGTAAATTTTTACATTTTTCCATAGGGATTTAAAAAATTTAGTTTTATACCCCGTGGTAAGTACTTTTTAGTGAGGTTGTAGTTTTAGGTCATACAACTAGGATTTTATGTCATTTAGTTTAGTATTGTGTGACAAGTACGATGATGCTATACATTTTAATGTTGTGCAACAGGAATGAGTGACTTCTTTATGAGAAATAATTTTTAATGAAAATCCTTATATTGATAGGGAATGTGAAATTATCTCCATTAAAAAATCAATGGATAAGATTCATTAGAGTATAAATTTTGTATATAATAAGGACCATCCCACATTGACTCATGTTTTGGAGGTTTATTCACTGATATCATTATAGCCCCGAGGTCTAGTATCAATTCTCATTAGAAGAATAAATGGTGGTGGTATTCTAGTAAAGAAACTCGTGTTATCCGTTTTTTGATGATGATTCATGTGATGTATGGTATGTAATATTTTCTCATCAAGAATCCTTAAGTTGTCTTGCTACATTTGATAAAACCCTTCTTCAAATTTTTTTATAATATATGAAAACAAAAAGTGAGAGTAATTGGACCTTAATGGGTAGTACTTCTTCTATCTTTTAAACTAACGAATATGGTGTTTATCACATGGTGGTATGGGTTGTAGTTCGGTTATCCTATAACACATGAAGGATCATATTAGGAGAATATATTTTATCATTTTACACTATTTTATGGAGTATATTCGACAAGGTCTTTTTGCTGGCCTCTATCTATCCATTATATGTTGTATGAAAGTGGGAAAAATAGTAGGATTTTATTTAGTACTCCTAATATTTATATTATAACTTGGAATAATAGAATTTGGAGCCATTATCTATCAGTATTGGTTGAGGGACACCAAATCTGGTAGTGATTTTTTCTTTCTAGATTATAAATAACCTTTAGGACACATCTTCATTGATGGATAATTTCTTATCCCATATGGGGAATAAATTAGTAACAGCTTGGTTGTACTTTAATTTCATTTAAGTGGAAAGAGGATATGATCCTATGAAATAGATTCCCTATATTAAAAATTAATATGATTATTTAGATGTTTACAAAATCTATGGGGATTAATGAATTATGCTGGGATACACCGGGCTGGAATGAATCTATTTGTAATTTTTTTACCAATCACGCCTCACAGTGGGTTGGTAGTAACAAAGCCTCCAGATTGGATGAGAAATGTTGAACCATAATATATGGGATCTATAGGCTTTAGTGTGTACTTATTTCTTGGATGTGATTTTATCCTATCAATCATTACACCTAAGATGGACCCCATTAATGCCTCGCTTACATAAGACAGTTTTATGATTCGTGTCATCTTATAGAGCAATGTAATTTAATTATATTTTAAGTTACTCTGCCCCATATATACCCAATGGGAATAATAAATTTATATATTATTCCATGAGGGGTATCATGAACCCAGTGATATGACCATATGGTTTTGGGTAGAACTGATTTCTTCGATCTCATCGATGTAGACCCATTTAAAAGGAGATACCATTCGATGATGCAGAGGGATGGCAATCATTTCAACCTTTATTGGATCCTAAAAATCAATATCAACATTATACAGTGAATATTATTAGGAATTCTATGATCATGAAATGTTATTCAATGTTGTATTTGAGGGTTACTCATCCATTAATTTCAGATATAGTCAAGACGGGTTATTATCTCCACTTTTCTATTATCATAATTCTTATTGATCTATTTTATTACCAACTATGAATTGACTTTAACCGCTAAGTGTCTTAGTATTATACAATGAGCTTGTTCTGGTCCTGAAATAAGGGTATGATATTCTACCTCATTTTATACAACCCTCTAAAAATAGTAATTGGTATTGTAAAACTGCCTTTATTGGAGTTATAAGAAAGGCCACTAAGTTGACTTTGTTTTGCTTATGGTTTTTCCATTATATTCCCTACTGGACATTTGGATGCATCATCAAAAAAAATTCCCACATTTGAAGACACCATGAATAGATAATATCAAATTATCTGAATATTCCAAACATAATTATATTTTTCTAGGTATGGTTGTTCTATGAAATAATCTTCCAATTTCTGGCCCCTCACTACTTTCTGACGTAAGAAATATTTGTGAAAATACTATAGGTTAACATTCCACCACAAATAATGTCTTATCGACATAGTATAGATAAGGATATTTTTGAGTATATTATTGTATGAGAACATATGGAACTCATGGTGTTATATGTAGTGACTCAGTTTTTGAACCATAAAGATTGATGAAATGAAACTCTTCTTAATATATGTATAATGAGTCTCAACATCAAGCATGATTAGACTGAGATATTAAAGGAATTTTTTATAATCATTATTTTTTATGGGTAGGGTACCTAGTAACCTTTGTAAAGTTATCATAAACCAAATGAGTGGATTCTCATAAAATTATGGTATCAATACCATCGATATCCAGAGGTATTTATTGGGACTCTTAAATTATTCCAGGAAGTTATCAGTCCACTAATATGTAGTATCCTTCTTCATCAACCTAGTGAAGGATGAAAATTTTCAATAATATTGGTTATAAATCATCTAATGTAGACTAAGTGTCCTTTATGTTATCTCAACTATTTATGGTCTTGAGTATGTGACATGATAAGGATATCCTTTTCTATATCATATTTGACTTAAATGTCTAGATGGCATAACATTAGGCCGATAAATTTCTCCTAGTTATTCCAAAATCACTCTTCCATGGGTACATCTTCAAGATTTTATATATTAGTTTATTGAATATTGTCTCAAGATTAGCCAAGTGATCAGAATGAATTCAAGAGATAATAACCTAATATTCAAAAAAGAATTCAACAAAAATTCTGTATTTTGTGTTTTTTATGCGATGCTTGGATTTTTTGTATGTAGAGTTGAAATTTTCAAGCCAAATAACATCAAATGATAGAAACATACTCTTGTAAGTCGCCTGATGGGGGTGTATTATTCATATTCTAGAATAGTGAAAATTTGGTTGTACCATAAATTTTCATCCTGGAAAGAGTGGTACTGATAACTATCTATTTCATCAATTGATAGCTCTTTTATTGGAACTAGAACTTCATCATTCAGACCGTGGTGGTCGGCATATCTGAAGTTGATGTAGACCTATGTTTTACCATTATTCTTCATTACTGGTATGATTACGGACATCTATTTTAGATATTGAACATCCCAAAAAAAAATTTAACAAGATAATCTTATCTACATTAACTTCAATTTTAGATTATTGAGTCTATTTTTTCCTTCAAACTTCCTTTTTATATACCCATTAGTTTCAGGATAGGGAAAATTGGTGAGTGGCCACCTCATGATCAAGGTATAATAGTTCTATGTAATTTCTATAGAACACATCCTGATTTTTCATCATGAAGGAGGTTTTTATCTATTGTTTTACATAATACATGGAAACACTAATTATGAGGGATGTGGATCATATTTGGTACCATGAGTTATTTCTTTGAGTTTTTCAACAGTGGTATAAACACATTCCTTAAATACTGGAGGGGAATACCTATAGACTTCCTCCTCTTCCACATCCTATTAATTTTACTACTACTTAATCTATTTGATGTTCTCCAAAGAATTAGGTGATGAATAAGACTTCTCATATCTAGGGTAGTATTCAACTTTTTGATAATCAGAAGGCGAGGCATGATTTTGTTTATTCGATCGATGACATGAGGCCTTTTTGAACCTTTCAAGGGATGGTAAGGTATAGTGATTGATCATCTTAATTTTCTATCAATGGAATACAAATTTCATTGAACCAAATTATGATATGAGGAATTTTTTATGTTCAAGGGGTTGAATGAAGGAATTTACACAAAGACTTTTTTCATAGCCTGTAGAGTCGATGACTTCTCCAATGTGGCTGATATCTATTTTCATAACATATATCATGGAATTTTTGTAATATATGTTTGAACATATACCAATATACTCAATATGAATTATAGGAGGCATGTACCATTCATAGAACTACTTGAATTGATTAACGACGGTAATTTATGGACCATTTGGAGAATTTATTCATGTATCACAATCAATCATATTTTTCATATCTTCCCTATGATAAAAATATTGAATCAATGTATTGTGATTTGTTTTATATGAAATGGAAATTTTCACACCAAAAATTCCCAATTTTTACAATTAATGTAATATTTTTGGCATTGGTGGGATGGTAAGTGAATAGGTGCATGAGGATATAACCAAGTCCCTCCTAAAAAAGGTTTCATGCTATATATTGATGAAGAACCAATGATTATGACTCAAATAAGAGGTCATCAAACTAATTATTTTGATTTATTTCACCAAGAGGCTTCTACACACTCTTATTATAACCCTATAACATTATAGAGGATCGGGAAATGTGGGATGCTTCATAACCTTGATTATTAAGTGGTCAAATCTGAATTAGGTTGACTATTGATATGTTTTCAATGAAGACTTGTTGAAATATTTTTTTTATTTTTCCATATAAATAAAAAATTATGAGCCCTTATATTATGAAATTTTTTCCTACCCAGGAAAGAGTTGATGATGTGTAATTCCAATGAATATTTCTCTGGATGATATACTTTGGTAGTAGATAATTCAACATTAAATTCTTTGTGGATTGAAAATTCATCTTTATGTGATTCCTGAAGGTCTCTAGATAGACCAAAGGCATTAAAGATAGAAAACTTGACAACTCCATGGATAAATTTTTTAATATTCCATACCTATGGTCCAAGGTTCTATTCGTGCCAATATGAGGATACATTTTTAAGGAACATTAGGAACTGATGTACTTGATTTTTTTGGGTACTCCCAGGAACAGGATCTGAAGAAAATTCAATCCTTAGTGGATTAGGTCGACTAAGCCTATGTTCACATAGAGGATGATTGGGAAGTGGTGTTGTCTGTAGTTGATATTCAATAATGATCAATTCATGGAAACGTTTGAGAATTTTGGGGGAATATTCTTTCTTATTATGAGTCACTGGTAAGCTCTCCCATGTGTTTTGACCATTCAGAGGGTCCAAGCTGGAATGCGGTCAGAATATTAACTTTAGGTATGGTATATTATTCTCCAATATCTTGAGATATGGATATCTCTTCACTGAATTCCACAATTGGATATTGGGAATTAGGGTTCATAGTCACACTAATAATCTAACAAGTAATAAATTAATTGAATAATATTTATGGAACTGAAGATCTACTACTCATCAGATGGGGCCTCCTTCTACAGGATCCACACTTGTTGTTCTGTTTGGTGTGGACGTTATCAAGCTTATATGACTATAGGCATGATGTATGAGAAATCCAAAACCAACTTCATCATTTATATAGGCTCATCATACTATTATTAATTCCCACTCCTTCATCAATGTCGTTTCATGGAAGACCATCATTCTAAATAATGTATTCACAATGGAGTTAGTTGTCCCCTTACCGAAGCATCAAGGGCATAGCTAGATGTTTCAACTATTCTCTGAGAATAAAATTATTCTAGATAATCAAATATCATTCCATCCCATAACAAAAGTTATTTGTACCCTTGATTTAACATTTTTATGTTCATTCTTGTCCCCCATATTGGTGGAAGAAACACATTCAACTTATTTATGTGGATTCTACAACATTATATTCCCAAAGTCCAACATCTTATACAAGATGTACTTCAAAACAAAACATTCCAAGTTGATGTTCCCCAATGATCTATGAAATGGGTAATATCTTGGAATATCATCATGACCATCCTAGTTTCCCATATTTGGATATGAAAACATGGTCTTTTTTCTCCATATATGAGATGGAGTAGCACAGGATTTAGTCATTTTTAAAAGTGGAAACATTTTTCCGCATCAACTCATACTTCTTGACCTCGTATACATTTTTTTCCTAATAATAAAGGCATTTTGTATTATTATCAAGATGGTGTACCATGAGATATAGAATGGGATTTTTATCTAGGGGGTATAGGGGTGGAATAACAATAATAATGGAATCCTATGATTTCAAAATCCTCTTACCTTGATCTGATATAATTAATCAATACATTGCACTGATACGTATTATGGAGTCATCCATTATTTGTGAAATTGTGGGAAGATCGCTAAACCAACCTATAAAATACATAGAGATGAGTGGTGGGGACAACATGTACTCAAAATTCCCTATAAATATATACAAAAAACATTTTTGGGGAATCTATAGGCTTAATGAGTAGGTCTAAATGTTCCGCTAAGTAATGAAAAATGTGTTGCTCTCTTTGAACAACTATTTTTTTAGAGGTTAAGTACTATTTTCCTCCAGAATTTCAAGATGAATTCGAATAGAAACATTATATAGATATCTTCTCACACTATAATTGACTAAGATAACAAACATGGGAACCTAATAAAGGATTAACCCTATAGTTTTTTCTTGAAGAATATACATTTAACTTCTTCTAATTGTGTGATGTTCCCATCATGGTTTCATAGAAAGACAATAAATGTGTCAATCCTATACTAGATCCCACAAATCATTGAATATTGGATAATTAGGGATCCAAATTTTTGGGGGTGGGTAGAGTCAGATCAATCCATTCTATCTTATGATTGGTTTCCACTTATTCTAGAAAAATCCATTCTTATATATCTTCTATTCATGTGGTTTGAGGCATAATAGTGTTTATGAGGCCTTGAAGAATGTGCATCTGAGAAGGATATTGAACAATAAAAGTAGTAAGTATCTCCAACTACGATGTCCCTGTTAAAATATATCATCGTTAACCTATATGGGAAAGACAATAAGTATGTGCATGGACATGTTTTGGTTGTTTACCAAAGGTATTGAACATATTATTTGCTTTTGTGTGATCTAAATATAATGGTTACCAATACACCATGTTATCATATGTTCTATCTTGGCTGATGCTTCCATAAACTAGTTTTTCATTGAGTTTTATTAATTCTTTCATCTCTTCCACCTTCTAAGATAAATTTACTCATGTATAGGACATTAAACCTATTAAGTAGGTTTCTAAACCAAAATATTACATTATCCATATTACATGATGGATTTTGTATAAGGATGTAATGATGGAGTGGTTGTAGGAATTCCAAAATTAATAAAAAGATTTTAGTTTTGGGTATGAACTCCTCCTTCAATCAATTTTGTGTGTACCACATTATGAAATGAAACATCCAATTCTATCCCCTTTGTATTGTCCTCATGTTCTATAGGGTATTAAAAGGTGATATTGATGATGGTGCCCATTGTTTAATGGATTATAGGCATTTCATCTATATCTTTGTAGTACTTCCTTCTTTTGAACCATCCACTAGGTCTTTTTCTCTCTTTTATGGGTTTTCGTGGTGCCATTTTACATATGGTAATCATAATGGAATCTCTATAATTTTTAGTAATTTATGTTAACAATGATGATATATGATAATGGGGTGGGAGAAAACATGGAGTATTTGTTCTCCTACATTCCTCTTAATCAGGATAAAACTTTCTTACACTGAGGAAAATGTTATTAAGGTAAAAATTCCCCCATCCCTAAGGGATGGGGCAATTCCTATTCCATTTTCCCAACTCATCCATCTAGGTTTTTTGTTCTTGGTGGTTGTGTTAAAAAATATCCCAACCATGGGGTATGGGTTTCTCCTGGATTTTCATGGCTGTTATTTTAATGGATTTCTTCTTGAATCGGTGGAGTCATGTTTAGACATGATTTGGCTATATTATTTGTTTTTCAGATGAACTCCTTTCCCCCAAATACAACTTTCTTAGCTACTAATTGAGCTCCCTTATTTGGATAACATTATGCATATTTTAGGATTCTTGACTAAAAATTAATTAAATGGGTATCTTTAGAATTGAGAAAAATCAATGGGAGTCAGTTAGGGGCTATTTTTGTTGAGAATATCATCTGTTGTGAATAGGTTCCATTTGTTGAAACTATCCAAAATCTATGACATATAATAATGACATCTTTCATGGATTTTTCTAGTTGTGGAGTATTGTGAAATGAAACTCCATTTTTTCTACCAATCATTTGATATAAAAACTATAGGGTGTTATCTGTGGTTAGCTAACATATTTATTTTAATGCACTGAGACATGTACACTAAAGTGATCCTTAATATTCCTCATATTTTTGAAGCCATGCTTCTAGGGGAGAATACATCTTAATTTGGTATTTTATCTCTTAAATTACCATTATTTTTCATTGATACTAGTCAGAGTGTAATACCTTTTATCATAGTTTATGTAAATTATTCTGTGTATTACAGCTACTATAGTTAATGTAGTTTTCTAAAAAACCATCTAGAATGATGTATTGGGAAGTGGATATTGTTTAAAACATTAATGGTATTTCAAACATAGGCAATTATTTCATCATGTTATACATGTATTATTCATATTATTTTAGAGGCACCCCAACCTGGTCTGACCGAAGTGGACACATTCTATATAAGTTTATCATAAATGGGATGATTAGAATAGAATATCTTTTTCATATTGGAAGTAAAATAAACCAACGGAGGTTCATATAATTCCAGAATTTTTAGGATTTTATTTCACTTAGAAAGGATTTCACCATTCAATGATCAGGAATTATCCATGAATGGGACCATTTTCTCATGTGTATCATAGAAGGAGGGATTCACCATTATTAACATTTCAATGGTAGTACCCCATTTACAAAATTAATCTCTACTAGTAATAGAACTTTTTCATCAAAAGTCACTACAGGGATGGATACCATCCTGGCATGATATAAAACATCAATTAGAATTCCAGAATCATATTACATGTTTGAGGGACTTTCGGTTAGAAGTAATTTCTTATAATACCATATTACTATTTTATTTTTTAGCCACATGGAAGTATTTCATGACTCTCCTCGTAATATGGTTTCTAGAGATAGGTCATATTATGAACATGAATCAAGTCTTCTTAGTGATTATTGTAGAATGGACCTTCCAAATTACTGCTAATGTCACCATAATTTAGTAATGGGGGATTTTGATCCTAAAAATTCATAGATAAATATATGAGCTATTCAAGAAATCTATTATTAATTATAGAAGGATCAGATTCCAGCTCTTCATTTTCAATTCATCTCTAGTGAGGGACCATTTGGGTATCCCTCTGTGAGTGACTATGACTGTTTCCTGGGGAAACATTTATTCAAGTACGAAAGAATTTTTTGTTATCTACTGTGTTTCTTTTGGAATTTTCTAATATAAATTTTCAATCTAGGGAGGATTTTGGCCCTACCATTTAGTTAACATTGGAATCTGTTGATTACCTCTAGTAGGAATGTGGGTATGAACCTAATTTTCTTTTCCATATATGATGGAGGAGTTTTCCCCATGACCCTCCTATAATAAATCATAGGTGTGAATCTGCACCAAAGTGACATGTTAATGAGTCACAGTATTTATATTGAGGATGTTGTGTATCTACCCTTCTTCAATTGTTATCACAACTATGATATATTTTATGGACTGTAGATTGTGGGAAGGAATTTTCTCCTTCCATTTCATCATTTTCAAGATATTCCTGGTTACATTGGTTATTGTAATAGTGGTGTAATTATATTATAGGGCTCGAGGAGGGGGGTGTTTTTTCACTTTTCCTCCATTTCTTTCTAGTGGATGCTGATATTACTCAATGGTGGGGTAGAGATTCGGGCTTATTCCTTGTTTGTGGTCGAGAAATTCATACTAGCTTATATAAGAGTTTCTTAAAAATTATACTATAATTCTCAATAAGGGAGGGAATATTTTTGTGCCTTCTCATGTTTTCCTATCATATTTGACTGGAGGACATTCTTAGACTCTTCCATATGATGTTACTATAAGGCTTGGTTGGTGGATGAATGTATTTGTTCCTAATCATTTTCTGAAAAAAAAAATTGACTAGAGGGATTTGTTGAATGCTTCTAGATAGTTATTCAAGAAGGTTTGGATGATGTGGGAGGTCTTTCTTCCACAAACTTGTTTTTCATTGAATTTAATTGGTGGGATTATCTGGATGATTCCAAGAGATACTGCTGGCAGGTTTGATTAGTGAGGGTTTGTGTTTTATTTTACTCAAAAATTTCCACCAAATTTGATTGGTGGGATTCCCCATAGGGGACATAGTTGTTTCCATATTCTTTATATAATTTTCAATATTATTTTTAGGATGTCTTCTATGACGAGATGTGGATGAACATGGCCATTCTCTAGAGGATGGAACCCAAATCATATTAATGGTTCACTATAATGTGACATTGGTAGTCGTGATGACTAGAAATATCCACTAAAAGGACCCCTCTATCGTTAATGTGAGGTCTTCTATGGACAATTAGTATATATCCCTAAAATAAGGATGATATTTTTTCGTTGTTATTGTGGTAATATTTCAAAACAATTGTGAATGGTGATTGGTTCCAAATTCATCAAGACCACTTCTCATTGTTATGTAGATTATTGTTGGGGCTTTGTGAGCTGGAGGGTCTTTCACACAGATTATATGGTCAGGATGGTGGCATTCTAATGGTACTCAAATATCAATTCATTTGAGACCCAGTGTTGAAAATTCTTAGTTGTTAATGGTGTCCTTTTCAGAAATGAGGATCCAAATTAAATGATAGTTAGGGAATATTTCTATGAGAGAAAGTGTGATACCCTTTGGATCCAAGGGAGATATTTTCAAATGTTCTAAAAATATGTTTGAAAAAACATATTGTAAAATTCCATCAATGTAGGATCTCAATAAAAGAACACATACAAAATTTATTTTCTTGTTTTCCCCAATCATTTTGAGAGAAAAAGGGCCCCGATATGTGGGTTTCAAAATCATATTAGTGAATTATTCTTTTTGGGTTCGCCAATTTTTTATCCCCAAATTCCATGTGGGTTGGAATAAGATTGTTGGTGGTGGTAGGACAAACATCACATCATACACATATACCCATGTACAATTATTACAGTTTTCAATGTGGTCTCCTCATGGAATCAGAGACACGCAATGGTTCTCATATCATTGATAACTCATGGATCTTCTTTCCAATGGAAAATTCTCATTGGGGAATATGGAAAATGTTTATTAAGAACTCGAACTTGTCGATTGGATGGTAGGTCAGTCTCATAACCCCATTCAGCGGGCAATTGTTTCTTACCCCAAGAATCTTTCAAATATTAAATATAAGTTCAAAAACACTTCATTAATTCCCTTGTATGATAACGGAAAGACATAATTTAACAATCAATTATTAACTTGTACGGAATTTAGAATTGGTTTTTATCTATGGTTCTCCATCAAAGGTACACATTTATGAATCTGTTAGAGATTCTTTTGTCATTTTTTATTATGTAGATCATTTTGAACCACAATGTGGGCCACTATGGAGTGTATAAAAATCATGGGATAATAGATTTTTTATTTCAATATCAGAAACACTAGATGGTTCTCATACATATCACATATAATGGAATCAAAACCAACATATTTGGGTTTTTAGGTCCCATTATAATGGAGTACTTCTAAATATTTTTCTCAAAGGTTAATACAACCCTTTGAGGGGAAAAGGTATTTATTTCTAGTCATACATCACTTTGGATGATTCATTGATGTTTGGGTCCTAGAGGAATGTCTATGCTCATTGTAATTTACAGGTTTGTTTGGGGATTGTACTGATATATTATGAGCAGTTAAAGGTTGTAAGGTGAAATGGTTAGGTCTTTAACTGGGAATCATGTCCATGTTTGGCTGGGGATTACACTTGTAATTATTCCAATTGGTTTGGATATGGATGATTTCATTATCACCACAAACCTATAATGTCAGTTGAGTCATGTTATTTGTGAGAACAAAATCAGAAGTAGTAGATCTGGAAAACCACACAATCTTCATTGATCACTAGTGGATGAGGGAGGGTCAAAAAAGGAGAAGAATGAACTTTTAAATACACATATACTCTTATCATTGTACCCTGTATAGTCATGTATTACTACCAATCTAGATATGACCCATGAGTAAGGAGAAGGAGAGATGAATTAAGAAAGAGTGGTATTAATGAAAAGGATGAGGGTATTACTCTAGGTGGTTGCCTTAGTGATAATTCCTAGGGAAGCGAGGAGGATAATACACTAAACCTAAATGGGTATGGAATGTGTGATCCCCTACCACCCCACAGGGAACTAGAGGGCCCTATTATTAGAGGTGAAGAAGGAAAGAATTTTTCCTAGCCCTTACATATGAAATCGGTAAATACCTAACATTGTACCCAGGGTTGGGAACCTTGTCACTGATGTGATGGAAATATTTATTCACCCCATGGACCCTACCCATCAGGTAGGAAAAGTGTGGGTGTACTCTTACTAGTAGAATGCATATTTTATTCACTAATATATAACATGGTTTTAACAGTGATATAATTAGCTTTCTTCATCACTAGAAAATCCTTGATGACCTTAGCATGGTTAAAAGTCGATGACTTTTATCTGTTCTTAAAAATTACAGATAAATGGGAGATTTACCATCGCATATAAAAGCATCGATAAAGGTAATATTTACTAGTAATTTTCAATGAACTAATAAATGAACCAATTTATTAGCACTTTCATTTAGCACTAACAAAGAGAACATTTATTAGTGCTTTAAAACTGCTTATAAAATTATGATTTTTAAACACTTTTACCAGAGCTCATAAAATAATGATTTATCAGTGCTTTTTAATGCAATGATATAGATAGACATTATGATCTCATTTATAAGTGATAATAATGGAGTTATTTATTAGTTCATATAATAGTGCATATAAATGATAGATTTATCAGTACAGATAATAGTGCTGATAAAGGTGAAAACTACAGTGTGATGCAGCAGTACACTGTATCACTAAAGATAGGTTTATTGTACTACAAAAACACACTCCATTAGCATAAATGATAGAAAAAATTTAAAAAATAAGATACAAATACCCAATTTCAATGAAATAATATTTCTACCACAAATACATGAAAAAAACACTATTATATAGTATGTTAGTTGTTATTTGATTTAAAATGCATGTCACTTTTGAATAAAATAGATGAACAGGGGATTATTTTGGTTATCCTGTAAATCGAATTGAGGTCTTGCTTATCCTTATATGTCACAAATGACATGTGGATCGTTCTCCTATTGTACAATAAGAATCTGAATGAATTTTCTCAGTTTTGAGTATGTAACTTGTTTTTTTATTAACATTAATGTCAGTTTTAAATAAAAAAGATGATGTTGAAGTCATACCAGTCACACCGTTCATCAGATTGAGGTGAGGCTGAATGATAAACATCCCAAATGAATCCATCATTATTTCCCTAATGTATCAAAACAATCATAATGTGTTTTCTTGGACATAAGTATGTGAGTTTTTTTATTAAAATTAATGTCAGTTTTGAATAAAAATTCATACATGGATTCATACTGGTTAAACCATGTGTTTGATGGAGGTTCGGCATATCCTTACACATCATAAATTACATATGGATGTTTTCTCTAAATTACCCGTTCAATATGAATGTGTTTTTTTATTTATAAATATGTTAGTTGTTTTTTTTATTAAAATTAATGTCAGTTGTGAATAAAAAAGATGCACCTGTTGTCATACGTATCGCAGCCTATGTTATATTTAGGTGTGAATGAATGCTACACGTCCCACATGAATCATTCATCTTTGTAATAAAGTATCAAAATAAATGTATTGTGTTTTATTGGTTTTGAATAAGTTAGTTGTTTTTTTATTTAAATTTGTGTCATTTTTGAATAAAAAAATGCACATGGAGTCATACCGGTCACACCATGCATCAGATTGAGGTTCATATAATCCCTACACATAAAAATGATATATATATCATTTTCCTAAAGTATGAAAAGAATCTGAATGTGTTTTACAACAATTGAATAATTTATCATTGGACATATTGAAATAGGAGAAACAGATTCAAAAAAACATTATGTACCTCATATGTGTTTTTCATGAAAAAAATATAAGGATTATTATTTTAATCATGTTTTCTTGAGTCTGAATAACTTGAACAATACTATGAGGAATTCCATGTGGCCTCCATTTCTATTTTAGATATTTTTTCATTTTACACATATTTGTTATTACAATTCAGATTGATACTCTCTACTTTGATTTTTTGCATTCATTTTACCAGCACAAAAGATTGATATATTATTTTAATCATAATTTGTCTAATAGCTTGTCCATTTTCATTTGCATTGATACTTTCATCTATAATTGGACTTCATGATGAATTTTTTTTTTCAATTTCACTTCTTAAAATTTATAGCCAGGTGTGGTATTTCTTCATCATATTGAAAAGGTGATTCTTTATCACTTGAACTTTTACCTTCAATATTCTATTTCTTTATTGCTATAAATCATAAAATCTATGGTCTTCCATTTGGATTCATCATCTTATTCATTTTCCATGTGTAATTCCTCTATGTAAATCATGATTTTTCTTTAATTTCCTTTACTAGTTGCTTACTTATTTCACATGATTCCCTAGTAGAAACATAGTTTCCTTTCTATCTATCTTATAGACCTCTCAAAATTCACAAGATATGATCCTTTTCAGTAACCTTATTTCCATGGGAATGCATTATGTAGACTATTTATTAAACATGGTATACATTTCATAAATATATTCAACATGGTTAATCATAAAAGTTTCTTATGTAAGAATGTATGTATTTATGAAAATTTTCATAAAATTGGATGTATTTTCATAATTAACAGATATTGTAACCCACATATATAAATTAGTAGTAAAAGTAGATATTTTGTTAAGTTCATCTTCTCCTAATTAATTATATAAATAATGCACATATTTATAGTTACATTCATATGCTAAGTTCGTGTCATTGGTCCAGGAAGATAATTAATCTTAAGGATATCATATTTGTCTCACAATATAGTCCAGATATCAAATACCATACTGTATAGATGAATTTTAATGTCAATCATCCATTGAGTATTATTTGATTGATTAAAATAAAAGTTCTGATTTGTGGAATTTAATTTTTATATATGAATCTCTATAAAGGACTAAATTTATATTAAATCGAAATTTAATATATTTAAATAAAACTGGATCAAAATAACAATATATTTTTAAGGGAACCATTGCTACACAATATTTGTTAGAGTAGACAATTCATGTATGGGGTAAATGATTTTACAAAATGAAATTCTACTAATTTTTTTTTAAAATAATTGATAAAAAAATTTAATAAATTCACCAAATTAACCAATATTGTAGAAATATATCATTTAATATTTTTAAATTTTAATCAAAACCATAATCCCAAATTTGTAAAAATAATTTTAGATATACTATAAAATTGTAAACAAATTTAATTATTTCAATCATACTATATCAAATACAAGTTTTAAGAAACTATTTGAGTTTAGTTTTTTAAAATAACAATAGAAATAAATAATTTAAATTGAATATAAAAAAATACAGAGAACAGAAGAATCTAACAATAGGTTTCATCTCAAGATTATACATAATCCCTTATACTTGTAAATATAATGCTTCCTAAAAGTTTATTAATAATTAAACTAATCCTGATCCATGATTTGGTTTTACAAGCAACACCACAGAAGTCTTTCCATACAAAATTCCTCTTCTATAGTTATACATGATATAGAAAACAAGAAAACTGGTCACACAAGACCACATCCATAGTTTTTTCATGGTAATACTCATGATAAATATTGATATAGTATGACAAACATAATCTAGTTTATAAAAAGTTTCCATGTTTTAAAAATATGTAGAGTAAAAGAAAAACATATCTCAAATGTATAATCTAAATAGTAAGATAAAGAGTTTATAGAGAATCAAATTTTCTAATTTTCAATAATAATATCTATTGTTTTTAATATTTCCTTTTATTTATATTTAAATGGAGATTGAAAAATTTACACAAGAATTGAAATAAAATAGGGGGTCATGGAAAGATAGTATTAGAATAATTGGGATCCTATTACTGATTAGTTGATCGAAAAAACAACATCGTATTTGACATAATGGTTGGAGATGTTTATGAATAATATAAATTAATGTTCTTATTTCAAGTATAAAATTATTAAACTAGCCATTGGATAATTATGTTTCAAATTTATCTCTGGAATGCAATGGTAACACTCTTGCAGTTTAATAAAAAGTGGTAGATGATTCTTGGTGGTAAATAATTATGGATATAGATCATATTGGTGTCAACAACATTGAAATGATGGATGCAACGATCAATAGTATCACAGAAATGAAATTTCAATACTAGATGGTAGATCAACTGGGTGGCCATTCCATTTTCCATAACATTGGAAATATTGACTATTTTAGTAGCTTTAGTCCATGATATCTTGTCATGGTGGTTTTATCACTGGATGATATGATCATTAAACTAGCAGTATACTGTTTTGGGGATAGGTTGGTAGAACTAGTTTTAGCTTGATGAACCAATGATATCATTACATAGTATATGATATCTAATAATAACTGAAGGTAGACCTTTTAAAATAACAGCAGATCAACCCTTAGAAAAATTTTGAAACAATTCCATAAAATTATTTAATAGCCTAAAACATTAATCTTTATTGAAAGAAAAAAAACATTATATTTGATAATTAAAATAACAAGGTCACAACACATAATAACACCTATGAATATTTGAAACATGAAAAAATTCCTGGATTTTTTTCAACCTTGGAGATAAAACAAACAAATAATCCACGTCTCTAACTTATTGCATAACTATAAATGGATATGTAAATCGTAGTGATAACTTATTCCCTTACAATATCTCTAATAACCATGCATAGGAGAAACTAGAAATATTAAATGATTATTAATTGAAATCTCATGTGTCCTTCTCCTATAATTTGTAATTATTTTAGTCCACTCATATTAGTCATCATATCATCATAAATAACATTCACATGCCCCCAAATATCATGTAACATCATTGGAATAACCATATTTACCACATTAATATCACTTATGGAAAACAGTGAAGAAGAACTTCACAAATAAAAATATTCTCAATGTTCCATACAAATGTTTTTATAATAAGAAAACTCTCATACTAATAAATAGTGTATCTAGGACCCCCCCCCCCCAAATCCTAAGAAACATTATCTCGCCTTTTTCTCATTTGAATCACTTATCTAGTTTTCCCATAAATTTATGGGTAAAAGGGAATGTTTAGGAATAATTGGTTATTAAAGGAATATTTAAATCATTTACACATCACTAATATAGACTAGGAATCATTTTTAGTCATCCCAATCCTTATTACATAAAAAATATTCCCCACCTCCAATCATATAAAGCTTCAACACACAATCCACCAAACATGATTCGTTAATTGATATGAAATTTTCCCAATTCATTAAGTTATCTATAATAATTTAAATAGAGTCACACCCTATCATGTTATGTGGAAAACGTATAATAAAACCCATATAAATTCCCTCCCACTTAATCCAAGGAATATCCTAATGATAAAAAATATCTTACAAACATTATCATTATCTTATACATCCTATAACATTGTATATTGGAAAATAGGCATCATAATTGACATCATCATCCAAGGACACAAAAATATAAATTTAAATGGTTGTTATATATTTTAATCACCCAAATTCTATACCAAATGTAAACTTTGGGAATCACACATAATCACTTCCCATATACTCTAGGGGACAAAAAAATCATCCAATAACACTTATTACCCTTTTTTATCAAAAAACCAACTAATGTGTCACTATTAAGGAAATTACCTCTCCATAAATAAAACTAGGGTCACTAATTTGATAGTAATATAAATTTTAAAATATTGATTATTCTACCCATACCTGATAAATACAATCTCCATCATTTATTTCATTAAATCCAATTTAAATAGATTATAATATGTCCATCACATTTCATTTCACATTCATTATCCAAGAATCCTAAACATAATTATATGGAATGTGCTAAAAAATTATATAATTTTGATGAATATATATTATGTATATGTTAATTAAAATTTATGATTAATTATAATTTTTTTCTTTTTTCTGTAACAAATGTGGCCTAGAGTGAATTCAACTCAACCTGAGAAAATATTGTACTAAAAATAGTGATTGATTCATGTGTAAAATTTATATTTTCTCTCACACACTATTTCATTCCATTAAAATTATATTATATAGATTATTTAAGGTATCAATAATCATAAATTGTTGGGTTTAATTAAGAACACCACAATGACATGTGAATTATGAATTCCATGTGACAAAACCTTATACTCTCAATATGGATGAAACTCTCCATTATATGAAGAGTGTGGGAATGGATATTAAAATGGTGAGGTCCTATTTGTTGGGGGGTAACCACATTAATGTAATTTTGATGAAGAAATATTCATTCTCAAAGCATATGCTTTAACAATTTGAAGGAGTTATAACTCCATCCATGATTCATGGTCATCAATATATGATCTTGGATCATTCGCTACTGTAATTACAATATGAGAAGGATGGTTACCATTTCTTCATTATTGATCCTCATCAAACATACTATATCTAAAGAGGATACCAATGATAGTATTATTGTGTTTCAGGTAGTCTTATTCTCATTGTGTTCTTTGTTTCTATACATGAAAGATTCATGATGATATATCACCAATTATACATGAATTTTCAGCCTCCAATTATCATTATATGATATCATAAATCACCTTTGGATTTTCGGGGAAATATTCATCATAGATCAATCACAACATAAATAATAAATTGTTTTTCATTGAAAAATGCTTTATATGCTTCATGTGACATTTTATTGTGTGTTAACATAAATTTTTGAGAGTTGTGAATGATACACTAATGTGATAATGTATCTTTTGTTGTAAATATAACATTAAACTGTTTAACTAACATATCATATATTCAGAATCAACATTACATTAAGAAGTAATACAATTTTGGAGGGAAAGGGCTTATATAAATTTATAAAATAAAATATCTGATGTCAGAGGCCCTAAAGAACATAATATTATTTTTTTCAACATAATGTTATATTTATTATCAATGCATAGGGGGTAATCACTGTATATTAAGTGCATAATTAAATAAATTTTATGGAGTTTGATTGATAATTAATTTTTTATATAACATAAATATAAATGAAACATACACTAAATTTAGGCTTTGAGATAACATAATGTTTAGTGAAACATGCACCACAATACTATGTCGAAAGGGAACATATTTTACAGAACTATATATAAATCACATTGATGATGAACATATTAAAAAGTGATAGTATAAATAAATGATTTAATACTTTATATATTATGATTGTATTTTATAAACCGATAATAAATGTTAGATTTTAGGATTTTTAAATTTGTTTTGCAAAGATAAATTATGTTTGAAATTTTTAATTTTTTATTATATTTGTGAATGTAAATTAATTTTTTATTTGGTTTTTAATTCACAGAATATTCATGATTATAATAATTTTATAATTTCTATATATATTTTGTATAATTTATTTTTGTGATAAATTTCATTAATGGGATAGTTCCATATATTATATTATATGTAAGACTCTAAAATTTCTTTCAACTACCTTGACCTCATTTTCATTTTGTTCTATGAGATTGAAAATATTTATTAAATATAGTTTAATACTCTTGATTAATATCTACCTCGGGTTACGTACATGGGGTTGGGCTACCCACTAGTGATGAGTATTTTTCCTTTTTCCAGAATGCTGAGGGGTTTTCTATCTCACACCATTGGCTTACCCATTATATATATTTTCAATCCAATATAACTATATTTAGTTACATGAAAACATCATGTATATTATTTATAAGATTCATTCATATATATATTATTGGATTATTTTTTTGAGTAAGTAACACATACATGGCGGTTGTGTAAAGAGTTAGACATTAATATTCCATAAACACATTAATTTGATGGATATAACAATTTTTCAAAAATAAATCATTAGAATCATGCATTCACTATGGAATAAAACATGGGAAGATAAAGATATTATGATATTGATATATATTATTTTTAATTGCATATGATGTATATAAAATTGAAAATACTTTGATATAAACGTAGGATGATCATATATTACAGTACAAATATTCATTAAATAAATTATATGATAAATATATTACACCACAAGAAATTATGAACTTAATAAAATATCATATATTTAATAAAAATATTAAAAAGGATCATTAAATCATATTCATTTAATTATTGACTATGAATATCAGGAAACATATATTGAAATATTTTCATAGGAAAAAAAACTTTTAATATAAATTAAATCCAATTAATTTATCTATATATATAATCAAAAAAAAATTATTAGAAATTTTTATTTATAAACATGGACTTTTATTTCAAGAAAATACGTATATAATGATTAAATAAAAAATTCTATATTATTTATATTTATAATATATTAATATTAAATTATTATTTATTTAATAAGAATTAAAAATAATGAATAGTTAGCATTGTTTTAACAAAAATCTATTTTCCTATATGAACATTTTCCACTATATTTTACAATTTTTTTTAAATAACAAATTATTAAATTTTAGATATTTAATTTATAAAAATGAAAATAATTTTTTTAATGATAATGAAAAAATATTAAGATGAAGTTTTGGGTTTTTTCTAAAAATAGTGATTTTTAAATTAATAGTGGAAATATAATTTTTAAAAATAACATGACTTTTATGACATTATTAGTATATAAGTATGAAATTTTAATTCATGAATCCTTTTACATAGTTAAAATATTTATTTTATAAATTAATATATAATTTTTGATACAAAATTATTAATGAAAATAATATTTTAAATTGTAGAACTTATGTTATATTTTTCAAAAAAAATTATTTTAACACATTTTCCATTTAGTAATATAAAATAACTTTTTATCTCATTATGGTAATTAATATAAAAATGATTTAAAATATGGAATTAACAGGATTAAATTATTTAATAATGAATAAAAAAATTTAATCATAAAGGATAAATTAATTTTGTGAATAAATGTTTTCACAATATAAACAAAAAGTTGTAAAAACGGTTTAACCAAGAGGTTATAACAAAAAAACATGTTCAAAACGTATTTTTGTGTCATTAACTCATCCCACCATATATACTGCAACAAGGGGAGGGAGGTAATTCCACCTTAACCCCATGTCTTACCACTATTAGGCCCCAATTTAAAGATTAGAAATGAGGGTATAAAATCTCAGTAAATGGGAGGCATTAACCTCTCTAATAATGTTGTATCTGGTGAAAAGATGAACCATCTAAATAAATTCCTAAAATTATATATAAAGTAACCAAAACTAGACCATAATACATGTATTAATAAAACTGATACATATAAAAGACTCCAAAAGTAAATAGCCAAAGGAAAATCTATAGTTGCGTTAAATCAACTGTCTAATGATCTAAGATTGTAATGTTTATTATGATCCACATAGTCCTCTTATAAAACTGAAATTTAGTTTATATACCTAGGGTGAGCATAAAAATATACCCAGTAGAAAAACAAATGCCTCTCATGCACAAGTGAGATATGTATACTAATACACTTGTGAGAAAAAAACTAAACCAATAGAACCTGAATATGTCAACTATACATCCCATCCTTACCAAGGAACACTGAACAAATAATAGAATCCACAATTAATAAAAAACCAATAAGAATCATATTGATATGGGTATCCCACACAACTTTCCCAATGATGTTCCTCCCTCATGCTTTGACATCATATGTCATATCTCCCCCATCCCTTGTAAATAACATACCACTACACCCAAAGCACGGTCACATAACATCATGACCACATAGGCATGGTCCATTACCTCTAATGAATGGTTACATTACATCTCACATGAATACTCATTATCCATCCCATCACAACTAATTATATAACTAGAGTAGTAGGGATCGTCCACATAAAAGAAATCAACCTTTTTCCCTTGTCATGTGATGCATGAAAATTACTATATCAAGACCCATGTTTAATATACATTGATATTACATGATTTTAGATGAATATTCCACAAATTAAAAAATTCCTAAGGACCATAATAGTTTATTGTCTTTGGAAACATATAACAATATCTTATATCTTGGTGAAAGATATCAGAAGTCTATCGTAATGATATTCCCATTTATTACTCCTACTTAAAATTTTTCGTTATGACATGGGAAAAGGAAAAATAGTAAAAGGTGATCATAGATTCTCTATAAATTTAATCAATTAAGATGAAAAGAAAATCATGAATATATTTTTATGAGAACTTGAGAATAACAATTAATGATCATAAGATAATTTTCAATGATCATATATATGGTTCATGGAATAAATACTATTAGGCCATAATATATAAATATTAAGAGAATCAAGTGAATAATCCATAATAGCATAATATAGGAATAAGATATGGGATTTTTAATGAAAAACATATAAAATTATTTTCATTCTATTTATTGTTTACATCCATGTAAATCATAGTTTCATGGGTTCTCTTCCCAAACCATATTATATGTCAAGGATTAATACCACGACTATCTAAGTCGACAAAGGCCATTAGTGAGGTGGGATAAGTCCGTATTATAACCCAATATTACTAAACCATGTTCACTTCTTATTCTATACATGTATTAATGAAATGGGTTTATATCATCCCACCCTTTTATTACCAAAACTATTTATTTACATGCTAATAATTAGGATACTTTAATATTTAGTTTCTCATAAATAAGATAAATAAGACATGAAAATATAAGAAAGTATTCTAAATCCACTTGAATAAATCTTCTTAGGTTTATCATAAGTAAATTTACTGAATCTCATTTCATGGGGACATGAATCAAATGAATGAGGTGATCATGGGGCTTATTAAAGGAAATTTTTTGCATGGGATCATTAGGAATATCAATAATAAAGTGAGGAATGTGTTTAAGTCATGAGAAAAGGAAGATAAAGAATATTATAATAAAAATGACAATAATAAAAAAGGTAATTTTTTACAACAATTAAATGATACATTCATAATAATCTAACTATCTTTTTTCAATGAGGTTTTATGAATGAAAATTACCATGGTTATTAACCAAGGTAATGTAATAAATTTCATTTCTAGAGATTACATTATTTACCCAATGCATTTTATAGCTATCAAGGTGTACCATTCATCTGTATTAATTAATGGGAGACACATTTAACATAATTAAAAAGTTCATAAATTACCCATAGAGAATAAAAATGCGGTTTCAAAACCAAATAATGGCATTTATAATGTGTATAAAAATGAGATAATTATATCATTTTCAACCCATAAAAATAGAATACATGTTTCATGTATGTTCATCCCAAAACAAAATAAATAATTTTTACATTTATGTGAATTACCATGTTAAATAATGAAGATTTTTTATACTAATGAAGAAAATGAGTGTGAATTTTTCCATGGGGATGAGGGAAATTTTGGGATGTAAATTCAACAGCATAACAGGTATAAATGTGGTTATTAAAAAGGGTAAAATGAGAAGGATCAAGGGTACCCTATTAATTAAACCTAATTTGGATGAAAGGTTGTGATAAATTAGGTTATGTAAGAGAGTAAAAATATATTTTATAAGACATATAAGGAAAGAGTTTCTTGAAATGAAGATAAAAGAAGGATAATTCACTTACCTTGTAGAGTTACTCCTAGATCATGAGAAGTGGAACTTTGGCGGCTTGAGGAAACCATGGAAGATACAATTGGAGGAAAAAACCTTATATTTATGGATTATGTATTATGAATGAATGGAAAGGGTGAAATTGGTGTTTATATATATCACGAGTGGAGGATTTGTTTAAAAATTTCCAAATACATGATTTAAAAATTTTGGCTATGGAAAATGTAAACACATAGGTCTGAACATGGTTTATTCCAATGGTTATTGACATCTGGGAAATATTTTATACCATTTTAGCCCATAATAACTTATAATCCTATTATATTACATCTTTTTGGAAGGAAAAGTAATGTTTCTTCAAAATAATGTGTTTATAGACTAAGTCTCCATTTTAGAATTTTTAATATAACTTATAGGTTTTGAAATTTATTAAAATATATTAAATTTTTTTTAAATTAATATCATATAATATTTTAGGTATTTTATTTTGGTTAATTAATTATTTTATCATTATGTAATAATTATAAAGACATTAAACATACTGGCAACTTCGTACTCTATTTTTACTATTCATAAAAATAACGTATTTTAAAAAATTCTCATAAATTCTCCCTAACATAATATAAAAAAAGACGATTTCAAAAATGATTTTTATATTATCATAATATTTTTCTAATTAATTTAATTTTAACATTAAAATATAATAATCTAATTTAATTTGAAAATTTATGGTTGATAACTCATGGTAAAATTTATGACCCTTAAAAAAATTCAATGAAATACTAAAAGTATATAGTCATTTATATCAAAATAAGAGTGTTTCTATCATAATATTTCATTAAATGAAATTCTATTTATAATACCTATGATTATTATAAAAAGTTTACATCCTTTCTGAAAAGATTAATATGTGTCTAAAAATCAATTTATCAAATTCCATTTCAATTAATCCTATATTTTTTATAAGAAAAACTATTTATGGAACATCTACTTAATTTTTAAAAATTAATTACAATATAAGTTACTTTGAACTAAATATGTAACCCCATATAACAACCACATAAGACCGATGTGTATTTTGAGATATCGTAAAAGATTCATGGGGAATCTCGACTAACATTTCCCAAGTGGTAATTTCCACTAAGTTTAACTTATCCTATAGTAAATTTAATTCAAAATTCACAAATTGAAACTCCTATTAGGCATGGTAAAGGGTGAACCTGATGATGCAACCTACCTCCCTCGTTTTGAAAAATGGTATTCATATCAAATTAATATACTGGTAGGGGAAATTTATTCACCTTTTTTCATTAATTATAATTTCTAATTTATATTTATATAAAATAATTATAATGTTACATTTATAATCAGGTGTATAGTTTCCAATATTCAAATTGACAAATGGTCATGTTTGAGAAATTGTCATATAATGTTGGAATAACACGAGTCCCATTTCCTTATATACACTATAAATAAAACTTCATTATTAAAGAGATTTGGTTTTGTTGGGTAAAATAAAAAACCACACATTTTATGAAAACAAATATCATTTAAAAGGTATAGTTCAGTACGTTCATCTACCTTATAAAATTTCATCCTTGAAATTTTCAACTCATTATATATATTAGGAAAAGGTATGGGTGATTTTTTCTTGTAGTCTCTTCTCGTTCCTATGTCACTTTTTCATATTTATGTTCCCTTCACAACACTATGATAGGGTAAAATGTTTTTTTGCATATAACATTATCTCCATGGCCCAATATCTCCAATGGTTGTTACACATAAGATATTTCATGATCCAATTGAACCACATTTAGGTTTAGTACATGTGAAGGGTTAGACATGTACATCCATAAGAACGATATGTGGAATAATTCATTAAAATGATATAGATTTGGTTCATGTTTTAGCTGATATTCCACAACTTCTATGCAATCAATGATTTAATAGGGGCCCTCGGGATGAGAAACCCTTTTTCCCAAACCACAAGACTCTATTCTTGGGTTATATTTGATTAACACGTTGCCGCCGACATAAAACTGAAAGTCCCTTCAAGGGATGTCAGTATAGACCCTATAATGTCTATGAGAATCCTCTATATGTGGTTTGATTGCTTGAACCATTTTTGTCATCTATTTCACATGATCAGACCCAAAAATATTTCTCTCACCAACATCATACTAACAAGAAAGAGTTCTAAATTGTTTCCAATAGAGGGCTTCATATATTTCCATTGTCATAATCAAATGGAATATGTTGTTTTAAGATAATAAAACTAATGTGGGGGTTTTTATCCCATACAACATTAAATTCCATTGTCCAGGTTATCAAAATTTCCTCAATTGTTTCATTATATCATTCAGATTTTCCATCAGTTTGGGGGTGACAGTCAATACTAAAATTCAATTCAGTACGTAAAGAATGTTGAATAATTCTCTATAATATTGATGTGAACATTGTATCATCATTTGAAACTATAGAATTCCTCACTCCATGAATCATAACAACTTACTCAATGTAAATCATGGAATGTCGATCAAGTGAGAAATCAACTCAAATACTGAAAAAATGGATTTTCTTGGTGAGTTGGTCCACTATAACCCATAACGCATTTTTTTGTTTGGATTCTCTTACCAGACTAGTTGAAAATACCATAGTGACATTTCCAAGTGTCCATGTTTGTGTGGTTTGTGGCTATAATACCCCATTTGGAAGTGGTCACTATGTTTTAAGTTGTTAACACACTACGAACCTTGTAGTATAGTTGGAAATATAACTTTTTATATTATCCCACCAATAATGATCACAATGGTCAAAATATAATTTAGTGTTTCTAGGTTGTATAGAAACTATAGAGCTATGATATTCAACAATTATTTATTTATTAATATTTAATATATATATATATATAACACATAATCTTGTATGAAATTCCATTAAACCGTCTTGATCAATATTTAACTCAGGTAACTTTCCTTTCTTTATAGCCTCTATCTTCTTTTGTAACATGGGATATTTTCACTGATATTTCTTTATATTATATGGTATTGGTGGTTTAGAAATAATTTGGTATATGATTGATTAGGTACCATCCCTTATGATTCCCATGTCTTATTTTAGTAGATCATTAATCAAAGGATCTCCCTGAATCTTTATAAATTAAAGAATAATAGGGTCATTCCTACTCAATGAAATATTGACTTTCTATTCTCTTTTAAGGTTTAAATAAAATGATAGTTACAATATTTAATAAGTTTAAACCATCTTTTTTGTATCATGTTCAGTTAATTTTGAATGAATATATTCTTTAATTTTTATTATGTGTATAAATCACATTTATAACCATAAATATAGTTCCCCAATATCTGTATAAGAAAAAACTAGATCAAGTTCCATGTCAATCATTGGGTAATTCTACTTATGAGGCTAGAACTATCTAGATGATTAATCAATTGTATTCTAATTTTTAATGACGATTCACCCAATCCCTTTTATAGATGAATGGATAAAAATAGTTAATCAATCTATGATAGGGAGTAGTGATAACACATGTTTAATAACCAATGTCTTCATCATCTATTGAAAACATTCTTCACACTCCTTTGACTAGATACACAAAGACCCATTTTTAGTTAATAGGTTTTGTGGATTAGAAAGTCATGAATTTTTTTTTTCAGAAACCTCAAATAATATCCTACAATTACATGGAGGCTATGATACTCAGTAAACATTTTTGGATGATTCCACTACATCATAAATGTTTTCATGGTAGGACAATAAAGGGACTTTTGTATCCAAAAATAAAATTTTTTGAACTAAAAAAATAACCTATAATTCCATAGATTTTTCAATATTAGGCACCGTTGATCCTCATGCTCCTCAAAAAATTGTAATATATCATAATATCATCATAAAAAACATCCAATATTTTAACAATGTAGTCCATAAATACTATATTCGTCAAATCCATAAATATTTCAGGTGCATTAGTCGAGTCGAAGGGAATAACAAGAAACTCATAATGCCCATATCTTGATCGGAAGAAGGAGTTTAGAATATATTTATTTATCAAACCAATAGATGATAATGAAATAGAAGATAAATGAGGGAGAATAATTTTTCCCCATGAATATGGTGAAATAATTTTTTCAATCCTTGGGAGAGGGTAAATTTTCTTCAATATGATCCTATTAAGTTTATTATAATCAACTCATAGCCTAATTGATCCATATGTATTCATTACAGAGAGAATAAGAGGATTCTGAGGATATAGGCATGGTCGGATGAATCCCTTCTCAAAAATAACTTGAAGATGTTTCTTTAATTCCACCATCTCTACATTTTAAATTCTATACATGGTCTTTGATATCATCTTGGATCTGCATATGAGTTCAATAGATAATACTACATCTATTTTTATGTGGAATTCTAGGAAACTATTTTTGAAATATATTAGTTTATTCCTGAATGAGTGGAAAATTTTGAATTATTATACTTCCATTTACTTCTTCCTCACCAATAATATCCATAAAGAAGGCCATGGGTGGTGCTACTTGAAAAATCTAATATTAGGATATAACACCTTTGAAAATAATTGAGGGTTTTCTATTCAAGACTAATATGACCACCTTGCTTCTACAATTCAATATATCATTATACATTGAGATCCAGTCCATCCAAAGTCTAAATTTAAATGACACTATTGAAATAACTACGAGATTTGTGATGATATTTGGCCTTATGTATTCATTAATGGAGATTCAATAAACTACTGATTCCTGGATAATCCATATATTATTCTTTATTGATAACTCTACTTACAATAGTTCAGGTAATGATTCTATATTAATTTCATCCATAAGTGAAATAATGGAATGAGTAGAAATAGAATCATTGTACTTTCTAGAATTGATTGAACTGTGAGATAAACTGACACCAAATCATTTGGAGAATCTACTTTAGCTTTGATGATAGAAATTTTTTGAACCATATCCCTTGGCCTATACTCAGGTTGATGGTGGTTTTTTCTATTATCTTCTGATGTAGAATGTGATTGGAAAATGTTCCCAAACAATCCACAAATTAAGCATTTTAATTTATTTTGGGATTATAACATCTTTCCATTATCGACAGTGTTGAGATTTTGAGGCTTCAACTCACCAAGATAGTTCCAACCTATATGGTCATCTCCTCTATACTTGTAACATTTTACACTCTTGATAATTCAGTTCCCAAAATGATTCATCCCACATTTTCTTCATGCGGGAAGATTCACTTATTGTACTTGTTTTCCATGATCAGTTTTACTCCCTATTTTTTCTTCCAAATATCTCTTCTTTTCATTCAATTTATGATTCCATTGAATCTCTCTTAACTCTAGTTCATCCTTCATTGAACATTGAACTATCTCCTTATAAATGTTATTGTCTTTATTGGATAGACTCCTCTGTTGATGGGGTAATAGTCCACCAAAAAATTAATTAACCTTTCAATTAGGATCCATAACAACGCTAGAGGTGTAAATTGAATGTCCTACAATGATCATCTCAAATATTTTTGCTGATGCATTTTCCTTCTGTTTCAACTCTTGAAATTCATAATCCATTTTTTTTTCATCAAACTGAGGAAATATTTATTCAAAATTGATCCTCTAAACTCTTACCATTCCATAGAATCAATATCCATTCTTGGATTTATTTTTTTAATTATTTTACACAACTGATCAGCTTCTCCCTCTAAGCAGTATACATCTAGTGTTACTTTCTATTGTTCCAATTAATAGAGTAAAAAAGATATTATATATATATATTATCCATTGGTCAGAAATTAGTTGGTAACTATATCAACTAAATGAAGGAAGGCATTAAAACATAAAGGACTCAATGGAATGTTGTTCCATAAGTGGTGAATCTGACATCTCAGCTTGATTCAATTTATTGTTCATAACTTGAGTCAGTTAATTCATCATTTTCATTATGTTTTCCATTTCAGATTCCCTCAGAGGGTCTTCATATCCTGGTTAGTCAAACTAATCATTTATGTGGTTCTTCATATTTCTCAAAATTTTCTAAAAGAATAAAACAATAGTGAGATGCTTGTTTATTTTATGAATATTATAATTTTAAATTAATTTGGAGTCCTAAAACATCATTTTTAAATATTTTATTCTTCAACAACCTATAAATTTCCTATATATCCATCATAATGGTTCATAAAAAGATTGTGATTTACCAAAAATATTCCCTCAGAGTATCAATATGGGAGTGTAGGAAGGTCCACAATAATTCCCCTGTTCCCATTTGTGTCTATATCAAATTAGTTTTTTCATGTTTTACCCCTAAATAGATTTTTTCTATAGCCACATCCACATGTTCATATCCAGACCTGGATTTCATTAATCAGAAAAAAATTACATAGTATTTTTCCAAAATAATAAGTGGTTTTTCGATATTAACAGATTTCTATATGGTTCTTCATAATGTTATAAAATCCAATTTTCTACAAATAAAAATACTGTATTTGACATCAACTATAGAATCCAACATTTTTATTGAAAAAAATATTTATTTAAATGGCGGGAAAAGAAGATCATTTAAAGATTATTTTCTTGGTAATATGTTACATAATACATGAAAACATAATAAATTATTATACATAATATTTAATTAATATTCACGTGTCCATCCTTAGTATATTTATTACATATCATATACTGGGGACACACATCCAAGGAAATGGGTGACCTGGAAGCCGAGTAAGGGAAAAAAATTACATGTGATCAGGATGAATATCAATAAGAACATAAGGAAAGTCCATATGAAATAAGAAAAATAAAATAGGACATATCAAAATAAAAATAAGAGTAATAAAAACCTTTTTTTTAAAAACATATAAATTATACATTTATTATCATATCATAATGTGCTGTCATTGGGGTGTAACAAATGAAAATTTTCAAGGAAATTCACAAATGTATCATAAAAACATTAATCTCTAGAAGTTAAATTATATAACCAATACATTGGAGGGATATTTTGGTTCATCCTTAATATTTATTCATTAATTTGAGCCACTATACCTTCATTAATTATTTTAGAAATAACCCATGGAAAATTCAAAAAACTGGTTTTATATTAAAATCATTGCGTTTTAAAATTTCATAAAAAATGTTAATTATATTATTTTCATATCACTTAAAGAGAATGAGATTTTTAGGTATATTAATCCCATAAAAAATAAGTCATTTTTTACATTTGGTTTCATATCCTTTTAAAATAATGAAGCTTGAGTATTCACAAGTTGAAAATAAAATTTACTTTCTTTTAGTGAAGCTGGAACACTAATGAAATATATTTGAAAACATAATAGGTGTGAAATCTATTTATATAAATGGGTAAAATGAGAGAGGAAAAGGTAATGATATTGATAATACTAAATTTTTATTTAATAGTGTGACAAATGGTTTAATAAAATAGAGTAATAGTAAAATATTGATGACAGATATAAAAAGTTGTTCTTGAGTCGATGAGAAAAGTAGGATAATTCTCTTACCTTGAAGAATTAGTATGTGACCCTAAAACATGAAACCTTAGGTAAATAAATGGGAGGTAATACAATAGTATCTTATTTGAGGATATATTTTTAGTGAAATTAAATGGTTAAATTGGTGGGTATTTGTAGAAAAATTAGAAGAGTTCTGTAATAATTTTCAAATATAGGCCATGGAAATCTGGGTTTCGGAAATGTGAACACATGGGATTACCCATGGAAATTTACCATGGTAATATAAATTTGAGAAATATTATTTTTATTTTTACTCTAAATAACAAAAAATAACAATATAATACATCTATTGGAATGGAAAATAAATTTTTAAGAAAAATAATGTTTCAAAAAGTAATACTTCAATTATAGACTTTTGAAAATAACTTATTGTTTTTTAAATTTAGTAATATCTATTGATATATTTTATACTAATAAAAAAACATATTTTAGGACATGGATTGTGTTTAATTAGTTATTACACCATTATTACATAATTATGATGTCATTAAACCTACTCAAAAACCTCAATATATAATTTTACTATTCATGGAAGAATAATGTATTTTAGAAAATTCTTATACAGTCGCCTGAACCTAATTTTGACATGATGTTTCAAGAATGATGTTTATTTTATAATAATAATTCATTATTTATGATAATTTTCCCTTTTATATCAAAAAATTATGTTAGGTCCACTAGGCTAGATACCCTGAGAGGGGAGTGAATCAGGGTATGACAGATTAAAACAACTTCCCCTTTTTTTCTTGTTTTTCTGTTAAAAAACCCCTCTTCTATGTCCGTCCCAATGTAGAGTATGAAGAAACATTAAAGCATACATATGACACATCGAATTTTACTTGGTTCACCCTCACTAGGCTATGTCCAAGGAGCATACACTGATAGTGTGTCGATGTACCAATTCCACTATAAGAGAACTGCTGTTTACAAGTTCGTAGTCGACTCACTGTCCCTCCTAGTTTACAACAACTCACAAAATAAAAGCTCACTACTCTCTCAACTGAAGTGTGATCACTTCTTCTTCAGAAGATCCACTCACATTTTATAGACATGTAGGTCTCTTCATTGTCACTAATGAAATATGCATCTTTAACTGTGGATAGATGCTCTTTTGACGTTCAACTTTCACCCACATATGAATCTTACTCTTCACCGAATACACTGGGAAACCCCAGTTTTTACACACAGACCTTATGGTACCTTTCATGTAATTCTCTTGTGTAACTCCCCGACCCCAGTTACCTAGAGTCGGTGCATTATTACATAACATTGGCATGATCACAAGAAAGATCAAATCTCGAAAGACCGATTGGTTTAGTAGCCTTGGAAACACTAGATATATTCATAAGTTTTACATTACATCATAAAATGAAAAACTACTAAAACAACATAATGTCTCCACAGTCCACACTATTATCCCCTCATAATATCCCTGCAGGTCATTCATAACTTACTTCTTCACATCCTGGGAAAAATAAAACATAGAATAGGGGTGAGCTCAAATGCCCAGTAAGGATAACAATATAGCGGAACATTCAACATAAGCATAAACATTTAAGGGAATGCATTACTAAAAGAAAATCCTTTTAAACTTGAACTTCAACATAGTATGGAAAAAGTAAAATGAAATAATTCCATTTACTTATTCACATGGATATTCTACTAATTGAATAATCACATGAAAAATCAATAACCACTTTCATAATGATGGAATGCCTAATGCTAAACTTTAATTTCTTTGTCAAGGCCTCATCCCAAGACCTTGGGTCTAACTGTAACACCCCAGGTAAATAAAGAATATGAAATTTTCATATTTATCCATATTTGTGAATAAAATATTAATATGACTTTAAAGGGGACGCTATGCTCGATGGCGTACCCAACACGCAACAACGAGTTTCTTGGGAATCTTATGTTGCACTCTAATAATAAAATAATATTATTTTAAATGGTAGTTAACATGTAGCCTTTGTAATGGCGGGAATGGATAGAAATAACTAAAAAATTATTATATATGTTCTTAAATGTTTTTACATTTATACAATAAAAGATAAAGGCTTAAAATACGGAAAGAATTCAATTTTAGGCGTATATGCCCTAGTTTTCACTAAAGGTTCACTTATCACCTTTTGATGGCGAACCGTCATTAAATATAGTTTTGTTCACTCTTAAAAATTCTTTTGGACCAAACAAACTCTTATTAAGAATCGGGACATCAAAATTTACTTTGTGTAAATTTTTGGTATCTTTCCGTTAAAGTTCATTTTTTTAATGAATAGTGTAAAATGTTGTATTTTAATTCAAAACCACTTTTTAATCTAATTTATTTATATGATTTGATAATATTTTTAAGTCGTTTTAATGTGAAATTAGAAAATTTTTTACCATTAAATCCAATAGTGGTCGTTGGAATCAATTTCACTTTGAAATCAGACTTAAACTAGTTTCAATCTTTTGATACATATTGTTTCATAAAAACACGCTATTTGTCATGACAGCGGGAATTAATTATTAAATTAATTAATGTGACTTATACGTTTTGAATTTTGTAAAACAGACTTCATTTTTGAATTCAGAATATCAAATATAGCTTAGGGTGAATTTTTGGAAATTTTCTGAAAAACTTCAATTTTTGATGAATAGTGAAACCACAAAGTGGTACTTATAAAGACTGATTTTCCGTTTAAATGAAATTTTTTCATCATTTTGTATTGAATTTTGAAAATCCGACATACATGGTTGTCATTAAGAAGTAAAATGTGGTTCAATGAGATTAGAATAATTTTTTGGTGAATAGTAACTTGTTAAGTTTTTAATCGCGATTAGTGGTAATTAGTGTAGTTTAAGGTATAAATAATGCTTTAATAATATGAAATGACTTAGACACATGTCCCAAACTTATTGGTTGTGTCATGGCCGACCAAGAAAAGCCATGGGTCAACTTGGGGACCCCATGGATTCACTTTGGTTGGGAAATGACATAAATAACTTTTTATTTAATGTAAAAGTAAAAATGACACAAACATGATATGTTTTACGAAAACAATTTTTAAGTGGGGTTATACAAGTCATCATTTTGATAATAAATATTCATTAGAAATATAAAAAGATTTCCTACATCATAGTATTTTTTTTATAATTTTTAGACATTAAATAAATTAAATTATTTATGACATAACAATGATGCAGTGATGACATCATTATTTGATGATTTAAATAAAATGGAAAGATAATGTAAAATCTATGAAATACACATTTCCAAAACTTATTGGATGAGTGGATTTAGAAGCCTTACCACCTTATCCACGAATTATATCAATGTGGGACCTTTTGAAACCGAAACACATTTTCAAATAAAGTAATATTTCTTTACTTTCCAAAAGTGCCCCTCCTCTCCTCTTATAAAAGGACCCCACCTCTACCTCATTTAACACACTCCTCAAGCCTTTGGATCGTCCAACCCCTGCCCATTTACTCTCTCCACATCCCTATCCTCATCCTAGAGGATTCCCTTTGGGCAGAATCCTTTCAAAGGAAGCCTTTAGGCTCAAATCAAAAGGAGTTACACTTTTAAAGGTAATTCATTCTCTCATGTTCATTTGTTTTATTTTGCTTCTCCAACCCCATAAACTCTTTTTATTAACTTATTTTGTAACAAAAACAGTATCTTCAATATACTAGGATGTTGTTATAAAATTTATTCGAGCTACACTCTCACACAACTACATCAAATGGTTAAAGAACATATGGTTTCCGTGGATGGTGAAATTCTGCCTCCCGAAATGATGATTGTTCAATACTCATTTAACACCTTCAAAGGTGGCCATTATGATGTAAATATTTTTATATATGATAATATTTTTATGTTTTACTTATGCTTCTTTATTTTTCATTTTTGTCTTACCTTTGTGGCTTCCATTATGGGTATACGCGATATCTTCATTTAAGGAAGTGCGGACTATCGCCCCCTCAAAGTGATTTGATTCGTTAAATTCCATATGTGGGATGTATAAGGGATGGAAATGTGATATTATATATGATATTATACTGGAATTATAATATACTTTTATATCATTATTATTCCATTATATAAAATACGAAATAGAAATGAAACTAGCGTCCATGCGTACGTACGGCTTACCGTCTCCATGAACAGTGCATTTCATTTCTTACCTCTAAATGATTATGTAATGTTATAAATGCATGAATGTACTGGATACATATGACATATATTATATCTAAATCATGTATACAATTCTGTATATAATAAACATTTGTCCACACGAACAACATGTAATTGTAAGAAGTCCACCTTCGACTTAAGAACCAAATATCGACAAAACAATCATTATTAACTTAATGATTACATAATGTTTATGACATGGTAATAAGTGATATAAAAGGAATAATGAACTTGAAAAAGGTTCTTAAGGAAGTATAAATTAACTCAAGTTTATTATTCCGGAGATTAATGAACGATCGAGTCAAGTCGGACCCGAGGTAAGGGATCTTATTTCTCTCTTTCTTTTTAAGTACACTCTTTTATGTAATTCCTTTTAAGCTCATATTTATTATGATTGGGATGTTCTTTTATATTACTCCTACTCTACTCATTATGTTCATATGATGAGAGACCCTATTTCCTCTCATCAATCCATTTTGGAAGTTTGGAGTGGCGCCGTTAGGCTGCCGAATTTTCGTATGGGATTTTTCATCTCACTTTTATTCTCGTGAGATTTATGCTACATTTGCCACAATTTCCTTTGAGTGGTGTATGGACTTCCATTATTCTAGTATTTGTGTAATATACTGTCCTTTATGAGTATTTACATCAATGATTTATTGTCCTTCTGTCATGGGGTGTATGTTTTGAAAGATACCCAAGTCGGTAAGGGAACCTTTCACCCTCCTTTTTTTTAAAAGACTTCTTTTGTTGGGTCTTTTAATTTACATATTGTTATGTTGGGATATGTTCTAATATATCCTTATTGATGTAAATTTAATGTCCAAGTGATGAGATACAATTTTTATCTCTCATCAACACATTTTGATCTGATGTCGTTATGCTGTCAAGGGAACTTTTTAACCCAATTTCGATTTCTTTGGGTTCAACATGTAGTCATTGAATATGTCATCCATTGAATAGTGTGAATGACCTATTATTGTTTTACACTTAATATCCACTCATATTGGGTGTATTTATATTTGTCACACATATTTTTGAGATTTATTTGTCCTTAATTTAAGGATACCTTCTTTATAAGGGATTTCATCACATTTGACATTTCTATTGAGGGTTCATTGTTGTTATGCACCAATTCACTCTTATATGGTGTATATACTGTCCTTTGGAGTATTATATCATGAATGCATTTATTCTCATGATATTATAAAGTTCTAACTAATGTTATTCCTCAATTATTGTATTCAAGTGTCTCTAATTTTGGTAAAACCCAGTTAACCAAAATATCGTTTTAAATATTTTAATTATTTGTTCTTATTAATATCAATGTTTTCAAAATGGTTTTAAGGATTTATTTATTTGGATATTAATGGTTTAAAATTTTATGCATCAAGGTGGTATGGGACTTCGTCTCAATCTCCTTTCATTGAGGCATATTTTATTTTATACACAACTTTCTTTTATACGGAGTATAAACCCCTTTGAATATTACGTTTATTCAAAAGGAATCTTTTTTATAGGAAGTGTTTACTAAACGACAAAAGGGAATGTTTCTGTCGTACGTATGCGGCGACAATGACTTCTCCACCGTCGTGACCGTTATTTGAGTATCGGCTTCCTCATTAAGCCATACCTTCTTTTTAAAAGAAAAATAAATACCATGTTTTACTTTTCTTTTATTTTGGTATTGAAAATGGTTTTCACAACGTTTTTTGTGTTGTATTGATATCTTGTGATTGAAATGTGGAAATGTTATGTTTCCTTTATGCATGTTTTATGTGATACAATTATGTTATGGTTCTTGGGCATTATTATTAAGACGGGTGGTTCGGTGATAAACTACGGGCGGGTGAGCCCGATATAGCTCTCCAATTCATTGGGTAACGCGAAGGAGTGAAATGTTAAGGTTTCTCCGAAGAGATTTTGGGAATATACTGTAATGGGTATTCCAAACGTAACCAAGAGGGTTACTCCCTATGTAAGAATGTTATGAATGCCTCAAGTTACCTTTATGTCTTATGTTTTCTATGATTTATTCATGATTTGATATGCCTATGTTTTATGGGTAAAGTATGATTTCATTATTATGTATATATGAACTCATGTTTCCTTTCCATATTTTTATAACCCTTACTGAGCTTTTTATGCTCATCCCAAATTTTTGAAATGTTTTTCACAGGTCAAGGGAAAGGTACATGATGTGACGATAGTGTAAAGGATGTGTCAATAAAGAATCCGTGTTTTATTTTAAATAGGGTTCCGTTGATGGGAAGAATGAATATTGTCTTTTATGTAACCACTTTGTTTAAATGTGGAATATAATGCAAGTTTCATGATCTAATTCTATAAAACTCTAAACCTGAAAAGATCCTCAATGTGTAATCTTGTAACAACTCAAGATTAAGTAAGGTTTAAGGCTCGGGCCTTATAGTTGGTATCAAAGGTCGGTTTAGATAACTTTAGAGGTTAGGGTATTCTTTAAGCATAAGTGACATTACCATAATGGATAGGATTTCAGACAGAGTCTTAGTTTAGATAAATTGAATGAGTAAGTATATCTTAGTGTTTATCTTACTCATTAGTACATGATGGTTTTGTTGATATACTCACACTGACCTTTTTGGATTTAGCAAATGGCTGGATCTAGCAGGCACCAAAGTAACAGTGGATGTGAAGGAAACTGTGACAGTCTTTTGAGCAAGCAACTGAATGATAAGGGAGCTGCAATGAGAACTATTTTGATTATCCTCAACCAACTATCTGGAGTCATGATTGACCACCTAAACCTTAGAGATTTCTCTAAGGCATCATATATGAAAGAAACAAATCCTTACGGAAGTACAGGTAATAATCATAAAGGTAAGTGTGTTCAAAAACCTATGTGTCACAGATGTGCAAAGAAACACCTAGGAAAATGTTTCAAAGGGACAGAAATATGCTATAGATGTGGAAATGAAGGTCATCAAGCAAGAAACTGCCATGGAAAAAGGAAGCATCCAGTTGACTCGAGGAAAGGAAAATAATTTCTTTCTGAGGGATCAATTGAATGTTTTAAATGTGGTGTGCACGGTCATTATGCAAACACATGTCCTATGAAGAAGTTTTGTGAATGGGGTCACCAAGAGCGTACAAATGTTTGTTTACCACTACCTAATGCCATTCCGATTGAGGATGAAGAAACTGACAATGACCAATCAAAGGTATGTATTATTTCATGACTATTGTTTTCCTATTTTGGAATCTTAGGTTATGATTCATGATTTTGTTTGTAGGAAAGAGGTATTTCGGAATAAGTTGGAAAGGAATGGATAATTGATCATGAAGAATGTTGAATGAGTAAGATGTCAACATATAAGGGCTTCAAGAGTTATGGTGAAATTCTTAAGAGTATTAAGTCTATTTTGATGATGGGGTTACATTAGAAGACTTTTTATATTATGTGTAACCCTGAAGTTTAATATAGGTAAATTTTATTCAAGTAATAGTTATCTTTTCTTTTGTGGACATAGTTATAATGAACCATTTGGGTTTATATGATCCTTAAATTTGAGTAATTGTGGGTTACTATATGTTATGATTGAAGTGAAAGGCATGAGATAAAATTGAGGTTAAATTATGTTATGGTTATTTTTGATGATGTTATCCCTTTTTGGGGAATGATTTGAGAATTATATAGTTTTGAAAAAAGGACAACACGCAGACCGTGTGACAACCCGTCGCGTCGGACAAAGCTGCGGGAATCGAACCCACAACCAAAGTGCGACTGGTATTTATCGCCTACCACTGGACTACGTGAAGTCCCTGGTTAGTTTGACATATTCTTTTTAGTTATATGATTTTATGAATTAAGAGTAAGTTGATTTTGGAGGATATGTGATTAGGATAATTACTTTTCAATGCGAGACTTTAGGAGCGACTAATGTTGTTTGGAGATAAATGTTACGATTTAACTTGGAAGACTATGTGAATAAATCCTTCAAATATTTGGGTTTCAATCTTATATTGGTTTACTTTGAAGAATTTTATGGACAAATTGTTTATCGGATGGTCCTCGTTGAACTTTGGGTTTTGTTGGACAAATTTTGGAGATTAAAAATAGATTTTCTTTTTAATGGGTTATCCTTTTCTGGATTATCTGACCTTGTACTAACCTTTTTGGTTTTGGTTTTGGTTAAAGCCTAAAGACATGGGATGTATATAGTTACCTTTTGTGGATTAGGTTATTCTCTAGAAGTTGATTATAGTACTCTTAATGCGAACAAGTCTCCCTAAATACTCGTCTTTTGAAAAAAAAATATGAGTTTGATTAAGGAATCTAGTAAAAGTTGAAAGTCAACATGATAAGTGATTATGCTTCCTTATGAATAAATTCCTCAAAAAAAAGTAACTTAAAACAAAAATGTTGTCTATTAACTTTTCCTACTGGGGAACCCAACACCGTTTAACCCATCACAAGTTTGTGATTTTTTATTGTTAACTTTCTCCTAAACATGTTTTCTATCACTCTCCATCAAAACATGACCCTATGTTTTCTCATCCATGTCCATGTTTTCCTACATGGAATCCTAGTATGGGTTAACTCGGGTGACCTCTGTACTTATCTTTCTTTATTTTAAAGTGATTGTTTTACCGACTCTTGTTCCGATGTGGGACGTTCAAGGATGTTTCCAAGCGCAATTTTAAAATTGCGAGGACGCAATTCCCAAAAGGGGGGAAGGATGTAACACCCCAGGTAAATAAAGAATATGAAATTTTCATATTTATCCATATTTGTGAATAAAAAATTAATATGACTTTAAAGGGGACGCTATGCTCGATGGCGTACCCAACACGCAACAACGAGTTTCTTGGGAATCTTATGTTGCACTCTAATAATAAAATAATATTATTTTAAATGGTAGTTAACATGTAGCCTTTGTAATGGCGGGAATGGATATAAATAACTAAAAAATGATTATATATGTTCTTAAATGTTTTTACATTTATACAATAAAAGATAAAGGCTTAAAATACAGAAAGAATTCAATTTTAGGCGTATATGCCCTAGTTTTCACTAAAGGTTCACTTATCACCTTTTGATGGCGAACCGTCATTAAATATAGTTTTGTTCACTCTTAAACATTCTTTTGGACCAAATAAAACTCTTATTAATAATCAGGACATCAAAATTTACATTGTGTAAATTTTTGGTATCTTTCCGATAAAGTTCATTTTTTTAATGAATAGTGTAAAATGTTGTATTTTAATTCAAAACCACTTTTTAATCTAATTTATTTATATGATTAGATTATATTTTGAATTGGTTTTAAAGTTAAATTAGAAAATATTTTTACCATTAAATCCAATAGTGGTCGTTGGAATCAATTTCACTTTGAAATCAGACTTAAACTAGTGTCAATCTTTTGATACTTATTGTTTCATAAAAACACGCTATTTGTCATGACAGCGGGAATTAATTATTAAATTAATTAATGTGACTTATATGTTTTGAATTTTGTAAAACGGACTTCATTTTTGAATTCAGAATATCAAATATAGCTTAGGGTGAATTTTTGGTAATTTTCTGAAAAACTTCAATTTTTGATGAACAGTCAAACCACTAAGTGGTACTTATAAATACTGATTTTCCGTTTAAATGAAATTTTGCCATCATTGTGTATTGAATTTTTAAAATCCAACATACATGGCTGTCATTAAGAAGTGAAATGTGGTTCAATGAGATTAATATAATTTTTTGGTGAATAGTAATTATTAAGTTTTTAATCGCGATTAGTGGTAATTAGTGTAGTTTAAGGTATAAATAATGCTTTAATAATATGAAATGACCTAGACACATGTTCCAAACTTATTGGTTCTGTCATGGCCGACCAAGAAAAGCCATGGGTCAACTTGGGGACCCCATGGATCCACTTTGGTTGGGAAATGACATAAATAACTTTTTATTTAATGTAAAAGTAAAAATGACACAAACATGATATGTTTTACTAAAACAATTTTTAAGTGGGGTTATACAAGTCATATTTTTGATAATAAATATTAATTATAAAGATAAAACGATTTCCTACATCATATTAGTTTTTTTATAATTTTTAGACATTAAATAAATTAAATTATTTATGACATAATAATGATGCAGCGATGACATCATTATTTGACGATTTAAATAAAATGGAAAGATAATGTAAAATCTATGAACTACACATGTCCAAAACTTATTGGATGAGTGTATTTCAAATCCTTATCACCTTATCCACGAATTATATCAATGTGTGACCTTTTTAAACCGAAACACATTTTCAAATAAAGTAATATTTCATTACTTTCCAAAAGTGCCCCTCCTCTCCTCTTATAAAAGGCCCCCACCTCTACCTCATTTAACACACTCCTCAAGCCTTTGTCTCGGCCAACCCCTGCCCATTTACTCTCTCCACATCCCTCTCCTCATCCTAGAGGATTCCCTTTGGGCAGAATCCTTTCAAATGAATCCTTTAGGCTCAAATCAAAAGGAGTTACACTTTTAAAGGTAATTCATTCTCTCATGTTCATTTGTTTTATTTTGCTTCTCCAACCCCCTAAAGTCTTTTTATTCACTTATTTTGTAACAAAAACAGTATCTGCAATATACTAGTATGTTGTTATATGATTTATTCGAGCTACACTCTCACAAAACTACATCAAATGGTTAAAGAACATACGGTTTCCGTGGATGGTGAAATTCCGCCTCCCGAAACGATGATTGTTCAATACACATTTAACACCTTCAAAGGTGGCCATTATGATGTCACTATTTTTATATATGATATATAATATGATTATGTTTTACTTATTCTTCTGTATTTTTCATTTTTTTCTTACCTTTGTGGCTTCCATTATGAGTATACGTGATATCTTCATTTAAGGAAGTGCGGACTACCGCCCCCTCAAAGTGATTTGATTCGTTAAATACCATATGTGGGATGTATAAGGGATGGAAATGTGATATTATATATGATATTATACTGGAATTATAATATACCTTTATATCATTATTATTCCATTATATAAAATACGAAATAGAAATGAAAGTAGCGTTCATGCCTACGTACGGCTTACCATCTCCATGAACGGTGCATTTCATTTCTTACCTCTAAATGATTATGTAATGTTATAAATGCATGCATGTACTGGATACATATGACATATATGATATCTAAATCATGTATACAATTCTGTATATAATCAACATTTGGCCACACGAACAACATGTACTTGTAAGAAGTCCACCTTCGACTTAAGAACCAAATATCAACAAAACAATCATTTTTAACTTAATGATTACATAATGTTTATGACATGGTAATTAGTGATATAAAAGGAATAATGAACTTGAAAACGGTTCTTAAGGAAGTAGAAATTAACTCAAGTTTATTATTCAGGAGATTAAAGAAGGATCGAGTCAAGTCGGGCCCGAGGTAAGGGATCTTATTTCTCTCATTCTTTTTAAGTACACTCTTTTATGTAATTCCTTTTAAGCTCATATTTATTATGATTGGGATTTTATTTTATATTACTCCTACTTTACATATTATGCTCATATGACGAGAGACCCTATTTCCTCTCATCAATCCATTTTGGAAGTTTGGAGTGGCGCCGTTAGGCTGCCGAATTTTCGTAAGGGATTTTTCATCTCACTTTTATTCTCGTGAGATTTATGCTACATTTGCCACAATTTCCTTTGAGTGGTGTATGTACTTCCATTATTCTAGTCTTTGTGTAATATACTGTCCTTTATGAGTATTTACATCAATGATTTATTGTCCTTCTGTCAGGGGGTGTATGTTTTGAAAGATACCCAAGTCGGTAAGGGAACCTTTCACCCTCCTTTTTTTAAAAGACTTCTTTTGTTGGGTCTTTTAATTTATATATTGTTATGTTGGGATATGTTATCATATATCCTTATTGATGTAAATTTTATTTCCAAGTGATGAGATACAATTTTTATCTCTCATCAACTCATTTTGATGTGATGCCGTTAGGCTGTCAAGGGAACTTTTTAACCCAATTTCGATTTCTTTGGGTTCAACATGTAGTCATTGAATATGTCATCCATTGAATATGTGTGAATGACCTTTTATTATTTTACACTTAATATCCACTCATATTGGGTGTATTTATATTTGTCACACATATTTTTGAGATTTATTTGTCCTTAATTTAAGGATACCTTCTTTATAAGGGATTTCATCACATTTGACATTTCTATTGAGGGTTCATTGTTGTTATGCACCAATTCACTCTTATATGGTATATATACTATCCTTTGGAGTATTATATCATGAATCCATTTATTCTCATGATATTATAAAGTTCTGACTAATGTTATTCCTCAATTATTGTATTCAAGTGTCTCTAATTTTGGTAAAACCCCGTTAACCAAAATATCGTTTTAAATATTTTAATTATTTGTTCTTATTAATATCCATGTTTTAAAAATGGTTTTAAGGATTTATTTATTTGGATATTAATGGTTTAAAATTTTAAGCATCAAGGTGGTATGGGACTTTGTCTCAATCTCCTTTCATTGAGGTATATTTTATTTTATACACAACTTTCTTTTATACGGTGTATAAACCCCTTTGACTATTAAGTTTATTCAAAAGGAATCTTTTTTATACGAAGCGTTTACTAAACGACAAAAGGGAATGTTTTTTTCGTACGTATGCGGCGACAACGACTTCTCCACCGTCGTGGCCGTTATTTGAGTATCGGCTTCCTCTACAAGCCATACCTTCTTTTTAAAAGAAAAATAAATACCATGTTTTACTTTTCTTTTATTTTGGTATTGAAAATGGTTTTCACAATGTTTTTTGTGTTGTATTGATATCTTGTGATTGAAATGTGGAAATGTTATGTTTCCTTTATGCATGTTTTATGTGATACGATTATGTTATGGTTCTTGGGCATTATTATGAAGACGGGTGGTTCCGTGATAAACTAAGGGCGGGTGAGCCCGATATAGCTCTCCAATGCATTGGGTAACGTGAAGGAGTGAAACGTTAAGGTTTCTACGAAGAGATTTTGGGAATATACTGTGATGGGTATTCCAAACGTAACCAAGAGGTTTACTCCCTATGTAAGAATGTTATGAATGCCTCAAGTTACCTTTATGTCTTATGTTTTCTATGATTTATTCATGATTTGATATGCCTATGTTTTATGGGTAAAGTATGATTTCATTCTTACGTATATATGAACTCATGTTTCCTTTCCATATTTTTATAACCCTTACTGAGCTTTTTATGATCATCCCAAGTTTTTGAAATGTTTTTCACAGGTCAAGGGAAAGGTACATGATGTGACGATAGTGTCTAGGATGTGTCAAAAAAGAATCCGTGTTTTATTTTAATTAGGGTTCCGTTGATGGGAAGAATGAATATTGTATTTTATGTAACCACTTTGTTTAAATGTGGAATGTAATGCAAGTTTCATGATCTAATTCTCTAAAAATCTAAACCTGAAAAGATCCTCAATGTGTAATCTTGTAATAACTCAAGATTAAGTAAGGTTTAAGGCTGTGGCCTTATACTAACTGTAACCAGAACCCAACCCGGAGTGCCTCTATTAACCGGACACCAACCCGGAGTGCCTCTAATAACCAGAGTCCAAACCGGAGTTCCTCTAATAATCGGAGACCAAACCGGAGGGCTTACTTTTACCGGTCCCCAACCCAGAAAATACTTGTCTAACACATTCATGTGAATGAAAGATTGAAATATAACATAAACATTTGGATTAAAAATAACTTATAAAATGTCAATACTTTAAAAAAAACCATGAGTGACATAATAATAACTTATCCATAGTCAAAAATATCACAAAACATTCAATAAAATAGGGATGTTTTGTATCATAATAAATCAACTTCAAATAAGCTTAAAATCCATCAAAGGATGTTGACATAGATGAAATCAAAACTATTTTAGAGAAATATCTCTTTTTTTGAAATCATTTTAAAAGTAACATAATTATAAAATAATACATTCAATTTGAAAATATTCTTATAAGCTTGTAAGGGAAGCTTCGACGATTTTATAACGGCGGAAAATAGCCGCACCCGCCATATAAGTTTAAAAAAACATTCTTACCTTAATTTTGTCGAAAAGGTTAAAAAGAACCTTGTTTGGAAAACGACGGAAAGATTCCTTTATAAACCTCTTATAAAAAGTCAAACAGGGGTATAAATGACTTTAACCCATATTCTTGTAAATAGTCAAAAATGTTTTGAAATACATTTTTAAGAAACATGGATGTGGATGATAAAGAGATCCCAGTAGATTATTACGTATAAACAGCCTCGGATAATGAAGATATTGTGAAATAACCCTTACCAATTTGGTAACTTATGAAACATACAACCCATGAAAGAGGTATCATACAATGAATATGTAAATACACATAAATTAGAGTGTATTGCACAAAGAATATAATTATGGGCAGTAAATACACCACACAAAAGGTAATGGTGGCAATATGGCATGAATCTCACGGGAATAAGGAGTGAGATGAAAACCCCTTACCACGTTAATCAACTGAGTCATATGGACAAAAGTTAATAACCATCAAATGATTTACAGAATAACATGAATATAAAGATAATCATGATAATATATATCAAATGGCAGTATACAATACACCACTTTAAATAATTTAGTGGTGAACAATGGAAATCTCAAGGAATTGAAAGTGAGATAAGAAAATCCCTTACCTTGTACTTTTCCTTGGATGGGGTAGGTTAAACTCCTGTATAATGGTGAAATAATTATTATTAAATTATACAATAATCATATATATTAATATGATATCATATATGATCTTTTATCATTGATTTGTTAATAATATCTTAGAATTATCATCGTTTCGGGTGTTAACTTACTCGTTTTCTTTGATATGTTTTGTTACATAAGCCTTTTTTGTTGTATCTTATTCATATCCAGAATGATATCAAGTCCTTAAACATCATTTTTAAATCATCAAATGATAATTATACTTGAATGGATATGATGGAGAATGAATCTCATCGCGTTCGTGGAGACGGTAGTCCGTACGTACGCACGAGCGACAATATCATTCTTTTGATATTAAAATAATATATAAAAGGATGGTATATCATATATACAGAATCATTAACATGTTATATTTATTATTTACATGAGTTACACATCATTATTATACCCATCCAAAAAATAATATATTGATTAACAATTACACCACGACGTGGAGACGGTAAGCCGTACGTACGCACGTATGGTGACATGTTATTCAAAGGGTGGATAGAAGACTGAATATGGTTGTACCATATTTATAATAACATCACAGTATATGTGAGATACTGGAGTTATTATTTTAGAATGGTAAGAACAAAGAAAGAAGAAGTGGAAGAAGAAAGGAACTTGAAAAGGGGTGGTGAAAACATTACCTCTTCTTCGGGTTCTTCCTTTTGATATGATCAAAAGGGCTCCTTAGGTTGGTTTTCTGATCAAACTAAGGCCTCTAGGATGTATTGAGGGAAGTTGGGAGATTATTTGGGCATAGTTTTGCCGAACCAAAAGGCTTTTAAGGTGTGAAGAAATGAGAAGGAGGAGTGCCCTTTTATAAGAGGGGTGAGGGGCACCTTTGGAAAAGCTAGAAATATTAATTTATAATAAATTCATATTCGGTTTCTAATGGCTCCAAAGTTGATTATTCAAAGGTTAAGGTGGGGATAGGTCGAAAACCACTCAACCAATAGAATTTAGACAGGTTTGGGTACTTATATTAACCTTATCTTTAAGTATTAACTTTAAGTTAATTAGTTTCACTTTTACAATGTCTCTTTGTATTTTTATAAATATGGTTAATAAACTTACTATATACATCCCAGCGACCCCCAAGTGGTCCATTAATGATTAACCTATCATTATATAAGTCTCTTGGCCGATCCTTAGATTTTTAAGAATTTAATATCAATTAATAATATAATATTTGTTTTAAGAACTCTTTTATGTCAATTTTGACACTATTCAATAGTTGATTTTTTTGAAACTCATAACAGATTGATTACTTCGAAAAAAGTAAATTAAATCAATCCTAATATATCATATTATCCTAGAAAATTAGTTAAATTCATTAAAAGTTTCATATTATTTTTATTTGGGTATTTATAATATCAATTATTTTAATTTTTCACTATTATAGTAATTAATTCATCATCACTGTGTCATAAATAAATTAAATTATTTAATGTCTAAAAATTATAAATGAACTATAACTATGTAGGAAATATTTTTATCTTTCTAATGAATATTTATAATCTAAAATCCAACATATATACCCCTATGTAAAAATAGTTTTTCTAAAAGATATATGCTTGTGTCATTTTTGTATTCATTTTAACATAATTAAAATAAAGTGTCCCTATCACCTACAAGTGGCACCATGGGGTCCCAAAATCGACCCAAAGATGCCTATGGTCGAACATGTATCAACCAATAAGGCTAGGACACGTTTTAGGGTAATTTAGTATTATTATAATATTATATTTTAACCCTTATTTACCGGATTTACCCTTAACCATGGTAAATAAAATATTTACCGCATTAATTATTCAAAATGTCTAAAAATAAAAGTTACCTATTTACACAATTTGAATATCCTGATTCCAAATATGGAATCCATTTTTCTAAATTCAAAACACAGAAGTGGCAGAAATTAATTTAAAATTAATTCCCGGTGTCAAATCAAAAAGCGTGTTTTTAAGAGATAATAACTATCAAAAGATTGACACTTGTTTATGTTTGGTTTAATTGTAAAATTATGTCCAATGACCAAAATTATATTAAATGGTAAAAATATATTCTAAATATACTTTAAAACCACTCAAATTCATAATTTATCACTATTAATTATTTTGATTAAAAAAGTTGTTTTTAATTAAAATTTAGTAATTTTCACTATTCATCAAAATATTAAAGTTATCTGAAAAGTACCAAAATTTCATCTGAGGCTAAATTAGATATTCCGAATCCAAAAATGAAGTCCATTTTGAAATATAAAATATATATATATAATTTCAAAAAGTAGGTATTACTAGTCATAACGGCTAGTTTGATTGGTTGTGGTGTGTGTTAGAACTCGAAGTTGCGTATAACACACGCTACTGTATTATTCAAAGGAAAGCGTACCATGGAAGCATGGGATGTTTCATTTTAAATTTTTTGATGTCCCCATTTAGTCAAAAAGTTTAAAATATTGTATTTAAAAAGGGTTCACTATTAAAAGTTGGTAAAAGTGCAATACATAAAATTATTTTTTCTTACATTACGTCTAAGAAACTCATAATATGGATTCTAAAATTATAAGGATTATATAAAGTTTAAAATTTATTTAATACTATTCATAACCTCTTTTGAACGGCTTGTTTGATAATTCATGGTGTTCTTGAACTCAGTGTTGCGTGTAGTGCAAGTTATTGTATTATTTTGAAAAATAACACACTATGAAATCTTGGGGTGTTACATTCTCCCCTCCTTCAATAAATTGCATCCTCACAATTTGAAATTATTTTTCGAAAATAAAAGGTTGAAAAAAATAAAAAATATCTTTGTGGGAAAACCCACATTGGAAATTGGGTTACTAAAATTTAGTCTTAATATGAGGAAAAGAGAAATGAAAGCGTCACCACCAAATTATGATCTCGATTAGGAGAACATTGGTGGCAATTAGAGACATATAATTGGAGGAAAAAAGTAAATATTTATAGGTAGTGATTGAGTTCATCAGTCACAAACAAGTGTAAAATTGAGGTCCTTAAATTCATCAATCTATGATGATTTGAAATACCATCGGTTCAACAAAACATAGGGTATTAGGATAACACATTTTTGACGTTTCAAAATATCTTAGTTGAAATCCCACATCGAAAAATGAATTAATGAGGCCTCTATTTAAAATAAAGAGTGTAAAGTATGAAGATTACCGAAAATAACACATACTAGGGTTCCATGTAGGAAAATATGGATATGGAAGAAAAATCTAACCATCAATTATCTGATGGAGAGTGGTAGAGAACATGGATATAAAAAGGCCAACAATCCCAAAGCCATAAATTAGTGATGATTTAAGGTACCATCTAGGACAACATTTTTGTTCTATGTTCCTTTTCTTAATGTTGAGGAATTTATTTATGAGATTGGCTAAGATCATAAGGATATATAAATTTCTACCACAAACCCATATTTCACTCTAAAAGATAATAGAACGTAAAAAAGAATTCTATTTATACTATTTGTACAGGGTTCCAAAAGAAACGAATTTATAATTTATCTACCAGATATTTTAATAAAAACTAAATTATTTAATCCAGGACATCTCGTGGGCCAGTGTTAGGTGATACACCCTGGTCTCCCTTCGGTTGCGGGTTCAAGTCTCGCGGCCTTGCCGGACGCGACGGGTTGTCGCCCGACCTCCGGGTTGTCCTTTTATGGCAATCCAAAATAATCCAAACTAGAACTATCCAAAATACTTCTGTCCAAACTCACAGTCCAACATGTATAAGGAAGGTAAAAATAATGTAGATCCTTTTTACCCCATAATAGCATATGAATACCTTCATCATGTATTCTTTTAATACACTGAAACATCCTGAATTACCATATTCCTTATTGATTACATGCATACTCCTTATTCCATATAGAATGCTGGATATACTTCATCAATCCAAAAATGTTTTAAACCCCAACAATGATGGAATATACAAATCATTAATCAGTTCCAAGGTAGTCAAGAATATCCAATATAATTTATCCAAAACAATCATGTATTATTCCAAAATCACTACCTCGGTATCATAACTATATTATGGTTTATCATTCTCTCAACCATATATTTTCCAAAAATTTATCCTTCTATGGAGTCACTTTTCTTTGTTCCACACAATCTCAAGTCCTTAATGAAATAGTACTGCAGTACAATCCTTATATACTCCATAATTATTATAACAAGTACATTGTTGATACAACACTCAATTGACATAATCAACATAAGAAATCTAATCATTCCTCTTCATCTGTGGTAGTATCATAACTTGATTATTATCCAATAACATCATTTGCGGCATATTGTGATGACTGGGACATAGGATTGCATTGTGTCCAAACTCCTTGCAAATGAAGCATTGTACATTTGAAACCATTTTCTTACCCTTGCAGTCATGTACTTTGTGCCCTTTTCCACCACACTTATAAAAAACTCCCATTCCATTCAGACAAGTTCCAGGGTGTTTCTTCCCACAGTTATCACATATGGGAAAATTCTTCTTTTCCCTCTTCCCTTTATCCATCTTTCTCTCTTCCATCCTTTTCTTCTCTTGCTTCCCTTCAAAGCCATAGGACTCAGTAAAATCTTTACTTATCTTATCAACACATGATATTATTTCTTCGTATGATGATAATAAATGGGAGACTATTTCTCTTATAAATTCTGGCTTAAAGCCATGAAAGATATGATTCTTCTTTCTCTTTAGATCATGTGCATTGCTGGAGTTCTCATTCCTTCTACTGGGCGCCATTTCTAAACAATGTCATACACTAGATTTGTTTATGAATAACAATACCTAATCCCAAACATGTAAGACACATAACAGAAATTAAATAGTTTATGGATATAATCCATAATCATATAAATTTCTCCTTTGAGGAAGTAAATCCACATAAACCATTCATAATGGTTTGTAAAGAATATGAGAATTATCCTAAGCATATCCCCCGGGAGTTTCGTAACCAAGAGTGAAGCAAGGCCCGTTGTCGTGCACCAGTTCCCGTTCGAGTCTAGCTCAAAGCGGTGTTTTCGGGTTTTACCCCTAGGTACATCTGTGCCAGAGTCTCCTCTACCTGCTCGTATCCAGACAGGGATGTATTGCTCAGAAAACTCACAAAATCTCTACAATACCAAAATTATAGGAAGTTCTTCTATACTAATCCTCAAAGTCCATCTTAAATCTATGTGCTCTAATCAGAGTTTATCTAAATCTAGCTTCCAATGTTTGTACTAAACTTCCTCTGATACCAACTGTAACGCCCCGACCCCAGTTACCTAGAGTCGGTGCATTATTACATAACATTGGCATGATCACAAGAAAGATCAAATCTCGAAAGACCGATTGGTTTAGTAGCCTTGGAAACATTAGATATATTCATAAGTTTTACATTACATAATAAAATGAAAAACTACTACAACAACATAATGTCTCCACAGTCCACACTATTATCCCCTCATAATATCCCTGCAGGTCATTCATAACTTACTTCTTCACATCCTGGGGAAAAGAAAACATAGAAAAGGGGTGAGCTCAAATGCCCAGTAAGGATAACAATATAGCGGAACATTCAAAATAAGCATAAACATTTAAGGCAATGCATTACTAAAAAAAAAGCCTTTTAAACTTGAACTTCAACATATTATGGCAAAAGTAAAATGAAATAATGTCATTTAATTATTCACATGGATATTCTACTAATCGAATAATCACATGAAAAATCAATAACCACTTTCATATTGATGGAATGTATAATGCTAAACATTAATTTCTTTGTCAAGGCCTCATCCCAAGACCTTGGGGATAACTGTAACCAGAACCCAACCCGGAGTGCCTCTATTAACCGGACACCAACCCGGAGTGCCTCTAATAACCGGAGACCAAACCGGAGTTCCTATAATAACCGGAGACCAAACCGGAGGGCTTACTTTTACCGGTCCACAACCCGAAACATACTTGTCTAACACATTAATCTGAATGAAAGATTGAAATATAACATAAACATTTGGATTAAAAATAACTTATAAAATGTCAATACTTTAAACAAAAACCATGAGTGATATAATAATAACTTATCCATAGTCAAAAATATCACAAAACCTTCAATAAAATAGGGATGTTTTGTATCATAATTAATCAATTTCAAATAAGCTTAAAATCCATCAAAGGATGTTGACATAGATGAAATCAAAACTATTTTAGAGAAATATCTCTTTTTTTTAAATCATTTTAAAAGTAACATAATTATAAAATAATACATTCAATTTGAAAATATTCTTATAAGCTTGTAAGGGAAGCTTCGACGATTTTATAACGGCGGAAAATAGCCGCACCCGCCGTATAAGTTTAAAAAAACATTCTTACCTTAATTTTGTCGAAAAGGTTAAAAAGCACCTTGTTTGGAAAACGACGGAAAGATTCCTTTATAAAACTCTTATAAAAAGTATAACAAGGGTATAAATGACTTTAACCCATATTCTTGTAAATAGTCAAAAATGTTTTGAAATACATTTTTAAGAAACATGGATGTGGATGATAAAGAGATCCCAGTAGATTATTACGTATAAACAGCCTCGGATAATGAAGAGATTGTGAAATAACCCTTACAAATTTTGTAACTTATGAAACATACAACCCATGAAAGAGGTATCATATAATGAATATGTAAATACACATAAATTAAAGTGTATTACACAATGAATATAATTATGGGAAGTACATACACCACACAAAAGGTAATGGTGTCAATATGGCATGAATCTCACGGGAATAAGGAGTGATATGAAAACCCCTTACCACGTTAATCAACTGAGTCGTATGGAAAAAAGTTAATAACCATCAAATTATTTACATAATAACATGAATATAAATATAATCATGATAATATATATCAAATGGCAGTATACAACACACCACTTTAAATAATTTAGTGGCGAACAATGGAAATCTCACGGAATTGAAAGTGAGATAAGAAAATACCTTACCTTGTACTTTTCATTGGATGGGGTAGGTTAACCTCCTGTATAATGGTGAAATAATTGTTATTAAATTATACAAGAATCATATATATTAATATGATATCATATATGATCTTTTAACATTGATTTCTTAATAATATCTTAGAATTATCGTCGTTTCGGGTGTTAACTTACTCATTTTCTTTTATATGTTTTGTTACATAACCCTTGTTTGTTGTATCTTATTCATATCCAGAATGATATCAAGTCCTTAAACATCATTTTTAAATCATCAAATGATAATTATACTTGAATGGATACGATGGAGAATGAATCTCATCGCGTTCGTGGAGACGGTAGTCCGTACGTACGCACGAGCAACAATATCATTCTTTTGATATTAAAATAATATATAAAATGATGGTATATAATATATACAGAATCATTAACATGTTATATTTATTATTTACATGAGTTACACATCATTATTATACTCATCCAAATAATAATATATTGAATAACAATTACACCACGACGTGGAGACGGTAAGCCGTACGTACGCACGTATGGTGACATGTTATTCAAAGGGTGGATAGAATACTGAATATGGTTGTACCATATTTATAATAACATCAAAGTATATGTGAGATACTGGAGTTATTATTTTATAATGGTAAGAACAATGAAAGAAAAAGTTGAAGAAGAAAGGAACTTGAAAAGGGGTGGTGAAAACATTACCTCTTCTTCGGGTTCTTCCTTTTGATTTGATCAAAAGGGCTCCTTAGGTTGGTTTTCTGATCAAACTAAGGCCTCTAGGTTGTATTGAGGGATGTTGGGAGAGTATTTGGGCAGAGTTTTTCCGAACCAAAAGGCTTTGAAGGTGTGAAGAAATGATAAGGAGGAGTGCCCTTTTATAAGAGGGGTGAGGGGTACCTTTGGAAAAGCTAGAAATATTAATTTATAATAAATTCATATGCGGTTTCTAATGGCTCCAAAGTTGATTATTCAAAGGTTAAGGTGGGTATAGGTCGAAAACCACTCAACCAATAGAATTTAGACAGGTTTGGGTACTTATATTAACCTTATCTTTAAGTATTAACTCTAAGTTAATTAGTTTCACTTTTACAATGTCTCTTTGTATTTTTATATAATATGGTTAATAAACATACTATATACAACCAAGCGACCCCCAAGCGGTCCATTAATGATGAACCTATCATGATATAAGTCTCTTGGCCGAACCTTAGATTTTTAGGAATTTAATATCAATTAATAATATAATATTTGTTTTAAGAACTCTTTTATGTCAATTTTGACACTATTCAATAGTTGATTTTTGTGAAACTCATAACAGATTGATTACTTCAAAAAAAGTCAATTAAATCAATCCCAATATGTCATATTATCCTATAAAATTAGTTTAATTCATTAAAAGTTTCATATTATATTTATTTGGGTATTTATAATATCAATTATTTTAATTTTTCACTATTATAGTAATTAATTCATCATCACTGTGTCATAAATAAATTAAATTATTTAATGTCTAAAAATTATAAATGAACTATCACTATGTAGGAAATATTTTTATATTTCTAATGAATATTTATAATCTAAAATCCAACATATATAACCCTATTTAAAAACTTGTTTGCTAAAATATATATGCTTGTGTCATTTTTGTATTCATTTTAACATAATTAAAATAAAGTGTCCCTATCACCTACAAGTGGCACCATGGGGTCCCAAAATCGACCCAAAGATGCCTATGGTAGAACATGTATCAACCAATAAGTGTAGGACACGTTTTAGGGTAATTTAGTATTATTATAATATTATTTTTTAACCCTTATTTACCGGATTTACCCTTAACCATGGTAAATAAAATATTTACCGCAGTAATTATTCAAAATGTCTAAAAATAAAAGTTACCTATTTACACAATTTTAACATCCTGATTCCAAATATGGAATCCATTTTTCTAAATTCAAAACACAGAAGTGGCAGAAGTTAATTTAAAATTAATTCCCGCTGTCAAAACAAAAAGCGTGTTTTTAAGAGATAATAACTATCAAAAGATTGACACTTGTTTATGTTCGGTTTAATTGTAAAATTATGTCCAATGACCAAAATTATATTAAATGGTAAAAATATATTCTAAATATACTTTAAAACCACTCAAATTCATAATTTATCACTATTAATTATTTTGATTAAAAAAGTTGTTTTAATTAAAATTTAGTAATTTTCACTATTCATCAAAATATTAAAGTAATCCGAAAAGTACCAAAATTTCATCTTAGGATAAATTCGATATTCCGAATCCAAAAATGAAGTCCATTTTTAAATATAAAATATATATATAATTTCAAAAAGTGGGTATTACTATTCATAACGGCTAGTTTGATTGGTTGTGGTGTGTGTTAGAACACGAAGTTGCGTACGACACACGCTACTGTATTATTCAAAGGAAAGAATACCGTGGAATCTTGGGGTGATTCATTTTAAATTTTTTGATGTCTCCATTTAGCCAAAAAGTTTAAAATATTGTATTTAAAAAGGGTTCACTATTAAAAGTTGGTAAAATTGCAATACAGAAAATGATTTTTTTCTTACATTACGTCTAAGAAACTCATAATATGGATTCTAAAATTATAAGGATTATATAAAGTTTAAAATTTATTTAATACTATTCATAACCTCTTTTGAACGGCTTGTTTGATAAGTCAGGGTGTGCTTGAACTCAGTGTTGCTAGTAGTGCAAGTTATTGTATTATTTTGAAGAAATAACACACTATGAAATCTTGGGGTGTTACATCTTGCCTTGCATGAAATACAATTTTCACGCAACACCTCTTCTATTTTCCACCACAAAATTTTATACGCATCCTCTACACTGCCTTGCGTGAAGTTTTCTACTTTTGTGTGAAATCCACATTTTGCGCAACACCAGACTTTACGCGTAAACTTGATGTTTACACACACCTCCCATTAGAACTTCAATTTTACGCCACACTGCTCGGGTATTCTCTAAGTCTTGTGCTCTGCTTGAATGAGGGTGGTCACTTCATTTTTCTATGCAAAATGAACCCCGTGAAAAAAACCCTCCGTGAGCGCGTAATTCACATCGAGCATGAAAAACAAATCTTCCACGCAACACCATTTTTCGTGCACTACTCCAATATTTTTTACACCTCCTTCCTTTGCCAATTTTCAAGCTTCGGACCTCGAAACACCTCTTGCATGAAAAACTTCATTCCTCTATTTCACGCATCTTGCAAATATTTCTCACACCAATTTCATTTTTCATGCAACCCGATATTTTTTCATGCACCACTCTGATTTTTCATGATCCTCCATTTTCTATAAACGCATCTCACCATTCTCCAATTTTTGAGCCCACAAACTTTTCAAACACTAAAAATGGCACCACCTTGTATCTTCTCTTTCTGTACCACCTCCAGATCATCCATTCCTTTGTCGAGGTTCTTCAATAAATCTTGGATTGTTGAAAAAATCCTTTGAACCTCACAAATCACCATGTAAACCCCCTTTGTCAACACTCACATACATCATGGTCCTATTTGTCAAAAAAATACAACATGGAGTCCCACTTTGTCAAGAAACACAATCACCTCTAAAATGATTCAATGATTCCTTGATGGGTTTTCCCAACAAATTCTTTTTCATTAAAACAAATAGATGGATGATAATTCATATTAAAAGTTACGACAATTAAAAAATTTCAATGACATAATAAATTTATTTTATCATTTATATAAAAATAATATTTTATGTATCATGCTATTTCATTAAAATAATTATTTTTCATAATACCTTAGTTTATTATAAAAATATTAATTCTCTTTGAAAATAAATTTTTTTGTTTAAATATCAATTAATCTAATCCCATATCAATTAACAATATATTTTAATTAAAAATAACTAATGATGAAAAAAAATTTGCATATAAAAAGGAATTAAAATACATGTAATAAAGGACTATACATGTTAACCCTTATAACACCCATATATGACCTAATGATATAGTGTGTGGGAATGATATATTCCTGGGGTGGATAGACTAACATCATTAAAGTGGTAATTTAAACTAAAATTAACTTCTTCCATATATGATTTCATTCAATTTTTACATGTTAATGATTATCTTGGTCTTGGTCAAGGGATAACCCCAGTGTCGCTACTTCCCACCATAGTTCTGAAAAATGTTGTTCATACTCCTTGAATTTACATGTGGAAGCCATTTCATCACCTTTCTTGTTTAATTATCGAATGTCCTTCTGAAATATAATAAAAAATTATAATGTTAAAAGTATTATCAAAAATATTTTTTCTAATGGTCATATTAGCCAACTGTCAAATTTTACCAAAACCCATATAATTGGGGAATAAAATGGATCAAATTTTCCTTTATTCTACATAAATACCAATTAATTTTTATAGATAATTAGTTTTTTCTTATAGAATAAAAAAACACATTTTCAAGAAACAAAATATCTATTAAAATGTTTGGTTCATTACAAGGTTCAATTCTTGTTCCATCCATATATTACCGAACAGGGTTCACTTCCAATTCCATCACATTATTACAAAATTGCTTTAAGATCATGACAATTTTAAGAGATGGATTGGGATTGTTTTTTGGGAATATTTTTTAATGTGTTCAGTTCTATTAATTTGGGACATAATTTGGGATGTGTTTTGGTAAATATTTATGAAATTTAGAAGAAAATGGGGCCTTTAATAGTGGTCACATGGTTAGGGAAAATGGTATGCCCCAGCCCGGGAAACCATGAATCGAAAAAGAGATGAATTTCACTGTTGCCACATGGTTGGAAAAACCATGTACCCTTTTATAAATAATCATACTCCCCTATAAAATATTCACACAGTTTACGATCACGATTAAGGAAAACCATTCCATCTAGACTAGAAAACCATGGATAAATTTTTAATTCAAATGAAAATTAGATTTTAAATCACTAGAAGCCCCAATTATTTCCTTATTTGATTATCATTCAACCCATTTTTTCTGGATTTTAGATTCTCCTAGGTGGATTTCATGTCTTTCTAACCTCTATTATTCACGGTTTGAATTATTTAATGATGATCAACACACCTCTTTGTATTTTATTTCTATACTATTAGGTTTTCCATTCCCCATTCCTTATTATCCCATAAAATAATTGGGTTTTTTTATTATTTTGACTAGACCTACAAAATGGATTATTTATATAGGTCTAGAATTTATGGATCGTGATTTCTTAAATAATTATTTATGGTTTAAGATAAATATCTTGTTCTACTTCATTGTTTCGAAAAAATGATTTGGGATTTCATTTGGGCAGTTGTTAGTCAATTAATTAGGTTAGGTGGCCAAAAAATCAAATATCATAATCTTGATTTTAGAAATTTTTATAAAACTGAATAATATCTATTTGATGTTTATAAGTTTATTTCTTGATTAAATTAATTAAATTGGTGAGTTAATTAGTTAAGGGTGGTGTGATATTGGAGATAACTGAGATTAGATATTTGAGGAATTAATTTTGGAATTAATTAGGGGATATTTAGACTGTATGTTTGAGTAATTAATTTTGGAATTAAATTAAAGATATTGATATTGGTGAAATGACTAATTGATTATGGAATTAATTATGAGTTGTTGAGATTTTAGAATTGAATAATTAATTGATTTATTAGTTATGGGATTATTTAGATGATATTTTTGATTATGTAATTGGGAAAATTAAATTAGAGTATTTATTTGTTAAAATTATTACTAAATTGGTAATGAAGTTAAGAAGGTTAATTAATTTTTTTGTTAATTAATTTGATGGAGAAGATCCATATTTGTTGAGTTATTTAATAGATTTGAGAAGATTACTTGATTTCTGAGTTAATTAATGACATTGATAATATTAATTAATTTTTTATTTAATTAATAAGAATAATAATATTAATTAATTATTGAGTTAAATAATGATATTGAGATGATTAATTAATTATTTTGTTAATAAATGTGATTGATATATTACATGAAATATAGAATGGTAAAAATTAAATTTTGAGATCTGTCCTGAGATATAGAATGGCAACAATGGAAGTATGAGAAATGAAATGTATCCTAGAATTATAAAAATGGAACATTTAGATATGAAATGGGATATAGAATGAAAAATAAGGTCATGTAGGAATTGTTATCCCTTGGGGATAGTGTTTAAAATAGTGTGGGATTAAGTAGGAATTGAGGTTTGAGTATCCCAGTGAACTCATGAATTTATGTGGAAAAATAAAGAATAATTTTTCAATTTTAAAACTATTTATTTATTAATTTAAAATATTTAATTATATAACTACTTAAACAATCTAATAACTAGATATTGTTTTACACATCACTGTTAATGGACTATTGAGTTCTACTTAGGCCCTACTCTGGCTTCCGGATTGGTAACTAAATATATTTCATTATTGACAAACATGCTAAGGGGAAAGGCCCTATGTTGGATTATTGGTTTGAGGATAGAGCATGGACAAGGAAAATAGTTTTGGTTTGAGACCCTCTTATAATCATGTAGTGTCTTTATTTTGATTTATATTATGACCCAAGAAACATACAAGGAGTAGTCATATCTAATGTTTAGTTTTTAGATTTTATAAATAGTTTTAGTTATCTTATTCTACTTTTTTTTCAAGTTATGACATCATTTTCTTATTTAGTTATTAATATTTATTTATTTTATACTTGTGTTTTACTCTTTAAAAGGTAGTATTGTCTCACCATGATTGATATTATACCAAATCTTCTAGTTGGAAGCCTCTAGAATATTTGGGGATGTTCATGAGGTTAAGTGAACAACTAGCTTATCGAAACGATGTGTAACACCTAGGTCGAGATGTTACAAAGTTGTATTAGAGGTTTTTTATTTTATTTATTTTTATTATTATGTAGGAGTGGTAGAAAAAGACTAGGAAGATTCATGACTTGGTTATTGTCTACTACATGGGAGTGTCTAACCATTGTACAGGGGAGAACACAAGTTCCAAGAGTTGGACTATTGTTATTATTGGTTGTTGTTAGAGTTGAATATTATTTCACCATGGGTGACACTCTATTTGTGTGCCCTGATTATTTATGTTGATATTTTATGATATTTGACATCTATCCTGGTATTTCATTAGAGTTTACTATGCATTAATTATTCAGGGAAATCAAGATTATTTTGTGACGTGCATCATTTTAGTTACACATAGGAAAAACAATTTGTGTATGTTGTTGTAAAATAATTATCTTCACTTTCTTGTGTAATTGAATTGAAAATGGGTTCTAAAATGAAATAAATAGTGATTTTAAAATAATGAAATATGTGAATAAATGGATTTCAAAATAGGAAACATCAAAATAAAAAAGTTAGTTACACATTATTATCCATAACCATGGTGTACGATGGTTAGGGGTAGTGATAGTTCCTTAAATTTAATAGTGTATTAGGGTTTGGGGTAATTAATTTTTGTGAAATATTGTTCTTATCATAATTTGTGCTAATTTTTGGAATTGTTTCTTAATGTGCATGTTTGACGTCGAGAATCAGGCCTCCAGGATGACGCCTATTGAGAGGAAAATAGGTGGCATGGCGATAAATGTTCATCTAGTTGTGTAACCCGAGCCACTAATAATTGTAGGTAATTATGTTTGAGATATCTTTTGGGAGAACATTGCTTAGTTCATGCAACTCATTTAATGGGACCCATGAAGGGTTGAGAAGATCACGGATAAATTGACAAGGGAGTTTTATTATGATCATCATCTTACTATTTCTTGAGAGTGTGGACTTGAAGGGGATGAGTTATAGATTGAATCTATCAAGAAGATACTTGACCACTGGGAGACTTATTTTGGGAGTACTGTCAAGATTGATTCTTATATGCTATGGGGATCTTCGAAGCACTGGTGGGGGGTTTAGAATATGACTTATCATACTTATGTTATATTATTGAAGGATTTCATGGAGAGGTTCTTGGTGTACTTCTATCCAGATATGATGAGGAAATAGATAACATAAGTTTTCATGAGGTTCCCATAAGGGGGTATGTAATTGGTGGACTATGCATGATGATTTATATATTCGAAAATATTTTCTCATTAATTGGAATAAGATGATAATGCATTAGGGAAATGAATATTGAAAGTCTTAAGTGTGAAATTAAGTCCTAGGTGAGAATATTCATGCCAAATAATTTTTCAAAAGTGGTGAATAAAGATCTCATAGATGAGGGAGACCTGAATGAGGATTTTGGTGTAGGATAAGTGGCTGCTGTTAGTAGATCACGAGACATGTATTTTGATTCTAGGAAGCATCATTATGATAAATTTATCCAATGATATGGGAATGATAGTGGCTAGAGGGAATTTATGTTTCATAGGACCTTCGTCTAGTGAATTTACACTAGAGTGATTGGACAAGAAACTATTGTAGACATCGCCCCCGACAACCAACATATAATCGATCTTGCATCATGATCTGACATATATAGAAGTTCTGCAGGATCCAATGACAAATAGGTAATGATTTTATGAATATATATAATCAGTGGGTTAGAATAGGATCTTCTGCACCATATTAGGCTAGACGTTAAAGTTCTATTGGCTATGATAGTAGGGGCAGTGGATGTGGTACTTCTATGAAAGAGAAACCATTTTAGTGGAGTTGTAGATCACAAGGGACTAATACAATATCATATATAATAGTGGAAGAAAAATTTCGTGTTATATATCATACACATGTTGATGGTGATGATGGACCATTAATAATGAGAGATATTATTCTTGTAGATTCAATATTAGCTTGTTCCTTATTTGATAATAGTGCCAATAATTCCACTTTTTCTCACACAAAATTTTTATGTGTTGAGCCTAGTGATGGAGTTTCTTGAGCGGGGTGTAAATGATAGATACACCATTGGGTGTACTATCAATGTTTAGCTGCTTGTGCGAGGGATGTCCTGTCAATGTTTTCTAGTATCATTGTGTGTGGGATCTCTATATTCATGACATGTTATGATTCGAAATATTTATTTTCATGAACATGTTGGTAGAATACTTGGTCCATATATATTTTTACCAGAGGAGAGACATGTTTATATCACCTACAATTGACATGTAAATTCACCATGGAGTGTTGGATATTCAGGGTGGTTGAGCTGTGCCAATTACCCAAAAAATGGTAGAGCTCACATCCTAGGATGCTAGTCTGTTTCTGGATAAGGGAGGTGTTATGCAAGACATCATTACACCTATAGTGGACAAATTTCATGATTTTTTACTAAATATTTATCTGGGATTCAACCTAAGATATACATGGAATTAAATTTTTATCTCATTCTTGGAGCTTAACTAGTTTCTATTCCACCATACATAATGTTGCAGATAGAGAAATAAGATATAATGACTCAATTGGGGTAATTGACAAATACATGTTTTATTGATCCAAGTATATTTTCTTGGGGATAAACTATGTTGTTTTCAAATATGGCTGATGGGAGTTTGCACTTGTGTATCAATTATGAGAGGGTTAACCAAGTTATAGTGATGTACATATATCTTATTCTGTGTATTTATTATTTTTTTGACTAGTTGAGATGTCCTTTTGTCTCTTCCATGATTGAATTGAATTTAAAATATCATCAGTTGAGATAAAAATCTTCAAGTATACCATGTAAGGATTTTAAAAGTAGGTATAGACTATATGAGTTCTTTGTTATACCCTTTTTGGTAGATTCACACACTATAAATATTTATGGAATTGATGAAAAAAATCATAAATTTAAACCATGATTATTTTTTTGTATTATTTTTAGATGAGAAATTCTTGAACTACAAGAAACCTGAGGATTATTCCCAACATCATGACATCATCGTGAGTATATTGAGAGAGCATTAGTCGTATTCCATTCTATCTAAGTGTTAGTTTTGGATTTATCTGGAAGACTTCTTAGGTCATAAACTCTCAAAGTAATGTGTCATAGTAGACACATATAAGATTTAAGAAATTATTTTATTGGAGCTACTAAATAATCTTATCGATATCCATATCCTTCTAAAATTATCAGACTACTATCGAAGGGTTTTCCATGAAATTTCCTAATTGGAAGTGCTACATTTGAGCTTTAATGGAAAGGAGAAAATGTTTTAATGGTTAGATGAATGGGAAAATGACTAATAGGTATTGAATAATAAGTTTAAATCAACACCATTTGTGATCTTACTTCATCCTAGTGCATATTACACAGATTTTCGGGATGGTTTGAGGATAGGTCTTGGAGTAGTGTTGATATAGGGAGACTGAGTTCTGGCATATGGGTCTCAATAGTTGAGGCCAAAAGAATAGAATTACCCTACACATGACCTTGAGTTGGTTGCATTGTTTAATGATTTGATGTGTTGGTGGAATTATCTATTGGGAGATATGTTTATTATGTTTTCCGATCAAAAAATCTTAAGGCATATCTTTTTCTAGAGAGATTTTAATCTTCATAAGTCAAGATGGGTTGTGTATATACATTATTTTGATTTTTAACTAGCTTAGACTCTCAAGAAAGGAATTTTTTTATTATTACTGATGTAGAATGGCTCATAATTAGGTTGTTTAGTAGTATAGTTCTTAATAGAAGATGATTACATTATTAGATGAGATACATGTGGTGGTTTAAGAGAATATATAGTATATTACACTCATATTTGTTTCAGTGGGATCTACAATTTTGATATGGATTAGTGGAATATATTATGATGATAAAAAATCATTATCTTTGAGGGAAATCCTTGAAGGTGGGGATACACCTTAAGAATGGTTCATAGATGAGGATGAGACCTTCTAAATGAAGAATTGAGTTGTAGTTCCTTTTATTATTTAGGAGTAGTTTATAAGGTAATTTCCTTAATTCAAGTGGGTAATATATCTAGGTGTGACTAAAATGTACCATGATATTCAATGATAGATTTTTTGACTGAGCATGAAGAAGGAGATTCCAAGGTTCGTGACATGATTCGGCACTTGTTAACATGTGAAGGCTGGGCATCAATAACCTAGAGGTATCTTGTAGCCATTTCCCATTTTGTAGTGGAAGTGGTATGATGTGACCATGGAAATTATGGTGGGTCTCTTAAGGAAACTATAGAAGAATGATATTATTTTGGTCATTGTGGAAACAACAATGAAAGAACAACATTTTTTTCCTGTATTGAAGGATTTCTCATTAGAGTTGCTGAGAGATTGGTATGTTCAAGAGATAAACTATCTTAATGGGGTGCCACATACAATACCTTTATATTGTAACTCATTATTTACTTCTTTCATATCGAAATTCTTAAGGAATAAACATGTTATAAATTTTTGGTGAGGTACATATTTTCACCCATACACAGATGTGCAGTCGGAGTGTTCTATAAATGTTCTTGAGAATTTTATATGAGTGTTTGTTATAGACTTCAGTGGGTCTTGAGAGAAACACATAGTTTGGTGGAGTTATCTGATGAAAACAGTTATCAGGATACGGTAGGCCATGCAGACCAACTTTATGATGGATGGACGTAGGTGAATATGAGTTGATGGGATAAAGTATTGTGTTTGAGATGTTTAAGAGGGTGCAGTTGATTCAAAATATAATCGCTCCATGTCTAATTAGATAGAATTCATATACTAATAGAAACTGATGGTCGACAGTGTTATGAGAGGGTGACTATGTTTTCCTTATACTATATTCAAGTTTGGTTCAATATATAAAATAGGGATAGGGAAAACTGTTACATAGATTCATACGACTATTTGAGGTAGTTTAAATTTATTACGTTGGTGGTGTACTGATTGATTCTTTCATATAAATATAGAGGTATGAATGTCATTTTCCTCATTTAGATACTACGATGGTATTACCAAAACCTTCTCATTTATGTAATGTTGATTATATTGAGGTTTAGATATATGTATCCTTTGAGGGTAATCTTATACGTGTGTTGGATCACAGTGGGAATGTGTTGCAGGGAGATACTATTCTAATAGTATGATTAATATGGAAACATGGGTGTGTGTAAGAGGATACATAGGAAAGAGAATATGATATGATGGTCTAGTGCCCAAGTATTTTTAGATCAGAATCATACGGATTCATGTGAGTATATCACATGGATGATCTATTATAAGGTGGGAGATTGTATGATCCTGACCATTTCATGAGATGACATGAGCATGGTTTCTAGTACACTATGTCCTTATGTTGAGTAATAATTGTTGGGGACTTACTTATAGTGTTTTTGGGAAAAAATGTAATAAATTTGTAAAAAAAATGGTTCATACATGTTTGCACATTGCTAGGCTAATCCATGTGACCCTTCAGTACAATACATGCAACCATGGACAGAGGGGAATACGATGATTAGAACAGTGTTTTTCAAACCATGAAATCTCGTATAACTAACTATGAAACCCTATAATATAGGTGAAAAGTTTAGCCAAAATATTTGGAAATATAGTGCACACTACCCATCAAATATTTCTTGACTTTTTGGTACACATGAAAATTATATTTTAAATCACCCAAACCCCGAAATCTCACCCTATTCAACCCAAATTCAACCCTATAATTTTTTAATGATTTCAGAGCCTCTCAAAGGGATTTAAAAGATTTATAACCACTTTTATTCTCATTTATATTCACATACCAAAGATCTCTACGCCTCCCAATTAGTGAATCATATCCCACTTGTTTTTTTGATTCTCTTACCTTATTATCTCTTACTAGAATGGGTTTTTCTTCTTATTTTGAATAGATCTAGATCCATTATTGTGGATCTAGATATATAATTTAGGGATATAGATTTATTAAATCTTGATTATGTGTTTTTGATTTTTCACTCATTCTATATCTCTATGCCACTCATATTTTTGGGGATTTTTGTTTGGAGATCATTCATCAACAAATTGGGGTCTATTGTCTATAATTCAAATCTCATAGTCTTCATTGAAATTATGTGTTTCAAATTGATGTATTTAAATTTTATATTTTTGAATTTAGTTCTAGATTCAAATAATTATGTTAGTGAATTAATTAATAAAGTTTGATGTGACATAGTGGACAAATGAGATTTTCTATCTAAGTAATTAATTGTGGAATTAATTACGGTATATTTAGATGGTTTCTTTGAGTAAATAATTATTTAATTTATTTTGGGATACTAATAATTCGGAATTGAGTAATTAAATGTGGAAGTAATTAAGGGATATTTATAGTGTTGAATTGAACAATTAATTAATTCATTAATAATAGGATATTGAAATTGTGAGTTGAATAATAATTCAATGAATTAATTATGGGATTATTAGGATGATATGTTTGACTAACTAATTGTTAAAATTAATTAAAATTATTTATTTTTTTTTCTAATTTCTGAATAATTAATAATGATAAGAAGATTAATTATAATTAAAATAATTAATATGAATGAGAATATTGATTAATTGTTTGGGTAATTAATGAGATTTAGAAGATAAATTAACTGGTGGGTAAAGTAATTGGATTGACAATATTTTTCAATATCTTAGATAATTAATTGATTGAGATGATTAATAAAATATATAGTTATTTTATGGGATTTATATATGACATGTAATCATGAATTTTAAAAATGAAATTCTATGATGTTACATGTGATATAGAATGGTAACAATAGAATATTGAGTTATGAAATGTTATCTAAAATGGTGACAATAGAATTTTTTGATGAGAAATTGGATACATAATAGTAAATATAGCATTATATGAAGTTATGTCCCTTGGGGATTTTGTAGACTCTATTATGGTTCGATGCATGTATTAGGGTTCAGGTATCCTTTGGAACCTACGAATTTGTATTGATAATAAAATAATAAATTGATAATGTAATAATTTTTAATTTTTGAATTTTAAAAATTTCTTTGTACAACTTCATGAACATTTTATTGACTATATATTTTTTGGACACTATTGGTGGTGGCCTACTCCCTTGTACTCACACCCTACTGGGGATTCCTGATCAGTATCCATATATATTTCTTGAGTGCATGACAGAATAAGGAATAGACCCTAAGACAGATGAGTTATATGGGGATAGAGTGTTAAGGAGGGAACTATAAATTTATAGAGACCTTATTGGGATATTTTATTTTCTTTATTCTTATAGTCTTTTGAACACTAGACATGTACTTTGACATGGAATATCTATTTATTAGTTTGGATATTGTATTCTTTGTTATAGTTAACTTGTTATACTGGTTTTTTTCTTGTTATACTATCATTTTTCTATTCATTATTTATTATTTATCAATTTTATGACTATAATTTACTCTAAAAAAGATGGTATTTTCTCCCATTAATTATATTAGACCCTCACTTGTTGTCAGAAACCTTTGAAATACTTGGAGGTCTGTATATGGTCATGTGACCGAGCGACATGGGGCATCGTTGCATGGAACTCTGGTTGGGATGTTATAACTTATTTCACTCCTCATTCTAGCCATGTATTACTAAATTGAGTTCACTCTTTATTCCAACCTTGTATTGCTAAACCATGTTCACTCCACATTCCAGTCCTATATTACATAACGTACTTTACTTCTCATTCAACACTATTGTGCTAAACCGACGTCATTTTAGATTAAATTATAGTATTTCTCCTATGATATGAATATTTTCCCAATGAATTGGAGGGAAATTATGTACCACCCTTAACATAATTAACTCATACATTCATGTGACATAAGATAATAAATTTTTCGGCATTTCATGACACATAAAAAAATATGGGTTCTATTAACATCATATCATAATATGAAATTAAAAAAGGGTATTATAATAATTTCATTAAATTATATACTTTAAAAAAGTGATAGGCTTCATGATAATTTCATCATTAAATAACCAATGAAAGGATCCGTGTTTTATATGTGTTTTATTTTGGTTTAAACCATGGCTAAGAAACTGGCATTATAAATAACGTTTCATATTAAACATAAACCATTGAAATAATGAATAAGAATTGTGTAATTGGATCATATTCCTAGATAAGAATAAATTATATCAAAGGATGTCATATGAGGTGGATAATTATATTGAAATAACATTTAACACATTTTTTGGGGAAAATATTATTTTCACTTAAAAATGATTTTAAAACATTAAAATTTTGAAAACCTTTTTCATTTTAAAATTAATATGAATACATATAACAGAAGATATTAAGAACATAAAACATTTTTGAAATAATTTCCTCGATATTGAGCATTAAATTTCATTTTAATTTTATTCAAAACATTTTTATAAAACATGGTTTTTGATTAAAATCAGTTTCTAACTAAAGAATGAAATAAAATCGTATATTAATAAAAAATAGTTTCTTATTTATATTATGCACCAATGTGCGTAAAATTAGTTCCATTAAGTTAATATATCATTAATTACCTGAGGATAAGAAAATTACTAAGATTTATGTAGATATTTATAATGTCTAAGATTTTTCCATTTATTATTTTAAATATTATATGGAGTTATCTCGAGACCGGGCGTGATGGCGATACATCATTCTGAGGTCCAGTGATTCTGGAATGGTGGTTTGAACGTTATTTTATGTTATGTGAGTCGGCGCTTGTGCGTAGTTATCACAGTTTCTAAACGGATGCCCGGATTAAAAATATGAGGGCACTATTGCGTTCGGGATGTCAACTTTGCCTAAGAACGACTCTAACCTCGACCAGCATAGGTCGTCCGCAAATTTTAATTTTGGTCATTTTAAAAAGGGGAAATACATTAGAAGAAATAAAATAAATTAATGATTTATTTTATTATTTTAAAAAGTTTCCTTTTTTTAGCACGACATAATCTACCCATATAGATGCATCCTTATGGAAAATTCGTAGGGTTAGCCTCATATCCCTGTGAGTAGAGAGAGAGATTTCTCTTGGAGCTTGGGCGGAGGAGGACGCTTTGGAAAACGACAACGAACCGAAAACAAGGATCGTTGCACCAACGTTGAAGGATCTCCACAACAACGGCATCACGACCCCTTCATCAGCGATTAATCCTTTCTAAAGGTAGGGGTTGTTATATCGATTTCTTTTCCCCGTATTTATGTTTAAATGACAAACGCAGATCAACCACGAACAAGGTGATCCAAGGACTCGTACGTTTTTCGGGAGGGATTCTTCATTGGGAAGATTATGGGGAATTGATCTATGCTTTATGTTGTTGTTGATTCTTGCTCCATTTAAGCCTATTAACGGTAGCGGATCAATGCCGTGATGAACGATGGGGGAGGTTCGTTCCTCGATTTTTTTATTTGGATTTCTTCCTAATTTTTCCCTGCGTGTTCTTCGCGTTCTTCACGGGGCGACGAACAACGGATCATTGCACATCAGTTGTATGACTCAACGATCCCAAATCAAAGTTTCGACACCGCAACGACCTTATGGAGGTGCATCGACGATGGAGGACAAAGAATCGGACCGGATCGGAAAGATCGTTCTCGAGAATTCTTCGTGCGAGAAGATCAAAACTTGTTTTCAGAGCCGATCGAAGGTCCGAAAACACCGGGAGTGGCTTTGTGGCTTTGGGGTGACCAAAACCTGAAGGTTTTGTTGCGATCGAATGGGTGAATCAATGTTCAGAATAGCACGGGAGGTGCGCGGGCGAAGAGCGCCATTTCTGGAAATCTTCAGAATACATGGCGTGTAATTCCAAATAACATGTCGTGTAGTACTGGCAGTGGCGGCTAGGGTTTCGGGGTCAATGAATAATCACAGGCGTGTGACCCTAGTCACACAGCGTGTTGGACATTCCCCAAAGTTCGGTGTGTACTTCGGGTAGTACACAGACATGGGATGATCTACACGGCTTCAGGCGGCACAGCGTGTATAGCTTGGCAGAGGCGGTTAGGAGGAGCTCAGCGTGTAACCAGGGGAGACACGGACACGGGATGAAGTACATGACTGTTTACTCCATCACACGGCCAGACAAGGCCAGCAGCGCGGGTCACCGCCGTGTGCTGTTTACATAGGTCGGAGCACACGAGTTGGTGACCATGTATGGGCACGTGGCCAAAGTACACAGAGCCAACCCCAGTTACCTAGACACAGAATGTACTCCGTACTACATGCCGTGTACTCCGTACTACACACTGTGTACTTCATTTTTCTACATGACCAGCCTCACGACATGGGTCGTTGTACACGTGCAGTACCCGAGGTTGAACAACACGGAATGTATCATTTCTACACGTCGTGTACTTTTTGGAAAACAGCTTGGTCCTTTTATTCACCATGCCTTGAACATCTTTTGTTTGGGTTAGTTCCCCTTCTTATTATTTCCCTGAGGGTCATGCATCTTTTCCCTCATTTAGGATTATGATCCCTTCAGCAGGAATTTCTGTGAAAGAGTCAGGCATCCATCCAAGAGGCCCTGATTAATATACTCTATCCATTTTAGACCCTAGGCAGAGTCAGGCATCGACGTGTCCAACTCTCCTAGGCGTTGATCCTCTCTCTACCAGGTGAATTCCAGATGAGTTGCGGTATCCACCATGGCCCTGGCCATGATCCTCATCTATGTATCGAGATCTTTCCAACTCAGGAGTGTGTCTCCCATAATGAGTGCTTCTATCTACCGTAACTTTTCCACTCAGGAGTGTGTCTCCCATAATGAGTGTAGCTATCTCTCGTGACGGTTTCCGACGAACAACACTTCTCGGGCAGACGTCACTAGAGCTATAAGACTCGTGGAGTGTGTTCTCCCGAAACTAGTGCATCACAGAATCTTCAAACAGAATCCCTAGCAGGGGTATGTGGTTACGTGACTTGTCTCTAGACCACGGGTCTGGGTTTTGAGTATATATGGTTTGTTTTATATGTTCTGTAAACATATACTGTGCATAGCTGAATGTACATTTACGTTGTATTGCTTTGTGGTTTTCAAGGTCCTCTACTGAGTATTGTTATACTCACCCCTGCACGGGCTTTTCCCGCACGTCTGGTATCTTGTGCAGATGAGCAGCCTTTTGACAGAGTCCAGGGCCAGGACAGAACTGAGCTTTCAGAGTTCCCTATAGGCCGAGGTGTTCCTATGGCTATGAGAGGCAGTCCCAATACCTTTTTGTGCTTGCACATTGGACTTTGCAGTTTTCATTCTCTTGTTTGTTTTCTTTTTTTGGGATTGTATTTTTGTTCCTTAGTGTTTTACATTTCAGCATTTGTGGGCTTGTAGATGTGTGCATTTGTACAAGTACTTAGGTAATGCCTCCCATGTTTGGTATATGCCTACTCGGTGCTAGTCACCAGCCCCTGGACTATTGGAGGCAGTCTTGGGGAGTCACGGAGCTGGCCCCACTTGGATGGGTCGTGACAGAGTGGTATGAGAGGTGGTCGGTTCTACCTTAGGACCAAGAGTCTGTGAGTTTGGTGGGCCAACAGTGTTGAGTGTTTCAGGTTCGGTTTTCAGGCCAGAGACCCCAGTGATGGTGCGGCGGCCGAAGTATCCATACTCTAGGACTATGATAACCTGCTTTTCGACTCAGTGCACCAAAACACTGGTTGCAGGGAAATAAATGGTACATGCATCATATAAGAATGGGTTGTGATTTCCAAGTCATTTGTGTCAGCTATCTAGATATACTCATTGACCATGCTACATCTTGTTTCTTAACAGGATGCCTCCGCGACGCATACCCACTAGGATTCAGCAGCACGATCACGAGGATGACCCCCTTAGTGACGAGGCTTTGATATAGGGACCAGCTCCCCAGGCATTTCCCCCAAGTGGTGCACCTGCTATACCACCACCAGTGGAGCAACAAGTGGTACCCGCGGTACTGACCGGTGAGGAGCTCAGGCTTAATACACTACATGAGATTCAGAGACAGAGGACACTTATAAGACCCCAGCCTTAAACCCTACTTAATATTGAATTAAATGAATAATTCACATTGGGGATCTTTTCAGGTTTAGAGTTTTAGAGAATTAGGAAATAACTATTACATCTCAAAAGATTACAAAGTAGAAACTTCTACTAAGTTTCCATAAAATAAAAACTCATAAAAAAACATGTCTAGTTCCATGTTTTAGGTAGCATGAATTTCCCTTGATCCCATCCTTGACACTATTCCACATTAAGTCCTGTGAAAAACATTTCAAAAACTTGGGATGGGCAGAAAAAGATCATTAATGGATACACAAAGAATGACAACTGTTAGTTTTTCAAAACAACAAGTAAACCATGTATACTTTAGCAAAGTAATACTTTTCACCTTCTTGAAGTAGAAAAAACTCTTCACTGAATTAAAGTTCATTACTTACCCTTCTATAACCAAAAGATTACCATAAAACCCATATAAAGATCACATAACATATAAAGGTAACTTGGGACATAAACATACTTAAGTGGAATAACTATAAGGTCGAATTCCACACATATCACTTAATGGAATAGCCATTCAGCCAACTTCCATACATACTTAATGGAATAGCCATTCAGCGGACCTCCATACCCAATGCATTGGAGGTTATAACGTAACCCCCCGTCCGGGAATTCACGGCACCACCTGTCATAATGTCCAAGTACCACTATAAAATCATAAGACAATAAACAAATATAATGGAAAGAAAACATTTCCACATTTCGATCACAATATATCAATTAAATATATCGACATAACAAATCCTTTATAAAAACCATTTTCAATACCAAAATACATAAAAGAGTATATGTTATTTATTTCATTTTAAAAAACATTACGGCTTGTTGAGGAAGCCAAAGACCAAATAATACTCACGGCGGTGGAAAAGGTCGTTGTCACCGCGTACGTTAAAAGAAATATTCCTTTTTGTCATTTAGTAAAACACTTCGTAGAAAAAGATTCCTTTTGTATAAAAGTAAAATTCAAAGGGTTTTATACACCTTATAAAAGAAAGTTGTGTATAAAACGAAATATGCCTCAATGAAAGGAGATTGAGACGAATTCCCTTACAAAGACGGTATGCTTGGATTAAGGATAAATCAATTACATAATTATGTGTGAAAAACGAATACACCAAATATACATGGATATTAAGTGTAAAACAATCAGATTTTATTCACAAATATTCATAGAACGACATATTCAAGGAGTACAAGCTTATCCCAAAGAATCAAAATTGGGTTAAGAAGTTCCCTTGCAAAAATTTGACGGCCTAACGGCATCACTGCAAAATTCAGGAAATGAGTTGATGAGAGATAAAAAGGATATCTCATCACTTGGACATAAAATTTAAATCAATAAGGATATAGAATAACATATCCCAACATAATATTATGTGATTTAAAAGGCATAACAAAAGAAGTCTTTTACAAAAAGTGGAGGGTGAAAGGTTCCCTTACCGACATGGGTATCTTTCGAGACATGCACCCCGTGAAAGAAGGACAATAGAACATTGATGTAAAAATTTATAAATGAAATTATATTACACAATGAGTAAAATAATGGGCATTACATACACCACTCAAAGGAAATTGTTGCAAATGTATCATAAATCTCACGGGAATAAAAGTGAGATGAAAAATCTCTTACGAAAACTAGGCAGCCTAATGGCGCCACTTAAAACATCCAAAATGGATTGATGAGATCAAATAAGGTCTCTAATCATATTAACATAAAGTTTAAAGAAAGAGGAATATAAAATAACATCCCCCAACATAACAAAGAGGTTCTTAAAAGAAGTGAAATAAAGGAGAGTACTTAAAAATAAAGGGAGAGGTTAGATCTCTTACGAAAATTCTGCAGCCTAACGATGCCACTAAAAACTTCCAAAATGGATTGATGAGAGAGAATTGGGTCTCTCATCATATGAAAATAAAAATTACAGTAAAAGTAATATAAAATAACATCCCAATAACAAGAAATATGAGCTTTAAAATTAATTACATAAAAGAGTGTACTTAAAAAGAAAGAGCGGAGTAGGATCCCTTACCTCAAGTCCAACTTGCCTTGTTCGTTTCTTTATATTCCTGAATAATAAAAATTGGTCAATTTATAATTTCCTATGGACCTCCTATAAAGACTATTATTCCGTTCATATCACATATTTTAATGTTGTAATAATTGGTTAATAATATGAGTTCATATCAGACGTTTTTGTCGATGTTTGGTACATGAGTCAAATATTGAACTTGTTGGAAAATGTAGTTATAGGTACATCATATCCAGAATATTATTTATGTGTTAAATATCATATATATCCAGTATATATTAATTTTATAGTATTCCATAGCATTTGGAGATAAAAATTAAAAGCACCTTTCATGGAGACGATAGGCCTTACGTACGCATGAACGCTACTTTCATTTTTTTGTCATATTAATGGAATTAAAACAAAATGAGAGATATATATATATATGTTATAATTACAGAATGATATAGATCATTTAGAAGTAATATATTACATATATATCCATTATATATATGTACTTATAATAGTACATAACATTTTGAGATAAGAAATGAAATGTATCATTCATGGAGATGGTAAGCCGTACGTACGCATGAACGCTACATCCATTTCTATTTCATATTTAATGGAATTAACACATAATGATACATAATAGTATTTTAATTCCAGTATGGTATCATATATAATATCATTAATTATATCCTTTATACGTACCACATATGGTATTAACGAATCAAATCACTTTGAGGGGGCGGTAGTCCGCACTTCCTTAAATGAAGATATCGCGTTTACCCATAATGGAAACCATAAAGGTATGCCATAAATGAAAAATAAAGAAGATTAAGTAAAACATAAACATATTATATATCATATATAAATATAGTTTCATCTTAATTTCCACCTTTTAAGGTGTTAGAAGAATGTTGAACAATCATCGTTTCGTGAGGCAGAAAATCGCCATCCACAGAAACAGTATGTCCTTTAACCATTAGATGTAGGTGTGGGTAAGTGCAGCTCGAATAATTCTTATAACAACATCCAAGTATATTGAAGATACTGTATTTGTTACAAAATTAAAGAATAAAAAGAGTTTAGGGGGTTGGAGAAGCAAAATAAAACAAAAGGACTCAAGTGAAGACATTACCTTAAAATCCGGTAACTCCCTTTGGTTTGAGCTCAAAGGCATCCTTGGGAAGACTTCTGCCAAAAGTGAGGCTTCAATGAGTAAGATAGGTATGTGGAGAGACCAAATGGGCAGGGGTTGGATGAGCCAAAGGCTTTGGAAGTGTGGGTAAGGAGGTAGAGGTGGGGGCCTTTTATAATAGGAGAGGAGGGGCACTCTTGGAAAGTAAGGAAATGTTACTTTATTTTAGAACGAGTTTCGGATTTTAATGGTCCCACACTGATGTGTTTCGAGGATAAGGTGATAAGGGTTCGAAATACACCCATACAATAGGTTTTGTACATGTGAAGGTCTTATATTGTACATTATCTTTCCATTTTATTTAAATCCTTTATTAATGAGGAAATCGCTGCATCATCATGATGTCATATATAATTTAATATATTTAATGTCTAAAAATTATAAAAAACTATAATGATGTAGGAAATATTTTTAACTTTATAATTAATATTTATAGTCAAGAATATGACTTGTATGAACCCATCTAAAAATTGTTTCAGTAAAACCCGTCATGTTTGTGTCATTTTTACTTTAACATTAAATAAAAAGGTATTTATGTCATTTTCCAACCAAAGTGGCACCATGGGGTCCCCAAGTTGACCCATGGATTTTATTGGTCGGCCATGACACATCCAATTAGGGTAGTACATGTTTCTATGTCATTTAATTTTATTAATATATTATTCTTACCTTAATCTACACTAATTACCTCTAATCGCGATTAAAAACATAATAAGTTACTATTCACCAAAAAAATATTTTAATCCCATTGAACCACATGTTACTTCTTAATGACAACCATGTATGTCGGATATTTGAAATTCAAAAAATAAAGACGGAAAAATTTCATTTAAACGGAAAATCAGTTTTTATAAGTACCACTTAGTGGTTTCACTATTCATCAAAAATTGAAGTTTTTCAGAAAATTACCAAAAGTTCAACCTAAGCTATATTTGATATTCCGAATTAAAAAATTATGTCTATTTTAAAAAAATCACAACATATAAGTTTAATTAATTAATTTAATAATTAATTCCCGCTGTCAAAACAAATAGCGTGTTTTTATGAAACAAAATGTATCAAAAGATTGACACTAGTTTAAGTCTGATTTCAAATTGAAATTAATTCCAACGACCAATATTGGATTAAATGGTAAAAATATATTCTAATTTCACTTTAAAACCAATTCAAAAGATAATATAATCATATAAATAAATTAAATAAAAAGAGGTTTTGAATTAAAATACATCATTTTTCACTATTCATTAAAAATTGAACTTTTTCGGAAAAATGCCAAAAATTTACACAAATTAAATTTTGATGTCCCGATTCTAAAGAAGAATATTATTTTGTCAAATATTACACATAAAATTGTCAAAAAGTGTATTTAAAAGTGGTTCGCCATCAAAAGGAGGTTAATTGACATTTTAAAGAATATTAGAATGTTTACGCTTCAAATTGGATTCATTTTCATTTTTAATCCACTAACATTTATTGTAAAAAGTAAAAATATTTTAAAAACATATATAATCATTTTGTAGTTAGTTCGGTTCATTCCCACCATTACAACGACTAGGCGTTAACTACTATTTAAAATAATATTATTTTATTATTAGAGTGCAACGTAAAATTTCAAAGGAAGTCGTTGTTGCATATTGGGTAAGCCATCGAGCATAGCGTTCCATTTGAATTAATATTGACATTTTTTCAAAAAATAGGGATAAATGTGAAACTTCCATATTCTTTATTTACCTGGGGTGTTACATCCTTCCCCACTTTTGGGAATTGCGTCCTCGCAATTTTAAAATTGGGCTCAGAAATATCATTGAAAGTCCCACATCGGAACAAGAGTCGGTAAAACAATCACCTTAAAATAAAGAAAGATAAGTACAAAGGTCACCCTAGTTAACCCATACTAGGATTCCATGTATGAAAATATGGACATAGAGGAGAAAACATAGGGTCATATTCTGATGGAGAGTGATAGAAAACATGTTTAGGAGAGATTTAACAACAAGAAAATCCCTAATTTGTGATGGGTTGAAAGGTATTCGATTCCCCAGTAGGAAAAGTTAATAGACAACATTTTTGTTTTAAGTTACTTTTCATTGAGGAATTTATTTTTGAGCTTAACTAAATCATAATGAAACATACTTACTTGTCATGTATACTTTCAACTTTTACTAGACTCCTTAATCAAACTCATATTTTCTCCAAAAGACGAGTATTCAGGAAGACTTGTTCGCAATAAGAGTACTATAATCAATTTCTATAGAATCACCTAATCTACAAAAGAGAACTATATACTTCCCATATCTTTAGACCTTAACCAAAACCAAAACCAAAAAGGATAGTACAATATTAGACAATCCAGAAAAGGATAACCCTTTATAAAAAGAAAATCTATTCTTAATCTCCAAAATTTGTCCAAAAAACCCAAAGTTCAACGAAGACCATTTGATAAAAAATTGTCCATAAAATTCTTCAATGTAAACCAAACTACGATTGAAACCCAAATATTTTAAGGTTTTAGTCACATAGTCTTCCATGTTAAATCGTAACATTTATCTCCAAACATTACCAGTTGCTCTTAAAGTCGCGTATTGAAAAGTAATTAACCTAATCACATATCCTCCATGATAGGTTAATAAATATCCATAGATAACCCAAAACAGCTTACTCTTAATTCATAAAATCATCTAACTAAAAAGAATTAGTCAAACTAACCAGGGACTTCACGTAGTCCAGTGGTAGGCGATAAATACCAGTCGCACTTTGGTTGTGGGTTCGATTCCCGCAGCTTTGTCCGACGCGACGGGTTGTCACACGGTCTTCGTGTTGTCCTTTTTCCAAAACTATATTATTCTTACAACATTCCCCAAAACGAGATAAAATCTTCAAAAATGATCATAACATATTTTATCCTCAATTTTATCTCATGCCTTTCATTTTCCATCATAACATATAATAACCCATAATTACCTCAAAAGTAAGGATCATATACACTCTAATGGTTACCTTTATAATTATTACCTCAACTTCCACATAGATTGGTCATTTCTAACATGATTCATTACAGAACATACCAAGGTTCAAGTGGTTGATCATGATTCCTTAATAGTTGGTTTAGAACAACAACGAGTTTCCTCATTGAATCCCACATTTTATCTAGTATCTTAATCAGAGAACTACCACAGATTCCTTCAAACATGTTGTCACATTGGTTCCTGCTAGATCCATCCATTCACTAAAAAATAGAAATGCCAGTGTGAGCATATCAACAAAACCATCATGTACTAAGGAAGAAGATAATCCACTAAGATATACATACTTATTCACTTTATCTAAAACTAGGACCCTTTCTAAAATCCTAACCATTATGGTAATGTCACTTATGCTTAGAGGATACCCTATCCTCTAAAGTTATCTAAACCAACCTCTGAAACCAACTATAAGACCCCAGCCATAAACCTTACTTAATATTGAATTAAATGAATAATTCACATTGAGGATCTTTTTAGGTTTAGAGTTTTAGAGAATTAGGAAATAACTATTACATCTCAAAATATTACAAAGTAGAAACTTCTACTAAGTTACCATAAAATAAAAACTCATAAAAAGAAACATGTCTAGTTTCATGTTTTAGGTAGCATGACTTTCCCTTGATCCCATCCTTGACACTATTCCACGTTAAGTCCTGTGAAAAACATTTCAAAAACTTGGGATGAGCATAAAAATCTCAGTAAGGGATACACAACGAATGAAAAATATTAGTTTTTCAAAACAACAAGTAAACCATGTATAATTTATCAAAGTAATACTTTTCACCTTCTTGAAGTAGTAAAAACTCTTCACTGAATTAAAGTTCATTAATTACCCTTCAATAACCAAAAGATTACCATGAAACCCATATAAAGATCACATAACATATAAAGGTTACTTGGGACATAAACATACTTAAGTGGAATAACCATAGGGTCGACTTCCACACATATCACTTAATGGAATAGCCATTCAGCCAACTTCCATACATACTTAATGGAATAGCCATACGGCCGACTTCCATACCCAATGCATTGGAGGTTATAACGTAACCACCTGTCATGGTATTCACGACACCACCCGTCATAATGTCCAAGTAACATTATAAAATCATTAGACAATAAACAAATATAATGGAAAGAAAACATTTCCACATTTCGATCACAATATATCAATTAAATATATCGTCATAACAAATCCTTTATAAAAATCATTTTCAATACCAACATACATAAAAGAGTATATGGTATTTATTTAATTTTAAAAAACATTACGGCTTGTTGAGGAATCCAAAGACCAAATAATACTCGTGGCGGCGGAAAAGGTCATTGTCACTGCGTACGTTAAAAGAAACATACATTTTTGTCATTTAGTAAAACACGTCGTAGAAAAATATTCCTTTTGTATAAAAGTAAAATTCAAAGGGTTTTATACACCGTATAAAAGAATGTTGTGTATAAAACAAAATATGCCTCAATGAAAGGAGATTGAGATGAAGTCCCTTACAAAGACGGTATCCTTGGATTAAGGATAATTCAATTACATAATTATGTGTGACAAAAGAATACACCAAATACAAGTGGATATTAAGTGTAAAACAATCAGATGTTATTCACACATATTCATAGAATGACATATTCAAAGAGTACAAGCGTATCCCAAAGAATCAAAATTATGTTAAGAAGTTCCCTTGCAAAAATTTGATGGCCTAACGACGTCACTAAAAAATTCAGAAATTGAGTTGATGAGAGATAAAAAGGGTATCTCATCACTTGGATATAAAATTTAAATTAATAAGGATATAGAAGAACATATCCCAACATAATATTATGTGAATTAAAATACATAACAAAAGAAGTCTTTTACAAAAAGAGGAGGGTGAAAGGTTCCCTTACCAACATGGGTATCTTTCGAGACATGCACCCCGTGAAAGAAGGACAATAAAACATTGATGTAAATACTCATAAATTAAATTATATTACACAATGAGTAAAATAATGGGAATTACATACACCACTGAAAGGAAATTGTGGCAAATGTATCATAAATCTCACTGGAATAAAAGTGAGATGAAAAGTACCTTACGAAAACACGGCAGCCTAACAGCACCACTTAAAACTTCCAAAATGGATTGATGAGATCAAATAGGGTCTCTCGTATTATTAACATAATGTTTACATAAAGAGGAATATAAAATAAAATCCCACAACATAACAAAGAGGTTCTTAAAATAAGTGACATAAAGGAGAGTACTTAAAAAGAAAGAGAGAGGTTAGATCTCTTACGAAAATTCGGCAGCCAAACGGCGCCACTCAAAACATCCAAAATTTATTGATGAGAGAGAATAGGGTCTCTCATCATATGAATATAAAAATTACAGTAAGATTAATATAAAATAACATCCCAATAACAAGAAAGATTAGCTTTAAAAGGAATGACATAAAAGAGTGTACTTAAAAAGAAAGAGCGGAGTAGGATCCCTTACCTCAAGTCCAACTTGTCTTGTTAGTTTCTTTATATTCCAGAATAATAAACTTTGTTCAATTTATAATTTCTTAAGGACCTCCTATAAAGATTATTATTCAGTTAATATCACATATTTTAATGTTATAATAATTGGTTGATAATATGAGTTCATATCAGACGTTTTTGTCGATGTTTGGTACATGAGTCAAAAATTGAACTTGTTGGAGAATATAGTTATAGGTACATCATATCCAAAATAGTATTAATGTTTTAAATATCATATATATCCAGTATATATTCATTTTATACTATTCCATAGCATTTGGAGATAAAAATTAAAAGCACCGTTCTTGGAGACGGTAGGCCGCACGTACGCATGAACGCTACTTTCATTTTTTTTGTCATATTAATGGAATTAAAACAAAATGAGATATATATATATATATATGTCATAATTACAGAATGATATCCATAATTTAGATTTAATATATTACATATATATCCATTATATATATGTACTTATAATAGTACATAACATTTTGAGATAAGAAATGAAATGTACCGTTCATGGAGACGGTAAGTCGTACGTACGCATGAACGCTACTTCCATTTCTATTTCATATTTAATGGAATTAAAACATAATGATACATAATAGTATTTTAATTCTAGTATGGAATCATATATAATATCATTAAATATATCCTTTATACGTACCACATATGGTATTAACGAATCAAATCACTTTGAGGGGCGGTAGTCCGCACTTCCTTAAATGAAGATATCGCGTTTACCCATAATGGAAACCAAAAAGGTATGACATAAATGAAAAATACAGAAGCTTAAGTAAAACATAAACATATTATATATCATATATAAATATAGTTTCATCTTAATGGCCACCTTTGAAGGTGTTAGAAGAATGTTGAACAATCATCATTTCGTGAGGCAGAAATTCGCCATCCACAAGAACCGTATGTTCTTTAACCTTTAGATGTAGGTGTGTGTAAGTGTAGCTCTAATAATTCTTATAAAAACATAATAGTAAATTTAGGATACTGTATTTGTTACAAAATTAAAGAATAAAAAGAGTTTAGGGGGTTGGAGAAGCAAAATAAAACCAAAGGACTCAATTGAAGACATTACCTTAAAATCAGGTAACTCCCTTTGGTTTGAGCTCAAAGGCTTCCTTGGGAAGACTTCTGCCTAAATTGAGGCTTCGAGAAGTAAGATAGGGACGTGGAGAGAAAAAAATTTCAGGGGTTGGCCGAGCCAAAGGCTTTGGAAGTCTGGGTAAGGAGGTAGAGGTGGGAGCCTTTTATAAGAGGAGAGGAGGGGCACTCTTGGAACGTAAGGAAATGTTACATTATTTTAGAATTCTTTTCAGATTTTAATGGTCCCACATTGATGTGTTTTGAGGAAAAGGTAATAAGGGTTCTAAATCCACCCATAAAATAGGTTTTGGACATGTGTAGTTCTTATATTTTACATTATCTATCCATTTTATTTAAATCCTTTATTAATGAAGTAATCGCTTCATCATCATGATATCATATATAATTTAATATATTTAATGTCCAAAAATTATAAAACAAATATCCGGATGTAGGAAATATTTTTAGATTTCTAATTAATATTTATAGTCAAAAATCTGACTTGTATAACCCCATCTAAAAATTGTTTTAGTAAAACACCTCATGTTTGTGTCATTTTTACTTTAACATTAAATAAAAAAGTATTTATGTCATTTTCCAACCAAAGTGGTTCCATGGGGTCCCCAAGTTGACCCATGGATTGTCATGGTCGGCCATGACACATCCAATTATGGTAGGACATGTTTCTAGGTCATTTTAGTTTATTAAAATATTATTCTTACCTTAAACTACACTAATTATCTCTAATCGCGATTAAAAACTTAATAAGGTACTATTCACCAAAAAATTATTTTAATCCCATTGAACCACATTTTAATTCATAATGAAAACCATTTATGTCAGATTTTCGATATCCAAAACCCAAAGATGGCAAAATTTCATTTAAACGGAAAATCGGTTTTTATAAGTACCACTTAGTGGTTTCACTATTCATCAAAATTGATGTTTTTCAGAAAATTACCAAAAGTTCTCCCTAAGCTATATTTGATATTCTGAATTCAAAAATGATGTCTATTTTAGAAAAATCTAAAAATATAAGTTGAATTAATTAATTTAATAATTAATTCCCGCTGTCAAAACAAATAGCGTGTTTTTATGAAACAAAATGAATCAAAAAATTAACACTAGTTTAAGTCCGATTTCAATGTGTAATTAATTCCAATGACCACTATTGGATTAAATGGTAAAAATATATTCTAATTTCACTATGAAACCAATTCAAAAGATAATATAATCATATAAACAAATTATATTAAAAGAGGTTTTGAATTAAAATACAACATTTTCACTATTCATAAAAATTGAACTTTTTCGGAAAAATACCAAAAATTTACACAAAGTAAATTATGATGTCCCAATTCTAAAGAAGAATATTATTTTGTCAAATATAACACATGAAATTTTCAAAAGGGGGATTTAAAAGAGTTTCGCCATCAAAAGGCGGTTAATCGACGTTTTAAAGAATATTAAGATGTTTATGCTTAAAATTGGATTCATTTGCATTTTTAATCCACTAACATTTATTATAAAAAGTAAAAATATTTGACAAAAATATATAATTATTTTGTAGTTAGTTCTGTTCATTCCCACTATTACAACGACTATGCATTAACTACTATTTAAAATAATATTATAATATTATTAGAGTGCAACGTAAGATTTCAAAGGAACTCGTTGTTGCTTATTGGGTAATCCATCAAGAATAGCATTCCATTTAAATTAATATTGACATTTTTTCCAAAAATAGGGATAAATGTGAAAATTTCATATTCTTTATTTACCTGAGGTGTTACACCACTCAGGTTCTGAGGCGATCCCGACCCTCAGGCAGCTTCGGACTGGCTTGAGGTGGTGACTAGAGTTTTTCTTCTTGTGAGGACACCAGCAAACCAGATGGTGATCCTAGGAGAAAGCCTTCTTTAGGGTTTGGCGGGATGATGGTGGATTCTGAACACGCAGACTCACGGCGAGTAGACTCTTTCGTGTCCAGAGTTTGAGCGACTCTTCAGGGAGGAGTTATCTCCAGTTACACTGAGAGCTGTGCGCATCCAGGAGCATCTTCAGCTCCAGCAGGGCAGTATGACGGTGGCTGACTATTCATCGAGGTTCACCAACCTTCCAGGTACTCGATGGATATAGTCAGGGGTTAGTACTTCAGGGCTCAGACCTTCGAGCGAGGTCTACAGCGAGACATCCAAACTAGTGTTGTGCCTATATGCATTTCAACTTATTATGGAGTGCTCGAGTGGGCCTTGGAGATCGAGAGCTTCTTGGAAGAGCAGAGACAACCGTCGGCGGTCAGCAGTAGGCAGACAGGTGCGGAGACACTGGTAGCAGGGAGCAGACGTCACGCATAGGGATCTGGACATGGGAGACATCATAGGAGGACCCAAGACATGGGATCGACAGTCCAGTGCTCTCAGGCTGGATCCAATCAACCTTGAAAGAAGTGATGCTACGCATGCGACGGTAGGGGAATCTCACTAGAGATTGCACAACACGTCGAACTGTTGATAGGGAAGTGGTGGATGGACCACCAAGGCAAAGGCAGAGAACGGAGCAGGCAGATCTTCCTGGCGGTGGACGTGGAAGAGGAGCAGGGAGAGCTACAGACAGTGGTAGATGCTTCTACTTACTTCCACCACCACCCCCAGGAGGTCCGCACCAGGCTCAAGGAGCTGGGGGACAGGGATGTGGAAAGCTGCATGCGGTCGTCGCATAAGACCCAGGGGATCCAGGGATGATTTGAGGTACGATCTATGTCTTTTCTACCTTAGTTGCAGTACTCATAAACACAGGTGCAATTCATTCCCTTTTAGCCACATGTCTTGTACAAAACCTCTAGATTCCGGTAGAACTGTTGACTCGATCCTTATGCTCGGAGACACCTACAGGAGGAGACTCGACGATCACACACCTTTTTAGATAGTGTGGTCTTACCCTTGGAGGTGAGAGTTTCGGTTGGAACCTCTTGGTGTTAGCGTCGAGGCCTTATGACATCATTCTTGGTATGGATTGGTTATCTTCGGTCCATGCCCAGATTGACTGTTTTAGGCGAAGGGTGTGGTGTGTCCACCGTGATGGAACGAGGTTTTCCTTTTTCGGAGAAAAGGAAAACTAGGCAGCACAAAATGGGCTCATGAATATGAGGGTGAAACCGATTACTCATGAGTTGGCTATCCTTACCCTCAGAGCAGTGGATGTTGTGAGCTCTCAGTTCCCAGTAGTGGTGGCTAAGTATGAGGACGCCTTTCCAGAAGATGTTCCAGGGTTAACTCCCAGCCGGGAAATTGACTTATGCATCAACTAACACCCTGGGATGAATCTGATTTCCAAGTCGGCCTATCAGATGTCTCCCGTAGAGCTTTGCGAGATGAGGGTGCATTTGGAGGATTTGTAGAGCAAGGGTTTTGTGAGACCCAGCATCTCCCCCTAGGCGGCTCCAGTCTTGTTTTCTGAGAAGGCAGACGGGATTCTGAGGTTGTGCATGGATTACCGGTGCCTGAACCATGTGACAAAGGATAAAAAGTATCCACTGCCGAGAATTGATGACCTCATTGATCCTCTAAGAGGGGCACAATGGTTCTCGAAGGTTGACCTTCGATCAGGCTATCACCAGCTACGAGTGCGGGATGAGGATATACGGCAGACAGCTTTCAGATGTCGCTATGGTAACTATGTGTACTTGGTCATGCCTTTTGGCACGACGAATGCCCCTGCAGTGTTCATGGTGCTGATGAACCAGATCTTCTAGCCGTACATGGACCGATTCGTAGTGGTCTTTATCAACTACATCCTTGTGTACTCGGCATCAGAGGAGGAGCACGCAAAACACATGTGGATGGTTTTGGACATATTTCAGGAGCACCAGCTTTATGGGAAGATCTAAAAGTGTCAGTTCTGTATTCGGGAGGTCCACTTTCTAAGACATGTCATCTCAGCAGATGGTGTATCTGTGGACCTAGCCAAGGTGGAGGCTGTGTTAGCATTGGATCCACCTCGGAGCGTGACAGAGGTGCAGACCTTCCTTAGGTTGGCAGGGTATTACCGGAGATTCATTCCTGACTTCTCCTGGATATCAGCACCGATGACAGCCTTGACCAGGAAGGGGAAACCTTTAGTGTGGATAGAAAAGTGCTAGAAGCCCTTCGAGAAGTTGAGACAGAGTTTAATGAGCGCCCCAGTCTTGAGATTGCCTGAGGAAGGTGTCGGGTACGTAGTTTTCTGCGTCGCATCAGGGATCGGGCTCGGTTGTGTCCTGATGCGCAGCATGCAGTTATTTCATATTGTTTACGCCAGCTTAGGCCACATGTGCAGAACTATTTGACCCATGATCTCGAGTTAGCAGTGGTAGTCTTCGCATTTAAGATGTGGAGGCACTACCTTATGGGTGAGCGGTTCATTGTATACTCTGACCACAAGAGCCTCAAGTACATCTTCTCACAGAAGGATCTGAATCTGAGGAAGAGGCTTTGGCAAGATTTCCTCCAGGACTATGATTTTGAGTTTATCTATACTCCTGGAATGGGGAACAAGGTGGCAGATGCCCTTAGAAGAAGGTGGAGCTCATAGCTGTTGAGTGAGGCGATACAGCAGTTAGCCATGTTACAGTTATCCTTCGTGGATGGAGAGGATACAGCTTACTTACAGTCGATGGTTCTCACCCCTCCAATCTTACAGCGAGTTAGGGAGGCACATCTTGGGGATGACGACTGTGCGGCTTTATGTGCTCAGTTATCCACAGGACATGCTCCTAATTGATATTCTCAAGGTGGGGAGCACGTACTTCTTTTCAAAGGATAAACTGTTGTACCAGTGGTGTTCAAGGAGGAGGTCCTGAGGGAGTTTCATACATCCCCTTTGGTGGTACATCCTGGAGTGGCGAAGATGTACCGGGATCTCCGACGTCAATTCTGGTGGTCAGGCATGAAGAAGGAAGTTGCATAGTTCGTTTCTCGATGCCTCACATGCCAGCAGGTGAAGGCTGAGCACCAGGTTCCAGCGGGATTAGCTCAACCCCTAGAACTCCCAGAGTGGAAGTGGGATGTAATATCAATGGACTTCATGACAGGCTTACCACATACATCCAAAGGGAATGATTCCATCTGGGTGATCGTTGACCGACTCACCAAGTCGTCCCACTTCCTAGATATCAGGGAGCAGAGTTCCCTAGAGATCTTGGGGCGCCTCTACGTGCATGAGATAGTTCGGATTCATAGAGTCTGCTTGACTATAGTCTCAAAACGAGATGCATGCTTCACATTACGGTTATGGAAGGGATTGTAGGAGGCTTTTGGTACTCAGCTACGCCTGAGCACATCGTTTCATCCCCAGACAGATGGTCAGACGGAGAGGACTATTCATGTTCTGGAGGATATGTTGCGAGCCTGTATCTTGGACTTTGGTTGTAGTTTGGAGAACCACCTACCACTGGTGGAGTTTGCATACAACAATAGCTACCACTCCACCAACAGTATGGCACCATTTGAGGCCTTGTATGGGAGACCCTTCTGGTCACCGCTTTGATGGACCGACCCCGGTGAGTCAGCAATCATGGGTCCAGAGTTAGTGAGAGCTACTACAGAAAAGGTACAAATAATCCGAGAGCGGATGAAGACTGCACAGTGCTGGCAGAAGTCATATGCTGACAGACGATGGAGACCTCTGGAGTTCGAGGAGGGAGACCAAATCTTTCTTTGGGTCTCACCTTGATGAGGGTTGCAGAGATTTGGCCGAGGCGACAAGATATCTCCGAGGTTCATCAGACCATTCCAGATTCTGTGCAGAGTTGGCAAGGTGGCGTACTTCCTAGATCTACCACCACAGTTCCATCGGGTATATGATGTCTTCCACGTGTCGCAACTGAGGAGGTACGTTCATGACCCATCGCACGTCATCGACTGGGGCAAGCTGGACATTGAGGATGGATTGACTATTGCTGAGTACCCGGTGGAGATTGAGGATCAGCAGGAGAGGATATTTCGTGGGTGATCGATTCCCTTGGTGCGCGTCTGGTGGCAGCATGGGAATCATCAGGAGAGCGCATGGGAGCAAGAGGTACATATTCGTGCCCAGTACCCTCATCTTTTTTAGTAAACCTCGTTTCGGATTTTCAGGGACGTAAAGCCCGAATGTGGGGATAATGTAATGTCTCATATTTTTCCGTTTATTATTTTAAATATTATATTGAGTTATTTCTAGACCGGGTGTGAAGGTGGCACACCATTCCGAGGTCCATGGATCCCAGAATGGTGGTTTAAACTTTTTTTAAGTTATTCGAGTCGACGCTTGTGCGCAGTTGGGGCAGTTTCTTAACGGATGCCTGGAAAAAACTATGGGGGCATTGTTGCGTCTGGGATGAGGACATTTCTTAAGAACGACTCTAACCTTGACCAGTGCAGGTCTTCTGCAAAGTTAAATTATGGGAATTTTAAAAAGGGGAAATACTTTAGAAGGAATAAAATAAATTAATGGATTATATTATTATTTTAAAATGTTTCCTTTTTTAGCACAACCTAATCGTCCCCTATAAATGCATCCTTATGGAAAATTCATAGGGTTAGCCTCATAACCCTGCGTGTGGAGAGAGATATTTCTATTGGAGCTTGGTCGGAGGAGGACGTGTTGGAAAACGATGACGGATCGAAAACAAGGATCGTTGCGCCAACGTTGAAGGATCTCGACGACAACGGCAGCCCGACGCCTTCGTCAATAATCGATCCTTTCAAAAGGTAGGGGTTTTAATTTCGATTTCATTTCCCCGTATTTATGTTTAAACAACAAACACAGATCAACCATGAACAAGTTGATCCGTGGACTCGTACGTTTTGTGGGAGGGATTTTTCTTCAGGAAGATTATGGGAAACCGATCCATGCTTTATGTTGTTATTGATTCTACCTCCATTTAATCCTATTAACTAGAGTGGATCAATGTCGTGACGAATGATGGTGGAGTTTCGTTCCTCAATTTGATTATTTGGATTTATTCCTCCTTTTTCCCTGCGCATTCTTCGCGTTCTTCGCAGGGCGATAAACAATGGATCGTTACACATCCGTTCTGCAAAGCAACAATCTCATATCGAAGGTTTGACACCACAACGACCTTGTAGAGGTGCATCGACGAGGGAGAACAAAGAATCAGACCGGATTGGAAAGAGTGTTCTTCGAGAATTCTTCATGCGGGAAGATCAAAACGTGTTTTCGAAGCTGATCGAAGGTCCGAAAACACCGGAAGTGGCTACATGGCGGCGGGGAGAACAAAACCTGAAGGTTTCGTGGTGATTGGACGGTTGTATCAACGTTCGGAGTAGCACGGGAGGCGCGTCGGCAAAGAGCACTATTTCTGGAAATCCCCAGAATACACGACGTGTACTTCTAAAGAACACGCCCTGTAGTACTGGCAGTGGCAGATAGGGTTTCAGTGTCAGAGTAGAATCACACAACGTGTGACCCTGGTCACATGGCGTGTTGGACCTTCCCCGAAGCTCAGCGTGTAATTTGGGTAGTACACAGACACGGGATGATCTACACGGATTCATGTGTCCTGACGTGTACATCTTGGTAGAGGCGGCTACATGGAGGTTGTTGTGTAACCCGGGGAGACACGGACACGGGATGAAGTACACGACCGTGTACTCCATCACATGGCCAGACAAGGCCAGCAGTGCGGGTCACCCCATGTGCTATTTACACAGGTCGGAGCACACAGGTTGGTGACCCTGTATGGGCACATGGACAGAGTACACAGAGCCAACTCCAGTTACTGAGACATGGCGTGTACTCCATACTAAACACCATGAACTATGTTTTTCTACACGACCAGCCTCACGACATGGGCCGTTGTACACGGGCAGTACCCGGGGTCAGACAACACGGCGTGCATCATTTCTACACACCGTGTACTTTTTGGAAAACAGCTTGGTCCTTTTATTCACCGTTCCTTGAACATATTTCGTTTGGGTTAGTGCCCCTTATTCTTGTTTCCCTGAGGGTTAGTCATCTTTTCCCTCATGCAGGATTATGATCCCTTCAGCAGGACATTCTATGATAGTGTCAGGCATCCATCCAAGAGGCCCGAATTGAGATCCTATATCCATTCCAGACCCTTGGTAGAGTCTGGCATCGACGTGACCAACTCTCCCGGGCATTGATCCTATACCTAGCAGATGAATTCTGGATGAGTCGCGGTATCTGCCATGGCCCTGCCAGTGATCCTCATCTGTGTATCGAGATCTTTCCCACTCAGGAGTGTGTCTCCCGTAATGAGTGATTCTATCTACAGTAAATTTTCCACTCAAGAGTGTGTCTCCCATAATGGGTGTATCTATCTCTCATGATGGTTTCCAAAGAACATCACTTCTTGTACAGACGTCATCAGAGCTATAATACTCGTGGAGTGTGTTATCCCAAAACGAGTGAGCCACGGAATCTTCAAACGGAATCCCGTGCGGTGGTATGCGGTTGTGTGACATGTCTCTAGACCATGGGTCTAGGTTTTGAGTATATCTGGAATGTTTTATATGTTCTTTAAACATATACTATGTATAGCTGATTGTGCATTGTCTTTGTATTGATTTGTGGTTTTTGGGGTCCTTTATTGAGTATTTTTATACTCACCCTTGCACGAGCTTTGCTCGCACGTCTGGTGTCTTCTGCAGACGAGAAGCCTTTTGACATAGTCCAGGGCGGACCAAGATAGGAACGAGCTTTCTGAGTTCTCTATAGGCCTAGGAATTCCTACGGATACCAGCGGCAGTCCCAATACCTTTTTGTGCTTGCACGTTGGACTTTGTAGTTTTCAGACTCTTGTTTGTTTTCTTTTTGGTGGTCTTGTATTTTTGGTCCTGTTTACTTTTACAGTACTCTACATTTCATCATACTCTGTTGGTTGGTCTTAGTCAAATGCATGCATTTTTGTTCCTTGGTGTTTTACATTTCAGCATTTGTGGGCTTGGAGATGTGTGCATGTGTACAGGTACTTGGGAAATGCCTCCCATGATTGTGATATGCCTACTCGGTGCTAGTCACCATCCCCTGGCCTATTGGAGGCGGGTTTGGGGAGTCATGGCGTGGCCCCACTGGGACGAGTCGTGACAATATTGATCATAATATTTCATTAATGGAAGCATAATCATAAACATTCCTGATAACAAAAATATTCTAGCAACAAACTATTAACACTTTAGAAACATTGAATAATGATGCTCATGATATAATATAATTAAACAAAATAAAAAATATAATTATAAAAATGATATTCATGATATACCACGTTAAATTATAGTAAATACACCTTATTGAAGAATATAGTTTCATGACATGGCGTGTCTTGTAATGAATGAAAATTGAAAAAAAATTACTTTATAGATTCAAGAAACTTTTGAACCATAAGAACCATGAATTGGTGATCAATGAATGGATATGTAAATACCCATAACATTAATGATAATAATCATAGAATATATTCATTTTCAGTACATTAATTACACAAAAGAAACAAGTGTTGAATTTTTCATATCTCTTGCAGATATAAAAGTGAGAATAGATATAAACATACTACTTGAGTGATTTTTGAATTGTTACCTCCATGAAAGAATAACATCAATAGAAAATTCAAATATCATGAAATTAATGAAATTAATTATATAACATTTCACATTGTAGTATATAGACTACATAAATAGAATAACTGGTGAATATAGATTATATCTCACAGAAATAAAATTGAGACAAGAAAACCCATACTGTAAGTCTAAACATTACTCTAACATATTCAAACCTCCTATATAATAAATATTAGTTTATTATAAGTCAAAAATATAACCATATAATTATATATAATACCATATAGGATATATTTTTTACATTTTATTACCATTTTATTAAATCTTTTTGTTAATGTTAGTTTCCAGGTAATAACTGCTTTGTTTTTTATACATGTATTAAATTATTATTATTTTCCTATTAATTAGACCATCATTTACTTACTTAAAAACTATAATAAAATATATAAATATAAAAAATATTCATTATATATGTATTTATAATAATCTATAAATGATATAAATATGAAATATAATACACAATTCATAGATATGTTAGTCCATATGTACGAAAGAACATTATTTCGATTTATTAATTTTATTAAAAGAGATAATGTAAATTAAATTTATGTATATATATATTATCATCCATGTATAATTTTGTTCCTTATATATTTTATATGTTTACTAAATCCAATATTAATACATTACATTAATTTTGTGAACAAAACACATCACTTTGAGGAGGTGGTAGTCCACAAGTCCACAAAAAAAAGTTTCATATTTCTGAAAAATGGAATACATGATGGTATCTGTTATATATAAATTATAAAACCATATATAAATAAATAATATCATGTAACTATATATATATATTATAAAAGTAATAAGTCCATAATTATTTCCAATTATTAAAGATGTCAATGGAATAAAAACAACATTGGTTCGTGAGGTAATCATCCTCTGTACACACGAATGATGATTTCATATCCCATTTTATGTTTGTGTGTTTAGATGTATGTATAAAAAATACCATAAGAATATCAAAATATTAATTATAATGATGTTATTATATAATAATTTAATAAAAATAGTTGAGTTTGTCGATAAGAAAATAAAACTAATGTTTTTGTTGAATGATGTTACCTCTTCTTTGTGTAATTTTTTATGGTTTTTAGAAAAGGACCAACTTAGTTTTCTTTATGAACAAATTTAGGAATATATAATGAGATGATGGAAGTTATTATATTATTAGTTCTTTTTTAGGATAATGCAATGGGTTTTAGAGTTGTGAATAACTGGGGGGGGGGGGTGAGTGCCTAATTAAATTGGAGGAGGAGTGGAATTCTTGTATATATAAAAAGGTAAGCACTATTGAGAGGTTTCTTATACAACATGTCCCTCAAATAATGGTTCATTTCCTATATAATTTAATATACAGTATAAATATGACCATAAAATGGATTTTGAACTTTTTAGAGGTTATTTGGACCCATAAGTTAATGTTTAACCACTAAGTTAACTAATTTATACATTAATCACTATTATTAATTTCAATTCAATTCACAAATATTTCTAGAGAAAAAATAATTTTAACTTAATATAAATTATAATTTATTAATATTCCTAGTATGGAATAAATTTTTCAATACTATGATCCAATAAGTTGAAGAATTTATATTAAAATTAATCACAAAGATGTGGCGGGAAGACTAGTTTTGAAATTAAAAAAGTGTCAATAGTTTCAATGTTTTTATATCAAATTTCAATGTGAAATTGATTCCAACGACCTAAATTGGGTTTATAATTTTATTAATTAAAATAATTAAATTTTAAAACAAATTTATCTATATAAATAAATTATATGAAATTTTTTGTTTCAATTGTAATTCATTGTTTTTAACTAATCATCAAAAAATCTACCTTCTATGAAAAACTCGAAAAAATCACCTATTGTAAATTTTGATATTTATATTTAAAAATTTTGTTTAGTTTTTTCTATTAAAATTGATAATTGTTTGAAAAATTATATTTAACACCAGTGTTCCATTAAAAGGAGGTAGAAATAACTTTTTTGGAAAATTCATATTTTAATTAATAAAATGGGATTTATCCTTATGTTATACATATCAAATTTATTGGATTAGTATCAAAAATTTATTTTATATATAATATTTAAATTATATTTAAAACATTAATCAATAATTTTTTTTAAAATTTAATTAATATAAATTGACTTTGTTCCTAGAAAAATTGTTTTTAATGGAATTTCATCATTTTAGAACAGTTGTAACTTTCATTTTGAAATAATTGATAAACAAATTATTAATTTTTTATTATTTTATAAATAACATTTCATAAATTCGTTTAATCTATTTCATAACATCCATTCTATGGTCTAGGTGGTAACAATAATAATATTTTAACAATAATATTAGCATTATATTATAATTCATTAAAACTCAAGAAATTGGTGTAACACAAGCTATCGAAGGAACTATACATTGTGTGTAAAATAAACCAAAGATATTGTTGTGTGTACTGAAATATAAAAAAATTATATCATTTAGTTAGATATTAAATTGGGGTTTAATGAAACACAATCCAAACACAATGCTTTCATATCAAACAAGTAATATTCAGTGATGTGTGAAATGCACGATGTAGAAAATAGGAAATTAATTAAAGAAAATTTCAAAATATTTTTTTGTAACACATAATAAGGATACCCATATCATGATAATACATTATATTTCTTGAAAACACCTGGACTACCACCCCATAACACAGTCCTCACAACTCACTCGAAAACACTTGGGCATACACATATCACCACTGGACTCCTATTCCATCAAATCTCACATGAACCCACCTAGGCCATCAACTACTATGATAAAACTCATTTGGCCTAAAAATAATGTTAATATCTACATTCTTAAAAGAGATATAAGGTATGATAGGGTAGCGATCCAACCATACTTATCACTGGGATGTTAGGAAGAAGACCCCATGTGAGACTATGAAAGTGTCTACACATAGTCCTTGATGTATGTGGGGTTTGTATTGAAATAACATGGAATATAAATTTATATACATATATCCCAATGAAAGACCAATCTATGGGTTCACAAACAAACTCTAACCAACTCCAAAAAACTCCACTTTCTTTTCCACCTCTATATGAATAACAATACACAACCACGATCCACCACTATTGGAAATATGACCTTTCCCAACACTTCTATACCAACGGTTGGTAAAAACCATTGGTATGGGTCTCCTTTCCCGACGGTTTGGCCAAACCGTTGGGAAACCCCACATCGAGGTCATTTTTTCCAACGGTTTACCAAAACCGTTGGGAAAAGTATACTTTGTGGCCAATTTTCCCAGTGGTTTGGAGAAACCATTGGGAAAGGGTACGGCTTTCCCAATGGTTTGGCAAAACCGATGGTAAAAGTATACTTTGAGGCCACTTTTCCCAACAGTTTGGCCAAACCATTGGGAAAGGGTGTACCTATCCAAACGTTTTGGCCAAACCATTGGTATAGCTACCCAATATACTAACTTTACTCCTAAAATCAAAGGAACTGTACCAACGGTTGTCAAAACCATTGGTATGGGTATATACCAACAGTTTTGACAACTGTTGGTATATGTCCTTTGATTTTTTATCGAATCTTCTAATCGAGAACATTATATACATCAAAAATTAAAATAATTATGATAATACATATATATATATATATATGAAATTATGTTCAAAAAAGTCATGTTAGGTTACTGTTTAGGTCGTTCAATGATTAACTAGAGGTCATGGGATCAAATCCCACCGAATGTTTTTTTTGAAATACATATACAAACGGTTTTATAGAATCGTTGGTATAGATTATCAGATTACTTATACCAATGGTTTTGAAAACCTTTGGTATAGGTCTATACCAACGGTTTTCCAAAAACCACTGGTATAGACCTATCCCCATGGCTTACTTGCCAATGGTCCTCCAAACCATTGGTATAGGTTAGTTTTCCAGTAGTGCACATCCTGCATCCCAATCCAATCTTACTACCCAACCCATCTATTTCATTATTATTCATAAATAAAATTTAACAACACAACACAATATTATGTTATTAATTAATAATTTAAATCCTATTAATGATGAAAATATATTGATTTCATATATTATTAAACAATTTATTCCTTCACTATCCAAGCATATAGCACAATATTACCATACATCACAAGCAGCCAACTATCCACTTTGAATCATCACACCTTGTCATCCTGAAACATGGATACGCACACCACCACCTCACCAAACCAAAATACCATCCAAACAACAAACAACATTCCACCCACAAATCATGGATAAAACCCATCACCTCACTACCCCTATGCACATCAAAAAAAAGAAATCAACTACAACCCCCAATGCACAACCAAACTACCAACACCTCACTGCCCAAAAAGCATGGCCAACAAAACAGAAACCATATTCCCCATTTCCCCATACGAAAAAAACTACACATCATATTGGAACATCAAATCACCACCCCTCAGCATGACAACACATCACAACACATCAGTATAATTTTAGAGATTTTATAAATGATCTTTTATCAAAATTGATATTTTTTGGGGAAAACACAAAAGAGACAATATTTGGTAATCCATTTCATTAGAAAAATGTAATTTGATATCAAATTTCCATTTTTGGATCCTATGAAAATAGTCACAATAGACACTATAGTCATAGAACATATAATCCCATTCAAACCAAGACGCCAATGAAAATAATTTTCGGTGGGGGCACCAATCCTATTCAAACACAATATCATTATAATATCAATGATATTAAGGGGATATGAATAATTACCCATTCCCCCATTCAATATCAATAAAAAAATATTTATCTTTTATTAAGTAAGAAAAACCATAACACATAGAAAACCAAGAGTAAAACCCTCCTGCATGATAGAAATTAATGAGATATGAGGGATTACCAGCCTCAAAAAATATTTCCAGCTCTCTCTACACCATAGGTCAAAGTGGAAACACCTATAAACCACAACTACACCATGAGATTGTAGATAAAACAATAATACATTAAAGGTTCCTCAATACAGATCCCAAATCACACCCCAATCAAAAACCACCCCACAAGAGTGGATCCTTAAATGAATAATGGGATAAAATAATGGGAAAGGAGAATACACTCTCCATGTACTTCAAACAAACAACCAACAATTCCAACTGATCAAAGAGAGGAGAAGATGGTTGTAAATTTTTCTCGAGGTAATTAGGGTTCATTCGAAATGAGAGGGGGAGAGCCCATGAATAAATCAGAAAAATAATACAATAAAAGAACATAAGTGCCAAAAACACACATGTTTCACATCATGTATCCATTACATGGAATCTAATCTATGGGATTAAAAAATTTACAAATTTCCCTAAAAATTACATAACCTTTTTATTTATTTATTTCAAATCATGATTTTAATTTACAGGTTGTGTATTGTTTTCATAGATAACCAATAGTTGATTAACAAGATTTAAACTAACCAAATTCACAAGTTGTGAACCAACATTTCACATCGTGTAAACAATACATGATGTGTATTTATTATAGTATCTCTAAGTATAACTAAACACCATGGAACCTCATCAAGCCTCATCTTCAATGCCACAAACATCAAAAAAACGTAAAAAGTTAGTAGGGAATGTAAGATTACATTAGATAACTCTCAAACGATTCACTCCTTCAAGAATCCATAACTAGGCACAAAAGGAATGGGTTTCAAACAACCACCCCACAACATAACTCTAAAAAATCACACTTTACATAAATTGAACCACGATCTAATCATTCTAAACCATAGGTGACAAAAAATCTCACATAACCATATCATTATACAACCACTTCACCACAATTGTCCAATATTCATTTGTCCCAAACAAAAAACTATTCCAATAAAAAAACTGCACCACCCTGAAGAAATGGATTAGGGAATTACATTCTCCATGTTAGGACAAAATTGACTTTTGGATGACCTTAATAAAATTTAATGGATTTATAATATCCTATTATTAATGTACAAATATATTTCATCATTTTATGGAATACGAAAAACAAACCACAAAATGATTAAAAAATCCTATATTAATTTAGTGCCCTTGGAATCATTAAAAGATAAAAACTAGTACATGTGTGAATTATATTATCTCCCACCGGGTTCTCCAAGACTATAAAACTCTTAGACATATCATAGATAAAATATATTTTAATAAACTAGGTAGTGAAATACAAAAATGGGTGATATCAGATGCTTAGTAAGGGTAGGAATGAGAGATATATGAAGATAAAAATGAGAATATGGGTATAAGAACACCTTAATATCATTATAAGATCACAACCTTCATATCAATGTTCATAAACATGAATCATGGCTTAAAGGATATCATTTCATAAGGAATAGATCATAAGTAAATCAATATCATAATCCATTAAATAATAACATAGCAGTAATTTATGGAATGGTGGAATACACACAAATATGTAATATATTTCCCTATAATCCAAGATTAATTGCTAAAACTTATTAGGGAACGTCATCGAGACTACTCCTACTAAGTGGGACATTCCATCATCCCCTATATCAGTCCTTTCCTTGCAATGGATTAGGTTCCCCATCTTTCCATATTGAATCGAGTTTCCCCATCTTCACATAGTGGATCGGGTTACCCAACATTCCCATAGTGGTTCAAGATTCCCTATATTTCCATAGTGGACCAAGCCTTTCAAATTGAATCCCATGATTATCTCATGAGATATAAATCATTATCCAATGAATTTGAAGGATGTATTGTTCCTACCCATCACATAATATATTCATGGATACATTTTCAAAAATACTATAAAAAATCACAACATAACCTATGAAATGATATGTTTATCACAACATATATTCATTTATTAACCTATAGAAAAGTGATAGGTTTCATTATGATTTATTCAATAGAATAACCCATTAAAAGAAGTGGGTTTCATAATCATATAACCTATGAAAAAGAAATATTTTTCATAATCTTCATACCCTAAAAAAACCATTAATAGAAATATTAATAATGGATCCTTGGGATTATTTCACCAGAAAGGCATAATTCACTCCTTCAGATGTCATAAAAGAGGGAAAATAATTTTGAAATATATTTTGAAACATATCTTCAGGAAAATATCATTTCTTTTATGAAAAAATAATTTTCCAAACATAAAAACATTTCAAAACAATTTTATATAAAAACACTTTGAAAACATATAAATTGTAACACCCCAATATTTCATAGTACATTATATCTTCATTGTAATTCAATAACATGCATTGCACGTAATACTGAGTTTGAGCACACCACGACTTAACAAACTAGCCATTTAAAAAACAGTTATGAATAGTATTAACTGAATTATGATATTTATATACTTTATATAATTTTTGAATACATATTATGTGTTTTCTAGACACAATATAAGAACACATTCATTTATTTCAAATAAAAGAATTATTTTTCAAAAAATAAAATTTTATTACATTTTAATGGTGAACCCTTTTTAAAACTAGTATTTGACACTTTTATATATTCAATTTAATGAAATTAAATTCTTCGTTAGAAGAGGGACATAAAAATTTAGTTTGGATAAATTTTTTGTACTTTTCTAAAAACATTTATATTTTGATAAACAGTGAAAAATACTTAATTTTAATTGAAAATAACTTTTTCATCGAAATAATTTCTTGTGTCAAAATATTAATTTTAATGGTTTTGATAAATAATTTTATTTTATTTTTATCATTTAATAAACTTTTGTCATTATATATAATTTTACATTTAAATTTGACATAAACACATGTCAATAATTTGATAGTTTTTACTTTTTAAAAACCCGCATTTTGGTTTTAACAATGGGTAATAATTTTTATTAATTGATGAAACATCTATGTTTTTAATTTGTTAAAATAGAATTCCTTTTTTAAATCTATATTTCAAAATTAGTTTCAGGTGAATTTTTTGTATTTTTCTGAATACATTCAATTTCCGATGAATAGTGAAAGACACTACGTTTTTGTTTATATATTATATTTATTATATAATATTTTTTATTTATTGTTAAAATAATATTTTTATTTATTTCTTTATTTTGGTTATAAAATGAAAAAATGTGTATACATTCTTATAACATAAAAATACACGAACGATGTAAATCATACTTCTATATCAAACAATTATGGGTGAATAAAAATATATAAATAGTGGAGATAAATTCTATTTATATCATGAATGAAATTATGTAGATTATAGAATGATGAATAATATAAAAGGACCATAATTCCAAAAATGAAACTTCCCAAAAAAATGGAACATTTAACACATAGAAATGACGATTTTAAAAATATGTTAATAATAAAATTATTCTGGAACGCTATAATTGCATCATATATGATATGAAATTTATTTATAATATTATTTTATAAAATTTTAATAAATAAAAATTTATTATAAATGTTGTTTTGGTTCTATCAAAAAAAGTCAAACTTGAGGAATTATATTTTCGTCTAATATTTATTTCATTAAGACATATTCTATAATCACAAATTAATTCATTTTGATGGGGTATGTACTACCCAAAATTTTCTTTATGATTCTCATCTTGAGAATTATTTTTATATACATATCCATATCTGTTTCTATCTTAAATTTTTTTTTACTCACAAGTAACTAATGTGGTAAGGTATTTATGTTACATTGTCATTATTTGTCATGATTCTTAATGATTATGTATCGAATGATGAAATATTATGAGCCATATCTTATAAATCACACTGATTTATTATAATCTATTTATTTATATATATTATATTTGTTATTTTAATTTTATACTCTTTATGAACACAGGAGGAAAAAACAATGTTTTCATGGAATATAAAATTTCTTTCATTCTTTAATTAAAATATATATTTTCTGCTAAGTCCAACAATAATAAAAATATTTACAATATTATATTATATTATTATATTATTTTTTAAATTAATTTTTTAGTTAGAGTATTTATTTTTAAAAATGTTCTAATAAAAATCTTTTCTCCTTTTTTATGATGTACAAAAACGCATAGAAGCCTCCTTTAAAATTGTACAAGGATAATTTCAAAGAAACTTTTTTCCTTAATATTCATAGAATTTAAATATTATATGTAATTTTATTAAGAATGGAAAGTATAATTTAAACCAAAAATATTCACTATATTTTTTATATATTTTTTATGCATAATTTATTTAATGTATCTTATGATTCACCTGGGATATGATACATGTATAATATCCTTATTCATTCTCTGGTTATTTTATGATTATGATGACATTATTTTTCTGAAATCCCTTATTTTTACAAAGGTTTTGTTGTAATGGAATGTTTAAATGTTTATGAATCATAATAATTTTACATGGGTTCGGATATATGATGAAATATTTTTTTATTATTTTCCAAACATATGAAAATATTATAATTATGTGATGGTTGGGTTGAAAAATATATATCCGACAAATTCATTGGTTAAAGTTCGATTTATCAAGATAGAATGAAGACTATAATGGGGAGTAAACCTTGTTCGGTTGGTGATATTTTCCACTCTCATCGTATTAGGATAGAATCTCACATATGGATATTATATATGAGGAGTAAAACCAATCCACAATGACAGTCTTGTAAGTGGGACATGAAAAGTAATTTATTTCTTATGCTTGTGTATATTAAAAAAACATATCTGTTATGCCCATTTCAAACTTTCATGCCTCTTGTTATATGATTCCTTTTCAATTCATGTCTCAAGAACCTACATGATTTATTCCATGATTAAATATTATTATTTATGATATACTTCTTATGGATTTTTAAATTTTAATATAATGTTCTCAAACCACAATTATCATTTTATGATCAAGGGGCCATTGATATATCTGTTGTTTACAATTACTAAGTTTCTAATCTCACCACTTCTTCAATTTCCTTTCCCCTAGTTATAAAGAATATTTTAAAGTTTGATATGATTAATAAGAAATATGGTTATTAATAACATCATGGGATATGATGTAGATATATTATGAGTAGTTTATTTATGTATTCATGATTCCAATGAAATCAAACCTATAAGAATTATGAGTGGATAAAAATATTATCTATTTAGTATTCATATAATATGATGTAATATTTATGTATCAAAAGTATGGATTGTTTTAGTTTGTATTATAAAATGGTTTTGTTACCTTCAAAACTAAGAAGATACAATTTTAGAGAAACCCCATTGGCTAATTCTATATATATGAGAACATCCAAAGTTATGGTAAAGAAGTAAGTGTGGTTTTACATGAAAAATACATCTTTCTAGATACTACTACTGGACGTGGAAATGGCCAAGATTCACCTATGTCTAATAACCAAAAAAAATATTTGGTTTATTATATGAAAACCATAATTCTTCGGTATAATGACAGATTCCTAACAACACACATTGTTTAACACTATAAGGGGATACTTTTGGGTTAATACACTTTTTTACAAAAAACAATGAAGGATTTGAATAGTTTATTAAAATAGATGACCTAGGATTAACATAAGGTGTCATAGATGGTAAAGAATATTTCATGATTTAGATACACTATTAATGTTCATTCATGATTATTTGGATTCCCATTATAATTATTGTTTCACAGACAATGGATTTTGTTTTAGTGAATGGATAGAACCCAAAGAGATCTTGTTAATGATGAATGTTATAAATAGTGCAATGATTATCCTCAAATGAAAAAAATTGTTATCAGGTATAGAATAAGAAATATTATTTTTTGGTCTAAAAACATTCCCATAATAATAATCATAGTGAAATTCCAAATGATAAAAAAGGGAACAATGTTATTTGGATTCCTTTATTATGAATCATCTTTATTTTAGTGGGTCAACTAAAAAACAAGTTATTTAAATATATATTAGTATCAATAAAAAGATATTTTTCATTCACTAGTGTTTGTAACATATGAAATATTGTATTTTTTTATCATTTGGTATGCGAAAAAGATCAATGGTGGAATCTTATGAAGAACATGGACAAATGGGATGAAAATGAATCGATAGAGTGGGATGAGATTATGAAAGTTTTCAATAGGTAATTTCCTTTAATTATTGATAAAAAAACAGAGAAGGAATTCATTTATATAAAATAGAGGGTTGATGAATCTGTTATTACGTATGGGGTCTTTTGTGAGGTACTCTTATTGTATAATCATCCAACATTAAATTAATATTTATCAATTATTTAGTGGAATTAAACAAGTTATCTAGAGGTATTTATCCCAAAGATTATTCAGAAGAAATGAAAAAATCTCTTTATTTGTTATATAGTAGTTAACGAGGATTGGATCTACTAGGAAATGTCATTATTTAGATAATAAAAGAAACATGAAATTCAATGGAAATTATAACCATAAAAATCATGGAATGTAGCTGATGGGAATTCCTATATACTCCGAGTCTGTATTGAAACATGGAGTTAATTGAATAAATGGGATTTATAAATGTTTTATGTGTGGGACGGAAAGTCATTAATAAATCGGTTGATTATGTGATAGGAAAAAGCTAGCTAATATTATAGAGAAAGCACCACAAAATGAACCACCCATACTCCAATGTTCCAAATTAATGGAGTATGGGGATTTTTCTAACCAACACTCAAATGCTATGTTTAATGACAGTGATTTAATTCAATAACCTCTTATTCCGAGTGATAAATGATCGTCTCACATAATCACTAATATAAATGTGGGGTACGATAACTGCAAGGGGAAAGGTTCAAATTACATCCACACTATATATGATAATGTATTCCTTAATTAAATATATATCCACTCTTTAATACCATAATAATTATCTAAATGTATCATTATACCACCTCAATGATTAGATATTGATGCAACTGTGAGAACACAAAATGTTATGATCATCAAATATCATGTTTATTATTCTTATTTCATTGAATTTTCGGGAATTTGATTCTAAACTCTTGATAACTGAATTTAATGTTATCCTAGTAAGTAATTGGACATCATTATATAAATCTAACATAAATTATTGAGTAAGGTAAGTCATGTTTGATATTATGAGTCAAGAGGGGATTATATATATGTGTTCTGTAGACAAGAATTTCCATTTGAAACTTGATTCACTATGTGGATCCTGATTCATATTCAAAAGGGGTTTTTATCTTGGATTAATAAAGAAAATCTAAAAATACATTAAATTCCTATTATATAGGAGTTTTATTCTGAATTTATGAAAGATAATCATAGTCTTCCTCTAAACCAAGTAGTTTAGTTTTCAATGAAACTAGAACCTAGTGCTACTTATATTTCATTGATTCCATATAGAATTGACCCAAATAAATTTCATGAATTAACAAAGAACCTCAATGAAAGTATTTTTAAAGGATTCATTCATCCATGTGAATAATCATGGGGTTCACCATTTCATTTTTAATAAGACATATGGATCAATGTGACACTTCATTGGTCATCGGTAACTGAACAAGATCAAAATAATTTATATGTCTCATACTCCACATATTGATGATTTTCAATCAATTATGTGGAGAAAATTATTTTTCAATGAATGATCTTTTATATGAATAATATCAGTTGAGGCTCAAAATGGATTACATAACCAATATTTCATTTCATTCAAGCGATAATACCTTTTTATTTATAGTGATTCCAATTGGTCACAAAAATTTCCCTACTATATTCATGTATTTAAGGAATATAATATTTAGAAAATAAATTAATAAATTTATGGTAGTATTTATATTTTACTTTAATATATATTCCAAAATAAATTAAGAGATTGAAGATTGGTATAAAATTTTACAAGAGACCCTAATAAAGTAGAAACTATTTTTAAATTAGAAAGTGTAACTTTTATATAGGTAAAAATTATTTTTTAGAAAATATGATCTCAAGAGAGTATATATTGGTGGATCAACAATTTGTTGAATATATTTATCATTATAAGATACTACCGAATATAATAGATTTATATATTTATCTTGGTTTTGTTGGATATTATTGATGCATTGTAGAGAATTTCTATCAACACTATAATCCTCTATGAAATTTAACTCTGAAGGAAGCAAACTTATTTTGGATAGATAAATATTGAGAAATTTTAAAGTATATAGAGAGATGGTTAGTCAACATGACATTTCATTCATTAAATTGTAGTGTATATGGGTTTCTAATCAATATTGAAACATCGAGTAATAGAATTAGATGCATTTAAATGAAGAATTATATGGTGAGAGCTTATGCCACATGAAAAATGACGATTCCTAAGAAAAACTACCCAACACATGATTTTTTGTCATACATATTAATTTTATCATTAAATATATTTATTTTTTAACATTATAGATATATTTGTGATATATATTTACTAATCATAAATGATTAAAGTATATATTCTTTTATAAATATCATAATATGCACCAAATAATATGTTCAATGTTGATTAATGATTATGACTACTAGCAAAATCCCACCATGGGAAATGAAAAATATGGAAGATTCTCTGATTTGAAAATACCCTCGTAGATTACATATAATGACGATAAAAAAAGATCCAACATTTTTGGATTTGTGAAGGAATGATCTTGAAAACAATAAGTATTGATAGAAACCTTATCTTTTTAAACTTATGGTTCACTAACTAATCCATGTAAATTTTCATTATGAATAGATGAAATATGTATTGTAATAAAAAAAGAAATAAATTTTCATTGTATATTCATTATTATGATGGAATGATAAGGTTCAAGAACTGAGTATGTGTCCCTTCAAAATCGAACATTAATAATGAGCTATTGGATAAATCTCATATTTCATAATTCACTATTCATTAGATAATTATAAATTTTTATTATGATTGGAATGAGTATTTCTTGTGGTTAGACATGAAGAGAGATATCTTAGATTATTTACCTTAATGATTTGTATGTGATCATTTTAGGTCTGGGAGATATAAGTCCATGGGTAAGTATCAATCCTTACCATTTCTAAAATGGTAATGGGAAAACATCACTGTTGAATTTTTAGTAGAACCCGCAAAATTTATGTAGGACATGCATCTATTTTGGATTCTATTTAATATACTTAGAAATTCATCACACTTAATTTATATTAAACAACATTTCTCTATTGATAAACCTTCATAAATATATATTAAGTAAAATGTAAAAATTAGGGGGTTACCCTATTTTATTGTATCTGATCAGGATCCAAGGTTTCCTCATTATTCTAGGGAAGACTTCAGAACTACTATATTCATATATTTGTTCTAGATCATCTTTTCGTCATCACATATATGGTTTTTTATTTAAACATCCAACCCATGTAGGATATTCTAATCTCTTATTCTAAATATTTTAAATGATGTTGGGGGAAACCCCTTTATCTAGTCATGTTTTGGTACAAAAATATCATTCACTTGAGAATTCATATGGATATTTATGAATCTGTATATGTAAATTTGTATAAAACTATAAAATTATAGAATAAATTTATAGAAATAAAAAAATCAGTATTTTTTCATGCTGAGGAATTGGTAGAGAATGTTAGTTTCATTCATCATATCATCAATGTGACTCATATTTAATAATAGATGTTTTGTATAAAATTGGTGTTTAAATCTACAATTTTATGTTGTTGAGAAGGTATTCCTACTAAATTCTATAGGGGATATTTTTATGATATTTTTAATGAAGGTAAATTTATTCCTTATGTATATATACCCCTTCCAGATTCCTGATTGAGTGGGGATAATAGCATATCTCTTGGAACTTCCACAGAACCACACTCATGTTTACTTTGTCATTAATATATCGATTTTAGGGATTTAATAACTTATCCTCCAATTGAACTAGACTCTTATATTTTATAACAGTATCATGATATTTCAAATAATGAGAAAACAGTGTGGATCATACATCTAAGTGGAAAAGTGAAAATGAAAATGTCTAATCACCTGGTTGAAGTTATCTAGAGGAATTAGGAATTTGTAGAAAAAACATCGGAACTTGAGGATATGATGAAATGGATATATAATCATTAATTTTTATTTTATTGATGTAATTTCAATTTTATCGGGATATACATTACACCCTGATATTTTATGATATATTTATCTTTAAATATAATTAATTTCTTTTGTATCTTTCAATACATGCATCCCTGATTCAAAATAAAAACTAATATAGTATACCATTTTAATAGTGCTGTTGAATTTGAGTAGTTGAATAAGAATAAAAAATAAAAAATATAATGTGTAAAATTTTTAGATATTTCATTTTTTTATAAATAAGTAAACAAATTTTACAAAGGGAATTTTCTGTATTAAAAATAAATTTTTTCCAAAAAATATTATATTTATTTATTATGGTGATAAATTCATATAATAAATTTTTGGAATATATAGAAATTATATTTTATAGAAATAAACTAATTTTTGAAATCATAATGTTAAAAATTTTGTAGAGTAATATTTTTTGAATTTTCAAGAATAATTTAATTTATAAAAAAATGTAAAAAATTGTGTTTTAATGAAAAATATCTTTTTTGTTCCATGAAATTTCAATGCAATATATTATAAAATGTATAAAATGCAATATAAGTTAATTTATATGATTAAAATTCCAATTAAGTTACTCCTAGTCAATTTTATGATTTTTTTGTATAAATAATTACTATATTTAATAAAATATTTTTCCTAGAAAATAACTTTCCCAAAAAATTTATGGGTTAACATTTAAAATGTTTCTTTAATTTCAATAAATTTAATTTTATAAAATGAATAAAATTTTTGTAATCAAAATAATATTTAATTTTTAATACGGTAAAATAAAATTTTTATTATAGTGATAGTAAAAAAATTATAAATGTGTTACCACGGTAAATGATAAAATGGGTTTATCGGTGGGTTTAAACCTAGAGAAAAGGGTCCAGTTTTCAATAAAACGTGTATAAATCCTATTTTGTTGAAATATTTCAACATACTAATATCCCACCATTGAATTTTTTGATGTTTGGAATCATTTTTCTTGGGTATGAAATTATTATATTTTTATCTATTAAAATATTTTCATTGTGTCCTCCCAACCACATATAAAATTAAACCCCTCCATTATCATATTTTCACCATGTTGACCTATATAACTCGTCCAATACCTAAAAAATTGTCATATAAAAATTCCTAGAAATGAATTTTTTTTATTCACATTTTTAAAATATTATTCCAAGGGTCCTTAAAAATTGACTTAAAGGAAGCCTACTGAATAAGATATAATCATCCAACCCTACAAAGTTATTTTTTATTTTAGATATTTGTGTTTTTGTTATTTTTCATAAAATAATAAACTGACCATTCTAAACATACATAAATTTTATTATCTTCATTTATCCACCTTTATTCACCCTCTATTCCATCAAATGTGTTGTGAATGTATCACATGTGTCTATGTAAGGACTACCACAACTATATATCGATATAATTCATGTCCCACCACTATATTTCATGAATTGTGATTATAATAATGTTCAATGTTTATATGTGATATATTTTACGTAATTATTCTTCTTTTATTATAATATCATATCTACCCTCTTAACATAAAATCAGTTGGACAACGATAACATCTCTAATGTGTAAGTGTTGACGACCACCTCAATGAAACGATTTGATATATTTTCATATTTATTTTAATTAATATTTTAATAAGGATTGATTTTGTAACAACCAAAAAATTTTATGAAATATTTATCATTATAAAATTTTATTTCATTAATAGATTTCATTACATGAAACATCATCATTAGATGAACAACATAATATTATTGTAGTATTATGTGTAAGTTATCATGTAACTATATGATTGGAGGGTGTGGATAGTAATAACTAAAGTAGAAAAAATATATTGGTTAAATATTATTAAAATTAAATCATCGGTTACCATATAGAAGTAAATAAAAATAAAATTTTAAAAATAAAATTTTTAATTATTCTAATGAATTATTTTTATACACACAATTAATTTTTGTGTTAATAAATTAAATTAGTCACTATTGGTGATTTATTTTAATTAAATATATGTTTTATTTGCTCTGTTAAATGTTTTAAACATTCAAGTAATACTTTCCTAGTCAATGGATAACAATAAATCATATTCTGTGATTAATAACCAATATTTTAAAAAGTAGTTTTTATTTCATGTTCCCACTTACATGAAAATTATTTTTCTACTATTTATAGGATTTGAGTTATATAAAATGAATTATAAATTTAGAAGGATATGATTAATATTTTTTATGTTTTACCCTTCTATTTTTAGTCTATATGTATTGCAACAATGGGAAAATTTGTTAGCTTGGTAAAGGGTAAATCAGGTTAATATAGGGTATAAATATGTGATATGATCATTTTATCATTATAATTACAAATGGAATAATTCAATTTTATCTTTATCTCCATAGTATCAATATTTAGATGTATAGTGGAAAATTTTCTATGAATATAACTTCTCTATTATTTAAATCATTGAAAGATACAAAGTGTCAAACATTGCGTTTAAATATATTTTTTCTATCCATATATAGAAAAACATATTATGATTGAATATTCAATGATATTTTAATATTAATAACATAATATTCCTGAAATAAATTTTTATTTAAGCTTTAGTAATTTTATAATGAACATAAGTTATTATCAAACACATATAAATTATTTTTATAAATAATAATAAAATATAATAATTTACTTTAGAAAAAATTAAAGTAAGATAATTTGAGTGAAGAAATTTGTCTCGTGATTATTGTAGATTAATATGACATATTGGTTTTATGTTAATGAATAATAATAAAATTTTTATTTTTATTTATTTATTTTTTCTAAAATAAAACATATGGTAAAAAAATATAATAATGATATTTTATCCAAATAACACATTATTAAATAATTTAAAGATCCTGAAAATATTCAAATATAAAAACATGAGGAAATATCGTAACTTCCTTTCCCTAAAATCCCATATTTTGTGGATGAATTTATTAAAATATCATGTTTATAGAGAAGTAAATCCTGAATTATGTAATATTTTAGTAGAATGGTAGACTAGATATATATTTCAATTCAATATTACATTTTAAAACATAAAAAAAATCATTGAATATGTAATTATTTAACCTTAGTGTAACCCTACATATCGATCATAATATACTTCATGAAATCTTGTGGAAAACTGAATCATATGAAAGGGGTGTGCTTCAATTCTTAGTAAGGGTAAGAGAACAACCATAAATATGTGTAAATAATGTATAAATAATATTGAAAGTTAAATAACTAAAACTTAGGAAATTTAAATAATCACATTCTCTAGGAAACTTAATAATGGATTATATGAGCCAAATAATCAAGTGGAATATCAATAAATAATTTCATAATGATGCAATGCATAATGTTGTACATCTGAAACGTATTGTCAAGGCCTTAACCAAGACATCATAAAATAATTGGGTAAGGCCTCGACTAAATCCATATATACTTTGTCCCATGAGACTTTTTGATGCATTGAGGAGATATAGTGGGACCTTCTTTTATCTTAATAATCCCAATTAATTACTCATATGAATTTGTTGAAACATGAGAAACATATACATATGAAATGTAAATAGCATTTCCCAACTAGTTATAATAATCAAAAACCATTCTGAATGGTATCAAAATAGTACATCCATAGTTAAACTGATCATAAATAATTTAATAAAATATGGTAAATGATTTTATAATATAATAACCTTAATATTGTAAAATATTCAAAAGATTATTTTGACATTGGTGACATTAAATTAGATCATTGAAAAGTTATTAAGGTAAAAAATAATTAATCCCATATGAAAAAAAATTTCATATAAAAATACAGTTCCTTTTAATAATAACAATATTAAATAAAAAATATCTAAAAAATATTGTTATTGGACTTTTAATTTTAAAAAATATATTTATGTCTTCAAATTAATATATAAATTAAATAATAAATCTTGTAGTATGAAATTCATTGTCTTCATGTTTGTTAAAAATAGGATTCTTTGTTTGGTGTTTTCAAAAAAATTCTGTATAAGATAGGTGAAAAAAATGTAATATATAATAACATTGAATGAAGTTAAAAATAGAAATATCAATTCATTTATTTATACTTTATATTCATATAAATAAAAATGTAAAATATATCAATAATATTGAGATGGAGAAAAAGATTTGATAATTAAATAATTAAAAATTCAAGTTGTCCCATACCACATTTAACAATTAGATAATAATCCCAATAAAATAATGAAACATAAAAAATATATATATAATATGATACTAAATAAATTAATGGCATTAAAAGTGAAAAAATATGTATATAAACCTCATAAATGAAGTTGGCAGTATAACATCACACTATGCCTCAATGAAGGGAGATTGAGATGATGTTGCTTAATGTGCTTTCAATTTTGGGTGAAAATATTTTAAACTCCAATATAATGTTTTCTAGAATTTTATTAACATATTCCATAACCATTATAATATTTATAGTATCATATATTAAATTATTATAATATCTCACTACATATTTGTGAATAATCTTAAATAAGTTTTTTATTATTTTGGGTGATAATTTCTAAGTTATTCGAGTATATTTTGATGTTTTAATTATTTTTCTTATTAATTAGAAGATAGTAATATATATATTTTTAACAATTATTTAAATTTAATATATATTAATTATATATGTTTTTATAATAATCCATAATATTTGGATATAGAAAATGAAATGCATCATTCATGGAGATGGTACTACGTACATACACTTGAACTCTACTTCCATTTATTTATAGTATTAAAATAATGAAATGAAAATTATGTATATTATACTTCCATTTTCATATTAATTTCATATATTTAAAAAAAATTTATTAACGTCATGCTTAATAAATTCCATTTATAGTGTTAATGAATCATATCGCTTTGATTAGGCGGTAGTCCACACATCCACAAACGAAGTAATCATATTCCAATAAAATGAAAATCATGAAGGTATAAGTTATATAAAAATTATAAAATAAAACATAAAATTATGAATATATAATATTTCATATATAAACTATAAGCCCATCAAAATATTCATCCTTGAATGGTGGTAAATGGATGAACGAATGACATCGGTTCATTGGGCAATATTTTTCGTACACCTGAATAGTGATTGTGTATCCCATTTAATGGATGTGTGTGAATGTCTATGTCAAAAAAATTGAATAATTTTTTTATTATATTTAATATATTTAGGTTATTATATAATAAAATAATAAGTTTAATTTAAGGGGTTTATAATGAAATAAAATGTTATTTATTGTTGAAGAATTATTTCCCATTTTTGGGTAACTTCTTTTGGTTTATACCAAAAAAATATTTTATTGTATTTATACCCAATGAGATGATTCTATGATTATGGGAAGCCAGTTATGAGCTAATTTTATTAGGTTTTTGATGATCTATATGGATTAATGTTGCTAGCATGAATTTAGGGAAGAGTATCCCTTTTATAATTATAGTAAAGAGCACTTTTGGAAACTCTCCAAATATTAAATTAATATAAATTAATATTCATTTATAAATAGATCAGAAGTTATTTTTATGGATGATAATATTCATACGGATGTAAATTTACTAATCCTATAATTGTTGTGCATGATTATATTATTTTATTACCCAAATATTTTTTCTTTAACCCTTATTTAATCCCTTCAACTATTAGCCTGACAATATGTGTTTTTATTTGTTTAGTGTTAGTATAGTCAATATAAAATGACAAAAGATACTTGAATCGATAATTAATGAAATATTTAACCATATAAAAATAATTTGGATGTTTTTTATATTTTTGTGAATTTTATATAAATTAATAAAATATTATTTATTTTATATTATCATTAAGATCGATTTTGATATGATTCATACCTAACTTTTTAAGTTATCATAACTAAATGATATCTTAGACAGAAGCCTTTAATACATCCTTAACATGTCTATTTCATCTAAAAAATTAATTTATGATATTTATTAACAGATATTATATTTATTTTAATAATTTTAATGTCACTTATTTGATATTTCCATTAATTACAAAATTACTACATTGTCATTTTGTAAGCCTTTAATGTAATTATTTATAACCTAAAAATTAAAAATAAAATAACTTGATTAATAAAAACTTGTTATCTATATGATTAATATTTATATTCCAAGACATATAATGAATGAACATGTTTAGAAAAATATACTACATATCAAAACCATGAGTATGACATATTGGACTTTCCAAATAATAAAATACTAGAAAGGCTTAATTTAATCTAACTAGATCCAAGAAGCCATAAAATTACAACATGGATGATTTAGGTCAATAATAACTCATAATATAAAATTATTACAAGTGTTATGCTAATTTTTTAATATTTATAATATTATTTTTAACCTAAATTACTTGATTTACCTTTAACCATGTTAACAAAAAATTATGAAGTTACTATTCAAAATATCAAAAAATAATAGAAACCTATTTGAATAATTTGAAACCAGTGATATCAAATATGGAATTAATTTTTAAAAATTCAAAACCCAGATGTTGCTGTAATTAATATAAAATTAATCTTGTTGATGGAATGAGAAAATAAGTTTTGTAACAAAAAACTTTCAAAAGATCGAAATATTTTAATATAAATACTCAATATGAAATTTCTTCCAATAAGATAAATATTATTAACTGATTAAAATGATATTATTACACTTTAAAACGAATTAAAATTTTAATATAACACCTAAAATTATTTAGATGAAAAGACGATTTTCAATTCAAATGCAATATTTTTTTACTATTTATCATAAAATAAAACTTCCAAAAATATTTACAACATTTAATACCAAGTAAAGTATTATATTCTACCTTTAAAAAATAATTTTATTCGAAAAAATATAACATATAAAATCATCAACAACTGGATTTTGAATATGGGTGACTTAAAAATATTTTAAAATGTCCTTTAGAAAAATATTCCATTTTTAATGAAAATATATTTATTTGTTGTTATCTTATGATATTTTATTTAATATAAAAATTTTAAAATTTTGATAATTATCTTAATTCCCTCCAATTAAACAAATAGGTTATTATAATATTACCAAGTTCATTTAAGTTGGGTGTTGTGTATAACGTAAGCGTTCCAAATGATTAAAATTAAAAAGAGGAATACCCAAAAATCATAGGGTGTTACATTATCCCCTCCTTAAATAATTTTTTTCCTCCCAATTTGAAGTTTCACATAAAAAATAATAGGAATACGCACAAAATTTTCTTTTGTTGGAAACCTACAATAGAAATTTGATAATAAAACATCCTCTTAATAAGAGGGAAAGGAAAATTTGAAGAATACCACAAAATAAGTGTTTTAAATAGGATAACAATATTGTAAAGTGAAAAAATGGACATGGAAGATAAATATAACTATCATGTTTCCTTAAAGAATGATACATAACATGGTCATTATAATTTTAACCACTACAAAACCAAAAAAATTTGGTCTGTTAAAAGACAATTTATTTCTTTATAAGAAAAGTAAAAAGATAATGTTTTTGTTTCAATATCCATTTTCTAGAGATGGAGAATTATTTTAATATTCATATAATAACTTTTTAAAATAAACATAATTAATTTCTTTCAATGTCAAAATAAAACATCTCATACTTTGGTTGTGTTTCTTTATATTATTAATTCACCAATTACACCAGAAAATTAATGTCCAAGATGAATTTTTGATGCATGAATCACTATAATGAATTATAAGATCCCCGAGTCATTCCATTGTACATTAAATTTTTACAGAAACCAAAATGGTTAGAATAGATTATCTGATATAATGAATCATACTTTTACTATGAACAATAATGCCCAATTTTCAACATAATCCATTCCAACCTTAAGACGCATCCAAAATTCATCTATTAAAATTTACAGTCCAAAAAGGTCTCTAAATTTTCAAATTCAATCATAAAATTAGATTATCCAAACAAACTATTTTAACTCATATTTCCACAAACCAATTATTTAAATACCTTGAACATAATTAATCATTAATGAAGAAATAAAATCAAATAATTAGTTAAAAAATAAGTATAGTAGTAAAATAGTTATTTATGACATGATGCCTATAATCAAAGAACCATTGATGGAATAATTATTAAATCCAAATACACATGAAATTTAATAGTTATACATCATTCATAAAACATTATAAACACATAAAAATGTTACATCTTAACACATCCTTACATTTTTTTTCATTCTATTAGTGGTCATGAGTATAAAAATTAAATATACATAACCCTTCTCATTCTAACCACTGACTATAACCCAAAGAACAAAGTATGAAATAATATTCATGGCAATATAGTCATGAAGAATTGTTTATAGGATTTATTAAACAGGATAATTTGGCATTCAATAAATCCATAAGATTAATATTGGTTATTGATTTTCATTACAAAATCAATAGGATGATGTTTCATAGATAGGATTATCCTCACATTCATTCATTTGGTTATATTCCCTTATCAATGTTTTTTAAATATAGTTTCTATTGTTCCTGCTAAAATTCATCTAATACCAACTATAACACACTTTCCCCAGAAGCCCAGAGTCGTTGCCTTACTTTATTACATTGGCATGTTTATAATTAACCAAATCCGGAAAGACCTAATAGTATAGTATTCATGGTAAACTAGAGACATATTTTAAATCCACACTACATTTTAAAACATATAATATAAAGACTATTTCATTGATTCTACAATAATTCCCCCTTTTTATATCCCTAAATATTAGTCATTATATATTTCATGTAATCCTAGGGAAATAAAGAAACATATGAAATTGGTGAGCAAAAATTACAAGTATGATTACAATTAAAATGGATGCTATAAGTAAATATGACATAAACAATATCGAAAGGTAAATAACTAAAAAATTACATTTAATAATATAATGATATAGTAACATAACTAGGGATAATATAATATTCAAATAATCTCATCTAATATCAATAACTAATCTCATATTGATGTAATTCATAACTCTATTCTTCTACAACATACTGTCGAGGCCTCATCCAAGACATCTGAACATAAATGTGTATGGCATATTCCAAATCTAAATTTGTTTTGTATCATGATGCCTAACAATACAACATGGAGGTATATGAGGGACCATAAGTCACTTACTAATTCAACTTAATTCTTTCATACGATTGGGGTGAATTATAAACAAAATATACATACGAAATGTAAATAAATTTCCCCAATCAGTAAGCATAATAATAAAGCATTATGAATTGTATCAAAATATATCATCCATAGTTAAACTAATCATTACCCATTTAATAAAATATGGTTAATGATGTTAGAATATTTCAACCTCAATGACCTAACAGATTAAAAAATGCTTCTAGAATAGGTGAAAATACATTAAATGAGATCATTGAAAAATTATTGAAGAAAATCTCTTATTAGACACATTATAAAAACTATTTTGTATAAAAATACCATTTTTTTAAAAATCAATTCTAGTAAAAAAAACTCTTAAAATAAAGGGATTGTAGTTTTTAAATTTTTTTAAAAAATATTATTTCAAATGAATTCAGAAATTAAATAATTGTAATGGAGGATGGAAATTAGTTTTAACAAAGTATATTAGAAAAAGAATAGTCATTTTTTGGTTTTTCAAAACATTAATTATAAGAAATGTGACAATATTCCTTTTGAAAACTATTGAATAAAATTAAAAATTTAAATAAAATTATCCTTATAATACTTTTATATCCATGCAAATAAATTTTTAGAATAATATCATGAATATTTACATTGTGAAAAATATTTGATAATAATATTTTTAAATATTCAATGTGTCACATACCATCTTGATAGTTTAAATAATAAGACCAATGAAAGAATAACATTTTAAAAACCCTCAAATAATATGATACAAAAAAATTAATAACAAGATAATTCAAAGTGTTTGTATATACATCTCTTAATAGAATGTGGTTGTATAACATCGAAATATTCCATAATGAATGGATATTGATATAAAGTCCCTTACCATTTTGGGTGAAAATTACTTAGTTTTTTAATGTGTTTTGACAAGTTACATATTTTCACTATTAATTAGATCACAATTTTATCATATATATAATTTAAATGATGATTTAAATATCAAATATATTCATCATACATGTATTTTGAATATCACCTAAAATTTGGAGAAAGGAAATGAAATGCACTATTCATGGAGACGATTGGTCCTGCGTACACATGAAGAATACTTCTATTTCAATTTTATATTAAATGAATGAAAATTATATGATCTATATTATAATTAAATTATCTTATTTATGTCACATATGTTACTTAATTTCTTCAAATCATCCTTAATATATTCCTTGGAATGTGTAAACGAATCACATCGCTTTGAGGTGGTGGTAGTCCAGAGAATCACAAACGAAATTATCATATTACCACAAAATGAAAATAATGAATGAATATGTCATATAAGAATTATAGAAGAATAAATAAATGAAAACTCACATGTATATAATATATAATCTATAAATAAATCATTATTTATATCTTATAAAGGTGGTAAATGAAAGAAAGAACAACATCGGTTCATGAGGTGATAGTACGTCTTACACCTGAATGATGACTGTGTGTCCCATCTGATAGAAGTATCTGAAAGTATATTTATAACTCATTAAATAGAAAGATATAAGAATATTGAAAAAATTTATGGTATTATTTATACATTTTATAAGAATAATTGATTGTTTTGAGAATGAAATTAAAGGAAAGAGATCGTTTGAGAATGTTGCATCATTTTCCAGTAAATCCTTCTGGTTTATATCAATACAATGACTTGGGTTTCATATATTTAAAAATGAGAGGCTTCTGGGATTAGTGGAGGGAAGTTCATAAAATATTTTTTTAGGGTCTGCATGAGCTATAAGGAGGAATCTATTGTGATAATGTGAGGGAGGATGTTCCATTTTATAATTGAGGCTAGAGGAACTTTTGGAAACTCTTTGAATATTAAAATAATATAAATTAATTTTCATTTATAAATATCCATAAAGAGAATTATTTATAATCTAAGATGATAAATGGTATAAATACCCCCATGAAGTATTTTTTTGACATGTTTAGGCCATATTGTTACAATTATATTTTGGCATTAACCTTTATTTAATCCCTTCAAACTCTTAACGTGACAACATGTATTTTTATTGCTTTATGATTAATATAGTCACAATAAAATGAAAAACGAACAATTAATTGATAATTAATTAAATATTTAATCTTATACCAATAATGTGTCCAAATTTTATAGTTCTATGATTTTTATATCTTTTAATAAAATATTTTTTTTAAATTCTCAATAACATCAATTTCGATACTATTCTTTACATGACTTTTTTAAAATATCATACCAACATGATATATTATAAAAACACATTAATTAATCCCTAATATGTCTTGGAAATTTATGAAATTATTTTTATTAAATTTATTAGCTATAATTATATTTATTTTATTATATTTATTATAACTTATATGAAATTTCAATTATTTAAACTATTAATACATCATCATTGACTAAGCCAATATGGTAATTATATATTTTTAAAAATTTAGAAATAAAATTCCATGATGAAGATTAAAATTTCATAATTTGAATGACTACTTTTAGTACAAGATATATTTTTAATAACCACACATAGAAAATGTAATACATATTTAAAACAAAAGTATTACATATTGGACATTATATTGTTTAAGATACTAAAAAAGACTTAATGACAAAAAAGTTACTCCAAAAGGGCATAAATTCGGCCCATGGATGATTTACGGAGAAACTAAATCATAAAATAAAATTGGGATACGTTTTAGGTTAATTATGCTATATTTATAATATTACTTTTACCATTAATTACTTTATTTATCTTTAAACATTTTAATAAACAATGTCTAAATTTATTATTTTAAATGTCCAAATATAAAAGTTACCCATTTACATTATTCAAACCTAATAATTCAAAATACATGATCCTTTTTTTCAATATTTAATACATAGATGTTTTTGTAATCAATTTAAAATTATTATCATCAACGAAATTATAAAATGCGGTTTTAAAGTGAAATTGTTCAATATATTGAAAAAAATTTATATCCATATTCATTTTTAAATTGATAGAGATGAATTAAATTATATCAAATGATAAAAAATTATATAATTATTCATTAAAACCAATAAAAAAATAATATTAAACATTTTAAATTATTTAGATGAAATGTTGGATTTGAATTAAAATACATTATTTTTTACTATTTTTAAAAAGAAAAACAAAACTATGAAAAATAACAAATTTTCAACCAAAGTAAAATTTTGAAATTTCTATTTAAAATATGACTTCCATTTTATAAAATATAATTTATAAATTTTTAAAAAATTATATTTAAAATTTTTTTCCATTAAATGGTGGAAGAATAGTACATAGAAAATTAAAGCATTTTAATACGTAAAAATAGATTTATTCATATCATAGGACTATAAAATATGTGGGATGAATGAATTTTTTTTAATATATAATATATATTACATAATTTTATAAATTATATTCATTCAAACCAATTGATGAGTTATGTTATAATAATTTTTCGTAGTTTGATTAAGTGGGGTAATGCATGCTACGTAAGATTTCAAAAATATTATCCATAAAATGAAACATATGATATAATTTTGTGGTGTTACATATATGATTTTAAATTTCATAAACTATGATTTTATAGTCCATTTGTAACAAATTTTCATTGGAAAGACTTTATTGTAGTTTAATGTTTTGAGACATTCCAAGTGTGTCTTTCCCTCACCTTTATAGAAGGACAGTGTTTCCATAACATATTCACATTATATAGAGCATGATATCTTTACCATGCCTTAAAAAATTACCTTCTAAACATCATTATATAGATCCTATATTTTTTCCCAAAAGACCAACCACAAATTTTTTTTCCAATAAATCTAAAAGAGTTATTTCATAGAAAAAATTTTGGCCTTTACAAATCACTTTTTTATTCTTCTTTTACCTCTACTAAATATGTTATATTTTCCATAAAATAATTAGTAAAATATCATTAATAAACATAAATATTATATTGAACATTAAAAACCTATTATTCACTCTCTTTTCTAAAAATATGAATTGAATGTTTTTATGATACGTTCGTTTGACTTACAATATCCACATTTTGATACAATTCATTTTACATCACCATCATTAAAATATAGTTGTTATGATGGTATTAATCATTATGTATGGTATTAATGAAATAATTATTCTCATGGAATTATATTATTATATATACCATCATACCTTCTAATCCTTTGGACAATTATAACATCGTCCACGCATACGCGTGGAATACCACCTCCACAAAATGATGTGACTTCTTTTTTATATCTATTTTACTTGGAAGGTAATAAACTTGAATATAATTAATAAATATAATTTAAATGAATAAATAATGATTAAGAAAAGTTATTTTTTTATTTTCCTTTCATTCATTCCATCCATTAGAGATAATGAAAATAGTGTTCTGGAATACAGTCAGTTTATTGTCTCCATGAATGGAGTAATTAATTTTTTATCTATATAATTATATGATTATATATGATATATTAATTATTTAAATGATTATGTAATATAATTATAATAAATTTATATTTATTATACAAGAGTTTAGTGATCTTTTTAAGTAAGTTTAACTCAAGGTAATGGATGTCAACTCACTTTTTTTCCATTGAGACACGTGCCTTATTCAATACTAGTTTCATTTCAATCATGTATATACATCCTATGAAATTTTTTAGTAAATGTATTATTAATTTTATGGGAACATTCAAATCTATTTATGTATCATTATTTAATGGGTCATATTATTCAAAGGTTTCCATAGTGGTAAGGGTTTATTTCAAAATCTAATCATCATTTGGGATTGTTTATATTTATTTCTCCAATGGGGGAAATTTCTCTTATGTTTCAATGTTTTCTAAAATTGTTTTAAAAATGAATTTACTATTATCCAATGGTTGTAAAAAAATAAACTATTTTTTAAATTTTAAAAAATAGTTTGAATGGAATCTTCCTTTCATTTTTTAGATAGGTTACATTGTGATTTTTAAACAAGAAATGTGGAATTAATATCTTTTATCTTATATGTAATTAAGGGATATTCCCACCATTCTGGCTAGAGTATTTCTTTGAAGCATCCTTTTCAGGTTTAATTTTTTTTAAATATTGTTTTTATCTTTATATGTGATTACTTTTGTTTTGAAATAAGGGATTTCGAAATGGAAAATATATTCTACACAAGAAATATTCCATGCAATATTTCAAATTAATTTTCCATCCATAATGAATTCGTTGGATGATTTATAGGAAATATTTGGGTTATGATCCAATCGTAAATTTTTTATTATTTCTCTTGATGGATTATATATCTCATGAAAAGATTTTTTTGAAATGCTTTTCTAATCCATGGGTTATGGTATGAATAAATCATTCTGAAACCCTTTTGTATTTATGATTTCTAATATGATTATTGTTTCATGATATTGTGGAACAAATATGTGTTTTTCATTATGTGAAAATGTTTACATTATAAATATGTATTTTGGTTTTATAATAACTAAGAATGGTGGTTACAATATAAATAAGGACTGGTGGGACCTATATTACCCTCAAATACATTGAATAATGATTGAAATATCATGAGATAAAAGGTATTATAATGGGTAGTATACCTAGTTTTGTAATGTAATTTATCCACTCTAATTCTCTTGGGAGTTAACATTCACTATGATGATGTTTTTGGTTGTGAACCTATTACAATATGATAGTTTGTTCAATAATAATTAATAACTAAATAAATTATTTATTAATATTTGTAAGAAAAAAAGTCATGTTCTATGATTAGGATATACTCTCATTTCTCTTGTTCTTTTATTCTTTTATGACTCATGTCTAATGAACTGCCAATATTTATTCCATGATTCATGATTATGATCTTTTATATACACCGTATTGTCATCAAATGTTATTTACATGTTCTTTTATTCTTATTATAATGTTATGTTTACATTACCAATGATATATCCTTTGTATACCACAATTGAGGATTTTTTCTCACACAGTGTTTAATTTTTATTCACAAAAATGGTTTTTCATGATTATGCATTTTTTACCTTGATTTTTTTCTCAAACTATGATTTTTAGTTTTATTATATGGATTGAGCTATAAGGAAGTGATCTAATGTTTAATGTGAAGGAAAATTTAATGATTATACTTCATAGAATCCAAATATTTGGGGATCTAGAATTATAAATCTTCTCACTATGCTCAAAAAACATTTTTATGATATGAATCACAATAATTTCTAAATGAGAAAATAACATAACAATTTTTTTTAGTATTTCATGGGGAAACATATAACTTCTTTTAGAAGGTCTAATGATCCCCTCATCACTGAGTAATGGATTAATACCATATAGAATAAATTTTTCATTTTTCATCATTTAAAACATGATATTGTGATTCTGAGTAATAAAAAATTGGAATGAGGAGAAGATCAGTGGTTGAATCTTCCTATGAATATGAGAATGGAGTGTTAAATTGAATCTCTAGATTGGGATGAGTTTAAGGGGGTTTTTTTCTTTTTTAAATAACCTAATATTATTCACATTGGGATGGATAATGAATTTATTTAATTAAATGACAAGTATGAATAATATATTGGTACCAATGAAGAAAATTTTACAAGACTAGTAATGTATCCTTCTAGTTTAATCATCATTAATGAATGAATAATTTATTAATTCATTTTTTTTCTTAAAATCAAGTGCCCAAAAATTGTTATATATAAGTGAATTTAGTATCTATGAGGAAATATATCAATTTTCACTCATTGTATAAATGGAAATCAGATATTCCAATCATTTATATAGTTTTAATAGGAAAAGGAAGATTGAGTATCATTATAACATGAATAAAACACTTGATACCAAAACATTCTGATCACCCACATGCAGAATTATGGGAATACACATTATGGGAATTTCTAGAGTGGAATTATGATCTATTTTTTATGTGGGAAGGATGGTTATAGATTCATTGAATGTCAAATGAGAGTGAAAATTCTTGTTGATACAATGGATTAAAGGAATATTCTGACTAATGAACCATCCAATTTCCAATGATTCCACAAAATGAATATGAGAAATATTCTATTTAGTAAATGAATCTAAAAAATATTATGATCAGTTTCAATAACCTCTTAATCTGAAATACCGAGGGAAATATCATGAAATCACAACTACTATAGTGGGTTATGATTATGACATACAGAAATATACATTTATTGTCCACTCTATAAATTCTAATGTCTTATTTAATTCTAGATCCGCAAACTCTTTTATTTATGTATTATTCACTAAATGTATCATAGTACCAGGTCATTGATTAGATGAAAAGATAGATGTATAAAATATATAACGGTACTGTAATGCCCCGGAATTACTGAATAGTTTTATTAATTTTTATGGAATTATTTTTAGACCACAAAATCAGACGGTGTGCGATTCTGAGGCCTGGAGTGCCTGGAATGATCTGTCAAAGTTTTTATACGGTTTAATTAGTGTGCATAAGCAGTTTTCTTGAAAAATTTGTATGACTCTTAAACGGTTGACCGGATCAAAAAACTAAGGCCACGGTTGAGTTCTGAATGACTTGTTTACCGTAGGAGTGACATATGTTTGGTCAGTCTGGGCCTCCTATGAGAAATCCCAAAAATGGCATAAACAGAAATAAAATAAATATATAAATTATTTTATTTCTCAAATGCTTATAACTCAAAAATGATAGCTCAGATTGAAAATCTGATACAACCACTGAACTCATGAGGGCATTCTTTATTTAAGCAGGTACTAACTTTGACTGTTGTGGGCTGCTAGTGAAAGTTAGTTTTGGGATGTAAATAAATTAATTAAGTGAAAATTATTTTATTATAAAATCCATAACATTTAAACTGTAACTAGGATTGGAAATATGAGAGTACAGTTTGGTTCATTGGTTCGTGTTTCACTTGGGTAGAGCCTAACTTTGACCAGCGCGGGACGAGGGTGAGAGTTAATAATTTTCCAAACAATGTTTCTCGTACATTCAGTAAACGTACAAGTAGGTTTTTGTAACTTTTGAACTTGTGCTCAGAATTGAAATTAGAGAAAAACGTCGCACTCATACCACCAGTTTTTGCATAAAGAGACTTTCACCTCGACTAATGTTATTCTAGGGTGATAGTTAGTTTTTTTGTTTTACGTGAAACAATAAAATTAAAATAAAAATGTTTAACATTTTTATTTGGTGAAACCTCCCACTAGTTGTTAAAGAGGTGGGTACCACCTAATCTGAAACCTTTTTTTGTGAAGTCATGGTGGTGGGGACAACCCAAACACCTCTTTAATGTGGGGTATTCCCTTGGAATCCTCCTTATTAATTTATCCAATGTAAATTAATTGTATTGGCCCTTTTAAAATACTTAGTAATAGTGACGTTGGAATTTAGGATGGTTCCTAATAAATGAACCGTCATAAATTACACGATTGTTACATTCCTCCCCCCTCTCCTATTTTATATGTAGCTTGGGATGAGGATTTAGGATGGCTTCAACAAGAGACGAAGCATTGGTAAAGTGTCGTGGCACCCAACACCTGGAGAAGCATTACACAACTCCAACGAAGAACTTCTTCAACGAAGAATGCACTCCGAAATTGATGAACGAGGACGACGTTCGAACAGACTTTGGAAGCGTGATTGTGGAAGCGATTATCGTTGGGATCCTCTTCGCCTTCTCTGTTTCCATCTCACGACCTCTGTCAACAAAACTTCAAGGTAAGGGGTTATTATTAAATTCTGGAATTCCCCCATTTAATTTCCTCATTCTTAGAAGGCATGGATATTGTGGATCAACCAAAATTAGTTGATCCATGATTCTTTTTAAATTTAAGAGTCTGTGGTTCATGACTCTTAATTTTGTTGAGACGCTTACTAATGCTCTAATATGGAGGGTATGGTCCAATGAAACATGGCATGACCCCTCCACTGTGTTTCCTTATTGTGTTCTTCGGGATAGAAGAAAGTGGCTTACACCATGACGACGAACAAAGAGAGAGGCCGCCTAAACTGGCCGCCGACGAAGGCAAGGCACCCCGCCGTTCACAGCCTCTCCGACCAAGCCACCAACACTATCTACCGCCTCGCCGACCAAGCTCCCACGATCATCCGTGGTGATGCCTCCATTCGATCCATCATTGTTGTCCGAGCTGCTTTCGCCGTCCAGGCCACCACCACCGCCATCCGTGGCCTTGCCGCCTGAGCCGATTCCACTGTCAGCGGACTCTTCGCCATGCCACTGATGTCATCCACGTCCGAGCCACCACTTTCATATGAGACATTTCCTCCGTTTGATCCACCGCCACCATCCGATCCGTTTCCGGTGTCCGAACTGCCACCACCCTTTGAGTCTCCCCCTCTCGTCCGAGCCGCCTCCGCCGTCGTCCGAGCCAAGTCATTGCCACCGTCTAGGACAAGTCTTCACCCGAGCGGCCACCGCTAGGAAGAGCCACCGTCCATGCCACTCCACGGTCTCGCACCTTCGGGGCACCCTCTGTGGCCTCGCGGCCACCCACGGCCCTCCACGGCCCATCCTGGCCTGCCGGACCGCGCAGCGGGCTTGACTAGACCCAGCAGGCCAGGCCAAACCCAACCAGCTGAGCTTCCTAGTGGGCCGAGCTAGACCTAGTGGGTCAGGCCGGGTCGGGCCGGACCTGAGCCCCCTACGCCCCATTTACATTCTTTTGGCTATAACTTTTTCAATAGATGACTGTTTGAAGAAAATTCAGTAGCACTGGAATCTTCATAGTGAGATGGTCCCTTTGAGTATTCCCTACTAGAATTTTGGATTGTGATTGGTTATGGTCAGGTTTGATCGAACACGAATTTAACCAGGCCCCGGGAATAAATGGCTAAAAACTCACTAACCGAGCATCTGATTGATACACAATATGTTTCATTGAGACACCTATGACATGGAGAACCTTTGAGATACTTCTTCATAAGACTTTGTAGTAGTTGGAATATCGTTCAGTAGCTTCTATATCAGATCCTCCTAGAGACGAGTGAGCATAGTGTGGGAACCCAGTAACTAGATGAGACATGACGACTGCCAACCTTTTTGACTCGGAGTGACTTGACAGGCCCAATGGGGAGCGCGTCTGTGTGACATCGTAGACCGATAGTGGGATCATATCTATGTGATCCGAAAAACCCACTATACCTGACATGAGGTGTACCTCAGCAGAATACAGTGGGGAGCGCCTCTGTGTGATGCGGCAGACACACAGTACTCGATAATAGGAGTATCTCAACAACTCACAAGGGGGAGCGCATTTTTTTGAAATGGTAGACCAACGGTGGGGAGTGCCTCTATGTGACATGGCAGACCTAGGGTACTCGACAGGAGGAGTGCCTCAGTAGTCCAAGATTAGTGGGAAGTGCCTCTGTGGGACGCGACAGGTCCACTACACTCGATTGAGGAGGAGTTATCTCATAGCTGAGGTGTTTGACGATGTGACTGGGTATATCACTTGTTACTACCCATATAATAATTCCTGGTGTGATCTGAGTCAATATCTTTTTGTTTTTCTGATGATTGAGATATAATACTTGTTAACTTAGGTATATGTATGGAAATATACCTAGGTAGGGTTATCTGTTGATTTATCACTTTGTGGTTTATCCTTGATAGATTTTGTGAGTCCTTGAGGGTATCAGGGTCCCTACTGAACATCATTATACTCACCCTTGCATAGGATATTCCTGCACATTGTTGTGTTGGATTCAGACGACAGACAGCACTGACTAAGGTCGGGAGTACCAGGACTAGATGGTGCTCGGAGGTGGACCATACGACAAGTCGGTATACTGAGGAGATAGGTGGATGTGGAGAGCAGTGGAGGCAATCTGTACGCACCCTTCAGGTAGGAACCACATAGGATAACCCTGTAGTTACCTTTTTCTCTTTCTACATTAGTATTTTATTTCTGTTGTACTTTTTCCTTTACTGTTCAGTTTTTATTCTAGCCCCTTTAATTTTATCACTCTTTAGGTTATATAGTTTTCTTGTGTTTTCATCTTGTTGTGTTCTCGGTTATGAGAGTTTGTAGGTTATAAAGGAAATGCCATCCTAGTTTTAGGGAAAACTGCATTCGGTGCTAGACACCAGCCCCTGGCCTATGGAAGGCAGACTTGGAGTAGTTACGACACGGCCCCAGGGGACAGGTCGTGACAAATTGGAATCAGAGGGTGGTTCTACTGAAGAACTAGGACTCTGATCTTTTCTATGAAGCAATATTTTTATGGTTAATTAGTGCAATTTTCTATTCAGGGAGTCCAGTGTTGGTGCAATGGCCGATGTATCCATTCACCAGGACCCTGACTTCTGATTTTCGACCAAGTGCGGTAAAATGATGATTGCGTGTGTGTTTTCAAGAGTCTTATTTCTGAAATCTTTTAGTCAGCTCCCAAGGTATAACTTATTTACCATGGCACACCTGTTCCATATCAGGATGATTCTGTGTAGATAGACAGCTAGGATTCCAAAGAGAGTACATGATGACGACCCACTGAGTGATGAGGATCTAGTGTAGGGACCTCTTACTATGTTGGCTCCTTCAGGTGGTGTACCAGCAGCACCACCTCCCATTGGACAGCAGTTACCACCAACCGTACTGGTGGAAAGTGCACGCCGACTGAGTGCATTTCACGAGTTCCAACAGCAGAGGCCTCTGATATTTCGAGTCAAGACAGATTCCCATGTAGCTGAGGGCTGGCTGGAGGTGGTTGCTAGAGTTTTCATCCAAGATGAGACACTAGTAGAGTGGATGGTGATCATAGCTACTATACTTTTTCAGTGAGTGACCATGAGGATGGTATGCATAGTTATGAGGCTTCGATACATGGAAAATTACCTGAGATATTACTTTCGGGTAGTGTGTCAGCTATATCACTTCCCATTGGTTAGCAGTTAAAACTGGCAGTACTGGTAGAGGACACATATATTGTTAGTGCCTTACGTGTGATTCATCTTAAGATATCTCCTCAGTTTCTGAGGTGAGCCCGACTCACAAGCATCTTAGAATCAGCTTGACGAGTTGGTTGAGAGTTCTTTAGAGATTCTATAGCTTCAGCAAGATTACATGTTTGTATCTATGTATTCATTGAGGAGTACCGATTATTCCTTGTACTCGATTAATACGATAGGATTTGTTCTTCAGAGCTCGGACCTCTGAGCGAGGTTCCATTAGGTACATCCGAGCCAACACTGTTCCTCTATGCATTCCTACTTATATTCAGGTTATAGAGAGTACCTTTGTGGTTGAATGTTATTTTGATAAGTGGATACAACCAGTGAATGTTATTAGTTGTAAAATAGGAAACAGGTTCCAGTTTTAGAGACTTGGGCATGTAAAAATGTTTTGAGAAGAAGATGTGTTAGGGACAGATGAATCTATAGGGCAGAAGATGTGGGAGAAGATCTAGGAGAGCAGCATGAGGTGTTTTACTTTTCAACATGTTACAATCACCCCCTTTTGTAGACCCCACCAGGCTTAGGGAGTTGGAGGACAAGAGAAGGGAGTATCTGCATGCGCTCATGGAGTGTGACCCATGGGCTCTAGGAATTATTCGAGGTACGATCTGTGTCTACTACTAGATATCGTATAAATATAAATAGTTATCAATCATTACTTCTTTCCATGAATCATGCTTAAGACTTCGAGTTTTTGGTGAAGCCATTACTTGACCCTTATGCCTGGAGATACCTTCAGGAGGAGACTCAATAATCACACTTATGCCAATAGTGTGATCTGACCCTTGAGGTGAGAGTTTTGGTTCAATCCTCATGGTGGTAGCGTCGAGCCCTTACGAAGTTAGTGTGGGTATGTACTAGATAACCATAGTTCATAATCAGATTGAATGTATTAGGAAAAAAATTTATGGTCTCTCTACAACATTATAATGGGGTTTTCCTTGGTCGGTGAAAAGGAAACCCTGGCAGCATAGGATGGACTCATGCATAAGAAGGTGCAGCTGATCACTCATGAGTCAGCCAGACATACCCTTGTGGTAGCAGGAGTTTTTAATTTTTAGTTCCAAAAAGAAGTGTCAGAGCATGGGGACATCTTTTCAAAATATGTTTCTAGGACTACCTCCCCAAAGGGAGTGGGACATCTGCTTTGGCGATGTACTACTGGAGACTTGTACCCGACTTCCCCAGGGTAGCGGCACCCTTGTCAGCTTGAATGAAAATGCGGGGTCCTTTAATATGGACGGAGAAGTGTCGGTATAGTTTTCAGGAAATGAGACAGAGATTGACAAGTATAACTATGCTACCCATGACCTGGAGTTAGCAACAATGGTCTTTTCACTAAAGGTGTTGGATCATCACTTGATAGGTGAATGTTTTACAGTCCACTCAGACCACAAGAGTCTTGGATATATATTCTCTCTATAGGACCTGAACCTGAGACAATGATGTTGGCTTGAGTTCTTCTAGGACTATGACTTCGAGATAGTCTATACTCCAGGAAAGGGGAATGTTATTGTTGATTCACCCATCAAGAGATCTAGTATATAGTTTCTTGGTGAGGCAATGAAGAAACTCACTGACTTATGGATATCCAATATGGACTGAGATGGAGCAGTTTTTCTTCTATCTCTCACAGTCACTCCCCCACTTCTCCAGTGAGTCAAGGAGGTGCAACATGCGGACACTGACAGCAAGGACTGACATGTTCAGATATCCTCATGGTAGGAACCTGATGGATTTTCAGAACGTGGGGAGCATTTCGACCTCATCAGAGGATGTACCATGGTTCCCAAAAAGTTTCAGTACTAGTGGCTATGGATGAATAAAGCAGTGGATTATTTTGTATCACAATTTATTACTTTTCAACAACTGACGACATCAGAGGGTTGGAAGAAATTTTATGTCGATAGGATACAGAGACCTCTAGAGTTCGAGGATGGTGACCACGTCTTTCTAGGGTTCTCACTATGACCTTGTTCATAGATATTTGGCTGAGGTGTCAAGTTATCTCTGAGTTTCATCTGACCATTTCAGGTCCTCAGTAGAGTTGGCGAGGTGGCTTACCGCTTAGAAATTCCCCATCAGTTGCACCGGGTGCACAATGTCTTCCACGTATCCCAGCTAAGGAGATACATGCACGTCCCCTCTCACATCATCGACCATGGTGAGCAGGTCATTGACGACAGGGAAACGTTTTCAAATGTTCCAGTGGTGATTAAGGAAGCACAGAAGCAGCTCCTTCATGGGTGGTCGATACCTTTGGTGCGCGTATGCTGGAAGCATGAGAACCTTCAAAAGAGCACATGGGAGTAGGAGGCTTAGATTCGTTCTCAGTACCCTCTTTGGGTTGTTTTACATTTTTTTTTTGGCTTTCGAGGATGTAAATTCCTATGTTGGGGAGAATATCATTTCCCGGGATATCTGTATAATTTTTTTAAGTATATGGATTTATTTCAAGACAGTGAAATCTGACGATGTGCTATTCCGAGGCCTGGAGTGCCTGGAATGATCTGTTGAAGTTCTCTTATGATTTAATTAGAAAGGGTAAGCAGTTTTCCTGAAAATGATATAACTATTAACTGGTTTTATGGATCATAAATCTAAGTGAATCGTTCCATTAAAAATGGCGGTTTTACCTTAGGCGTGACCTAGGTTTGGTGGGCACTGACCTCCAGTGAGAAAACCCAAAAATGGCATAAACATAAATAATATAATTAAATAAATTATTTTATTTTTCAAATGATTATAACTCACAAAACGTAGCTCATATTGAATATCGGAGACAACTACTGAACACATGATGGAAGGCTTTATTTAATCAGATACTAACATTGGCCGGCGTGGGCCGCCACTGAATGTTAGTTTTTTTCCATAAACAAAATAATTATGTTAATATAATTTTATTGTAAAATTCAAAACTTCTAAATGGTAACTCGTATTGGAAATATGAGAGTTATGGTGGGTTAATTGGGGCATGTTTAACTTTGGTAGATCCTAACCATGACCGGTGCGAGTCGAGGGTGACTGCTAGTAATTTTACAAACATTTTTTCGGGTAGCTTCTATAAACGTGCAAGCGGGTTTTTGTAACTTCTGAACCGGTGCTTAGAATTGAAATATGAGGACAAAATTTAATACGCATCACCATTTTTCGCTTAAGGATACTTTCACCTCGATGACATTTTGTTGTGAGTGAAAGTTATTATTTTTTTGTGAAAGAATAAAATAAAAAAAATGTTTAACATTTTTAGTTGTTGAAACCTCCCACTTGTTGTTAAAGTGGTGGGTACCACCTGAACTAAAACCCCTTTTTGTGTATTCATGGTGGTGGGGACCAACCGAACCACTTTTAAATGTGGGGTTGTCACTTGTAATCCTCCCAATTAAATGCACCAACGTAAATTAATTGTCTTGAATATTTTTAAATACTAAGTTACAACATCGTTGGAAATTAGGAAGGTTCCTAATAAATGAACTATCATAAATTCCACTATCGTTACTTACCTCCCCCCATCTTTTTTATATGGATCTTGGTAGGAGGATTTGGGATGAATTCACCAAAGAGATGAAGCACTGGTAATGTGCTATGATTCCCAACACTTGGAGATACATTACACCTCTCCAAAACTGATCATCTTCAAGGAAGAACACAGTCCAGAATTGAGGAATGAGGACAATGTTTTAACCATGTTCAGAAGCATGATTGTAGAAGTGACGATAATTGGTATCCTCTTTCCCATCACAATTTCCATCTCACATCCTCTATCAAAAAACCCTTAAGGTAGGGCGTTATTATTAAATTCTTTAATTCTCCCATTTAATTTCCTCATTCTTGGGAAGTATGGTGAACGTGGATCAACAAAAACAAGTTAATACACGATTCATTTTAAATTTAAGAGTTTGTCATTCATGACTCCTAATTTTGTTGAGCCGCTTTCTACCGCTCTAACACGGAGGGTGCAGGTCAAAAAAACATGGCCTGACCCCTCCGTTGTTCTTCCTTATTCTGTTCTTCTTGATGGAAGAATGTGGATTACACCACGATGACAAACAAAGAGAGAGGCCAGCTAAACCGGTCGTCGGTGAAGGCACAACCCCCGACCATCAGCGGAATCACGGCCTGAGCCGCCACTGCATTCCATGTCCTTGCTGCCCAAGCTGTCGCTATCGTCCGAGCTGCTGCCACCATCTGAGTCACTGCCGTCGTTCGAGTTGTTTCCGCCGTCTGGGCGATCTCCACCATCCAAACTGCAGTCACCATCCGCGGCCTTGCCGCCTGAGCCGCCACCGCCATCTGCGGCCTCACCGCTTGAGCCACCTCCACCATCCTTGGCCGAGCTGCCCTCTGAGCCCCACCGTTGTCTGAGCTGTCACCATCGTCCGAGCCCACATCGTCGTCTGAGCCGTCTCTGTCGTCGGAGCCTCCACCGCCATCCAAGGTGCCTCCTACAGGCTGAGTCGTCGCCTCGTCTGAGCTGTTACCGATGTCCAGGTCGAGCCTCCGCCTCCAGGCTGAGCCACCGTCAGATCTGCTCCGCGGTCTTGTGCACTCGCAACACCATCCACGGCCTCCCGGCCACTCGCGGCCCTCCACGGCCCCTCGTGCCCTACCAGACCACCCAGCGGGCCAGGCCGCACCCAGCATTCCTGGCCAAACCCAATCGGCCGAGCTGCCCAGCGGGCTAAGGAGAACCTAGCGAGTTAGGCAGGGTTGGCCCAAACTTGGTCCGCCCAGGCCTGGTCGGATTGGGTATGTCCGACTAGGTCGGACCGAACCCGTGCCCACTACGACCCATATATAATTTTTCTGTCCATAACGTTGGTACAAGATGTCTGTTTGATGAACCGTCAGTGACGCTGGAATCCTCAGATTGAGACGGTACCTATGAGTATTCCAAACTGGAGTTTTGGATTATGATGGGGTACAATCAAATTGGATCGAGCACGAATCCAAACGGTCCCCTGAGACAAAAAGGATAATAACTCACAAACCGAGCATCCGATTGATGCACCGTCTATTGAATTCAGACCACTATGACATGGAGAACCCTTGAGATGCTTCTTTTTGAGACATTGTGGAAGTTGTAATATCGACCAGTAGCTCGTGGAGCGGATCCTCTGGGAGATGAGTGAGCATAGTGCAGGAACCCAGATACTGGCTGAGACTTGATGACTGCTGAACTTTTCAACTTAGAGTGACTTGATAGGCCCAGTGTGGAACTCTTATGTTTGATGGGGAAGAACCACGGTGGGGAACACCTCCGTGTGACATGGCAGACCCACAGTACTCGACAAGAGGGGTACCTCAGTAGGTCATGGTGGGGAGCACCTTTGTATGACGCGGTAGACCAACGGTACTCGATTGGAGGATTACCACATCAAGTCATGAGGGGGAGCGCCTATGTGTGACGTGACAGACCCATGGTGGTTAGAACCTTTGTGTGATGAAGCAGACCCACGGTACTTGAGGAGAGGAGTACCTTAGTAGTCCAAGATTAGTGGGAAGCGCCTCTATGTGATGCGACAAGACCACTATACTTGATAGAGGAGGGTTTCTCTAGTAGTCGAGGTGTTTGACGATGTGACTAGAGATGTTACTTTTTACAACCCCTAGAATAAATCTTGGTGCGAGATAAGTCAGTATCTCTATATTTTCCTCATGATTGAGATGTATTACTTTATAACTTATGTATATGTATGGGCATATAACAAGGTAGTCTTATCTATTGATTTTATACATTGTGGTTTATCCTTGATTTATTTTGTGAGACCTTGAGGGTCTTGGGGTCCCTATTGAGTATCGTTATACTCACCCCTGAATGGGATATGCCTGTACCTTGTTGTGTTGGATGGAGACAACAGATAGCACTGACGAAGGTTGGGAGAACCAGGACTGGTTGGTGCTCAGAGGTGGACCATACGGCGGGTCGGTATATAGAGGAGACGGGAGGATGTGGAGCATTTTTGGAGGTGATCTGTACCTACCCTTTAGGTATGAACCTTGGAGGAAGACCCAATAGCTATGTTTTTCTCTTTCTTCAGTTGTATTATATTTCAGTTGTACTTGTACCTTTTCTGTTGGTCTTGTATTCCAAACCCTTTACATTCAGCACTCATTTGGTTATACAGTTTTCTAGTTTTCATATCTTGTTGTGTGAATGGTTATGTGAGTTTGCAGGTTATAAAGTCAATGCCTTCCCGGTTTTAGGGAAAACACCTTTCGGTGCTAGTCGCTAGACCTTGGCCTATGAAAGGTAGGATTGGGGTAGTCACGACACGGGCCCTGGGGGATAGGTCGTGACAGGTACAGTGATAATATCCTATATTTACCATGATTATTTGGGATAATATTTTGGGAATGTGCTTGTTGAAAAAAATTATTCACCCTCTAGAAGAGTTTTCTGTTATTTTGGGAATGGATTGGATTTTTCTTATAAAGATCACCTGGATTACTTAATAAGGGGATTAACCTTTTATATTACAAACCAACATATGATCTCCATTCAATGTGGTGCCAGAAATAAACTAATGATGGAAATTGCGTACATCATTTTTTTCTGTATTTCCATTGATGTGTGGGATTTATCTCAAGTTTCTGTGGAGGAACATAACATAAAAGGTATTTATATTTTACAATAGTTTATTGATTTATTTTTTCAAGAGTCTCATAGTATTCTACTAAATATAAAGTCATGCTTCAATAGAACTCATACATAGTCCAATACATATTTCCAATACAACAATAATAATGGATCTGATTGAGTTTTAATAATTAAAGGAGAAAATATAGGAGAATATTGAAAAGGGATTAATTTAGAAAATTTCATCACATTGGTGTTAACCAGTTCACCTTATTAATAACAATGTTTGATCAATGAAACTATTCATTGATTATCAAGAACATAATAGGATCACTAAAGTGAATAAGTATCTTCTAATCCAAATTTATGACTCGTTTGATAAACTATACAAAGCTCAATAATATTCGATGGTTGACCTTCATTCATGATATCTTTGATTATGGGTCAATATGGAGGATATACCCCTAACATTATACAAAACAACGTATTCATACTATGTGTATATATTAATGCCATTTGGTCTTACTAATTACCTCACCATATTCATGTATCTAATTAATAGATTGTTTATTTATTACCAAGATTAGTTTGTGGTATTATTTATATATTATATTTTAATTTATTCATACAATAGGTATAAGAGTGAAGATCACTTAAGGATTGTGATGATGACCTTGAGTAAGGGGTTTTTTAATAAAAAAATGTACTATGTCTCGATTTTAGCTTCTAATGTTTCATTATTTTGACACATAATAGAAATTGGGTGTATATTCGTAGACCCTTCAATGATAAAATTTATTGATCATTGTCCCAAACAAACAATGTTGTCTGAGATCCATAGTTTTCTGGGACTGGATGGATGTTATCAGTGAATTGTGGAGATGATTTCACAGATATCTAATCAAATAACCAAGTTTAATTAGAATGGATAAAAGTTAGTTTTTATGAATAAAATTGAGGAATGTTTTATCTTACCAAAGGAATAGATGGTCAGCACACTTATTCTTACACTACTCTATGGGGATGGGTTTGTAATCTACATTGATACATTAAACAAGGGACTATGGTACATCCTCATACTGAATGAAATGGTTATAGATTATGCCTCATGATAATATATGGTTTATGACAATAGTTATTGAACTCCTAATTGGGAGTTATATCCAATAATTTTTTCAATTAATATATGAAGGAATTATATATATTGAGAAAGGATTTACTAATATACTGATCATAAATGTTTAATGTTATCTTTACTCAGGAATATCACCACATGCACCAAATAAGAAGGTTGTATCTGATTACATATTATGACTACTCAATACATCACCACCATTAAAAATCTAACATGGTGGATTATTCTCAGAGTTTAATGGATAAGGATATCATTTCCATGATGAGGATCATAGAAGAAATTAAATGTTTGGAATTCTATATGATAGATCTTGAAGTTTTGAATTAAATGGAGAAATCCTATATTTCTCAAATGAGTGTTCAATAATATATCAATGTGGAGACTAAATATGAATAGAAGGAAGATACAACACTAAAAAATATGGTGATAAATTTTCTTTATTTCATCCTTGATTGTGAATGCATAATAAATTTTAGGAACCGTGTATGTGTCCCATTTGTGGAAGATCTGAATGATTTGATGGATGACAGTCCTAGTTATTCATTCTTTTCTCATCATCGATGAGAAAATATGTAGAGCGATTTGAATGATTATTTATGGTGATATGGAAATAAGATACATATTGTATAAAATATTTCAGTATTCCTGGTATGTTTCCATTTTAATGTCTATGGACATAATTTTAAGGGGTTGTTTCAAACCATTACCCACAAAAAATGCAAATGATATATAATCACCAATTATTTAGTCATTAGAAAACATAAAAAATATCAAAATGGAGTAATGTTATTTAGTTTTTATTATTTTACCTTATATAGAAAGAAGAAATCCTTTAGATTATATAACATTTCTCTCTAGCTCAACTTACATGGATATACATTAAATATGTGGGAAGATTTTATGGTGTACCACTATCAACTAAATTTATTCAATATTCTAGGTTTGACTCAATGTTTTGGATATGTCTTCAATAAGATCTAGATATAGGAGTATGCTTTAGAACTGATTATAATCACAAGAAATATGTCAACCCTTAGAGGACTAGTAAAAATATATAAGACATGTAAAAGGATTTATCTAGGGATTTTAATGGTGTTTGGGTTCCAAAAACATTAATTTTGTTAAATTTCCATACAACAACTTCATTCAATAAATAATTAATGTGGCCTCTTATGAATCCCATTATGGGAGGAAGTATAGAAATCCAACATAATGGAATGATGTCGCAGAAAAAATTCTTCATAGAGCATATATAAATGAATAACTTTTTTAGAATGCTTTATCGATTCAATGACATATAAGGCCATCTCATAATCGAAATAAATGTTATACAGACATTCATTGAAAGGATATAATAATTTATGTTATTTAAATGGTATCCTAAGAATATCTCCCTATAAGAGGGTGATGATATATAGAAATAAGGTAAATTTGATCCCATTATATATTGGTACTTTTGAAATTCTTGATCATATTGGGATGCTAGATTATCGATCGACTACTCAACCGCATCTCTATATGTTAACAACATGTTCCTTGTATCTCTACATAGAAAGTAAACAGTTTATCCACTACATGTACTATAATAAAAATTCATATCGTAGGGGAATATTATTTCTTATGATGAACTATAGGAATCAATTTTTTATTATAGAGAGAGAACGATTTGAAATAAGGACACTCACATGGTCAATGTTTTGTAGAAAAATCACCAATTTGAGGAAGCTACAAGAGAACATAAGGATAGGATAAGGAAAAAGTATCGAAATATTTATGTATCATAGAAGAAAATTTCATTTCTAAAACTCATTTTAAGGGGGTTATGATATAACACCCAAAGTCCATTATGAATTACTTTTCTTCAAATTATATTATTTCTTCAATGGATTAAGGTACATACAAAAAATATTGACAAACCACATAACATTATTAAAATATATTTTTGTTAGTTATCTGATAGAAATTGGATTTGAGGATGTGAATAGTAATAATTTAATTATGAAAAATATATGGTCCATACAATTGATAAATGAATTCATTTTTTATAAAATTATTATAATTTAAAACAAAAAATTATTCGAAAATAAAAATTGTTTTTATTCCAAAAAATTGTATTTATGTGCAGAACATATTTTTATATCAATAAATTAAATCAATCTCTATTAGTAAATAATTATAATAAAATTTATATATTATTTATTCCATTAAATTTTTTATATATCCCAAAAATTATTTTCAAGGAATTTGATAAGAATAAATCCAGTTATATAATTTAAATGATTTTTTCTTCTATATTTTTTCCCCATTTTGAAAAGATAAGTTTTAATTAATTTAAAAAAATTATATGAATATAATTTTATAAAATTAGTTAAATATTTATTATAAATAGTTTTAAATAAAGATAAAATGCTTGATTTTTTATTATGAATAGTAATAGTGGCAAAATTTATCACCGAAGTAAAGGGTAAATCTCGGCTATAAATAACTGATAGGGCCATACATGTTTCATTATAATTTATATTATATACATTTAACATGACTCTTATCAACTTAATCTCGAAATTGATTCATATAATGGTCACTTTTCAATGAAAATTACTTTTATATTATTTAATTAAAAGAAATAAACAATGTGTTACTCATTTAGTGTAAATATATTTTATGGAATTACCTATGGAAAAAAACAGTTTATGGGTGGATCCTAATAGTAAGTTTTAGATTAATGAAAAAAAATCAAGATAAAAATATATTTTTTTCATTTTTTTTACTTAAATACTGACCTTCAGTGCTTATGAAATATCAATAAATTATTTTTCCACTTAATAAAACATATAATAAATGATTTTAATAATTCCAAAAGTAATATAATTTCATGGATTTAATGTATTTAAATATTATTTGATTAATATTACATATTTATGTTATTTTAAATAATTATATTCAAATAACAGCTTTTTTATGTCTTTCAAGTCAAATTAAATGAACGATGATAAAATTGACATTAATAAAATTTTATCAAAATAATAATCTAACAAATTATTAAAAACAATTATTCAATAGAAGACTAATTGGATAATATATGCTAAAATATTTCATTCTATATGAATTTATAAGCCATTTGGATCCATTTTTATTGAGAATGAAATTATTTTATTTAAATATTTTGTGAAATTCCAAGTGTGGAATTCCCCTCCCTTATAAAAGGGAACCCTCTCATTCTCTTATTCACACTACTGTGAGACTTATATCTCAACCATAACCTTCCGAAATACCTTATAAACTACATTATCCAAATAATTGAGGTTTTTTTCTTCCAAAAATTACAACCCTGGCGCACTTTAGGGGGGGGTCTAATAGAGATATTTAAAAGAAAAGATTATCACCTTGACCAATCACTGCATTTTTTATTATTATTTTTCCTATAATAAATATTTTATATTTTTATAAAATATAAAGTCCAGTATCCTTAATATTATAAAAAATATATTATTGTTATTAAAAAAAAGTATCCACCATGCATCCATCAAATGGGAAGTGAATGTATCACTAGAGTTTACATATGACAAACCATTTACATTTAAAAATACAATTAATATTCCATAACAATCATTTATTAATAGTTATTATGATGGGTTTAATGTTTATATATTATATTTATGAAATAATTATCCTACAATATTTATATTATTGTATAAAAATTTTAACCTGGAAAATGGTTATAAAATGATAATGTCATTTGTGCATACATGTGGACTAACACCTCCGTGACGCGATGCAATTTTCTTCATTTATTTTTTGCATGGATAGTAATAAGGGTAAAATTAATTAATATATATTATTTTTAAAATAAAATAACAATTATATAAAGGTGAATTACTATTTACCATTCTTTTATTCCACCCATCAGAAAAGTAAAAATAACATTCATGCATAAATATGGCCTACCGTCTACATCAACAATGAAATTAATTGTATATATTTATCATTATATATGAATATATATATATATATATAATCAATATATATGATATAATAATAATTTACATGATTTTTAATAGATTTAAAATATATTATCATTTATTATATGGGATTTTGGAGGCATGACAATGAAAATAAAACTTAAGGTCAGAGATCTCCGTGTAAATATTATTTTACAGGGGAACATGGAAAATAAAATAGTTTTTTTCTATGGTGTATATTCTTGAAATGAATTAATTTTATTTTTAATCTTATTGTCATTAGGGGGTTTAAATATACATAAAATCTTTTTTACATCTTGGGGGATAGGTTTCAAAAGATACTAAAGTGGTAAGGGTTTATTCCATAATTTCATTGACATTAATGAGTGTTTATATTTATGTCTCCACTAGGAGATATTTCACCTCCATATATAGGTCATAAAAAAATGTTTTCAAAAGAGTTTTTAATATTCTATTATGGGTTTTTAATTTCTTTGTCACTCTTTTTTTGAATTTTTAGGAAAAGGATTAAAAAGAACCATATTTTCATTTTCCCAATGAGTTACATTGTGAATTTTCAAAAAAAATATGGAAGGAATTTATTTTAACTTATATGGAATGAAAATATTTTCCCATTGCTATAAGTAATCATTTTATTACAGATTCTTTTAAAATTTTCATTGTAATTTTCATTGAAAATGTTTTCCTTCATTTGTGAAAATTTTGTTAAAAAGTTATTTCAAAATTGGAAGGGAATATTCACAAGTAGTATTCTAATTGATCATTCAAAATCAGTTTCTGTATAGGGTGAAATCCATTTATGTTAGTGATGATTTATTTGTGATATGATCCAATGATACCATCATTTTTCTATGTGTGGATATTTTATGTTTTTATGAATATATTTCTATGAAATATGATTCTTATCCATGGGTTCTTCTATAAATATATATCTATGATGCCATTTTATTTTCTAACTATAAGATATAGTAAATGTTTTATGATATTTTAGAACAAAAATATATCGTTTTTAATGTGTTATGATGGTTACATTAAAACCAAGCATGATGATTTCACTATAACCACGTATGGTGGTTACGTAATAACTAAGGATGGGTGGGCCTATATCTTCCTCAAATGCATTGGGTATTTATAGATATCTCATGAGATAAGTAGAAATTGAATGGGGGGTTCACATGGTTCAGCAAGGTCATTTTTTCACTAAGATAGCCTTGGGTGTAAATTGTGACTACTATGATGGTTTGAGGAGTGAACCAATTTTTTTATTATAGTTTGGTAAAAGATACATTAATTTTATGGAAATGGTTTTAAAGTTATGTATATTCCACAAACTCATTTTGAATTCTTATATAATTCTCTCATGGATCATGTTCATTAATTGATTGATCATTCAGGTCTAATGAACATCCATGATTTATTCAATGATTCATGCTTATAATCATTAATATGTAGGATAATTTTTAAAACAGTTATTCCCATGTTCTGATACACTTATTATCATGTTATGTTTATGTTATCATTGATATATCCATTGTTTAAACTTACTAAGCTTCTCATATCACCCTTTATTATTCTTCATTTCCCCAGGTTATAAAAAAAGTTGTTAAGTGTTATATGACTAACAAGGATTCTAGTAATAAAAAAACAAGTAAGAGATTCTATAGTTTATTAATGAACCAATAAATTATGTGACCCAATTTCCATGGATATTATACCAATGTGATTATAGAAAGGATCGAAATGTTGTGTAATAAATATTCAAATAATAAGATGTAATACCAACATAAAAAAATTAGGGACACTATAGATTTAATTTATATATATGTTATTCAAGATATTATTATGGTTTAGAAATGATATGATATTATAAATCATTATATCATTATTTTAGCATGAAATGGGAAAAAAATTAAAGTGTATGTCTAACTTAACCTATCCATGAAAATTTTAAATAAATTATCAATCTATACTGTCACAAACCCCTCCACACAATGTGTTTCCCTCTAAGGATGAAAATTTGAGAAGGGAGATAATGACCAATGAGTACCGCCTCCAGCAGGCCTTAGGTTGGTGACTAGAAATGAGGGTATAGTAAACACACAGATAGGAGGCAATTCCCTCTACGAAAACACATGAAAAATAGAGAGACAATATAGAAACCAATAAACCCTAACTCAGACTAAAATATATAAGAAACCCCAAATACACATATGTAAAGTCATGAAAAACTACTACAACTGAAAGGGAAAAACTACAATTACCCATAATAATGTAAAAAACAACCACAACCACAATTCCAAAAAAACTCATGCAACCCTAACCTAGTAGAAACCATCCAGATCTCCATCTTGCTCCAAGGGACCTGAAAAAAAGTTTATATAATCCTAGGGTGAGTATAAAAGTATACTTAGTAGGATCCTCCCCGAATCAGCTGAAGAAAAAGTAATGAAATCATTCTAAAGAACAGTGAACAAAAAGTGAAATTAAGTCATCACCTAAATAGGTATAATATGTTCCCTGCCCCACCTAGTTACTCTTAACAAGTATCTCATACATGATTATATCATAATAAATAATATCAAGGGTAACCTACTACTACTTCCCCGCAGGTTTGTAGCTTTACCCCAATGTCACAAGTCCTAAGCATCTCTCTCCAAAAAGTCTTTCCCATAGACACCTTGGCGAAGTACCATGACATTCACCTCATGCAAAAAACCACCATGTACACGTAATTAAATTAATCAGGTTGTTTGTAGGATCCCCCACAACTTGTATAACATGTATCATATGTCAGGTATTATACCACCAGCCATTACAGCCCATACACCGAGTAAGTATCCTTAAACTATCATAGACTATTCACATTACCCCTATTATAGTCCATATGAATCTATATCTATAATATATTTTTGTGACTAACCACATGCCATTACAGCCCTCAACACACATATATGGGGAAAACTAATCATTCAGCCTACCATATCAAGTAACTACCAAGAGAAGAGAGTGGGGATAAAGGTGGTAGTGAGCCATCCATTCTCCTTCCAGGATGTTGGGGAAAACACCCCCCCCCACCAGGTCTTGGAATCCCCGGGGTGTCAGTTTCCCAAACTGATGGGGTGGAGTATCATATTGAAACACAAAAAGTACATAATATACTATAGCTCATAACCACACTATTGGAATAACCTAGTGTTGGACTCAACATTAGATAAAATCCCTCAAACTCTTGGGTGCCACTTCTAAGAATAGGTATCCTATAAGCACACAACCAATTAAAGAGATTAATTTCATTACTTCATTCCCTTTTCAAGATACACCTTATATTAATTAATTCTGTAAACACTAATTAACCATTATCAATTTCCACATTCTATTTCATTAGCATCACCCCAAAGTCAATTGTCCCTTTAAATTTTAATCCCAACACTGTGTCCCAGCAGGCTCCAAACCCTTGAGATAACTTCATTTATTCATTTATTTATTTACTGCATTACTTTACATATTCCTAGGAATTCTAGAAAAACATTATATGCTGATAAACACAAGGGGGCTCAACACGGTGAGTAGATGAACATCCCATTGAGTCTTTTCCACTTATAAAAAAATTGCATAGACCCATCCTCCCTTGAGAAGCTAAACACAGAAATCATGTGGGATAGCCGATACGTCTTCGACCCTTTCAGAAGAAGGTTAACCAAGACCAGCTACCTTGAGAAGTGGGAAATGTAAAACAGATAAACAACCAACGAATTTCCAAGAATCGAAACATTCAAATACAACCTATTTTGTCATACCTAGTGTCCTCCCTGACACCCATATTCATAATCTGATGCATCTCTCCACTCTAGATATCAACTACTGCAACAACCAGTATGCCTCCCTACCCCCACATATCACAACATCCTCCTAGGATCACATCAATAACAAAATATGTTGTAAAACAACCAATATATGAATTGGGTGATTGGCCCTTAAATAAACAAGAGGGTAACTCAAAACCCTACATGTAATTAGCTTTTATCTAACAACCAGTTCTTCAATCCACCTTGAATTAACTAATTTATTATTCCTTGGCCCCAACTTCGAGAAACCTAAATAGTAAGCTATCACAAATAATTAAACTTTGTAATTTAACCAATTCGATTAACATCAAATTACAACAAGAAGAAACATATTATTTTACATGCCTCTTTATAATTATCCAAACAATTATCAATTAATTCCGTCTTTACATTATTTACCAATTCCCATTATGAATGAAAATTTAAAAAAAAGTATTGATATCACACTATCTAGAAAAACAAGAGGAAATAACATATGATCTATATCAATTTATTTATCCAGTTCAAATATTTATTATCTCAATTAAATTATGATCTAGTAGGATAAAACATTATAACTATAAAATTACACATAAAATAAAACATAATCAACGAATACCCTACCTCAAATGGTTATTGTTGTTCTTTATACGAGAACAATCCATAAAAAGGATCATGATCTCCTCCTCCGGTGACAACTGTATCCACTGAGGATTCCATGGTATAACGACACCAACAGAATCCCAAGAAAACTCCTTTATATGTATGGAGATCACACACCATAACAGGTCAAGGAGAAACAAAAGTAGATGAACAAAAAAGAGTGACGATAGAACAAACCTTATATCTGATATTGATCGATACTACTTGGTTGCATCAAAATAGAGGGGAACCAATCCCAGGAGGAATGTTTGATTGTGAAACTCTTATGGGATGGAATTAAAGGTATGAGGGTCTCACAGCTGAGAACAATGAGGAAGAACTTGGGAGGGAGATATATCATCCCTTTTGAAAATTTAATGGATCTGTGGTTTAAGATACGCTGGAATTTCCATTAAAAATAGATCTCATTAAACCAGGCATTTTGACCAAGTAAAATTATCCATATCCTTAGGTTAATTAATATAGGAGTTATGTCCTTTGAATCTATCTTAGAGTCCATAAAATAGGGCTTTAAATTCATTTTACATTAAAAGAAGTGTCAAAGGGGCGAACTGTAGGAAGTTGGAAACACTGTTCACAAACTCAAAATTTTGAAAATGGAAAAAAATGTTCATGAATCTCACCATTGAAACCTCACCATTGGAACCTCACTGTTGGAAGCTTCCCATTCTGAAAACACTCTTCATGAACATCACCATTGAAACCTTACCATTGGAACCTCACTGTTAGGGAAACACTATTCATGAACCTCACTGTTGGAACCACACCGTTCTGGAAACACAATTCATGAACCTCACCATTGGAACCTCACCATTCTCGGAACACTATTCATGAACTCAAAATTTGGAAATGGAAAGAGGATACCATTGGAACCTCATAATTCTCGAAATAGTGTTCATGTACTCAAAATTTGGTAAAGGAAAGAGGTTACCATTGGAACCTCATCGTTAGAACCTCACCATTAAAACCTCAATGTTGCACTATTCACATAAGGCTAACGATGACACTGTTCACATAAGGTTACAAATGCACTGTTCACCAAAGGCTAATGATGACACTGTTCACATAAGGCTACTCATGAAACAGTTCACATATGGCTACAAATTCACTATTATCCTAAGGCTACCGATGAAACTATTCACCTAAGGCAAATGAAAACATTGTTCACCTAAGGCTACCAATGAAACTATTCACATAAGGTTACCATTACACTGTTCACCTATGGAAACTGATGACACTGTTCACATAATGTTATTATTGCAACATTCATCTTAGCTTACCGATGACAATATTCACCTAAGGCTACCATTGAACTTTTCACCTAAGGCTACCGATGACACTGTTCACCTAAGGCAACCATTGATCTTTTCACCTAAGGATACCGATGACATTGTTCACCTAAGGATACTGATGGCATTGTTCACAAAACCGGAAATTTTGAAATTTTTTGGTGATAAGACACCTTGACCTCCTGGAACATCTCAGACACTATATTTTTTCAATGTAATGGACCAAAGAGGTCTGGGCCATTACACCATGTACCTCTCAAAACACTCTCACCCTCAATAATTCAAAACCAACCAAAATGTGAACAGAAATGAAGGTCTGAAAAAACCACCCATTGAGATAACTCTCAAAAGAGAGCATCCATAAGAAGCCACCAAATAACACAATATCATAAACATGAATGGTCTATAACCATAAAGGGGACATCATTACATGAAAAGATTTAATCATCCAACAACTCTGAGTACTGGGAACATATCTATGAGTCACGTTACTTGGTAGTATCTTCCCTTCCACCATGTCACCCCAAAATATGAACCAAGGGGATATAACGCCCATGAAACACCTTCTCTTTGCGGTCTTGGATCTCCATAGGTTTCTCCTCAAAGGTTTCACCAGCATCAACATCGATCTCTCTCCAATCGATTATGTGAGAGTAGTCATAAAGATAACAATAGATCTATGATACATGAAAGACATCATGTATCTGGATCATCTGCTGGGGAAGTGCTAACTGATATTCCACAACTCCAACACAGGATAACACCTCTAAAGACCCAACATACCAGGGAGAAATATTACTCCCATGACCAAATATTTACTTCCCACGATGGGGAGTCACCTTCAGAAATATGTAATCCCCAAAATCAAACTTTAAGTGTCTCCTCCTTTGATTGACATATGATTTATCATGATCCAATGCTATCTTCATCCTATCATGAATAACCAAAACCATCTCTGGGGTATTCTTCACTAGTTTAGGTCCAAGAATTGTTGACTCTTCAACCCCAGTCTAGCCCAACGGAAAACGGAATTGTTGTCCATACAAGGCTTCAAATGGCGCCATACCGAAGGTGGAGTGGAAACTATTGTGGTATGAAAACTCCACCAAGGGTATGTGCCTAATCCAAAAACCTAAAAAAACCAAGACACAAGTGCCTAACTTTTCTTTAAGATTCTTGATGGTTCACCTTATCTAACCGTCCTTTTGAGGATGAAAAGTAGTGTTATGGCATAGCTAAGAACTGAAATCATTTTGGAGACCTCTCCACACCCTAGAGGTAAAATGAGGATCTCGATCAGAGATGACCATCCTTGGGACTCCATAAAGGCCCACCAACTATTTTAGATACTCCCTTAACCAATGCTCCATTGAACTTGAATCTCTGATTGCTATGGATTGAGATGATTTTGTTAAACTGTCCACTACCACACTAATAGCATCATGTCCTCCCTGGGCTCGTTGTAAACTAGTAAAAAAGACCATTGATATGTCCTCTCACTTCCGCTGAAGAATATCTAATGGATGGAACAAACCATCAGGGATATTGTGCTCATCCTTGATCTTCTGGAAGACCAAACATTGAGACACAAAATCTACAACTGCACGCTTCAGTCGAGTCCACCAAAACTGACTCCCCAAGTTACAGTACATCTTTGTCATGCCATGATGCACCACTAAAGGATAACTATGGAACTCCCTGATAACTATCTCACACATCATAAAAGAAAAAAAAATCTCCCAGCGATATAACACTCATTGTTCTTCATCCTTATACCAACCATCAATGGACTCAGCACAAAAAACTCAGTCTCTCCAGAACTCCACCTCAAGGTCCCCCAACTGGGAATATTCCACCTACTACACAAGATATGACTGTACCGTCATTTGAAAAAGAAAACCTATGCCCCCAATAATTCTCATATCAAGATTTAATGCTGATAGTTCTTCCAATACTCTCCAAGAGTCACTAGATTCATGCACTGCTTCACTATGTGACTTCCGACTCATTTCATCAGCTACCACACTTACCTTTCCTAGTGTCTATAATATTTTGAAGTCGTATTCCAGTAATAACTCCATCAAAAGATGCTGTCACAAGTTAATGTCATGCTGGGAGAAAAAATACCTCAAACTCGTATGATCATGGAAACCCACAAAGATAATGCCAATGAGGTAATGTATCCACAACTTTAGAGCAACCACCACGACTGCCAACTCAAGATCATGGGTGGAATAGCTACGTTCATGGGGAAAAACTACTGAGACCCATAAGAAACAACTGATCTCTGCAACATCAGAGCATGGGCTAACCCCAGATGTGAAGCATCACAGAAAATATCAAACTGAACCCCCTCAAATGGAAGAGAAAGAACTGTAGTATTTACTAACTTCTCATTTAGATACACAAAAGCAGCCTAACACTGATCATTCCATATAAATGCCTGATTCTACCTAGACAAAGCTATTAGAGGAGTTGTAACATGAGAGAAATTTTCTACGAACCTACTATAGTAGCCTGTGAGACCAAGGAAACATCACACATTTGACACTTTCTTGGGTGCAACCCAAGACACAACTGCTTATATCTTCTATGGATCCATGAATACTTCCTACTCGGACACAAAATTCCCCTAGGAATAGACTTCTTCAGCCCAAAACTCACACTTCGACAACTTCCCAGACAACTGATGTTGGCGAAGAACTCTCAAAATGTCGTGTAGATGTTCTGCATGATCTTCCTTAGACAAGGAGTACGCAAGGATAACGTCGATAAAAAAACCATGATCTTGTCTAAGAATTCATGGAACCCAACATTAATCAATCCCATAAACACAGGTGGAACATTTCTCATGCCTAACGACAATAAAACGAATCCATAATGCCCATGACGGCAAAGGAAAGCAGTCTTTGGGATATCCTCATCCTTCACACGCATATGATGATATCATGAAAAAATTTGATCTTTGAGAACCAACATACACCCTTCAGTTGATTGAATAATTCATCAATCTGTGGAAGAGGATAGTGATTCCTTACTATCACTTTGTTTGAAATACGATAATTGACACACAACAGGAAACTACTATCAGCCTTCTTTATGAAAAAAAATGGGTGCGCCCCATGGTGACACACTCATCCTAACAAAACTGCACTATAACAGACCATCAATCTATATATATAATTATTTTAACTTAGAAGAGGATTTCCTATATGGGGAAATAGAGATAGGATATGCTCCTAGTTTTAACCCAAGCCCAAACTCGATCTCTCATCGAGGGGGTAATGCTACAACCTATTCTAAAAAGACATCATGGTACTCTACTATGACCCTAGGAAATGTGAACTACTGAACCTATAAAGAAATAATCATTTTCTCAGCCATCATGGATGGTAATGATGGAACACTCCTCTTACCAATCTGAGGGTCTCGCTCACCAATGAACACCACTGGCTCTTCATCCGCAGTGAAGAACATGACCTGGATCCTAAATAAATCAACTATATCCTACACAGAATAAAACCAACCCATTCCAAGGATGAATTCATATAGTTTTATCTGTAAATATATGAAATCTCCCCAAGAGTGGTGTTTCCCTAGCACTAGCTCACAGACTTTACAAGCATTAAACAGGTCAACTCAACCTCAAACAAGTGTAGTCAATGGCACGGGCACTAGAAGCCTCACTACGTCATGTCCCAATGCATGGAGAAGTTTAGGTGGTATGAAGAAGTGTGTATCTCCTAAATAAAACTAGTCATACACCATGTTAGAAAACAAGAAAAGTGTTCCTCGAATGACATCTGGTTCACCTAGCACTGGCAATGCTAAAGAATGAATCTGACCATGACCTCCTTCACAGCCTCTCTAACCATGATGAAGACCACCACCATGGTTGTGCTCTACTCTCTGAGGACGAGGAGAATAATAGGGATATCCTTTGCCTACCCCATCTACCCTCTGCAGATCTAAAGTCGCTGTAACCTTTTGTAGCTGCCTCGGCTCGAACTACCACAACAGAGTAACCTAGATGGAACACTTGGGGAACGATGATTTCTTTGAAAGGTAGGGAAATCTCACTACTGATGACATCGATCACCATAAGAAAAACAAGTGCATGATCCCTTGGCATAGGCCTGAGAGTAGCCGCCCCCATAGAAATGAGATGCTAAGGGCTTTGACCTACCCCCCCCCCCCCACTGAACAGATCCTCTATCGACCAGAAAACTAGGAACCCTAGACCACAACTCCACATCATGAGGAATCTTGCTGACTCCCTTATCATGATGATCTAGTTCCGGTCAATGTCCTCTCGACGACCTCTACCCTTTCCAGCACCACATGATATGTCTTCAGCATAAATTGGGTGACCTAGCGGTAGATATCTGGGTGTAAAGCCTCCTCTAAATGCCTCTCCCAAGCCACCACATCTTGAAATAGGTCTGAAGCTTATAATAAAATGTTCTGGAAAGGGATTCCAAGCACTCACACATTAGAGCTGCCATGTTGAAGGGTAAGAATCTCCTGGTGGCTGGATTCCTTCACGGCTTGGGAATGAAACTCGACTCTAAACTTATCTCAGAACTCCTCCCATGATATTTCTGACTCCTCGCGATCCCTGAGGAACAAGAACTTCCAATTTCTTCGCTACTCCACCCAGCATCATCACAACCAAAGAAAACCCAGTGCACCTTATCAGCACGAATCAAACTGAACCCTATCTCAACAACCTCCAACCAGTATTCTATGACTGTATCTGAAATGGAGCCCTAAAAATTCTGCAGACTCTGGCACTGAAACACTCAGAGTGTCATCCTATAATAGTCCTCATCACCAACCTCTACCCAGCGGTGATCTCGGGGCACAACCTACTCGACATCTTCTTTGTGATCCTGACTTGGATGTTGACCTATAGCCATACCTTCAAAATATCAAATATTTAGAGCTCTTCAACATGGAATGTGGAAGACTCCATATTAATTATCTAATTGTTTTCATTTATTAATTTTCGGTTAACGTATCACATGGTCTACCCAGTCAAAAATACAAATAATGAATAATGATGCATGATACATTCCTAGGTCTCTACCCTCCAACTAGTATCACCTCATCAAGTATCCATTGTAAACTTAATGGTCTATGAATCAGATCAGAGGGGGCCCTAAACCACTATGTCTCACCCATCCTCCATTGTTTACATCAATTGGTAAACATGAATGACACTATTTCCCTACAAACCCATGAAACCTCGCCTGTTCCTAACTCCAAACTCCACCCAATCTCTCAACCAGATTTCATATACCACTCTATCATGACCCCCTCCCTAAAATTATACCCCTCATAGGCTGGAAATGTGAGAAGGGTGATAATGACGCCGAGTCCCACCTCCAGTAGGACCTTGGTTCGCGACTAGCACTGAGTGTATAGTAAGCACAAAGATGGGAGGTATTACCCTGTAAAAGAACAGATGCTAAAGAGAGAGAGATAAGATAGACACCAAACAACTCCAACATAGAAATAAATATAAAAGAAAACTGAAGTACACATATGTAATGTCATGAAAAACAACAACAACTAAAAGGGGAAAATTGTAAGTACCCAAAAGTAATTAAAAACAATAGCAACCACGATTCCCAAATAGCTCCTTCTACCCCAAGCTAGTAGAAACCATCCTGATCTCCAACCTGCTACATGTGACCTAAAAACTATTTATATAAACATAGGTTGAGTATAATAGTATACTTAGTAGGATCCTCCCCAAATCCTCTCGTTAAAAATTAATGAAAGAATTATAAAGCACAATGAACAATAAGTGAATCTAACTCATCAACTAAACATGTATACTATGTTCCCAGCATCACCATGGTAACTCTCACCATGTAACCCATACAAGAGTATATTATAATTAAAAATATAAAGGGTACCCCACATCTACTTCCCCACTGATTTTCTTCTTTTCCCCAACATCGCACGTCCTAAGAATCTCTCTCCAAAAAGGATTGCCCGCAGACACTTGGGTGAAGCACTACAATAAGAATCTCATGAAATAAAACCACTAGGTCCATGTAAGAAAAGTAACCAGGTTGTTTCTGGGAGCCACCACTGCTTTCATAACATGTATCAAATGTCAGGTATTATTCAACAAGCCATTACAGCCCATACAACAAGTAAGTATCCTTAATCCATCACTGCCTATACACGTTACACCTATAGTAGTCCATGGGAAACAATATCCATAATATATGTTTGAATAACCATGAGCCATTACATCCATCTACACATATATACGTGGAAAACTAACCATTGTTCCTACCAGCACAAGTAATTACCAGGAGAAAAGAGGAGGGCAAAAGGGGGTAGTCATCCATCCATCCTCCCACCAGGATATTGGGTAAAACAACCCTATTAGGCTCAGAATCCTCGGTGTGTTAGTTTCCGTAATTGATAGGGTGTAGTAGCGTATATAAACACAAAGGGTAAAGAATATACTGTAGCTTATAACCACAATATCCAAATAACTTAGTATTAGACTCAATTGCTGCTAACATCTCTCGGACTCTCGGCTGGAACTTCTAAAACTAAGTATCCTATAAGCACACAACCTTTTAGAGAGATTAATTACATTACTTTATTGACTTTTTCAGTTTCTCTTTACATTAATTAATTCTTTACATAGTAATTTTTTGTCATAGTGGATACTCAAGAGGGGTGTGAATTGAGTTCCAATGAAATATTTCTTTTAAAGAGATTATTATTAAAATCCCCCAAATTAAATAAAAAGCTAAACTATAGAGAATTTGTAATACAATAAAGGGTCAGTTAGGTTCTCAAGAGATTGATTAGATCTCAGTTAATCTAATCTGATGATTAATTAAATTTTGAAGCTAACCTAATGTTTTACAATAAATAAAAACACTTGCTAGTTTAACTATCGGAGTTACTCTAAAATGGATTTATATTTCAAAGTACAGAGCAGCCAATTAATCCATATAGTTTAAAACAAAACAAAATAAGCATAGTAGTTTAAAAGAAGAGGTTCATTATCAAGCCGGGACATAGTCATATCAAACAAAATATATAAACATTGATCCACACCCTAGATTATGGTAAACAATAGTACAGAGACTATCCAGTAACTAAGACCTCTACCACAGTTCTTCGTGGGAAAATATATAAACAATAGCACACAGCCTAGCCATGTCACACTTGACCTCTACCACTATCCATAGTGGGATACTATAGAGATAAGGAAGTTTTTTGTGAGGATTTAAAAATCCTCAAGTTTATCATCGGAGACAATGTGTGTCTAAAAATATAGAGTACAGACACTACTCAAAATATAAATAAAATAACCACTGAGATATATTAGATAAGAGTTTAGAATGCTCTAGTGATTTGAAATGTATCTCTAGACTTATTTTGAGTAAGTAAAAGTGATTTTGAGTCCTTCTGTGGTTTTTTTATTAAAGATAGAGTGTCGTTTGTGTCCATGATTTTCAGGTTCATTTTGATCAGCTTGAGTGTATGAAGATATCTTTGTACTTCTTCACTCCTTGAAAATGATTTATCTAGTGTTCTCTTCTTGTATGAATTTCCTCGTATATTTCTAGTGTTCTTCAAGTACACATGTGTATGGATGTCGCTTTTCATTATTGTGTATATTCACCACTACATATTCTCTGTAGATAGATCTTCCTTTTATACCTTATGATCTGATATTAGGAATGATAACCATTTCATAGGTACGAGGTATGGTTCCCTGATATGCCAAAAACCCACATTAATTAATATAAGTTTCATTAAATAAACCAAATATGACCATTAGCATTATATTAATAATATTTTAAATGTATAGAGTTTGAGTATCAGTAACTGGTTAACAGTCATCTTCCATCAGTAGCTCTCTGTCGGTAGACTTGTAACGGTGGACTTTTTATCAGTGGATGCCTTGTATCAGTAGTTGTTACTTTGTGTAACAGTGGCTCTATGTACCGGTAACTCCTTCTATCAATAGCTTTTGTCTATCGGTAACATTCTTGTACTGGTAACTACTTATTTTGGTGGCTCTGTTTGTATCGGTAGTTTTGCCTATATCGGTAGCTATGCTATCAGTGACCTTTGTCTATCGGTAACCTTTGTCGATCGTTAGGCATTGTCTATCGGTGATCTTTGTCTATCGGTAGGCTTATGTCCCAGTGTACTTATACATATATCAGTAGATATGTATCTTCTTGTATCATTGATCTTCATATAGGTAGCTCTTGATATAACAGTAGGTTTATCTATTTGTCTGTATCAGTAGCTATGTGCATACCAGTAGTTTTAACACTTATCTGTTCTAAGAATAACAAATCCAGATTGAGTTGTAATTCATTCAAGGTACGTATAAACATGGATAAACATTATTTGGGATTATCAAAGCATGTGAAATCATAATTTGGATTATCAAAATAGGTGATGTCAACAATATTCCACTTTTTTATAATCACAAATTATGGTATTGTAATCCAAAATAATCATTAATGTATCAGTATAAAATACAATGATTTTTATTTCTCAGTGTGAGTAATGACACTTTCAAATGTGAGACTTTAAAAGAATATTAGAGGATATAGTATTAAAAGAAATTGTATCAGAGGTACTGATAAAAACAATGTACTATATGTAAAACAAATGAATCAGAGGTAAAAGTATAAAACAAATGTATTATACTCATAAATATTAATCTCATACTTCTCATACTTCTCCATATTGCTCCATATTGCTTTATATTAGTTTACCCCTGTGTTTATGATCTCTCATCCTTTGTGATTAGAAAAAAGAAGGGAAGAAAGAATGAGAGAAGTAATAGAAGGTAATCTGGAATGGAATGATTGATATATTACTTGACGCAAAAATACATAGAAATACAAAAGTGAACCAGAAAGAATACAAGTGATTCCTATCAAAGATCCTAGCCAATAATCAATCCACCGACTCAGCATGAGATTTTTCCTTGGGATCAGAAGAGGATTATGGTGTGGTGGATGCAGGTGGAGGCTTCATAATAACAGAGATAATAAGAGGAGGATAAGCCACTGAGACAGTTCCGGCCCTATATTGTGTAGCTCTCTGGGTGATCATAGGAGTGAGGCTTCGAAGGTCGTCGGCTGCAGTCCTCTGAGGAATTGAGGTAGAATGAGCAGAGGCAGGCAGGGCTGGAGGTACAATAATAGGGGTATAGTCTACATGCAAGAATGATAGCAACAGATTCTAAAAGTCCATAATGATCCCTCCTCCTCTCTCCATATCAGAAATGAAATCATCCTTGTCTTTCATAAATTTTTCCAAAGCTGGAGTCGGTTCCCTGAGCTTGCTTACTTGTTCTTTGAAGGCTTTATTTATAGGTGGTAATTTCCAATTTTACACAAGAAGTTTGAAATGGTTGGTGAACGGATGCTTGGTATACACTTTCTAAAAATAAGAATCAACTTTATCCTTTACTTATTTCTGAGAGGCATAAGCTTCTCTCACATAATCTTGAACAATTTTCATGACATCACTAGTGGTAGTTACCACCTGGGTCAGGGCAGATGAGTCCACAGATCCAATGGTTGCTGTTGAACAAATCTCCTCTTTCATCAAAGCTAGAATCTGGTCCAACTCTACTGAAGGTTTACAAGCAAGAAAACTAATAGAAAAAGTCATAGTTTCCTTGAAACTTTTAGTTATCCCATTAATCTAATTTTTCACTTCCAAAACCTGGGTGCTAACATGATTCTATATGGAATTATTAAATTCCTCAAAAACTGATACCATCTGGCTAACTACACTCTTCACAAAAGAAAAAACCTTGTCAACTTGAGATTTGGAACTCATATAGGATTCCAGAGAAACAACTGATATCTCTAGAAATTAAACATCCTATTCCACGATCGACACTTGATTCTGGAAAACCTTGACTTCATCCACCATATAGGCCACAAAGGTTGACACACTACAACCAAGAGAGAGTTCAAAATATTTTTCCATGTTTCACACCTACTCAAAAAAACAATACTTTAAATCGGCAATAGATGTATTCAAAGTCTCTTTCAACTCAGCCTTTAAAGACTCAAAGTCATCCATAGTTACTATACTAGTAGGCACAATAAATGGTTCTCTTTCTGACACAATACAAGCCAAATAGGAATTCATAACAGATTTAATGGATGAAATCAGTGAAGTTTCCATTTTCCTTACTTCTTCTACAAATCTTCCCTTTATCTTAGAATTTAACTGATCCATATCAGGTTTTCTGACTACATTATCAGGTAATAACTCATAGATAATATCATAATTGACTTTAGGTCTAATGAGGTATGTCTCATTATCAGAATCCGGATAATCCAATCCAAAAACCACAAAACCTGGGTCTGCTGCCAAGTCTTCAATTCCATTTGCTACTGAGACACTGCCAAGTCTAGTTGAATTCTCCCCCTCAACTAGTGCATTCTTCTATATAGTAATATTACCCTCATCAGCTCGGTCTAACTTAGAAGAATCTTCCACAACCATCTTCATTTCTCCAACAGCAGGAGGCTCCTCAGGAATATGTGCAGGTCTATCTACTTCAAAAAGAAAATCCTCTAAAGGCAGAGTAGAACTTCAAATCAAATGACCCAAACATACGGTGGCAGAAACAGATGCCTCAGTTTCTGATTCTCCTTATTCTTCCTCCTCCTCTGGGGAATCCTCTTCCTTATCTGATCTCTGCAGGCTTTCTTTATCCATATGTGCCTCTCCACTGCTTACTCCCAAAACAATTTCTGTACTAGGTAGGTTTAAAGAAGCATTTTTCTTTTATTGTGATATAATTTCAGGAGTTGGTCTAAGAGGCAAGTCCAGACCTCCTCCATCTGGTGAAGAGGAATCCTCCTCATCTTAATCATCACTATATTGTGGCTCCTCCTTATCATGTCCTAGACCTGGATCTCTCTTATCTTTTGGTCTATTTCAATGGTCAACTATATGGGACTTTTCATATATCTTCTCATCATCAGTAACTGACTTACTTCTCCATGGGTTCCATCTAATCTACATGTACTTACATACTATTCTTGTGATACAAAAACAGATTATTACCACCACTATCTCATCCTGAGACTCAGCAACCCCCTTTACTTTAATCATAACCAAATTCAATTTGAAAAAAAAATAATACATTGGTTTTTGATTTGGGTCTGGTCATATCCTCTATTTGAATCATTAACAACCTGCACATATTCACCTTTACACCATGCCTTAAGAGATGAAACAAATAAATATATTGATACTTCATATTTTCAAAGTCCCCTCTTCTTGGACATAGCACATGTTGAATGAACTTGAATAGCAATCTATTTTCGCCATCCATCTCAGCAGCCACTAACATTCTCTACTTTCCACTACCAGTGAGCTTCTCTAAGGAAGCCTTATAGTCAATTATGCCACTAGTAGGAGGTATTGTCTTCAATGAATACCCAAATACTCCTTCATGTGGTGCCTTCATGAATTCATCCCATTAAATGGATGAAAAAACTATTTCCTTTCCATTTACCAATGAAACCATTCTATTCTCCTTAGGAGATTTCTCAAAGTGCACAAAAGCATAGAACAATTTTATCAGCTTCAGATAATAAGGACCATTGTTTTTTGTGAAAAAGTATAGCCATCTTTGCTCCTACAATATTCTTAGGGTCAATGATTTTCTTGGAAAAATCCATTTTGCACACAACACCTTCTCGATTACAGTTTCTCTATTTTAGAAATGCGGGTTCACCAGAAGCCTCCCTGACCTTATTCGATTGACACTTCTACATGATTTAGGTCCTATCTTCTGCTTCTTCACATTCTTATCATCAAAGTCATCTTTGACATTTGGGAGTTTGGTTTTTTCCAACTCTTGATTAAATAACATAGGGTTTTCGCTAGATTTGGGGATTCAAGGAGTTAGGTTTGAGAGAACAGAGTTCAGTGGATTGTGAAGTAACTATGAATTAGTTTTTATCATTTAGGAATCATAAAATAAATAAATAAAAAATAATAAGTAAAGTATAAATGACACAGATTCCGGTGGCTAATGATACAGAAGATTTAAAAAAATGCAAACTTAACTGTAGGATATACCGGTGAGAATTCCTAATGGCGAGGTATATCGTTGAGGTTCACTAACATTGAGGTATATCAGTCAAATTCATACCAGTGAGGTTTCTAACAGAGAGGTTTCTAACACTGAGGTTTCTAACGGTGAGGTTTTTAATGGTGAGGTTTCAAACGATGAGGCTTCTAACGGTGAGGTTTCTAATGCACATAGTCTAACATTCCTAATTAATTTCTAATGTAAATTAACCTATCAAAACATAAAGGCTTGGTGAAATTGTTAGCTAATGGGTGTTCAGTACCTAGAAATTCAAGAGTAATATCAGCTTTTTGGTAATGATATCTTAAAAAATAGTGGCTTACATCAATGTGTTTCGTCCTATAGTGAGACACATAATTCATAGATATGTTAATTGCACTAGTGTTATCACAATTTATAGATACATGTTTAATATCATATCCATAGTCCATCAAAGTATGTTTCATCCACAAAATTTGTGCATAGAAACTACCCGCAGCTATATACTCTACTTCAGTAGTAGAAAATGCAACAAAATTCTGCTTTTTACTACACCACAATACTAGGGGCTTACCTAGAATATGAAATGTTCCATAAGTGATCTTTCTATCCAACATTCAACCAGCAAATATTGAATCTTAATAACTTATTAAATCAAAATATTTTCCTTTTGGATAAGACAAAACTTAATTTTTATTATGTTCAAGATATTTGGAAATTATTTTAATAGCAAGAAATTGGGATTCTTTAGGATTTTCTTGAAATCTTTCACACATACACACAATAAAAATAATATCTAGTATACTAGAATTAAGGTAATGTAGACTTCCAATCATACCTCTATAATTTTTTTGATCAACTAGTTTCCCAGATTCATCAATGTCCATCTTACAGGTGGAACTCATGGGTGTATCACATTCCTTAATACTATCTAAACTAAAACGTTTTAAAAGATCCTTTGTATATTTACTTTGATGAAAAATAATGCCATTTTAATTTTTAAAGACATGAAATACAAGAAAATATTTTAGTTCTCCCATTAAACTCATTTCAAATTCATTTTTCATACTCTTTGAAAAATTAATACACAAGGTATTTTTAGAAGATCAAAAAATAATATCATCAAGAGAGATTTGTACTATCAAAACCTGTTTGGAAATAGTTTTAAAAAATTATTAAGATCATATATAACTTTGGTAAAACCTTTTGAAATAAGAAAATTACTAAGTCTATCATACCAAGCTCATGGAGCTTGTTTCAAACCATATAAAGCTTTAGAGTGCTTAAAACTCAATTTCGAAGATGAGGATAATTAAATCTAGGTGGTTGTATAACAAAAACATCTTCAATTATAAAACAATTTAAAAAATACCTTTTAACATCCATTTTATATAACTTGACATTCAAATGAGCAGCATAGGCAATTAGAATCCTGATCGCTTATAATCTAGCTACCTGAGAAAAGGATTCCTTATTGTCTATTACTTCCTCTTGACTATACCATTGTGCAACTAGAATTTCTTTATTCCTAACTATATTTCCAGATTCATCAACTTTATTTTTAAAAATACATTAAGTGCCTATGGTCAATGTTTCCTTAGGCCTATTAACTAATTCCCGGACATTGTTTCTTTTAAATTTATTTAATTTTTCTTACATAGACATAACCCAAAATTCATCATTGATTGCATCATTGATATTTTTATCTTCTAACTGTTAATCAAAGGATTGATATTAAACCTCATTTCTAAGAGAATCTCTAGTATATGTCCCTCTATTAAGATTACCAACAACAGAATCTAAAAGATGATTCTTTTGAATATTAGTTGATCTAATAAAGGTGGGACTATAAATTTCAGGTTCCTCTCTATATTTAGGTTCTACAGAAACAGGTTCTGGAAAGTTTCCAGAACTGGATGTCGTTACAATAGGTTCATTGATTTTATCATTAATGTTCAAAATAGTGAAATCGTCTTCAAGTTTAGCAATGGAAGATTTGGGTTCATGTGGATCTGTTTCATCAAACATGATGTGAATAGATTCTTCCAAACATTTGGTTCTTTTATTAAAACTCTATATGCTTTACTAAAGATTGAATAACCTTAGAAAATTCCTTTATCAATCTTGGATACAAACATGTCGTGGTTATCTTTTATATTGAGAATAAAGACTTTGCAATGAAAAAATTTATTGTAATTAACCTTAGTTTTCCTATGGTTCCACAATTCATAAGGTGTATTTTTGAGAACAGGTCTAATCAAAACACTATTAATAATATAACAAGATGTATTTATATCTTCAGCCCAAAAGTATATCAGTAGGTCATACTCCTTAAGAATAGTTCATGCAATTTCTTGAAGAGTTATGTTTCTTCTTTCTACTACACCATTCTACTGAGGTGTCCTAGGGGCAGAGAAATTGTGACTATAGCTATTGTGTAAGAAGTATGATTCAAACTCAAGATTTGAAAACTCATGAACATGATCACTACTCAAGGTCTTAATCTTAAGTCCACTATGGTTTTCTACAGACTTGGAGTATTTATTAATGTAAGAACAAGATTCACTTTTGTGAGCAAAGAAGTATACCCAAGTGTACCTAGAATAGTCATATACTAAAACAAAGACATAGTTCATCCCATTTAAACTAGAATCTATAGAAGGTACAAACACATCAATGTGAACCAACTCGAGAGGTTGAGAAGTTGAAACTTTTTTCTTTGATTTAAAATAATCTTTATGTTGCTTTCCCTGATGATAGGGACTACAAAATTTATCAGCTGAGAATTCAAGTTTATGTAGGTCTCTAACTAAGTTATTCCTAGTCCATTTTCTAGGTGAATGAATGTTGAATTGTCCTAATCATCTGTTCCATAGCCAAGACTCTTTATAAAATGCATTTAAACAAGTAATATTTTGATTGGATAAATAATTCAAATCTACTGCATAAACATTTTCATTTCTCGAAGAAGAAAATACTAAAATATTTTTAGAATTAAAAAATTGCAAGAATCAATTTCAAATTTAATATTGAAACCATCATCACAGAAATGGGAAATACTTAACAGGTTATATTTAAGTCTATTAAAAAATAAAACATTGGAAATTAAAACTGAATCAGTGTTACCAATCTGGCATAAGTCGATGATTTTTTCTTTTGAATTATCACCAAATGGGACATGGCCTCCATCAAATTTTATTAAACTCATGAAGAATGAGTAATCTCTATTCATATGCCTTGAAATGCACTATCTATGTAACATACCTTCTTATGGGAACTTTTCAAGTAAGTTTCCTACAAAACAAGTTTAAACAGAAAATGATTTTGGTACACAAATTTTCATGGGTCCAGATAGGTTTGAAATAAAAACATTTGGTATCCAAATTTGTCTAATGTGTCTCATATAATTAATAGATTCAAAAGATTTTGAAAGATAAAATTAGTTTGATCTATAACTATGTGAATAACTAGTTGAGTCATATGAATTTCTAGAACTAGAACTAACAGAATTCTGTCCAGATTTAGGAAAAAATCTATTTTTAGGAATATGTCTCTATCCAGTATGATAGCCTATTCCAGTGGTATATTTTGGTGCCATATGTTTTCCTAGAATTTGAGTGAGAGTATTCTTTCCATTCATGAACTTTTCTAAGTCTTTCCTTAATTTCTCATTGGAAAATTTCAGTTCAGTATTTTCCTTAAGTAATTGAGCATTCTTTTCCTTTTCTATATCATGTGCAGATTTAACAGAGCTAGTCAAAGAACATTGTTTCTTCAGGGACTTATACTTGTCGTTAAATTCATTACAGGTTTCTTCTATCATATTACAGTATTCAAGCAACTCTTCACTAGTCATGTTTTTAGATTCAAAATTAGAATCAACTCTAGAATAATATGAAATTAAAGCAGGAGTATCCAATGTCACCTCAGATATGTTTGTCATGAAACACATGATAACTTTTTGAGATTTCTCATCCTGAGAAGAATCAGAATCACTTGAACTATCTTATAAAGCACTCCATGTTTCTTTCATAACATTCTTATATTTATTGTCCTTATAATCATATTTCTTCTTGAACTTTAACTTTGGGTAGTATACTTTCACATGCCTTTTCCTCTTGCATTCGTGACAGACAATTTCGTCACTCTTATCAGACTTTTTCTAATCCGTCTTCCAATGACCTTTGTTGACGTATTTTAATTTATAATTTGGTTTTCTGAAGAATTTCTTCTTCTTGTAGAACTTCTTGAACATTCTGGCTATTTGAGCCATCTCATCTTCACTATTAGAATATGAACCTTCACTTGTTGAGCTTTCATTAGGTATATGATCTTTCTCCATGTCCTTTCTCTTTGAGACAGTAGATTTAAATGCTAATATTTCATTTTTGGTTCATCATCTTCTTCCTTATTTAATTTTAGTTCTTATTCATACATCATCAACTTACTAATTAATTCATTAACATAAAGTGAACTTATGTCACATGATTCTCTTATTGAGACTAATGTGCCTCTCCATATTTTTGGCAAACATCTTAGTATTCTCATAATCTACTCCTCTGTAGGAACGAATTTTCCACGTGAGCTCATAATGTTGAAAATCTCATGGAACCTGAGATACATATCAGAAATAGGTTCATCAGACTACATTTTAAAATTATTATACATAATAGTGTAGGTATTCAATCTAATTTCTTTATCATTGGTTGTTCCCTTTTGGGAAATAGCCAAAGTGTCCCAGATTTCATAAGTAGTTTTACAAGCATATATTCAATTAAATTCGCCATCTCCTAAAGCACAATACAAGGCATTCATTTCTTTATAATTATTAATTGTAAGATGTTTTAGTAGGTTCATCCCAAGTAGTTCTTTCAGTTTCTGGAAACTTATATTGAGTCTCTATAGAAATCCAGATGTTAAATCCCATACTTTCAAAAAGAATTTTCATTTTATGTTTCCAATGGGAATAATTTGTACCATTAAAGAAAGGTGGAATGTTGGTAGCAGCACCTTAAAGTCTATTATCCATAACTAGATTTTAGAAAATATATTTAAAGTGATAAAAATTAGAACTAAGATAAATTTATGATCTTTTCGATACAACAAAAATCACAGTTAAAAAATAGAGTATTTGGAAATCCTTTATAAATAACAAACAACCTCTGATACCAAATGTTGGTCGGGGTGGATACTCAAGAGGGGGGTGAATTGAGTTCTAATTAAAAATTTATATAAAAAATATTATTATTAAAAATCCCCCCAAATTAGATTACAAGCTAAACTATAGTGAATTTGTAATGCAGTAAAGGTTCAGTTAAGTTCTCAAGAGATTGATTAGATCTCAGTTAATCTAATCTGAAGATTAATTAACTTTTTAAGCTAACCTAATGCTTTAAAATAATTAAAAACACTTGCTAGTTTAACTATTAGAGTTACTCTAAATTAGATTTATATTTCAAATTACATAGCAGCGGAATAATCAATATAGTTTAAAACAAAATAAAATAAGCAAAGAAGTTTATCACAAGAGGTTCAGTCTCAAGATAAGACTTAGTCCTCTCAAAATATTTATATATATTTTGATCCACCCCCTAGATCGGGGTAAACAACAGTACAAAGACTATCTAGGTACTAAGAACTCTACCAAAATTCTTTGTGGGAAAATATATAAATAATATCACACATTTTATCCAGGTCACACTTGACCTCTACCACTATACACAGTGGGATAGTAGATAGATAAGGGTGTTTTGTTTGAAGATTAAAAAATCCTCCAGTTTAGAACACGAGACAATGTGTGTCTAAAAATAAAGAGTACACACACTACAAAAAATATAAATAAAAGAATCAATGAGATAGATTAGATAAGAGTTTAGAATGCTCTAGTGATTTTAAATACAGCTCTAGACTCGTTTTGATTAAACAGAAGTGCTTCTGAGTCCTTCTTTGGTTTTTTCCCTGAAAACAGAGTTTCATTCACTTCCCTGATTTTCAGGTTTATTTTGATCAGCTTATGTGTATGAAGATATCGTTGTAGTTCTTCACTCCTTGACTAAGATTCATCTTGTGTTCTCTTCTTGTATGAATGGCCTCATATATGTGTAGTGTTCTTCATGTACACAGGTGTATGGATGTCTCTTTTCTTTATTGTGTATATGCACCACTACATCTTCTCTGCAGCTTGATCTTCCTTTTGTACCCTAAGCTCTGACATTAGGAATGATTACCTTTTCATAGGTACGAGGTACAGTTCTTTAAAATTCCAAAAACCCATGTTAATTAATAGTAGTTGAATTAAATAAACCAAATATGATTGTTAGCATAAAATTAATAATATTTTAAATGTATATAGTTTGAGTTTCAGTGACTAGTTAATAGTTATCTTCCATCAGTAGCTCCCTGTTGTAGACTTCGAACCGTGGACTTTGTATCAGTAGATTCCTTGAATCGGTAGTTGTTACTCTATGTAACAGTGGCTCTATGTACCGGTAACTCCATCTGTCGATAGCTTTGGTATATCGGTAACTTTCTTGTACGAGTAACTAATTATATCAGTGGCTCTTTCTGTATCGGTCGGTCTACCCGTATCGGTAGCTATGTTATCAGTGACCTTTTTCTATTGTTAACCTTTCTATATCGGTAGGAATTGTCTATTGGTGACCTTTGTCTATCAGTAGGCTTCTTTCCCAGTGTACATAGACTTATATCAGTAGGTGTGTATCTACTTGTATCTGTGATCCTCATATCAGTAGCTCTTGATATAATAGTAGGTCTGTCTGTTTGTCGATATCAGTAGTTATGTGCATACCGATAGGTTTAACACTTATCTGTTCTAAGAAGAAAAAATCTAGATTGAGTTAAAATTCCTTTAAGGTACGTATAAACATGGATAATCATTAGTGGGGATTTGCAAAGCATGTGAAAGCATAATTGGGATTATCAAAACAGGTGAGGTCAACAATAATTAGCCATTATCAATTTCCACATTATATTTCATTATCATCACACCCAATGTCCACTATCCCTTTATATTGTAACCCCAAAATTACGTACCTGAAATCTCCTACCACTTTGTTTAATATCATTTATTCAATTATTGATTTACAAAATTACTTTCTCTTATTCCTATGAATTATAGAAAAACAATCTACGCTACTAAACACAAGGGGGATCTACACGGTGAGTAGATGAACTACCCGACGAGTCTTTTCCACCTATATATAGTGCGTAGACCCATCCTCCCAAGAGATGATAAAAACGGAAGGCATGTGGCTTAACCTAGACGTCTTATCCCCTTTCAGAAAAAGATTAAGCAATACCATCTTCATTGAGTTGTGGTGAATGTAAAGAAGATATATAACCAAAGAAATAGAAACCATTCAAACATTCACATCCAACCTGTTTCATCATCCCAAGTGTCCTCCCTAACATCCACATGCACAAAATGATGCATCTCGCCACTCTAGGCATCAACTACTACCACAACCAGTAGGCCTCCTTATGCCCATATATCACAACAGCCCTCCAGGCCCACATCACAACAAAAGTAGCAGGAAAACAACCAACATATCAGTTGGGCTCTTGGCCCATAAACAAACAAGAGGGTAACTCAGAGCCCTACAAGGAATTATCTTTTATCAAACAACTAGTTCTTAAATCAATCTTGAAATAACTGATTAATAATTCATAGGTTCAAACATTTATAAACCTAAAAAATAAGTTATCACAAACAATTAAACATGGTTACTACACCAATTTGATTAACATAAATTATAACCTGAAGAATTAGATTTATTTAAATTACTCTTTATCTGTAGACAAAAAATTATCAATTAATTCAATCTTAATGTTCTTTAGAAATTTACACCAACAACAAAAATCTAAACAAAGCAAGCATAGATATCACACTTTTTAAAAAAACAAGAAGAAATAACATATGATCGATATAAATTTATTTATCTGGTTCAAATATTTATTATATCAATTTCATTGTGATCCATTGGGATAAAACATGCTAATTATACTATTTCACGTAAAATAAAAGTGAAGCTATGGATCCCCTACCTCAAATGTTTCTTATTGTAATTTATACGAGATTTATCCACACAAATGATCACAATCATCACCTCCTATGACAACTGTATCCACCCAAGGATGATGTGTTATGACTGCCCCAACCAAAACCTTATAATACTCTATAAGAAGTGTCGAGATCACACAAAATATTAGGGAAAGGTGAAAAAGATAGAGATGATACCAAAAGAACGATGATAGAACATACCTTAAAATGTAGATTGATCGATAATGCTAGGTTGCATCAAAACATTGGGGAACCAATCCAAGGAGGAAAGTTTGGTCGTACAACTCATACGGGATGGAATGAAATGTCTGAGCATCTCACAGCTGAGAACGAGGAGGAAGAACTAGGGAAGAAGATATATCATCCCTTTAGAAGATTTAGTGGAGCAGTGGTTTAAGATACACTGGATTTTCTTTTAAAAGAGGATTGCATTAAACCACGCGGTTTTAAAATGTATATGTATCGTGAGACATAGGGAAATTAATATAGAATTTATAGACTTTTAATCAACTATAGAGTACATAAAACAGGGCTTTAAATGCATTTTATGTTAAAGGAAATGTCAAGGGGGTGAACTGTAAGAAGCTAGAAACACTATTCACAAACTCAAAATTTGGAAAAGGAAAAACAATGTTCTTGAACCTCACTATTTGAAGCTCACCGTTTTAGAAACACTATTCATGAAGCTCACCATTGAAACCATGCCATTAGAATCTCACTGTTTTAGAAACACTCTTCATGAACCACACTGTTGGAAAACAAAATTTTTGGAAACACTGCTCATGAACCCCCCCCCCCCATTAGAACCTCTCTGTTGGAACCTCATCGTTTGGAAAAAACTATTCATGAACTCCAAATTTTGCAAAGGAGAGAGGCTACCATTGGAACCTCACCATTCTGGAAACACTGTTTATGAACTCAAAATTTGGAAAAGGGAAGAGGTTATTGTTGGAACCTCACCGTTGCACTATTCACATATGGATACCAATGACACTATTGACATAAGGTTACTGATGCACAGTTCACCTAAGGCTACCGATGGAACTATTCCCTTAAAGTTACCGATGACATTGTTCAACTAATGTTACCGATTAATTGTTCACCTTAGGCTACCTATGAAACTATTAACATAAGGTTACCATTTCACTGTTCACCTATGGCTACCAATGACACTATTCACATAAGGCTACTATTGCACTGTTCACCTAAGGATACTAATGACACTGTTCACATAAGGCTATCATTATACTGTTCACCTAAGGCTTTCATTGCACTGTTCACCTAAGGCTACCAATGACACTGTTCACCTAAGGCTACCATTGCACTGTTCACCTAAGGATACCGATGACACTGTTTATCTAAGGCTACCAATAACACTATTCACCGAACTAAAAATTTGGTAAAGTGTTGGGGATAAGTAAACTTCACCTCTCAGAACACCCCCGACACTATATTTTCTCAAAATAATGGACCATAAATATCTGGGACATTACATATACATTTTATAGATGAATATAAATATAAATATTGTAAATATTTTTGATATTTAAATCATTAATAACACTATATATATCATGGAATAATATTCAATGTACAAGCACTAGAACGCATGAACTAAATCTCCATAAAATAAAAAATAATTAACATGATAAAATGATTATTTAAATAATTAGTAATTAATAAATGTGTGTTAAAATGTTATAAGTGGATAATATCTGTAATTATATGTGTATAAATAATTCTTTCATTGAATTAAAACAAAAATAAATTTATTATATAGGATGTTAGAACACTTTTTAAATAATTCTAGCTTTAGGAAAGGGATTTTCATGTCACTTTTATTTATATGAGACACATGAAATAATCATCACATGCTTCATTTATGTGGTGTATATACTACTTAGGAATTTATATTATGATTATTGTCGTGAATTTTATTTTTATATACATATCTATCTGTTTTTAACAATTTAATGACTTTTTTTTAAATGTTACCAAAGTGGAAAGGAATTTATTTAATAATCTCTATGTTTAGTTTCAGATGATTAAACACTCTGACTAATATTTCAATAATACCACGATTTTTATTATATAATATTTTTAATGGATACTACATGTTTTACATTCATTTTCCCAACTATAATAACACATTTTATTGAAAGAAAATATTTTACGAAAAATTTACATTATTTCACTCTTCGGTAAAAACTACTTTTTCTTCAATATCCATGTTTTCAAAAAAATAATGTATTTTATATTCATTTCTAATTTTATAAGTTAATTTTTACCCATGATCGACTTTTTAAAAAATATTTAATTGGAATATTCTTTTAGTTTTTCGAATGTGATACTATTGAATTTTATCCCAAAATGAATGGAATGTTTGTTTAAAACAATAAGAGATAGAATGAATTTGACTCTAGTATGAACTCTCAATGCCTCAAAGACTCCTTTTGAATTTTCCAAGTTTACATTAAAATAAATATATTTAATAAATATTTTGAAAATATCCTGATTTTAAAAAAGTGATTTATAAAAACTGTATTTTCAAAATAGAATACTGCAATTATCTTTTAATGAAAATTTTCATTTCTAATAGAATTCTTTGATGTCACTTATGATTTACTGGGGATATAATACAAGGCTTGCATCCATATTATTTATATACAAGCTTCATCCAAATAATAATGAGATGATTACGAAACCCATTTATTTTCCATGGTTAAGGATATAGTGAAATGTTGAAATGTTTATGAATCCCCTTAAATTTTCATCATTTTTGATGAATAATGAATTTTTTAGGATCAAGTGCAACACATTTGAATGGATTATGATTATGTGATGAGCGGTATAAAAATTTTATAATATTATATTGAATTGGTAATTATGGAAATATCATAAGAAAATGAGGACTAGAACCTGGTGTTAGCCCAATTTAGAAAGGTACTATATCAACTATGACAGTCTTGTGAGTAAACCACAATTTTGGATATAATGGAATTGGGATTAAACACAATATAAAATAATATTCATTTCCATGATATTTGAATTTCGAAATTCTTTTCTATGGTTACATATATGCTACAAACATATGTCATATTCCAATATGATTATTTTCTGGCTCATGTTGTTTGATTCCTTTATGATTCATGTCTTATGAACTTAAATGATTTATTCCAAGATTCTTTATTAATGATGTGTTGGGAATAGATTTTAAAATTTTAAACAGAGGCCTTCATACCCACTCTCTCATGTTATGTTTAGGCGATAATTGGAAACTCCCTTGTAATACCCTTACAGATCATCTATGCGCATACTTTTGTATGTTTCCCTTCCCTATATTATTGACAATGGTTTTAAGAATGGTTCATCTAAAAAGGGTGATACTCATGAAGATCATATAGGAATATGATATAAATATCTTGGTAACAAATATTTTATTTATCAACATTTCCAGAGACACTAAACCTATATGATTTTGGGAATGTATCTTAATGTTATGTATTTAATATTCATTAGATAATATTTAATAATTAGGTATGAAGTGTATGAGTTGATATAGTTATATTATTGGGGATCAATATTATAGAACATGTGATTGAGTCATGGACAACTTTTATGTTCAATATATTCATTATGTTAAGGAAATAACAGGTAGATTCATTTTGATAATACTATGTTAGATCATCATAATAGCCTCAGAATTTATTATTGATTTAATGAAAAATTGATCAACTTTATATCTCCCCTTTTAAATTATTTCCCATTTTTTGTGAAATATTCATATATAGTGACTTATCATTATAAAAAAATTTCTTTTATTTTAAACTATGGAATATATTTTCACATATTAAAAGGGAAATCCTCTCTTCACTTCCTATCGCAACATAACCCAATTACTAGATCTCATACTCTTCCAATAACGCTATTATGGATTCTAATAAACATTATAATTTTCATGGACCTCTCAAAATACCATGCCTCAATAGTATAACCCTATCTATAAAGTAGATAATATAATATTTGTTGTATAATTTTATAACTACGCCTTATTCATTTCAATTACTTAATGTGTACTTTTTCTTTAAAAGATATGATTAAACTGTGTTATATTTTTATTATTAGTATCATTATTATACATTTATGTTATTTTTAATATAGAAGAATAATTAACTGACATTCCATTTTAAATTAAGAAAAATGAAACCTTTATTAATTTATTGAGTGGACTAACATATCCATGACACAATGTATTTAATTTTCACACACTGCATAAAAAAGGTTTCCCTAAGAGAAAAATTATTATATATAAGTATTATATTTAGTAAATAAGGTATAATTTTTTTATTATAAAACATACTTAACTTTTCCCCATTTATTGGATAATGACATCATTAACCATGGAAACGTGTGGAATACCGCCTACATAAAATGATTGATTTTAATTTTTATTTTCATCACTTCCTTGGAAGGATTTTTATGAGAATGTTTTTGATAGATAGGTGTTAATTTTTGTAATTATTATGTTTTATATATAAAAATTAGATACCTAAGTAATAAAATGATAAAAGCAATTGTGGTTAATTTTACCATCCAAAAGAGAGTTCTCACAAGAAAAAATTTATTAGATTGTAGAATGAAATTAATTAATTTAGGTTATATTATTCTTATAATTATTTCAAATTATGTAATATAATAATAATAGACACTAAATAAGATCATTATTATTCTAGAATAAATATTTGTTAACTATGTCACTTTTTAATCATCCCAAAATTATTCTATGTTCTTATTTGGTTTGGGTTAGCAACCTACTCGAACAGTTCTAAAAATTTATTTCTTGAATGACTATGGGAAGTCAAATTATTGCAAGATATTGTATAAATAATGAAATAGTTATTTTTTCTAGAATTTTAATATTTAAATTTTACTCATTAATTAAGAAACACACTTCATTCGCTATTGATCATCAAAGTATGGACGTTGTAATGTACATCCTAAAAAATAGTAAAAAATATCATAGAATAAAATTATTATAAAGTAAATAATTACTAAAAAATAATTCATGTACCATAAATGATCTTTGAATGTTAATAATTGGGATAAAAATGAAATTAAACAAATATATTTTGAAAATTGTTAAATATGATATAGATTAATCACACTCAATATAAAAAAACTAATAATAAATAACGAAAATACATGTAATGAAAAATACTAAATGAACATTTTAAAAGGTAGTAAGTTATTAAAAGGAACATTAAAGGGTGATTATGACATTTAATTTTGTTATAAAAAGGATATATTTTATTTCATCTAGGTATGAATTATTGTAAGGTTTCTTTGCATCAAAATTAAATTCCATGAGACTTGTATATATTATAAGAAATGTTTTATTATTCCTATTGAAAATAATAACCCATTTTTATTTTTAATCATTATTTTATTATGTTTTATAATATTTAATGTTCTATTTATAATTATACAACTCATTCTATCTTGATTCAAATATTAAAAAGGTTGTAAGGGTTTCTATTGAAAAAATGGTGAATCTTTGATAAAAAATTAATTTTTTCACCATGCATTTCTTATTTGGTTTATTCAATGGAAATTGATATTTTTCAGTCATAATTAGTTTATATTTAATGGTAAATAAGAAGAAATAAAACATTACTTTATTTAATGTGGCTATGAATATAATTGTTACCCCCAATACTAAGGATTTTTTTTAATTCAACATTCATTCCTTGTGTTATGATCATGCTCTTGAGAAATATTCATCGAAAAAGAGAATATTATGTTAGGAATCTGTACTAGTCGTTGTTCTATTATATAATTACATATATCGTGAATATTGATCCTTTGAGATAAGTATTGATTCCTAAACTCTATATATCAGGCTCAACTTCTTTTAAATAAAATGTTTCAATTTTTTTATATGGTCCCGATCTCTATAAGAAACTTTTCCCCCATTCTGGAGTTGTTTCAACATGGAACATTTCTTATATACTAAGGAACATTCCTTGAACAAATAAAAATATATTTCTATGAAAATATAAATATCCATAATATTTCATTGGCCATCGGTAATATAAAATGTGTTTCCTATATGAACCTATGTGTTGAATATGTATAAAATTCCAAATTTTGGTTCTACATAGAAAATCCTTAAAAAGACCATCTTCGAGAGGAATATTAATTTTTAGGAGATACGACTTCATTCATTGTATTCCTCTAACAACGTTTTTTGAGAAACCTTATGTTCGAACATAGTCCATGATCATTCATCATGTACTTGTTCATTTAAACTTTTTAGATTCTAAAATCACTAGATTTCTATTTATAATCTCACATCTTCATAGTTAAATCATGATGGAAGTTTTTTGTTCAGATTACACTAGAAGGGTAAATCGTTAAACTTTTGGTCAGATCCATGTGACCTAAAGAGATATAAATTACACATACCCACAACATGATGGTAAATTGGGTATCTTAGTTCCTTTTCAAATGATTTTAACCTATATAATGCATTATTCCTTGTATAATCATATTAAAATGCGGGACACATAGAAAATTACAATTTTTCTACTACCAATATGAGTGATAGGTCCATGGAATGTTTCATGAAACTAGATTTGTAAACACACATTATTCTAATCCTATTTCAGAATGAAATAAGAAAACTCCATTCCTCTATATAATAGGTAAATATATATAGAGGCCCCATCCTTTCATGAGGATTTATTGGTCATTAATATAAGACCTAAACATGGGTTTTAATTAAAATCAGACATGTACCCCATGAAACCAGATTATAATGTAAATGGAACAACTTGTTACCTTACATAAAATTCTATGCATATTCTAATAAATCAAGAATTTTTCACTTGTTTATCACAATGAACATAACACATATGAGCTTAAAATACCCAATTTTTCATTTATGAATAATGATAATGATTCTCCCATTGTTCATTTATTGGGACTTCTTACTTTCCTACATGAGAGTTTCATTCTTATAGAAGAGTTTGTAATACAAACCATTTCCACAAGAGAATATTTATACCCCATGTAATGTGTATATGTTCAATTAGTAGAAAATATTCCAAAAATTATTCCTCAATTCATTGAAATGGTCTAGGAATAAAATTTCACATATCCCTACATGTGGGTCATATCCATCTAGGGGGTTATCTCTTCATGGAAATCAATCCTATTTTGGGATAATTACTCTCATAATTTTCTGACCGATGATGTTAGACCTAAGAAACCAGATTCTAGTCTTTCATGTCACTAAACTAACGAGTTTATTGAATTATTTTATTCCTATTATATAATGTTACATATTCTAACACATGTAAATCTTGAAAAGAAATAGGTTAAATCCATTATTACTATTAAAATTTCAAGGTAAATAAGGAAGGAAGATATAACTAATTGTGAACATCAATGTTTTCATCCATGGGAATAAAATTGGTGGAACATCCATATCTTAATGTAAACCAATATGATTGAATCATTATTCTTATAAAATTATCTCACATATTAAAATATTTTAATAATTATATGGTTGTAATTATCTACTTCTAGACTCTCCTTTTTCAATCATTTGTTCATTATTTATACATTTTCTTGTAGAGAATCTTCCATATCCATTGCATCCTACCTAATTTCTCTACCCCATGCACTAACCACAACTACTCATCAATTACATAATTAACATGAGTCAATTTTTTATGGAGTTTTTCTTCCAAGGTCATCTATTTGACAATTTTTCATTGGTGATGGGATACTATTTTGTCCATCTCAGACACCACACTATATATAATATTTTTCATGGTAGGAAAATGGGTCACATACTCTGTGATGGAGAGTTGAGAGAATAAAGTGCCCTCCTAATAATAGATAATAAATTTCTACTTTATATTTTAATGTATAACATGTTAGTAATGTCCTCCATATATGTCAGCATGGAACTGTTGGCATAGTTTGGGAATTATCTATTGCAGATCTAATAGAGGGTTTTATGAAATAAATTTCCATGTCTTCGTCCATAATGTTTGATAAGTAGGATGGAAATTTAAAAGGGTATCCTCATATAATTCATAATCTATATCATATGGTAATTCATATAATAATACTAGATTAATATGAAAATTCCTTTCAAAAATATAATCCAAGTGTTATGGCTCGGTATTAGTTAAAACTATCAACACATCATATGATTCAAGATGTGATGTGTCTACGACATCAGATATTTGAACTAAATCCCCTAAAACATGTATACAACTATAAAAACCTATTAAAAATAATATATGGATAAGATGTTGAGAGACTCAATTTAATTTGTTGAGACATCAAATTCCCTTTTCTTTACTACATCACCAATAGGAATTGAAATCACTGCACCTTAAGTTACCATTTGAACCTCATAAGGCATTTCTATTAGGGAGGCATGTGCAGTGAATGCATGATTATCCAGATCTATATCTTTAATAAGGTCACATGTAGATACTAAAATCATAATAATGATCTTGAGAGAACATGGAGTAGTATTTGAACTGAAATCTCCTTGAACATGCATTGTCACTTCCACCATTGATTTATTATCTGGGGGAAGATCAGTCACCCAAATGGTATAGAATGAGCTCTGTCATCCCAATCCATGAAAAACCATCTATTTGCCCTATATCTTCATTTAGATTAGCCTAAACTTGTTCCAGTGCTCCCATATCATGCAAATATACCTGAAAATAGACACAAATTTATTAATGGTTGGAAATCCATAAATTATAGATCTTATTAAAACCCCTATATTAGAAGATTCCATAATTAGAATAGACATATGAAATATAATTTTTGAATGAAAGGGTTCAATGGTTTATTGTGGCCCCATATTAGAGGTTAACTATAAGAATCCTTGGTTTCCTATGGTTGGATACTTCCCATGGATTTAACTACACAAATAACATATCTTTAAGATAAGGGGTGGGGATAATTTTATAGGATTGGAAATTAAAGCCTATATATGTTCATCCTCCAAGAGAAATCCTTCTTCTATGACACCCTAATCCACATTATTATCCACCATAACATCATTTCTATCAGTCGTGTACTCTAATTAGAAATTGGAGATGTCTCACCACACACCTTATAAAAATGTGGAAAATGGAGGTTAAAATAAACATTAGAATATAGTATTAAAAAAGGTTGATAGAATAATTTGATCATATTACCTCTTAAAAAATTCAATCCTCTTTACCATAGTATTGATAATATGCCACATCTGTCCAGCCCAATGGATTCTTCATCTAAATGAATAGCTGTAAAAATCTATCTCCTTGAGGAACACATTTACTTCTCATGATTTTTAAGAAATAAAATATTCTCAAGTTAGTTTAACATCCCATATAATGGGAGATAAACCTCCTATACAGGAGGCTTACCCATAAATATCCTCAACAAATAAAATCCTTCTCTAAGTGTCCCATTGGTAACAAGTTTTGGTAAAGAGTACCATGATAGGGATCAATATAAACGAGGATGATGCCCATGTAGGTGTTGTAGGATAATGTCATCAAACTGAATTCTATATATTTTATGGTGTTATTACACATAGAGACGTTTACTCCTGAGTCCTAAATCATGAGGATGTTGGAATCTATCCATGTTATAGTGGGGTTGATAAATTTTCCTCACAAACTCCATTTGAATCTCTACTAATGTCCTCACTCTCGATATGATATGACCTCAATATTTCAAAATTCTGAGATGAAAATATGAATTTTATATATGGAAAATGAATTGTGTCCCCAAGGTCCCTGATATAGGCCTATAATAAATTAGGATTCTCTATCCATGTAATTATTTCAGGTACAAAAATTCTACCATACCCAGTTTGGATAATCTACTTCTCTTAAATTACATAAGAAACACATCAATGGTAAATGAATTGCTATAGTAAACATGTTCACTCTTGGCCTGGGATCTGTATCTTCTATAGGGACATTCATTTGTAAGATTTTTTAGTCGCATGTATATAGGTAAGTAAAAATTATTTTGAGGTTCCAGACCCCATATATTCCTCATTTTCCTCCTTATTTTGGAAATGAGAGGTTTCCTTTGAGATTTCCCCTTTCATAGGCTAACTACTTCAATGGACCACTCCCCATATTCCTCTACCTTATATAAGGGTTGAATGACTATGACATGGATCTATTATATCAAATTACCATCTAGGTATGACTGAATCCAAGATTTGGATTAAGATCATGAATGTTCGTGGTGAATATTGGAAGGTGGATGATTAATCCTAGTGCCCATGTCTTCCCTTCTGAACATCAGCCAACATTGATTATCATCTGAAAGATTATTTCCTCATCAACTAATATTAATCAAGGGAGGGAACCACTTCTTGATACAATAGAACATATTAAAAGATGATATGGTAAATACCATTAACAAATTTTTTTTATGTCAATTGTAGAAACTCAAACACCCTTATGGAAATAAGAAACCCTCCTCGGGTATTATCACTATATTCTTCATTTATCAAAATACCAATATAAAAATAATATGGATTGAATGTAAAACAATTTTGATGATTAAGATAATCCATTACTTCTTATACCCAATATGACAATGGATTCACCCCACCTATACATTGGAAATATAGTCAGAGTCAAGAATCCATAATTGGATGGTAATCGATGAATTTGTATCCTTTTATGTTTGCCACTATGTAGTCTCACATAAGATTTAATGGAACTATAATATTTTAGGATGACTGCCCTTACTTATGCACCCTAGTAAGCATTAAATATTAGATAATATTGGGAAAAATGATTAATTATTCTTCATGTGGATATATGGGACTCTACCGGTAATTTTTTTGACTCTTACTATAATGTTGGAATCACGCATTGAAAAAATAAAATTTCTGAGAAACATCACTAGGAAGGATACCAGTCAAACTAATTAGTTTACATTGGAGAAAAATTCCAAACTCATTGATAAAAGCAAACTTTTGTGTGGGTAGGCCAATACTAACCAATGGATCTCATCGGGATATGAGCTGGAAAAATCATTGGCCTCTTTTCATGAGGTTTGTAACAATTTTTCATTGAAATGTTTTGAATCCATTCAGAAAAACAGACCACAACCCTTGGGTGGAAGATTCTATGATATAGCGTGTAATTTTCTATTAACCATAGGGGTTATACCAATGTAATACCATAATACTAAGGATCCATAAACTCATCAAACATGTCACCAAGGACTTGGGACTCTATGATCCTATTGACATCTCAAAGGATGATACCAAATTACCCATGTACTGAGTGGAATATTTTGGTCTATAGGCTCCACTATTTGGGGGATGATGAGTCTATTCTTGTGGGAAAATTTCTATGACACCCAAGAAGCCTCATACAGTTCCACTGCATTCATTTTTTCATTAAACATTTGAATATTGTAACGAACCCAAACCCAGAAAGGCCATCCCCTTTATATTCCAATGGATCTTCTAGGATAATGATCAAATTTTTATGAATATCCTAAAGAGTCATTAGATATAGATTTACATACATTGTAATGATAGAAATGAATATCCACCTATTATTCATGGATTTCACCCTCTAAAAAAATGGGTGTGAAACATAAAAAATTACTCAGAATAGGTCTCTCGGATAAAATTTTCCTTAGAAAGATATTTTCTCGGGGTGTGTTATAGGATCTAACTATACAAGCTATTGAATGATTATTTTATGTGTGGTTATAGAATAGGGATAGATGTTCGAATCCCATACCCATAAATTGAATGACTGCCTAACCCAAGGTACAATCATAGTCTTACACCCATAATTCATGCTAATGGTTGATGATGTGGGTCATGTTCTTGTTTTCCATTTTTTTCAAAAATTTCAATCATTTTATACCTTTTATCCTCCGATGTATAAGTAGTACCCTACGAAGGATCCGTCGAATGAAAAATATATAAAGGAAATGTTAGATATAATCATGTTCCCTAAATAAAAAATTGGCAATTTTTTGTGTACTGCATAGCCTAGTGAGGACTGTGAAGTGATTCATCCCCTCTGTGGAATGAGAAGTTCTTCAGCTGCTATGTGGAGCACGTTGTTTCTATTCTTGAATAATTCAAAAATAATGTAGATTAAATATTTCATACAAAATAAATGTATGAAAAAGGTATTTTTCTTATGTTGAAATTTTCATCTTCAAAGATGATGTAATGCGAAATACATAATCTTCATAGGGATTTTTGACTGGCCTCATATAACCGGATTACCTAAATTGAAAAATCAGTCAGATCTGACACCATTTATAGGACAATTACGTTCTCCAAATTCACATATTACCCTCAAAAAATCATGAAAATAATTATACTAGATGGACTTCTTCCACATAATGGACTACTCTTCAAGCAAATAAAACCCTATTCCGACAGGGGGATTTTTTTGGGTCTTGAAAAGATTTCTTTAATGATAAAAATGATTTTATGTATTTTTTTTGAATGGTAGGATTACGGTCAAGAAGTCTATTTTTGAAGAGTAAAAAGGTAAATTTACATGATCTGAAAATGACATCCATCATCCGCGTGTCATTCTACCTATGTGAGTCGCTGATTTGCATAAGGCCTCCATGAAACTCCATCATGAAGAACACTAAAAAAGTATATATTTCAAACAAAAATTCATTTTCTAGATGAGACAACCATTTCACACCCACAAAAATGAATTTTCTTTTCAGGGTGAGGCATATTTTTCATCCCTATAAATTAATTTTTCTTTGTTGGGTGAGGCATCCCCCATAAACCTAAATCCTTTATGGGCGATGGTTGAGTATTTAAAATTATTCCCCTATAAGACCCCCCAAAAACCAACTGATGGTGGTATATTTTCTATAGGGGATTTTATGTGAGATAGTTTCTGAGAATGTGATTACAGAAGATAAATATTTATCACACATTGTAATATAAATATGGTATAAAAATAAGTTTTCATATCATAGAATCCTTTTCAGGTTGACCATCAGTGTAGTGATTCCTTTTGAGGGACATTATTACACAAACCACATGTGGAAGGATTATTTTTTGACCACATTCATATATGGAAAACAGTATGAACGATGGGGTCCTTCATTCTATGTACCCTTCATTGAAGCACTTGCCCTTCCCTAGGCCCCTTAACGAACTGTCCAACAAACCCTCTCTGTCGAATCCCATAGAAAAACACAAAACCAAACTAGTACATATTGGGAAGAACTCTCCATGAAGCACCCATTTGTGCTCCTTCACAAACCACAAGGAAATGGCCTCTCCCAAATCCACCAGACATGTATGATCCAATTAATGTGTACACCATCGTTCCCTCTCAATAATAAATACATATAGTAAATGTGGTCCTGTGGATAACCTCCATAACAAGGTGGATCCTTAGATTGTTAAAATTCATACCTTCCCTTGGTAAATAGGGTCCCAACCATAGAGGTAATTCCAACATCTTCTCATTCATGTCGGTAAGGGGTGGATCAGGCTTTCTATTCAATTTGATGTTTAGTGTCTAATCCTCCTCACATTTCTAGAATTAGGACAAGGGAATCTGTCTTTCAAACAGCCTAATATAATTCCATGTTAGTTTGTTTCTAGATAGGTAGTTAGATGTGACAATCTTGGTTTCCAAAAAATGAAGATAGTCAAACATTCAAGTCCATTTCTCTGTCATGCCGCCCTGACCTCCTCAACATGTGGACAAAGGAGATTTTTTTGTTCTTGAGATTTTCTAATTCAAAATATTTCTCACTCTGAGAACGACTCACATGAGCCATAATTTCAGTAGTGATCATGGAATATACATGATCAGATACACCTCTAATGAGGTGACCCCTTTTATAAATCTTCCTCTCACTTCTTATTGGGCCTTGAATTTGGTGTAAGTCCCAAAACTATTCTTCAATATTCAATGGTCCATATTCCCAATGAAGTACATATGGGAAACTATTAATGGTTTTTACCCATCCATTCATACTATGTGGGCTTTTATTCCTGGGTAACTAGGATTTGTTGGAATCTCCATGAGGCACAAACCCTGACACCCCAAATTCACCCAAATATTCTCCAAGCTGTATCTCCATTATTACTACATCCAACATGAAGGGAAATATTCCTTCTAAACAAATTTTTTAAGCATTATTATTGGTCTATATTCCAAACATGATCATTCCCCACCTAGGAGACCACATACCTTTTAGGTCCCTCATGCCACTTCAGTGTAATTCTCACACCAATATGTAATACACACCTTTCACCAAGATGTCCTTGTCGCACGATTCTAATGAGCAAGGTCTGGTCCCCAAAAAATGACCTTAAAAGGTATGTTGTGTACCATTATGTGGAATTGAACTACTTGGGTTTTGATTACATTCAGAATGATCTATTGGAAGCCTCTTTCATGGGTCCAATCTCGTAATCAACCCCATTTCTAACTTATTGAGTGATGTTAAATTACCGAGCCCCCAATTTTGTGGCTTAAAACTGGAATCCTGATGATTAATGATATGGGAATCTATTTTCTTTCCATAAAATGTGAACCATCAATGGAGAACCTAGGATGAATATAGATTTTTCTATTAATAAAGATCCTCAGATAAATAAATATTATTCTAAATTCCACACATTCAAATAATTTTTAATATAGAGGGACCCTAGTCCTTGCATGGGATTTAATACGGGTTTCATGAATATGTCTTAAATATATAATAGATCCATTGCATAGGCAATAATTCTCCCCAAAACGGTGTGATGTGGCTGAACAACTATCCTCTCATCCCATGGTTCTTCAAAGGACCGATATGAGAAATCCAAGTGGCCACCTTCCTTTTGAAATCATTTCGACATCAACTCAAAATTATTGTAGGCATGAGACCCTGGTGAGAAAAAAACATGTAAAACCGTAAATATTACAAAAAATCTAAAACACTTAAACCGCCTAAAATAATTCTAAAAACTGGAAATTCCCAGAAAACCAAAAAAACATTGAAACACTAAAAATCCAAAAATCCATGAAAAACCCTAAATATTCATAAACTCCATAAATCCCCTAAAATCCAAACCCCCCCCCCCCAAACACTACAATCCTTTAAAACCCCAAAAATTTCCAAAACCCCTAAAAACTATAAAACCCATAAAATAAACTATCATATTAAAATCCATAAAAAGCCATCAAAATCCAAAACCCCAAAAATACACAAAACCCAAAAAAACATAAAACCTCTGAAATCCCAAAAAAAACCCAAAAAAACCCAAAAACCCTATATAACCAATAAAAATTATAAATACTATAAAAATACTGAAAATAAAAAACCCCTAAAACATTAAAAATTATAAAACCCCTATTTACCAACAAATCCATAAAGACCCTAAAACCCCTAAAACACACTTAAAACCCCATAACATGCCCAAAAACACTTAAAAACATTTAAAGATATAAAAAATCTAAAACCCCTAAAACCCCAAAAAACATGAATGACACCTAATACCCAAAAGATAGTAGAAAAATAGACAATAAAAACACTAATAATAAAAATTATTGTAAGAACCTAAAAACCAAAAAAATCAAAAAACACTAAAACACCATAAAAACCCTTAATATCCCTAAAATCCCTCAAAACCCCTAAAAACCAAAATTCCGTAGAAAACTCAAAAAATACATAAAACTCTAAAACCCAAAAGTCCCCCAAAAATCATTGAACCACTAAAACCCCAATATACTTAAAACCTCCAAAATACCTAAAAACTATAAACTTATAAAAAACCCTAAAACCACTAAAACGAACTAAAACCCCCTAATAGACCCCCAAAAAATGACCCACTAAATGTACCTATAACAATTAAAAAACAAAAAGAACACCAAAACCCTTAAAACTCCTAAAATACCCTACAAACACTAAGAGGCCATAAAATACCCCAAATAACACTAAAAGTCACTAAAAAACAAAACACCATTAAAGATACCTAAAACCCTAATATCACTAAAATATCCAAAAACACTAAATCCTCTAAATGACCCAAATTAACCCTAATAAAACCTAAATGACCCTAATACTACTAAAAACTCTATAAAAACCTAAACCCATTAAAATCAATAATGAACCAAAAATACATTATACCCTAATAGCCACCAAATCCTCAAAAACCTAACAGTCCCCAAGAGCCCTAAAAACCATAAAATCCAAAAATACCTAAAAAACCTATAATTCTACTAAAACCCCCTCAAATACCATATAACACTGAACTCCCCACCCAAAGACCCAAAAAACCCTAAACCTCTAACATAATCTAAAAACACCAAATCCCCAGAAAATGAAAAAAATAGAAGACCCTAAAACCCTAAAACCATTAAAAGACCCAAAAACCTATAAAAAATAAAAAAAATATTGTGCTTTAAAACAGTAAAACCACCAAAATAAATAATATATAAAAATACCATTAAAATATGTAAGACCCTAACAAAACCATAAAACCCTAAAATGTCCTAAACCCTAAAAAACCTCTAAAACTCTTAAAAGATCAAAACCCCCAAAAATACCGTAAATCATTAAAAAACCCAAAACCCCATAAAAAACTGTACACCCATAATACTCTTAAAACCCCATAAAACCAAATAAACCAAGGAAAATATTGATATTCTTTAAACCCTTTAAAATAACTAAAAACCTACCCCTGTAAACCCTAACAATTTCTAATACTGTAAAAAATAATAAACAAATACAAAAAGCTCCCAAAAACATAAAATTCTTTAAAACCCTGAAAACATTAAAAACCAAAAAATAATTAACAAATATAAAACACTAAAAAATCATAATAACCATTAAAATTCCAAAAACTCCAAAAACCTTAAAACACACAAAAATCCCCCAAAAACATTGAAATACATAAAACCCAAAAAACCATAAAACCCCAAATGTTCCAAAACCCACATAAAAACCTTAAAAGGTAAATAAACACACATAAACCCTTATACACCTAAAACCCATAAAAACACAAAAAAACTTAATAAAATACATAAACTCCCCTTAAAACCATAAAAACATAAAAACACAAAAAACATCTAAAACCCCCTAAAAATAGTAAAGCCTCAAAAATGAAAAAAGCAATAAAAACCGTAAAATACCTCATAAACCCCAAAACCCACTAAAAACAAAAAACAACCACTAAACCCTAAAAATACATTAAATCCACAAATAACCCAAATAAACCCTAAAATATCCAAAAATCCATAATATCACTAAAAATATCCTAAAACCCCTTAAAATCCCTAAAAACCAAAAAACAATAAAAACCAAATCCCACAAGAAAGACCATAAAATCCCTAAAAACACTAAAAACCATAATCATCCCAAACCCCATACATGTTCAATAACTCAAAGAAAACTCCTACAAACCCCAAAAAACCATGAAATCCTAAAAAACATAAAAATTAAGAAATAAACTAAAAATCAAAAATACCCTAAATACCCTAAAATCTTATTAACAAAAGAACCCTTAAATCACTAAAATACATAAATCCCTTAAAAACCTAAAAACCATAAACCCCACTAGAAACCCTAAATCTCCAAAAAAAACCAAAAACAAACCCTTAAAATCACAAAAATACTAGAAAGCCTAAAATACCTAAAACCCACCAAAAAACATAATCCTTATACCATCACCCTAAACCCAAAACTGTACACCTTACACCCTGAACCCTATGCCATAACTCCAAAACCATATATTCTATATAGTGAACCCTAAACCATACACCCAATACTGAATAGCCTAAACCCTAGTCCCTAAACTTGCCAAATCCCTTGACCCTACAACCTAAACCCCAAACCCTACACACTAAACCCTACAAACTACACCCAAAACTGAAATCCCTAAACCCTAATCCCCAAACCCTACACACAAAACCCAAAACTATATATTCTAATCCAAATACCCTATAACTGAAACACTACACCATACACCCTTAACCAAATACCTTATACCCTACATTATAAACCCAACAACCTAAACACCATAACCTAATCCCCAAACCCTACAAACCTAACCCTAAACCCTACACCTTGAACCCTATTACCTACACCTTAAAGCCTAAAATACATACCCTTAAACACATAACCTGGGCTATAAACCCTAAACTCCATGCCCTAAAACCTACACCCCAAACTATATAAACTATACCATAAACCCTATACCCAATTCCCTAAACCCTATACCCATACCCTGAACACAACACTGCACACCCCAAACCCTAAACCATACACCATAACCCCTATTCCATGCACCCAAAACCATATATCTTACACCAAAAACATTAAACCATACACCCTAAAACCAAAATCTGAAATCATTCCCCCAAACTCTATACCCTACACCCAAACCCCAATACCCAAAATAGAAAACCCTAAACCCTAAAACCTAATCCCTATACCCTACTCACTAATCCCTAAAACAAAAACCATATACCCTTTACACTACACCAAAAACCCTAAACCCCAACCTCTAAACATTATACCATACAACCTAAACCCTAAAACCAAAAACCCTAAAAATGTTAATGCACAAAAAAATCCTTCAAACCCTACAAATTTCAAAAACCCCTAAAAACCCTGAAGAAACAAAAATCCCTAAAATCCTAAAAAAATAAATAACATAAAATCCTTATAAAACAAATAAAATACCATTAAAAAATTTTAAACCATTAAAACACATAAAATCAAAAAAAATACTACAAAAAATATAAAAACCCTAAAAAATTTATAAGAACTAAAAAAACACATAAAACCCAAATAAAAAAAATTCCTACAACCAATAAAATAACCCTAAAATCCATAAAACCACAAAGAACACTAAAAATACCTAGAAACTAAAAAAGAAACCCAAATAACCCCAATAATCGAAAAACCCCAAACGTCCATAAAACAATAAAAATCTCTTTAACCCCTAACAAAACATTAATCCACTTAAACCCTTAATACACTACAAACCCTAGAAAAAAATAAAATCCCAATAAAAATAAACTATAAAACCCCTTAAGAAACATAAACCCTAAAACTCTTAACAACCCCTAAAAACCCATAACACACTAAAAACCCAAAAAACCCTAGAACACATTAAAAACCTAAAACCCAACAAACCACTAAAACCCATTAATAAACTATAACCCAAAATAACCTAAATACCATGAAAACCCTATAAAATCTAAAAACAATTAAACCCCTAAAACCCTATAAATTACATAAAATACCTAAAAGGCATAAAAACCCTAATAACTAGTAAAATCATGAGAACCCATCAAAACACTAGTAATCCATAAAAACACTAAAAATGCATTAAAAATCTAAAAACCTAAAACCCTAAATTAGAAAAAACTTTTAAACCCATAATAACTCTTAAAACTCTAAAGCATTAAAACCCCAAAAAACCCCATAAAACATCAAAAACCCCTAATACCCGTAAATCCCTAAAAAATCATAAATGTCCTAAAAACCCATAAAACCCCTAAAACCCCATAAATCAACTAACAACCCTATAATCTCATAAAACATTAAAAACTCCTAGAAACTATAATACCCTAAAAAATATAAAATTAAAAGTCCTAAAAAGCCTAAACTTCCCTGAAAACTCTGAAAACCCCCAAAATACCAGAAAACCCTATAACCCCAAAGAATCTAAAAATAATAAGAACCCCAAGTGACAAATAATACCATAAAAGGAAATAAACCTCACAAAATCAAAATGAACATAAAATACCATAAATCCCCCCAATAATCAGAAAACCCTAAATCCAATAAAAGACAGAAAAACCATAAAGAAACTCCAAAACCACTAAATGGACCAAAAACCCTAGAACCAAAAAAGGATCCTATAAAACAAAAAACCCCTAAAGGACCGTAAAAATCTTATAATTCATAGCGGTGCCTACAAAACCCTAAAACCATAAATAAACTAAAAACACTTAAAACCCTAATTGAATATCCTAACCGTAAATAACCTTAATTACCCTAAAAACCCACGAATCCCACCCCAACCCCTAAATGACCCTTATATCCAAAAAAACTACAAGTCCATAAAAAGCCTAAAATCCAGAAAATATACAATATCACTAAAATCCCAAAAAAACATATACACCTTAAAATATTATAAAATCCCTAAAAATATAAAAATAAAATAAATCCCATAAAATCTTAACGAAACCCTAAAAAACTAAAACACTTAAAAGTACAGAAAAACCTAAAGACCAAAAAAACTCTAAAAACACTAAATCCCACCAAAACAAGTTAAACCAATACAAACCCATATAGAGTTATAAAAACCATAAAAACCTAATTGATCACAAAAACCCTAAAAGACCCCTAAAACTCAAAGTCCCAAACCACACCCCGACCCAAAAGACCCTAATAAACCCTACCAGACCATTATGGACCCCGAAACCCAAAAAACCCATAAAATACCCTCAAAACATTGAAAACCTTATAAACTTAATCATCCCTAACAAAAAACTAAAGAACTTCAAATCCAAATAAAATCCAAAAAATCCTTTAAAACCCACCAAAAATCCAAAAATGCACTAAAAATTTAAAACTCAAAAACCCCTAAAGCTCCAAAAACCCCCAAACCACCAAAACACCTAATACCCCCCTAAAAGTCCCCAAAAATCCCTCAACAACCCAAACACCCAAAACCTAAAAAATCCAAATATCCATTCAAAAAATATCACCCTAAAAACAATTAAAATTCAATAAAACCCATAAAAATATAAAAAAAATTTAAAAACCGATAGAAGACCCTAAAACTCTTAGAATGTCCTAAAATACCCAAAACCATAAAAGACCCTAAAACACAGAAAACTCTAAAAGACCCTTTAAACCCCTTTAAAACCCTATAAATACTAAAATCCTATGAACCCTTAAATCCCTTAAAAACATAAGAACCATAAATCAAATGAAAACCCTAAAACCCATAGATACCAATAATAAACATTAACCCCTAAAACACTAAAAACCATAAAAACCATCATAAACCCATAAAACCCTGTAAAAAACTAAAAATATAATATACACATAAAACCCTAAAAACACTACAAACTCAAAAACTGTAACCTCCCTAAAAACCCAAAAAATCCCAAAATTCACTAAAACAAGTAAAATCCATAATAACCATAAAACACTAAAAAATTAACACCCCACAAACCCCTGTAAAACTATGAAAATCCATAGGAAAACCCTCAAACCCCTATTAAAAAATTTAAACCACTATATACCGTAAAACCCTATAAAACCCAAAAACCTAAAAAACCCTTGACAAAACCAGAAACCCCAAAAACACTAAAATCCACTAAAATCCCTAAAACTCCTAAAATCCTAACCCCCTCCAAAATCCCATAAAACCATAAATATTTCTAAAACCACAAAAACCCTAAAAAGAAAAAAAAATCCAAAAAATCCTAAAAATTAAAAAAATCCTAGAAAACCTAAAACCCCTAAAACCCTAATTTTTTAAAAAAACATAAACCCTATATCGTGATATTTAAATACTATACCTCGGACCCTAAACCCTATACCATACACCCTAAACCATAAACCCTGCACCCTAAATCCTACACACAACACCCTACACCCTAAACGCTACACCCACACCATAAACCCAATACACTAAACCATAAACCCTAAACATTACACACTAAGCCCTAACCCTACATCATAAACCATAAACTATACAACATAAACCTTATAACCTAAAACCAAGACCCTAAACTTTATACCCTACAATAAAATCCTAATCCCTATACCCAAAAATCTATACCTCACACCCTTACCCTAAAATATTTACCATATACCCTGAACCCTATAACCTAAACCGTACACCCAATGTTTTACACCTTACATCATTAACCCCGGAAACTACACTAGAAGCCCTATACACAGCAACCTAAAACCTGTACCCAAAACACGATACCCTACACCGCAAACCCAAACCCTATGTCCAAAACCTTATACAATACACTCAACAATCTATACCTAACATCCTAAACCCAATGTACTACATCCTAAAATATATACCACCAATGCTAAACCGTATATCTATCACCCAAACCATATAACCCATATCTTAAATCAAATATCAAACCCCATATACGCCAAACCATAGACCTTAAATTCTATAACATACACCATAATCCATAAATTTTTATCCCCATACCCCAATCCATAAACCCTATACACTACACCCTAAACCCTAAATCCCACACCTTATCCCCTAAACCCTAAACCCAAAATCCCAATCCTTATAAACTACAACCTCAAACCTACTACCAAAAAACATATACCCTACTTCCTAAACCATATACCCCACACCCTAAACCCTATACCATACAACCTAAACCAAAAACCCTACACCTGAAACATTACCTTACGCCCAAATACCTAAAATATAAATCGTAAAAACTAAAAACAACACACTAAACCCTAATGCCAACATCCTAAACCCTATACCCTGCACCTTAAACCCTAAACACAACACACTAAACCATATACCCTACACACTAAACCCTTAACCCCATACAACATACCCTAAACACTATACTTGAAACCCCAATCCCAAAACATTACTCCATAAACCATATAAAATCCACCCTAATCTCTAAACCCATCACCATAAAACCTTTTCCATGCACCATGCACCATAAACCCTACAACAGAAACCTCATACGCTACATGCTAAACCCTAAACCCAACACCCTAAACCATATACCCTCCACAAAAATCCAAAACACTACATCCTAAATATTATAACCAACACACTAAATCATAAGACCAACAACATAAACCCTATACCCTAGACCCCAATTCCTAAAACAACGCTAGAATCTCTATACCATAAACCCAAAACCCTATAGCCAGAACCCTCTATCCTACACCCTATACCATAAATCATACAGCCTAAACCCTAAAACTTACACCATAAAAAATATACTACACACCTTAAATCATAATTCTTACTCCCAAATACCAATACCCAAAATTCCAAACCATAAAAACCTTAATGTAACCCTTAAAACCAAAATAACTATAAAAAATAATCATATCCGAAAAAACTCTATAATCAATTAAAATACCTAAAACCCTAAAAAATCCCTAAAATTAAAAAAACCCCTCAAAACCCCTCAAAACCCAATAAAAACCATAAAATAACTAAAAACCATTGTAACCCCTCAAAAAACTCAAAAAACATAAATAACCCTATTAAAACATAATACTAAAAAAATCCTAAAAACCCCACAGATCCTAAAAATACCTGAAAACCCCCAAAAATTCTTAAAAACCCCATAAAGACCAAAAAACCATAGAAAACTCTTAAACCACTAAAACCCATAAAAATATCTAAGTATTCTGAAAACCCAACAAACCTAAAACATCCTATAATTCATAAAAACACATAATAACCTAAAACCCTAGAACCAATCGAAACTCTTGAAACCCAAAAATATGCTAAACCACTAGAAATCCCAAAAAAAATCATAAAAATTACTTAAAAACAATATTAGCCAGTAAACCCGTAAAACCCTTAAAACACTAAAAATATAGAATATAGAAAAAAAATTTAAAACACTAAAAACCATAATTACCTTATGAAAACATAAAATCTTTTTAAAACCATAAATGTTACTAAAAGTCAAAAACACACCAAAACCATAAAAATATTAAAAATGTTAAAAAACATAAATGAAAAAACACATAATTCCCCAAGAAACCCTAAAAATTAAAAAAAATCACAAGCCCCCAAACCTAAAAAACATAAAATACCTAAAACACTAAAAACACTAAAACCTTATAAAACCTCTAAATCCCACAATTGAGAACCCTGAATACCCTAAAAACACAAAACCTAAAACTGATATAAAACAGTGAAAACAATAAAATGTGATAAATATCACAAAAATACAGAAAATTCTGAAAAATATAAAAAACTCAAAAGACATGAAAATCCCCTTAAAACATGAAAAACCCTTAAACCCCTAAAACCTCAAACAACCCAAAAGACCATTTAAAACCCCAAAAACTCTGAAAACGTTAAAATCCCTTTAAACCCATTAAAAACACTAAACCTCTAAAAACTATAAACCCCCAATCACACTATATAATTTAAGTCCCTTACAACCCAATAAAATTAATAAAATAATAAAAACCCAGGAAATAAATTTAAAAATCATAAACAACCTTGGAAAATGATTAAACCCCCCAAACCCAAAATAAAACCCACAAAAAAACTAAAAATCATAAAGGAACCTAACTATTCATAAAAAAAGATGAAAAAACCTAAAAACACTATAAAGAACTAAAAACAAATAAAATTCACTAAAACCACTAAAAACACTAAAATAAATTAAAAACCTAACCCCCTAATAGAACGTAAAACCCTTTAAAACCTAAAAGTCCCTAAAATATTTATAAACCCATGAAGACACTAAGAAACCCTAAAATCCATCAAAGACCATAAATACCCAAAAAAATCCTAGAAGAATCTAATACCACTATGTACTCCTTTGGAACCCTAGAATCCCTAAAACCATATAGGACAATAAAAGCATTGAAAACCATAACAACCTCTAAATTATGCTAAAACACCTAAATGACCCAAAAACAAACCTAAAAACCCTAAAAAACCATATAATCCTAAATGTACACTAAAACCCCAAAATATCTGTAAACCCCCAAAAACCATAAAATTCCCTATAACCCATAAAAACCATAACTTCCCCGGATCACTGTAAAACCACGAAAAGCTTCAAGAAAACCCTAAAACTTTTAATAATCCTAAATATACTAAAATTGTTAAGAGACCCTATAATCATAAAATCCCCTAAAACCCCCTAAATGTTACAAATTTCTAGAAACCCCCCAAAACATCAACAGTCCCTAAAATTATAAAAATTCCTCAAAACCCTAAAATCATATAAATACTAGTAACCCTAAAATATTATAAACTGTAGAAAATCAAAAAAGTAATTAAAAATACAGAAAACTATAAAACCCCACAAAAAAATCTTAAAAACCAATAAAACACTAAAAAATCCAAAATATATCTAAAACCCTTATAAAATTAAATCCCTAAAAGACTAAAAAAATAAAAAATCCAAAAACAATATCCGGAAAAACCCCTTAAATTTTTAATTGATGCTAAAAATCCCTAAAAACACCCTGAAAGAACAGAAAACCCATTAAAAATCAAAAAGACCCCAAAACACCAAATTCATAAAAACCACTCAAAGACCCAAAAATATCCCAAAACTCCCCTTAATTTTCATAAATACACTAAATACTGATCAAACCCAAAAAACCCTAACCCCCCCCCCCCTCCAAAGGCACTAAAAGACCATAAAAACATAAAAAAAATTAATACACTAAAAACAATAAACACAATCAAAACCCATGATGAAAACTAAATAACAGAAAACCCCAAAAACCTTTAAAACACTAAAAATACCATAGACCCCCTAAAAACACCTAAAATCCTAAAACCCCAAAAAACCCTTAACACCTCAATCCTTGAAATCACCCAAATACCTCTAAAACCCCAAAAACCCATAAAACACTCATAAAATCTTCAAACCCATTAAAACAGAAATCCCCATAAACCCCCTAAAATCAATAAAAACCCTAAGAACCACTAAAATCCATAAAACCACCCAAAATAACATAAAAATACCCAAAAACCATGAAAAATAAAAACAACCCAAAAACTTTTAAAAATACAAAAAAAAACATCACAACTCTTAAAAACACCTAAATCCCAGAAAATATTAAGACCACTGAGAAACATAAAACCCATAAAAACCAAACAGACCCCAAAATCCCAAAAAAAACTAAAAACACAAAACAACCTAAAGTCACCTACAAACCTTAAAAACCTAGAAACCCACAATTCAACGAAATAACCAAAAAACCATAATGCCCCTAAAACACTAAAAATAAATTAATGAACCATATACACGTTAAAACTTATAAATGAACCTAAAAAACATAAAAAAATAATGGAACCTAAAATCCTAGAAAAAAAAAGAGACCGTAAAACTACAAGAAATCCCTAAATACCAAAAATAGATAAAATAACAAAAAAAACAGAAAAACACTTTTAAATAAAAATAATAATAAAAACCCCAAGAAAACCCTAATACCACTTAAAGTCATAATAACTGTAAATCCCAAAAAAACCATAAAAACACTAAAACATAAAAAGAAATAAAAAACATAAAAACCCATTAAACTCTAATGGCCCTAAAAATGAATAATTAAACTAAAATATTTAATGAACTAAAACTCATTAAAAACCAAAAAAAATTATTTAAACAAATATCACCCCAATATAACGTAAAAAAATAACAAAACCAAACAACCCATAATAAATCCCATAAAACCTCAAATATTACTAATATATGAAAAAACAGCAAGAAACTCTAAAACCCCCTAATAACTCAAAACCCATTAAATGATAAAAAACAAAAAATAACCAAAAAATCATTGAAACCAAAAAAACTAATCATTCAATGAACTGTAAAATCCTTAAAACCCTAAAAATCCTAAAAATCCTTAAAGCCTAAAAACATAAAACACGAGAGAAAAAGAAAGTACCTTAAAGACAATAAAACTCCTAAAATCCTTAATATTTCCTTAGAACTATAAAAACCACCATGATCCCAAAATAACTCTAAATTCCCTTGAAAATAGAAAATCCAATAAAACCAAATAAACAGAATAAAACCCTACAGACTAGAAAAACCATAAAACCCCTAAAAACCCATAAATCCCATAAAACCATTTAAATATATGAAAATCCTATAAAATCCCTAAAATATTCCTTAAATTGACTAAAACAATAAAAGACCTGAAAACCCCTTTGAAACCATTAAAACCCTAAAAATAATAATTCCCTTAAAAACACTAAAAACCTGTAAAATAGTAGAAAGTCCTTTAATAATGTAAAAATACATAAAAATCCAAAAAACAAAATAACCTGAGAACATTAAAAACAATAAAAATTCCCCAAAATCAAAAACATGTAATGAAAAAAATTAATCAAAATGCATAAAACCATAAACCCCTAAAACTAGAAAAACCCATGAAAACCCTAAAAAAGTAAAAACCCTAAAACTAAAAAATTAATAAAATTAATAAAAAACCAAAAACCAAGAAAACCCATTAAGACCCTAAAAAAATAAAACCCATAAAACAACCTAAAACCCATAATCACTTTAAAAGACCCTAAAACCCTTAAAAACATATGGGCCCATAAAAACTATAAGAACGCCAAAACCCCATAAAACACTAAAACCCATAAAACCCTTTAATCATTAAATCCCATAAAAACACTAAGCTCAGATGCCGCCACTCTCTCCTGGTCTCTCCCTACCGACGCGGAGATCTCTAGGGTTCCCTCTTGGAATCCTCTTCAGCAGCTTCGTCGATCTCTTCCAGCTCGGGATTTGTGATGCGGATGACTTTCTGTTCGAGTGGCTTCCTCCCCTAGCATGATGGTGGAAATCGAAGTGGATGGTTGATGGCGCTGCGATTTGGTGGCTTGCTTCAGGAAATGGCGGTAATGGCTTGGTCTGGATTTTGCTTCGTTTTGGATCAGTTTTGTTAGATCTGGTTCCTGCTTCTCCTCGGGCGTCGACACTGTTGCTCCTTGGTGACGACGATGATGGCTCTACAATGATCTGGGCAAATTCTAAGAGGTCAAGGGTGAAGTAAAAGAAGGCACGATGGATGTCTCGACGACTGGACAGAGGGGTACCTGGACCGATTTTCAGGATTGATTATCAGATCTGGGTTTTATCTCATCTGTTCAGGTCTCTTGGTGTTTGTGGATCTCATCTTTGGTGCGGCAAGACGCTCTGGTGGATTCATCTGGGAGAGATTTGGATTCGTCCTGGTGATAAGTGGGTTTTTCGGGCTTTGCGACTTCTTGGAGATGTTGTTTTCGGTTCTGTGCTCAGATCTGCGCTTCTTGTTTGGACCCGAGGAGGGTCTTGCTGGCCTTTCTGGCATCTCGATGGGTCATGGTGGACGAAAATGGAAAAAATGCTGGTTTTCTTTCCCGTTTCCTCTTTTTTGTTCTTGGATCTTGCTGCTGATGAAGGTATGGTCATATTGTGCTATATTCGTTCTGATATGCTGGCCGGCGTGTTCTTATGTTATGGCTGGTTTGGTTTTGAGCTGTTGTTGCTACTGAATGATGGTCTTTGGATTCTGAGTTTTTATCTGAAGTTTGTTGCTGGTTGTTGGTTCCTTCATAAGTTGCTGCGGAATTTTGGTCGGATATTGAGTTGCTGGATGATGAGCTACTGGTCTTTGGATACCACTTCCCTTGAGTGGAAGTGGTGGGTGCGGGAAATCTGGTATGGTGGTGTTTCTTGGTGTTGGTGATGCTGGTTGCTGAGGTGAAAGTGAGATGTTGGCTGTCGGAATCTGATGGGCTAGACGTTGGATGCTGCTTGGCTAAGAAGTGATGTTGCTGATGCTTTGGAGGTGATGAAGTTGCTGAGTATGGTGATGGTGCTGCTGCTGCTGGATGTTGGTTACTGCTTGGTTGGAACCTCTGCTGGACCTTTCTTGCTTGACATTTTGGGTTTTTTCATTTTTGATCTTTCTTTTTTCAGGGTATTTTGTGTGTTGGGTTTGTAAAGGGTTTTTGGGTGTGGGTCATTTGACCCCTCCCCTCCCTTGTCTGCTGTGTTTTTTTTTCATAATAAATTTTGGGGGGGTCGGGAATAGCCCGATCCTCACATCTTTCATGCCCTAAAAACCCTAAAACAACATAAAAAACAAAACCCCCAAAACACAAATAAATTGTTCAAAAACAAGAAGCATCCCTAAATCCTTCAAAACCCAAAACAATCATTTAAACCCCTTCAACCATAATAACCCTAAAAACCCTAAAAACAATAAAATCCCAAAAATCAAAGAATCCATTAGAAATCCTATTAACACGTGAAATTCCTTTAATACATTTAATAACCTAAAAAAATAATGCCCATAAAAACCCTAAAACTCCTACGAAAATCCTAAAAAACTAAAACCCCCATAAAAACTAAAATCCCCTAAAACTATAACTCCCTAAAACTATAAAAACCGTGAAAATATTGTAAAACACTAAAAACCCAAAAACATTAAAAAACTCTAAAACCCCAAATATAACATTAAAAGTTCGAAAAGACCCTAACAAAACCCAACACTGTATACAACCCCAAAAAATCATAAAAACAATAAAAACATGAACAATCATATATCTCTAAAAAGGCCCTAAAATCCCAAAATACTCTTAAAATCCCTAAAAACCCATAAAACCCTAAAATCCAAAAATACCCAAAAAAATCTTATGATCATTAAAAACGTTAAAACACTCATAAAACTATAAACCCTAAAAAACAATAAAAAAACACAAAATTGAAAAAAACCTGAAAATTGACTCATAACCTATTAAAACCAACCCAAACTATAAATACTCAAAATAAAGATAAAACCATAAAAACTCCCCAAAATCCATAGAAATACTAAAAACCATAAAAATCATTGTCAATCCTGAAACCCCTAATAAATAAATAAAAACTCTGAAAACCCATAAAACACTTAATGAGCACTAAATCCGTTGAAATACCCCCTAAATCCCTAAACCCCCTTAAAAACCTAAAATCTCTTAAAACCCTCAAAATCCATACAATAATCCTAAAACACCCATAAAACCATAGAAAACATAAGGAAAAATACCCTAAACCCCTAAAAACTATGAGAACCCCCAAAACCACATTAAACCCCTAAACCCGCTAAAAACAACTAACCCCCCCCCCCATAAACCATAAAACCCATAAAACCCATACAAACAATTAAAAATACCAAAAAATACCAAAACATAAAAATCATAAAATACCGTAAATGCATAAAAACCTCATAAAAACCTTAAAATACTAAAAAACCTACAACCCTAAAAACATTTAAAATCCATAAAAACCCTAAAAACCTAAAAACAGAAAAACCCATTAAACCCCCAAAAACCCATTAAACCTCACTAAAACAAAAATACAAAAAATTCCTCTAAAACACAAAAATCTCTAAAAACCCCTTACATTCCTAACAACACGAAAAATATTTAAAACCGAAAAAAAAGAACATTAATTACCCTAAAACACCCTTAAAACCATAAAACCCCCATAAAACCCATAAAAAATAATAAACATAAAAACACAAAAAAAATCTACAACCCATATAAAACATAATGTTCCCAAAATATATAAAAATATTAAAACCCATAAAAATAGTCAAAGAACTCTAAAAACCCTAAAATCCATAAAAACTAGAAAAGAACCAACATACCCATAAAAGATGCCAAAAAATATTAAACCCCAAAATACCCTTAAAACCATAAAAACCCCATAAAACCCATAAAAAATATTAAACATAAAAACACAAATAACTCTAAAACCCATATAAAACATAAAGTTCCCAAAATATATAAAAATATTAAAACCCATAAAAATAGTCAAAGAACTCTAAAAACCCAAAAATCCATAAAAACTAGAAAAGAACCAACATACCGATAAAAGATGCTAAAAAATATTAAACCCCAAAATACACTAAAGGCCATAAATTATCATAGAACACCCTAAAACCCGTAAAATACCCTAAAATACCATAAATCCTAAAAATCTGAATGTACCATAAAATACCGTAATGAACCCAAAAAATACTCAAATTTATAAAAACCCCTAAAGAACACTACAAAATCCTAAGGACCCCTAAGAACACTATAAATAAAAGAACCCATAAAGGACCCTAACAAACCCTAAAAATCCGAAATGTACCCTAATACCCCCTTAAGGACCCTAAAAATCATGAAAACACCTTAAAGGACCTAAAAATTAAAAGACCCCTAAAAACCTTAACAACCCTTAAAACCTTAAGAATTCTCAAAACCTCAATAAAACATTCTAAAATAAATTAAAACCCCCAAACCCACTAAAAAATTTAAAGGACCCTAAAAACATTACAAACATTAATAGACCCCAAAACCCATAAAAATAAAATTCCCTAAAAATCCCTAAACCCCTAACACGCCCTAAAAACAAGAAAAACATTTGACCCCTAAAGTCGCCTAACAATACCATAAAAAACAATAAAAACCATAAAAACCCAAAAAAATCTCTAAAAACCATAAAACTCCAAAAAACCCAAAATTCCCAAAAACTCAGAAAAAATATAAAAATATTCTAAGACCTATAAAATTATTTAAGCACACAAAAACCTATAAAAATCCCGTCAAAATCCCTGAAATCCTGAAAATCCCCAAAATCCGTAAAACCATAAAATGGCCTAAATAAACCCAGAACTATAAAAACCCCTACAACTGCTATGAAATAATTTAAACCACATATATCCCCCAAAAAGTCTATAAAACACTAAAAAACCTACAAACCAAAAAAATAATGTAAATAAAACTATAAAAATTAATAAAACCCTTAAAAACTGCAAAAACCAAAAATAAACTTTAAAGACCTAATAGATCATAAAATCCCCTAAATTATAAGAAAAAACTAAAAGACCTATTTAAAACCCTAAAATTCCCTACAACTCTCAATGAACCCTAAACCCATTAAAAAACAAAAAACACCAAACCGATAAAAACCCAAAACCCTAAATGGCCATAAAAATCCAAAAAACATAAAACCATAAAAATCCTATAAAGCACCTACAACCATAAAAACCATAAAATTACCATAAAAACTAACAAAATTATTAAACTAAAAAATTAATAAAAAATACAAAAACCCCAAAAACCTAAAATCCAAATAAATCTAATCAATCCCTAATAAACACAAAAGACCCTAAATAACCTAAAACTATAAATTCCCTTAAAATCCATATAAACAATAAAAATCCTAAAAACCCAAACACCGATAGTGAAACCCTAAAAACAATAAAATACCTAAAAAACAACTTGAAACATTTAAAAACCACTAAAATCATAAAAACCAATAAAACCAATTAAACCGTAAAATCCCTGAAACTATAAAAAACTGTGAACACCCCTAAAAATCATAAAACAATAAATGGAAAATAATACAAAATTACCATAATGAACCACTAAAATTGGAATAGATCACCAAAATACTATAATAATCAAAAAACACTCATAGAAATAAAAAAAAACTTTAAAACTCGAAAAAATGTAAAACTCCAAATACCATTTACCCAATGCACAAAAACCTAATTAATACACACAAAAATATATAACATACATCCTAAGCCCCAAACCCTACACCTGATACCCTATACCCTACATCCTATACCCTAAAGCCAACACCCAAAACCCAAGACCCAATAACCTAAACCATACACACAAAAATCCCCATACACTTCACCCTAAAACCGATAACCTACACCTCAATCCTAGAACCTTAACCCTAAACCAAATATCACACAACCTAAACCCAAAAATCGACCACCTAAACCCAATTCCATACACTAAAAACTCTATACCCTAGAAACTAAATCTTGTACCCTATACCCTATACCATATACTCAACACCCTAAACCCAAAACCTTATACCCCAAACCCTAAACCCTAATCCCTAAACCATACAACGTAAACACTAAACCCTAAATGACAAACTCTAAACCCTACACCCTGAACCCAATATCCCACACACTAAACCATATTCCAAGAACTCGAACACTATACCCTACACCTTTTCCCCTATACCTTACACCGTAAATCCTAACCATTGACCCTAAACATTAAACCCTAGACACCAAAACCTATACCCTACACCCAAAACTCAAAACCCCACACCCTAAACCTTATACCCAAACACTAAACAACAATAAATACTCTCTATACCCTCTATCCTATACAAAACACCATAAACACTAAACCCTACACCCTAAACCCAATACACTTCACCATAAACCTTAAAACCTAAACCCTATACCATATACTGTATATTGTATACTCTAAACTATTTGACATAATACTTATACCCTACACCCTAATCCCAAAACAATAAAATAAAAAACCCTAAAACTAATATAAAACCAAAAATCCAAAAAAAAAACTAAAACCACTAAAATTCCCAAATGACCCAGGAAACCCAAAATCCCAAAAAGGCCCTAAAAATTAAGAAATTCCAAAAACCAACAAAAATCATAAATGGCCCTAAAAACCTACATACAAACCCTAATAGACCCTTAAACCCCATTTGACTTTCAAAAGATCATAAAACCCATAAAACCCCATAATTTAACTATGAAAACCCTAAAAACCCAAAAAACCATAAAAACACTAATACACCCTAAAAATCATAATAAAACACAAAAAATACTGAATCCCATAAAATACCCGTAAACCCCTTAAAACCCCTAAAAAAGTAAACAATCATTAAAAATTAAAAAACAACGAACATAAAAAGTGTAAAAACCATAAAATTGGTTAAAACTCTATAAACCCTAAAACCTAAAAAATCCCAAAAAATACCAAAAACCATAAAATCCCAAAAATCTATAAAAACCATAAAACCCTAGAGACACCTAGAAACCTAAAACCACGTAAACCCCCTATGAAATACCTTAAAACCCAAAAAAACCCCTAGGAATCCTTAAACTGTAATAAAACCCTGAGATAACCCTAAAAACTCAAAAACACTAAAAAACCAAAAAATCACTAAAAACCAAAAAACCTATAAAACTATAAGAAACCCTAAAAACCTAAAACCCATTAATTCCACTAAAAACCCTTGAAACCCCTAACACCCCCCGAGTCATAAAAATATTAATACCATAAAACCCTAAAATCCTAAATACACATTAAAACCCGCAAATTCCCTATAACAGCAACATAAAACGTAAAAAGTCCTTAAATCCCTAAAAACTATAAAAAAAACACAAAAATTGAGTTAACACCATTAAAAACCATAAAATCCCTAAAAACAATAAAACCCAATAAAACACTAAAAACCCCTTAAAACCCCTGGAAACCACAAAAACCCTAAAACCCATAATGAGGCATAAAATAACTTTTGGATAAGTAAAAAATATACAAATCTCCATAAAACCCTTAAATCCAAAAAAATACATTAAACCACCTTAAAACAATAAAAAACTCTAAAAACCCTAAAACCTCAAAAGGTCTATTAAAACCCATTAACACCCAAAAAATCCCAAAACCCCAAAAACCTCTAAAACCCCCAAAATTCATAAAACCCCTAACAATCCATAAGACTTATAAAAGTCTTAAAATCCTCAAAACCCCATAAAATACCATTAAGCCACTGAATCCCCAAAAGGACCCTAAAAACCATAAAATAACCAAAAGATCCTAAAATTCCTAAATTTCACAAAAATACCTAAAAAGCCTAAAAACATTAAAACCTAAAAGGTACTAAAACCCTAAATATCCTAAAAGACCATAAAAACCAAAAAACCTACAAGACTATAAAAACCCTAAGAAACCCTATGTGAACATAAAACCCCTAAAACGCAAAAATCCATAAAAAATCCAACAACACCTTAAAGGAATATAAAACTCATGTAACCCTAAAGGACTGTAAAACCTCTAAAGGATAGTAAAAATCATAAAAAACCTAAAGGTACCAAAATACCCCTAAACACAATAAAAAATCTAAAAACCATAAACAACAATTAAAACCATTAAAACATTATATAAAACTAGAACCCCCAAACAACCTCAAAATAGAAAATTAACATAAACCCCAAAAAAACTATAAAAATCCATAGAACCCATAAAACCATAATGTCTCCTTAGAACAAAAAAATCCATAAAAACCACTAAAACACTCTGAAACCCCCAAAAATACAAAAAGGCTCTAAAAACAAAAAAAAAACTAAATAATCTAAAAAACCATATAAAATACTAACAACTAGAAACCCCAAACAAAACCATAAAGACACAAAAACCTCTCAAACTAATGAGAACATTAAAAATTCAAAAGAACTATAAAACTATAAAACCCCTCAAAACCCTTAATAGACACTAAAAACACTATAGAACATTTAATGCAGCCAAAAACTGTAAAAACACTAGAAGAAATTGAAACCCTTAAAATTTCATAAAAACCATGAAATCCCAATCAACCCCAAGAATCGCTAAAACCCTATTCCTACCATAATAACTCTAAATCCAATAAGAATAATAAAAACCCGGAATAAGATTAAACTCTTAAAAAACAAAAAAAATCATTACCCCTCCCCCCCCCCAATTTAAAAATCCCTAACGACCATAAAACCTATAATGACCAAGAAATACTAAAGGGCCATAAAACAACTAAAAACTCTAAATGAATAGAAAAACCCACAAAAACGTTTAAAGTCCCATTAAAACCCTTAAAGAGCATAAAAACCTAATATAAATCATGAAACGCTTAAAACCTGAACAAACCAAATATCCATAAAAACCCATAAACACCCTAAAATATATAATAAAAGTCTAAATAACCTTAAAACAATAAGATAAACTTCAAAACCACTAAACCCACTAAATCCTATAAAACCCTATAAATACAAGAACCCCATTAAAATCATAAAGAACCCAAAAAACCAAAAAATCCATAAACAACTTAAAAATAAATGAATGGCACAAAAACACTAAAATATAATAAAACCAATAGACCATAATACAATTCAAAGACTAAAGGCTATAATAACCCTAAAACAAATAAAAAATCTATGAATACAAAAAAAAGGCCAAAGAAAAATTCTAAACACTCACAAAAACCCTATATACCCTTAAACCAATAAAATATTAAAATACCAGGAAAAGAACCCTAAAAAACAAAAAAATACTATTCAACATAAAAACACATTAAAACTCATAAAAAAAATAACCCCCTAAAACACCAAAAAACTAAAAAAACCCCTAAATCCACATACATCCAAAAACTCCAAAACCCCCTAAAATCCCATACAAACCAAGCAAACAATAAAAATCATAAAAACCTCATAATTTACAAAAAAAACTAGAAAAACATTAATGATATAAACCATATACCCTATACCATACACAATAAACCCTAAAAATAACACCACAAAAGGTATGCCCAACACCCTAAACCAAAAACCCTTCACCTCAAACCGTACACGCAACACCCTAAACACTAATCCATAAACCCTAAACCCTAAACCCAATACCCTACACTCTAAACCCTATTCCCAAAAACTTGTACGACAAACCCTAAACACTAAACCATACACCCTGTACGACAAAATAGATACCCTAAAACCTACACCCCAAACCCAAAACCATATTCCCTAAACCCTATACCCTACATCCAAGCCCCTAATCAGTACACCTTAAACACTATACACTACACCCTAAAGGAAAAATTATAAACCCTAAACCCTATACCCTACACCATAAGCCCTATATCCTACACCCTAAACCACATAACCTACTCCCTAAAACATATACCCAACACCCTAAACCATAAACCCAATACACCAAACCCTATTACCTACACTATAAACTCAAATCACTATATTGTACACCCAAGACCCTATACCTAACACCCAATACCCTATACCATATAGTAAAAACAATAAACCTTGTACTCCAAACATAATACCCAACACCCTGAACCATACACTCTAAACCTTGTAACCTACACCCTAAACCCTATGCCTTACACCCAAATCCTTATACCCTTTACCATAAACCATTAAACCTACACCCTAACCCATATTCTCTAAACCCTAACCCCATAAATATACACACTATACCATGTACCCTACACACTAAACACTAAAACCAAAACCCTAAACTCTATACTCTATACACAAATCCCTAATCACTAAACCAGACACACTGAACCCTATACCCTACATTGTAAACATTCAACCCAAAAAAACAATCTATACCCTAAATACGACACCCAAAACCCCATAACCTAAACAATGAACCCTCCACCATATATAATATACCATGAACCCCAAACCCGACACCATTAACCCTAAACCCTAAACCCCTCACCCTAAACACTACACATTAAACTCTATATTGTACACTCTAAACCCTATAACATAAAACCTAAACCCTAAACCCTAAAACCTAATCCCTCCACAAAAAATAATAAACCCTATAACATAAACGTTGTAACATAGATCATAAACACTAAACCCTAAACCCTTAACCCTAAACACTATAATCTACATCAATAATAAAAAATCCTGAACACTAAACCTTATAACCTACACGCTAAACAGTAAAACATACACCCTAAACCATATAACCTACTCCCTAAACAATATACTATACACCCTACACCTTAAACACTATACGCATAACCCTAAACCCTAAAATCCCTAAAAACCATAAAACCCTAACAACCAAAAAAAACCATCAAAATCAATAAAAACTCTAAAAACCAATAAAAACCCTAAGACCCCTAAAACTCTATAAACCATACAAACACTAAAATCCCTATGAAAACTATTAAAACCCCCTAAAACATTATGAAAACCCTTAGTCCCCTCAAAACTCTAAAAAACCTAAAAATTATGAATGATTATAACAAACCATAAACAACTATACATAACCCCAAAAAAATCCAAAAAACAATAAAACCCACAAAAAAATACATAAAACCTTAAAAAAATCCAAGACACCCAGAATCCCCTAACAAACCCAAAAACCCCAATAAATACGTTAAAATCCAAAAAAAACCCAGAAAAATCTATAAATCTCTAATAAAATAGTGATAAATAATAGAAACTCTAAAAACCCAAAACCCCCAAAAAACCACAATAACACTAACCCCACCGTAAAACCCATAATACATCCAGAACTATTAAAAACCTAATAAACCTAATAACCCCGTAAAAAAATTTTAATACCCTAAAAACCCAAATTACACTTAAAAATGATGAAACCTTTTAAACCCAAAATATACCGAAAACCCCAAAAAAACCAAAAAAAACCCTAAAACCCTTAACAAACTCATTAACCACCTTAGAAACCTAACCCAACCACATTCTACAAACCATAAAGCATTACCAATAACCCATAAAACCCCTAAAAATCAAAAAATCCATGAACACACATAATGACCTTGAAAACTCCCAAAAAACATAAGAACCCAAAAAATACTGAAAAACACTAAAAACCCAAAAATCCTTAGAACCCCAAAAAGAATAAAACCCATAAAAATATTAAATCCCCATTTCTACTAAAACACATAAAATCCATAAATTACCTAAATAATAAAATAAAATACAAAATCCTAATAACACATAAACACCTAAAAAATCGTAAAATTCATAAAAGAATAAAAACCCTAAAAAACCCCTTAAACCCCATTAAAAACAATACAATCCCCAAAACACTGTAAAAACATAAAATTTATAAAACCCTAGACACCCATAAAAACCATAAAAACCATAAAAAAAATTAAAGGACCCTAGAAACCACAAAAACCATGAAAACCACTAAAATCCTAAAATCCCAATAAAAATTTAAAACGCTAAAACCCATGAAAACCCTAAAACCCCTAAAAGACACAATACAACCTAGATTACTTAATATACTCTATATACCCAAAAATCCATAAAAACCCATAATACTATAATAACCATTAAGTCCCTAAAAGACCCTAATTCACTAAAAAAATAAAGACCCCAAAAACATTGAAACCATAAAAGATACTTGAAACCCATAAACACCATATAAGACCATAAACTATCCAAAAAATCATAAAGGACTATAAAAACCATTCAAACCATTAAGGGACCATGAATCCCCTAAAAACATAGAAGTGACCTAAAATCCTAAAAACATTATAAGACCAAAAAAAATCCATATACGTCTAATGTATACAAAAAACCGTAAAACCATAAATGACCCAAAAACCACTAAAGGTCCCTAAAAACACTGAACCCCTTTATTGGAACCTAACGAAACTAAAAAAACAAATGGACCATAAAAAATACAAAAGTCCATAAATAACCTAAATTCCCTAAAGAGAATGTAAAAACTCTAAAACCCCACAAAAACCGTAAAACACACTATAAAAAACTAAAAATCTATAAATACCCCTAAAACCACTATAAATCATAAAGGACCCTAAAACTCATAAAACCATTAACCCAAAAAACTATAAATCCTAAATAGCCCCAAATACCCAAAAAACCATTTTAATGACCCTAAAAACATTATAAACCATAAAACACCTAAAACCCCTAACCCCTTTCCCCCAACCCTAAAAACCCTTAAAAGTTAAATTTTTAAAAACCCATTAAATCTCCAAAACCATAAAAACAAAAACACCGAAAAAAATCAAAAACCCATAAGAAACCTAAAATCCTTAAAAAATCATAAAATCACTAAAAACCATAAAAATAAAAATAAACTCTAAAGGCCACTAAAAACCATAAAAAATTTAAGGATGATAAATAAAACTAAAAATCTATAAAGTACCACACACACTTTATAATACACAAAAATAGCCTCAAATATTAATCCCCATAATACCCACATATTCCAAAAAAACCCCTAAACGACACTCAAAAACTCTAAAAACATAAAGAGTTCATGAAATATTCAATAAACCTAAAAACCTAAAAAACAAAATAACTATAAAAGTCCTCAATATCCCAAAATTCCATTAAAATAACCAAAAACCCAAAAAACCACTAAAATACTAAAAGTCACCGAAATTCATAAAAACCCATAAAAATAGTAAAACCCTATTAAAAAACTGATAAACTTTAAAATCTATAAAAAATCCTAAACACCTTAAAACCCGTTAATCTTTTAAAAATATTAAACCCCTTTAAACCCCAGAAAATCATAAAATAATAAAAACCCTAAAACCCCCCAAAATCCCATTAAAAAACCCTAAACCCTATAAACTCTTGAAAAACCTAAATCCCATATAACCCCAAAAGTACTCCTAAAACCTATAAAACCCTAAAAACCACTAAATCCATAAAACGCACAGAAAACCAAAAACCTAAAAAACCCTAAATTTCCACAAAACCCTAAAAACTATTAAATCATGTGAGAACACAAAACCCAAAAACCGAAAACACCCCAGAAATCATTAAAATCCTAAAAAATACTTTTAATAATAAAATTCCATAAAATAAAAAAATATACCATAATAAACCATAAAACCTTAAATCCCCTAAAGTATCATAAATAACCTAAGACCTATAATGGTCAATAAACGCCAAGAAAACTCTAATGGACCAGAAAACCCCTTAGAAACCCCTAGAAACCCCAAAGAACTCGTTAACCCCCTAAACAATAAAAGACTCTGAAAATCCCAAAAAAAATATTTAAAGGCACTAAAAACCTAAAAACCTGAAAACCCAAAAAAAAAATTAAAAACCTTGAAAGCATAACAACTTCTAAAAACCCAAAAAACCATAAAAAAAATTACATCCCTAAAAACCTAAAACCCCTAAAAACCAATAAAACCCAGAAAAACTATAATTCCACTTAATTCATTAAAAACACCCCAAAAAACCTAAAAATGTAAATTGCCTCTAAATTTCTCAAAAACCCAATAAAAACCTTAAAACCCCTAATGAATCCCTAAGCTCTAGAATCCCTAAAAAACCTAAAACAACTAAAATGGAAACAACCACACAACCCCCACAAACCCCACAAACCACAAAACCCCATAAAAACTAAAACACTGCAACACTTAAAAACCCTAAAATATCTAAAAATCCAAAAACATTAATGGACCTAAAATCACAAAAAAAAACCTAAAAACCCTAAAAATCCGGAAGTTACCTAAACAACTTAAAAACCTAGAAAACCCGAAAAAACCAAATAAAACCTAACAAACACTATAAATCACTTAAAGCCAATTAAATCATAGAAAAAACCCCCATAAACCCCAAAAATCAAATGATACACCATAAAACCACTAAAAACCCAAAAAAACATAAACTCATTAATAACAATATAAAACAAAAAAATCTAAAACACCTAAAAATAATAATAAAAACTACAAAATCCATAAAGTCATAAAAACCCCTGAATCCATAAAAAAAGAAATAACCCATGAAACTTTAAAACTCCTAAAAGCACTTGAATTTTTTAGGAAACCTTAAAAACCTATTTTTCCTAAAAACCATAAATCCCTACAACATAAAAACTATAAAAAACCCACAATAACCCCTAAACCCAGAAATGCATAAAAAATAAAAAATCTAAACCCATTAAAGCCCTAAAACTCTAAAACCCCAAAACCATGAAAACTAATGAGAAAAACTAAAAAAAATTAAAAAATCATTAGAACCCTAAAACCCATGAAACCATTAAAGACCCTAAAAACACTAAATCCACTAAAAATAATTGAACACACTAAAAACCATTAAATCCCATAATAGTCACTTAAATAATTAAAAAAACTAAAAAGCCTAAAAATAGAAAAAAACCATAAAATCCCAAAAAAACTAATAAATACCTGAAATCCCTATAAACTTCATAAAACCCCAAAAATACCACAATACCCTAAAAACTCATATGATTATATAAAATAGGAAAAAACCTACAAACCATAAAAACCATTAAAAACATAAAAAACATTCAAAACCCTAAAATCCACATAGAACAGAAAACCCCTATAATACCTAAAGCATTCTTAAACCACTTAAAAATATTAATAAAATATTTTAATCCCAAAAAGAATAAAGAACATTAAAATTCATAAATAACTAGATCCCTAAAAACAGTAAAAACCTAAAAAAAACTATGAACTAGTAAAAACACTATAACATTAAAAGAACCATAAAACCCAAATAATCCTCAAAAAATCAAAAGCACCCTAAAAAACATAAAGAACACCAAAAAATAAAAATAAAAACACATAAAAATTGAAAAACCATAAAACATGAAATTGACATTAAAATCCTTAGACACGCTGAAATCCCCTAAAATCGCTTGAAATCCAAAAGAACCTTAAAACCATAAACCATAGAATTTCAATAAAGCCTTAAAAACCATTTACAACCATTAAATTTTTTTACAAACCTTTATACCCCTCAAAACAATATAAAGCACTTAAAAACTATAAAACTCTTAAAAAACAAAAATAACCATACAAACCCAGAAAATCCCAAAAACCCCTGTAAAACTATAAAAACCAAAAAAACCCCATAACCATTAAAATCCTCTAGAACCACTCCATACCATAAAACCTAAAACCCACTAAGGACCCTTAAAACCCTTAAAAGACCATAGAACCCATAAAACCCATAAAACCACTAAAACCCCTAAACCCCATAAAACCAAAAAACAACAAAATCCTTAAGATCATATGAGACCACTACAAATCCCAAAACCCCTTAAAAGGATAAAAACAATAAAAATCTTAAAAATGAAAAATATATATTAAAACAACTAATAAAATATATTCCCAATAATCTACTAAAAATAACAAAAAACCCTTAAAAATCACTAAATATCTAAAAACCCCTGAATGGAAAAAATGCTAAAAGAACCTAAAAATTAAAAACCCTTAAAAACGAAATGAATATAATATATTAAAAAATCATAATAGTCCCAAAAACAACATAAAACAAAAAAACCCTAAAACCCTAAAAATATTGAATTGCTAAAAACCTGATAAAATGTTTCGAACCATTAAACCACAATAGCAAAATATAATCCCATTAAAAACCCAAAATCCACCAAAAGTATTTATAACAACCTAAACAAACTAAATCCCCTAAAATACTAAAAACCATAATAACCCTAAAAACCTAGAATTCCAAAAAATTGAAGAAAATCATAGAAACTCTAAAACACCGTAAAACCCTTAAAATCAATATAATCCCAAAAAACATTAAAAACGTTAAAATCATAAAAAATATAAAACCCTCTAATAACACTAAAATAATTAAATTCCATAAAACACTAAAAACCATAATAACCATAAAGTACCATAAAAACCATAAATTCACTAAAACCCATTAAAACTATATAACCCATTACAACTCTATATCACCCTAATATCCTAAAAAACTATATACCCCATAAAGAACCTAAAACCTCTTAGTTTTTTTTAAAAAACCATTACCACACAATAGACCCTAAAGATATAAAAAACATTAAAATTACTTGAAACCACATAAAACCGCTAAAATTTATTGAAAACTCTTACAGCCGCTAAATAAACTAAATCACAAAAATAATTAAAAATATAGTAATGGACCCTGAAAGAATCCAAAAAATATAAAAACCCATAATTTACCCTGAAACACCTATAAATCCTAAAGGACGATAAAAATAATAAACACCCTAAAAGAACCTAACAAAACATAAAGGATTCTAAATAAATTATAAAATACTACCATAAAAGTCATAAAAAGCCAAAAGAATCCTAAAAACCCATGAAACCCTAAAAAAATAAAAAATAGAAAAACCTATAAAAGACCTTATAATGCCTCAAAACAATAAACAACCCTAAATGCCCAAAAAAATCTTAATATCCCATGAAACCCCTAAATACCCAAAAACCAATAAAATACCCAAAAACCTAAATACCCTAGAAACAAAAATAGAAAAACACAATAAAACCATAAGAATCATGAAATTACCTAAAACAAAGAAAAACATTAAAATTCCATAAAACCCAAAAAAACTTGATGTTCCCTAAAAGATCCCCAAAACCCAAAAACACCTAAAACCAGAAAAACCCATAAAAAACATTAACATCTTCAAAATCATAAAACCCCAAAATTAACTAAGCACCTTATAAATTCTAAAAACCCTAAACCACCTAAATCCTCTTTAACAATTAAATTACCCTAAATCCCTCAACCTCTCTAAAACCACTAAAATAAAAAAACCAAAAAACTAAAAAAACCATAAAAATCCTAAAACCCCCCAAAAAACCCCAATAAACCACTAAAATGATAAACACTTCAAAAAAACCAAAAAGCCGCCAAATCATAAAAAACACCTAAAATCCATAATGACATAAAAATCATTAAAACACATAAAAAACAAGAAAACAACATAACATAATAACACTAACAATAGTAAATCCCTTTAACCCCCTTGAAATGCTAGAACAATAAAAATCCCTAAATGACCCTAAAACCATAAAAACACTAAAAAAATAAAAAACAAAAAGACCGTACAAGCCCTATTAAACCATTAAAACCATTCAAAACCATGAAAACCCTAAAACTCAAAAAACCTCTAAAACCCATAGACATCATAAAACCCATTTAAACCCCTAAAATTACAAAAAACCATAAAAAACTTTAAAACATTATAATACCCTAAAAATCCTAAAATCCCACTAATAAACTAAAAACACTAAAAAAACACTATAAACCCTAAAAAACCAAAAAACCATAAAAATTGAAAAAACCCAAAGACTGTAAAAAACCCTAAAAACACTTTAGTCCCCAAACCAAAAAACTCCTTAAAACCATTAAAAATTGAAAAAATTCCAATAGACCCAAAAAAGCCTAAATTTCCCAAAGAAAAACATTTCATGACATAAAAACCATAAAAAACCTAAAATCCCATAAATAACCTAAAACCACAAAAATAGTTAAAAACCTAAGAACCCTAAATACCATAAAACACCTATAAATAAAAGAAAAATCCTAAAAAATATAAAAACCCTAAAACCCTAAAAACCTATAAATCCATAAAAATCATAAAAAACACAATTAACCCTAAACCCCCTAAAAACCTTAAACCCCAAATAACAACATAAAATAACTAGAACTATACTATATACAATTAACCCTAATCCCTACACTATAAATACTATACCCTACATCCTGAACCCAAATCCCAACACTTTAAACCAGACACCCAATAGCCAAAACATGAATCCCTATAACTGATAATATATACCTTACACCATAAACCCTAAACCATACACCCTAAACCCAAGACCATAAAACCAAACCCAAAACAATACACCATATCCCCAAAACCCAAAACCATACACCCTAAATCCTACATCCTAAACTATACACCCAAAACCCCATACCCTATACCGTAAACCCTATAACATACACCCTACACCATATACTCTAAAACAAACAACCTAAAAAATATACCCTAAACCCAAAACCATATACCATACACCATATACCCTACAACCTACACTCTAAACCTTATAACCAAAACCATAAACCCAAAACCATACCCTAATCCCTAGACCATAAACCATAAACATAAAACCTAATACACTATATCTTGTACCCTACCCCAAATTCCCGACATCCTACACCCCAATCCCAATACCTACACCCTAAAACTGATACCCTTCACCCAAAACCTTATACAGTAAACCCTAAACACTATACTATACCCCCTAAAGCCTAAATCCTATAACATAAATACCAGACCCTATTCTGAAAACCCAAAACCCTACACCCTACAACCTAAACCATAAACAATATTCCATAAACCCAAAACCCTGCACCAAAAACAATACAACCTGAACCTTAAAATCTAATACCTAATCCCTAAAACCTTAACATATACCCTTAAAACTATACCCTAAACCCTAAAACATAAATCCAAACACTATACACAAAACCCTAAACCATAAAAATTTACCCTAAAAACTATAGCATGCAATATAGACCATATACCTCACACAAAGAATAATAAAACCTACACCCTAAACCCCATAAACTAAACCCAAAGATGAAAACCTTACACCTGAACACCATGAACATAATCCCTAAACCATAAAACCTTTGCCTTAAAGCCAATACATTTCACCCTAAATCCTTATCCATATCCCCTAAATCATATATCTTCCACAAAAAACCCTAAACCCTACACCCCAAGACCTACAGAAAAAACTCGAAACCCAAATCCATACATATGAACCATATACAACACAATCTAATCCCTAAACCCTACACCATAAACCCTACACCCTAAACTCTATACCATATACCCTAAAATTTTGAAAAACCCTGATATACCCTTAAAATCCCCTAAAACATTTTAAAATCATTAAAAAAATAAAAATAACAATTAAATCCTTAAAACCCATAAAACCCATCAGTACCCTAAATATCATAAAAACCTTAAAAATGGTAAAAACCAATAGAAAAACATAAAAACATTGAAAAATAGTACCCATTAATACCTAAAAACCAAAAACACGAATATCCCTAAAACCATGAAAATCATGAAAACCACTAGAAAACACTAAAATTGCATAAAAATCATAAAATCCATTAAAACCCATAAAACCCCAAAATCCCAAAAAATACTATACCCCATAAAACCCCTAACAACACTGTCAAGCCCTAAAATAACTAAAACACCTAAAATCACTATTAACCTAAAAATCACTAAAGATTCTAGGAAAACCATACAACCTCCTAAACCCCCAAAAATCTGTAAAAACCCCTAAAAACCAAAAAACCGAAAATAACCCAAAAACCCATAAAATCCCTTAAAAACTGAAAAATCACAAAAACCTACAAATCCATAAAACCTTAATAAATACAAAAAACTAAAAAAACCATGAAAAACATAGAACCATGAAAAACACTTAAACCCTTATAAAATCCCTAAAACCCCTAAAAACATAAATCCCCTAAAAATCCATTTAACTATAAATAACCTAAAATACCTTAAAACCCCTAAACCCATAAGTGATAATAAATACCCTTATAATATCTTAAAATACCCTAATACCTAGTAATGACACTATAACCGTTAGAAAACGTAAAAAATGGTGGGATCTCAAGAAAAATGTGCAGAAGATGCAGAAGATACTGAATAATCAAGTTCATTATTCAAATTTTTCTTTGTTTCACGTGGTGGAAGTAGGTCTGTTTATGTTGTGTTGTGATCTGGTTTCTGTACAAGAATGTGGTTTCATAATGTACCATGAAAACTCCTTTGGCCCTCACATATTTTGTTGACTGTTTTGATCAGAGATTTATAATTTTTAGTATATGTTGTACACAATATTTTTAGCGGTTTGTTCCATGTTTACTCTTTTACTACATCACTGGTTGTCACCGTATTGGTTGTGAGTTGTTGCAGGCGCTAGTTGATGGTTTTGTTGCGAGGTGTAGGGACCAGTTTCTCTATGATGGGTAGTTTTTAGGTCACTTGAGGGAATGTTCAGATCTAGACCTATGAAAGGTATTATGGGTGCAGAAAAATGGTTCTGGGAATGGGTGATGGTGGTCATGTGTTGCTAGATGTGTTGCTGGGTGCGAATTGCAGGAAGCTGACTCGCTTAGAGGTGCTGGTTGTTGGAAATTTGGAAAATTGGTGCTGGTTCCTTCTTATCCGGACTCTTTTTAAGGAGTTGTTGGGTTTTCTAATTTGAGGTGTAGGAAGTTAGTTACTAATTTGGTGGGATATGATGACGCTGATGTTTATGATTTTTGTGTTGCTGGTTCTGTGTTGTGGGTGGTGGCTCTGCTTGGTATGGAGGTGTTGGATGTTGGGAACTGTGTTGCTGGATATTTTTTTCTGATTATCTTGGAGGTGATGAAGGTGATGATTTTACATTGCTTCTATTTGAGCTAGGAATGGATGGGATTTGAATGGTCAAAAGGTGATGGATGCTAGATACTAAGATGCTAGATGCTAGTTGCTGATTGGCTGGGAGGTGATGATTTTCTAGTTTATGGGCTTGGTGATGTTGATGTATTCTTGTTGTTTTTTCTTTTTTCGGGGGGTTTTTTGGGGGGTTTTAGTGTTTTTGGGTGTCGGTCAATTGACTCCACCCCTCTCTAGTCTGTTGTGTCTCTTTTCTAATATAATTTGGGGGGGGGGGTCATGAATAGCCTTTCCTTGTGCCTTCATTTCCTAAACTCATAAAATCATTTTAAAATGTTCAATCCATATAATTAAGTTAAAAAATAAAAACACCAAAACCCTCTAACAACAATAAAAACTCTTAAAACCCCTAAAAACTCAAAACACAAAAAGAATCCCTATAACCCATTAAAACCTTTACAACCCTAAAAACACAAAAAATACCTTTAAAAACCGCAAAATCCATAAAAACCTAAATTTTTTAAAAACCCTTAAAACCCATGAAAGACAATAAGAATTATAAAAACAAAAGAGATCCATAAAAATACTAGGACTCTAAAACCCCAAAAATACACAAGAACCCCTAAAACAATTTGAAGACAATACAACCCTAAAAATTCAAAAAACCCTAAATTAATATAAAAGTATATAAACCCCCTAATATACTAAAAGAACCAAATACCAAGAAATCATAAATGAGATTATAAAACATTAAAGTCTCCAGAAAACCAAAAAACTGCATAAATGGCTCTAGAACATCGAAAACACAAAAGGAGCCTAAAAACACAAAAAAATTACCCTAAAAGACATACAAACACTCTAGAGGACACTAAATCGAAATTAACCTAAAGATATCTAAAACCCATTCAAAACCCTAAAACCCCTAATGTACTAAAAGACAATAAAAACCCTAAAACACCCTAAAAACTATAAATGAACATAAAGATACTAGAAACCCCTAAAGACCATAACTACCATAAAAGACCATAATCCCTTAAAACCCGTAAAATCCCAGAAAACCCCTAGTCAATACTATGATTCCATAAAAACCATATATCCCTAAAATCCTAAATACCCCAAGAACCCATAACAAAACCATAAAACCCCGAAATTTATTTAATAAACATGAAATCCCTTAAAAACAATAAGACCCCCCAAAACACAATAAAATCCCAAAACACCCAAAAAAACCCTAAAAATTTCAAAACCCTGTAAAACATGAAAACCCATAATCATATAAAACCCTTAAAAACCAATTTAAACATAAAAACCCTTGTAGACCCTTAAACCTATGATAATTCAAACAACTCCAAAAATACTAAAACCCCCCAAAACCCATAAATGTATTAAAAACCCAAAAACATTAAAACCCTATAATCCGTAAATCAACTTAAAACTATAAAACCCATTAAACAATAAAAATCCGAATACACATTAAACCCCAAAAGAACCCTAAAAACCCATAATCCTTAACATACTAAAAACCCAAAAAATTTAAAAACCACTAAAATCACTAAAACAAAAAAAAAATCCTATAAACCCATTAACAATGAAAACACTAGAATCACTAAATAATAAAAAACCAAAAACGTAAAGACACTATATACCATAAAAACCCAAAAACCCCTTAAAATCCTAAAAACCCATAAAATCTCAAAGATTCACCATAAAAACCTCTAAAATACTTAGAAAGTTCTAAAAACAAATGAACCAAAAACCTCTAAAAACATACTATAAATCTAAAATACTCTAAAACCCAGAAAAAACCTAAATCCCCTAAAACCATTAAAACCCAAAAAATACCATAAAATCCATAAAACCATAAAATAAATATAAAACCTCGAAAAACACTAAAATCTGTAAAAGAACCCAAAAAACCTTTAGAAACAAAAAAAATTCCAAAAATATTAAAAACCATGACCCAAGATCTCCAAAAAACCTTAAACATCAATAAATAAACTAACTAATTATTTATAAAAAATCCTAAAAACTCTAAACCGAAAATATTTTATAAGAAAATACCATGACATTTCTAAATAATCATTAAACCTGAAAATCCAAATCTCCAAAAAATACTCTAAACCCCATAAAACACTAAAATCATATAAAACCACAAAAAATAAACTAATTACAAAAAAAATAAAAAATAAACCCCCCCCCACTACAATCCTTAAAATCACTAAAATAACACTAAAAACCATAAAAAACACTAAACCCACTAAAAACCTGTAAAATGAAAAAAACCCTAAAAACCAAAAACACCTAAAAAACCTAAATAAATATAAAAATCCTAAAAACCAAAACACCATTCCTAATCCGAAATAACCAGAAAACTATGAAAACCCATGAAATCCAAAAAAAAACATAAAACCCCTTAAAAACTCAAAAATCCCGAAAATCCCTAAATCCCAAAAACCCAAAAACCCCAAAAACCCATAAATCCCCCTTTAACCCCAAAAAAACCCTGAAACCTAAAAAATTAATAACTATAAAATCCCATAAAACACTAAAACCCCAAAAAACCATTAGAAATCCCTAAAAACTATAAAACCAAATAAAACCATAAAATCCCTAAAATAATAAAAATCAATAAAGACCCTAAAACAATATAAAAACATTAAAATAGCATAATAAAACTAAAATACCCTAAATAACACTACATAACACCTAAAATACCATAAATTCTGTATAAAACACTAAAACACAATAAATATCCTCAAGTATAAAAAACCCCCCGAAAAATAATAAACTATGATTCACCTTGAGAAATCGAAAAAAAACAAAAAACCTAAACCCCTAAAAATATTTACAACATAGAAAAAACTAAACAAATCAGAAAAATTAAAAAACCCCTAAATAATAGAAAAAATCATAAATCCATACAATAATAAAATCCCATGAAGCCCCTAAAAAGTCATGAAAACATTAAAATTCCAAAAAAATTACTAACAACCATACAAATCCTTAAAACACCAAAAACACTAAAAATCCATAAAAATCCTAACCTCCGCCCAACCCCTTCATACCATAAAATCTTAATACACTCTACGAAATAAGAAATCATCAAAACCCCTAAAAACTATAAAACCACATAAAATTCCTGAACCCCCAAAAAATGTAAACACATAAATACCCCAAAAAACCAAAAAACCAAAAAACACTAAAAACCCTTAAAAACCTTAAATACGATCATGACACCAAAAACCTTAATGATCCTAGAAAACTCCAAAAAAACCCCAAAAAAACCTAACAACATTAAAACACATGAAACAATTTAAAACCATAAACCCTTAAAAGCAATAAAACACTAAAGACCATCAAAACCCTAAAACCCTTCAGAAACCATGAAAAACATAAATTACATAAAAGCATTAGACGTTCGAAAAAACTGTAAAAACTAAAAACAACCCAAAATTTCACTACAAACCAAAAATATACTAAACATATTAAAATACCAATAAAACTCAAATAAATCATAAAAAACCCTAAAAACCATAAAAACTGATAAACAATGAAAATCCATTAAACCCCAAAAATTCACAAAAAAACCCTAAGCAAACATTTACAATAACTAAAACAACTAAAATCAAAAAACCCAAGGAAACCCCACAAAACCCCTAAATTAAAAAAAACAAAAAACCCCTTAAAAACCTTAAACACCCTCAAAAACCATAAAACCCTTGAAAACCCCAAATCTAAGAAACACTTAAAGTCAGTAGAAAACATAAAAACACCTAAAAACCATAAAACACCTGAAAACAATAAAAAACACAAATACCAATAAAAATCCAAATCCCTAGACCACTTAAAATCCTATAATCTCTAAAAACCAAAAAAAATGTTAATAACCATAAAATCCCTAATAATTATGAAAATTCCTAATAAAAAAAACCCAAAATACCATAAAAACCATATAAATCCCTAAAAACCCAAAACCCCTTAAAGCCATAAAGCCCCCAAATATCCCTTTAATATCATAAAACCCCTAATAAACCTTAAAGTTATAAGCAAGCCTTAAAACATAAAACTCACTTAAATCCCTAAAACCTCTAAAAACCTCTTAATCCCACTGATACCCACCCAAACACTCAAAACCCTTTAAACCCTAAAGACCCTAATAAACCTAATAACCATTAAACATTAATAACTATAAAAACCCCAAAACCATAAAAATAATTAAAACATTAAAATCCAATCAAACCCATAAATACAAATAAAACCATAATAAACTTAAAAAAACTAAAAACATTGAAATCCACTAAAAATGATAAAATACCATAAAATACCTAAAAACTATAATAATCCCTAAAAACACCCAAAACCCAAAATATTCCCATAAAATAAATAAAAAACTCTAAAGGACAATAAAACCTATAAAAACAAAAAAAATACCCTTATAACCATAATAAATAAAATCAATGAAAAACCCTAAAAACATAAAATATCGTAAAACCATAAAAGACTCAAAGAACACAGAAAGCCAAGAAGGTTCCTAAAAACACTAAAAATAGTAAAATACCCCAAAACATTAAAAATCCTAAAAGGGATATAAATCCACCAAACCCACAAAACCTCAAAAGTACCCCAAAAACCCTAAAATCCCTAAAGGACCCCAAAATCCTAATGGACGCTAACAACCATAGAGGATCTTAAAAACCATTAAAACCAAAAAACACAATTGTATCCCAAAAAACCAAAAACCATAAAGGTCCTAAAAGAATAGTAAAATACCATAAAACCCATAAAAGTCCCAAAAGACCCTATGTACACATAAAACCCCTTAAAACCAAGCTAACATCAAAAAACCATAAAATAATAAAAAACCTAAATAGAGAAAAAACATAAAATTAATTTAATACCCAAAAAACTATAAACCATATAAAAAATTAAAAATCCATCAAACCCCCAAAAAACAAAAAAACATTTCCAATATTCTGAAACCTTAAAAACCCTTATAAACCACAAAAACAAAAATACTCTAGAAACCTCTAAAATAATAAAAATCCAACCCCTCCCCCCCAAATCACAAAAACCTAAATTAAAACATCCAAAACTCTAAAAACCTAAAAACAAAAAAAATCTAAACACCCAAAAAACTAAAAAAATCCTAACACCCCCCCAATCCAAAAAATCAATAACCCCCCCCCCCCCCCAAAAAAAACCTCGAAAGAAATAAAAACCTAACACCCTCAAAAAACCCTAAAACCCCTAAAAATCATAAAACCTGTATAAACCCTTAAACTCAAAAGAAACAAAAAAGTCCCAAAAAAACCTAAGAACCCCCTAAAGACCCTAAAAACAATGAAATCTAAAAAGGCCCTAAAATCCTATAAAACGCAAAAATAAACATAAAATCCCATAAACACCCTATGTACCATAAACCGCATAAAATACCCTAATGACCATGAAATCTTGAAAACCCCAAAAAACTACAAACAAATAAAAACCTAAAATAAAATTACCTAAAGAAATCACCGTTAAAACCCTAAAATCCACAAAAACCCTTAAAATATGAATAACCAATAAACCACCCAAAAATGGAAAACCATAATACCCTAATAAAAACCATTAAAACAATGAAATCCCCATAAACCCACAAATATTTAATATCCTCATCAAGTATGGGTTCCCTTCCACCTTTGTAATGAGGATCTCCGCCATTTTGACTAGTACCAGAATCTCAATTCAGATCAATGGATTTTTGATGGGGTTCATTAAAATAACTAAGGGTGTTAAGAAAGGAAACCCAATCTCAGGCCTCATATTTGCAATATTGGAATAATATATGAGTATTTTCCTTAATGACCTCTCCCAAACTAGTCTCCATAGGCTCATAATGGTAGGAATTGATCTCATTGTGCCCTCTCATATATTTATGTATATGAAATCCTCCACTTTGGAAAGCCACCAAAGGAACACTTGAAACAATTAATATAAATTTTTCCACTCTGTAACGTAGGCCTTGAAGTCAATTAGCTGGAACAAGTCCATAGTGGTTTTTGGAAAAGGAATCTCAACCTCCAAAAAATCCAAATATCTAAAGGCCATGGGGTTAAGATGGGTTCATTACCATTTTATTATCTTTGAATTTATCACTTCTAAGGAATAGTAATGAGATGCCATCTTGAGGCCATTTAGATCAGGATAACCATCAAACAGTCTAAATGTAAAGAAAAATATATCTCCCATGTGGGAGGTTCTACCTGATTAATTAGATCATAAGATCAATTTTTCATTCATGTAATCTTCGTTTATAGATGGAATGTCTCTCTCACCAATGGTCTCCAATCCAATATTTGGAACATCTCCTTTGAGAAATATTAATGAAAGGAAGTTGGTTATTGTTGCATTGTTTTATTTGACTAAACCATTTGACATGGGTGGAGTGGGTACCAAGGACATCAGTAAATTTAATGTGGCCATCCTCACAAAATTCACTTAGAATTTGATCACATCTGAAGATGGAGCATGGACTCCCTCCATGATTAGTTCTTTCATAGGATCCATACTGGATTCTCAGGGAACATGACTTCCTCCAAATGTCCTAATATTTGAGGCTTCTTCAAATCCATTATTTCCTATACAAAAAGGTTTGCCTCTAAGTAGTTCAATTTTAATTATAGGAAAACAACTAGGATAAATAGACATCTGGCAGAGTTGGTGATACTTCCACCTAAGAGTAAAAAAAAGTATTTCTAAAATTTACCAGAATTATTGGGAGTTTTCGGATTATTTATCAACTCATATTCTACTATATTTTCAAAGATAGAATTTCATGGATCATTACACCCTCATTTGGATTCCAAATCTGGTTGGGTTTCTCACCACTAGTGATTTGTATCGACATAATCCTTTTTAGGAAAATAACGCTTCCAATTTGATATCGAATTTATGAAATCCTTTCATTACTAATTCAATGAACCTTATTCTGTGGATTATTTTTAATGATAGGTTACCTTTTCAATATTTTCTCAAAAAACTAGGTTTTACTTTTCCTTAATCTGTCATCTCTACATGCTAGTCAAGGAGGGTTTGCTTCACATCATTGTGCATTGTACACAGACAACCTTCCTATTGTCCTATATCCAATACATATTTGGGTTTTTTCTTTCTTTGGATTTCCATTTGTTAGATTTTATGAAAAATATTACTTTGATTAAATTTAGTGAGTTTGTCCATATCCTAATCCTTTCAATAGATACTGCCCTCATCACTCATATCGGGGCATTTCATAATGCCACTACATTTGAAAATAAATTGAGATCCTATCATCGTGGAGTTTTGTCCATTCAAATGTTTTTCCATTTAGATTTTTGCATTAAAATAGTTTAGATGGAAAATTATGTCACTGATTTAATTATCATATGTCTTCTTGGAGTGTTTAGCTGGATCTAGAAAAATTAGGTGCTGAAATTTATTTTTTGGATTCCCTCAATTCTATAATGGATTATGGTGAATATGTATGGTGCGTCCACAAGTGAACCCAGCCCCTTGGGGTGTTGTGGTGTATTTATATTGCATTGGGGAATTTTGAAGGGATTTGTTTCACTTAATCACCAATGGATATGCATATGATGCTAAAATTTGGGCTATGGTTAACATGATAATGTTTGTCATCCAATTCAAATGGAAGTTTATATTGATCGAATCAGACTGAATATTTTGTGGTGGAAGCCGTGAATAATAGATACAGAAGAGTAATTTAGAAATCCTCCCACACAAGATTGAATGTCTCTGCGAATACCAGGATCTCACTCTTAATGTCAAACATACATATAGGGAGGTCAACATGGTTGCAAATTAACTATCCAAGAAATAACTCTTGGAAAGGAGCCTGATGTGGTCTTTCGTTTTTGGACAATGATGTGATCCTTTTTTGGACTCGATTATGAAGGGTGAATTATATAACAGGATGTGTAATACATCCTTGTAATACTCATCGTGTACGTTTTTAATAATGTTTGGGGACCATGCATGGTTAGTCCTATACCTTCTATTCCTAAAACCCCAAAACACCAAGAAACCCAGAAAACTAAAATATCTAAAAATAAAAAACAACTATAAAGAAAGTAAAATACCTTATTTAATCATGAAACATTGAAAACCTAAAAACTATAAATATCCCTAAAACCAAAAAATACTTGAATCCCCAAAAACCCAAAAAAATTGAAAACTCATAAAACAACCCTAGAACCCTAAATATATTTTGTAACCCTACAAATCAAAAAAAAATAAAGACCCTTAAAGCCCCAAAAAAACCCTAAAAACTCTAACAAAACCATAAAACACCCTAAAACCTCTAATAAACTATAAAACACCATAAAACACCAAATAAAACCCTAAAACCCGAAAACCATAAAAACGATAAGACAAACCTTAAATACCCCAAAATACCAAAAATTCGAAAAGCCTATAAAAATTCCAAAATTCAAAACCCCTAATACCCCTAAAAATGACTAAAACCTAAGAAAGACACTAATAAAATCTTTAACCCGCAAAATTATTTCCAAATCCCATTATAAAACTAAAAAAACTAAAAACCATAAAACCATAAAACCCAAAAAACCCCTAAAAATCCAAAAAAAAATAAAAACCCAAAAAACTCTAAAAAATCATAAAATCCAAAAATCTTCAAAAAACCAATGAAATCCCTCAAAATAGAGAAACCCTGAAAATTAATAAAAACCATAAAATCATATTCCAAATAAAAACATAAAACCCCCTAAAAACCATAAACCCTATCCCATACTCCCAAAACCCCAAACCTTTCACCTTGAACTCTCAACCCTCTACCCTAAACCCTAAACCATCACGTTAAAATTTATACCTGAAACACTACACATGACACCATAAACCCTAATCCATGCACCATAAACCCTAAACCCTACACCCAAAATCCTATACCCTACACCCTAAACCATATTCCATACACCCTAAATGCAATACCATACACATGAAACCCTTTACCCCACCCTAAACCCCACACACTAAACCCTAATCCAAAAAATGTATACACTAAAAAATGTACTCGACATCCCAAACCGTAAACCCTATACCCTATACCATATACCATGAACCCTACACCCTAAACGCTAAACCCAATATCCTACAAACTATACCCTATACCTAAGACCATAATCCCAATACCATACACCCTAAAACCTATGCACAACGACCCTAGACCTAAACACCAAACCATAAACACAATACCCACTACCCTACTGCCTAAATCGTTATCCCAACACCGAATACACAATACCCAAAATCATAAATCATAAAAAACCAACACCCTAAACCCTAAACCCGAAAACCAAAACCCAATGCCCTGCACCCTATATCATAAACCCTACACCATAAACCAAACACCAAAAACCATACACCATGAAACATACTCCCTAAACAATGTACCCTACACAATAAACCATAAACTCTACACCCGAAAATCTATACCCTAACCCCAAAACATTAAAATCAATACTCTAAATGGTATACAATAGAACCTAAACCGTAAACATGAAACCTTAAATCCAATACCATGAACCCTAAAACTAAAACATTGCACCCTAAACCATATACCATCCAACTTAAAATGAAAACCCTACTTCCTAAACCATATACCCTACTCTCCATGCTCTAGGAACTACACCCAAAACCCTATGCCCTAATCCTTTCCACCTTCACCCTACAACCTATACCCTATAACCTAATCCCAAAACAGTATACCTCAAACCAAAACACCTAAACACTACCCCTAAAACGTTGACCTTAAAACATTAACATTTACCCAACACCCTAAACCTTAAACCCAACAACCTATACCCTATACCATGTATCCTAAAAAATATCCCCTACACCCAAATCCCTATACCCTGCATTTCGAAAACAAAACCCAATTACCTACAAACTAAACCCTATACCCGATAATATAATCCTTGAAAAATAAAAAGAGTAAAACAACCATAAAACAATGAAAATATAAATATCCCTAAAAACATTAAAACCCATAAAAATATTAAAAACCCTAAAAAACCGAGAAGCACTAGAAGCCTAAAAAACCTATTAATACTTAAAACCCTAAAAACTGTAAAATCAAAATGAACCCATAAAACCATAAATCCCCTTTGAAAATCCAAAAACACTTAAAAATAAAACACCCTACTAAAACACCAAAACCTAATGAAACCCTATAAACCCTAAAAATCCCAAAAACCATAAAAACCTGTAATCCATTTAAAACCATTATGAACCCATAAAAACCCATAAAATTAATAAAACACTAAAACCCCGTAATAATTTTAACAATCCCTAAAAACCCATACGAATGCCTCCAACAATATATACCCTAAAAATCCAAAATCCATTGGAACCATAAAACATGCAAAAATAGTAAAAACACTAATACCCCTAAAACCGCCCAAAACCTAAAACCCTTTAAATAAATAAACCCCCTAGAAACAATTAAATATTAAAAAATAAATAAAACCCCATAAAAGAAATTAAATACTTTATAAAAGCCTAAAACTTACCAAAAAACACAAAAACCAATTTTAACCCCTATAAACCCTTCAAATCCAAAAATATCATAAAAAACTAAAAATACACTAAAGATCGTAAACAACTCTAAAACCCCTAATTAGACCCTAAAAATCCAAAAGACTTTAATAGATTCAAAAAATCAGATAAAGGACCCCCAAAACCCAAAAGTTCCTTAATTCTCTAAAAAAATGAAGGACCCCAAAACACTAAAAAAAATAAAGTACAATAAAACCCATAAAAACAAAAACTGACCCTAAATACTATAAAATCTCTATGGAACCCTAGAAAGGCTAAAATCTAATTTACTATAAAAATTCGTAAAACCAATAACTGTAAAAACCCCTAAAAACACCTAAAAGACTATAAAAATCATAAAAACCCATAAATGAAAAACGACCCTAAAACATCTAAAATACAATATAAAATAATAGAAAACCCTACATAACCATTAAAATCCATAAAACCCCCCAAATACCAAAAAAAACAAAACCCCTAAAATAAACTAAGTCCCATAAAAATTAGAAGACCTTAAAACCATAAAATACACTAAAAACCCTATTATACCATAAAATAATAACAAATACAAAAAAACATAAAACCCCTAGAAACCATTAAAACCCATAATCAAACTCTAAATATCATGAGATGCCTTAAAAACTATTAACACCCTAAAAACCCTAAAACACCTAAAAAATATAACAAGGTGTAAAATCTCTAAAACCTCATAGAAACCATAAATACCCTAAATGCCTTAAAATATACAAAAACCCTAAAATCCCAAAAGCTCCATAAAATTGTTAAAAATCAGAAATAAACCTAATACCCCTTGTAACGTGAATGAACATTAAAACACCAAAAAAATCCCGAATGACCCTAAAAACCATAAAATCTAATTAAATCCCTAAAAATCATAAAAGACACTAAAACCTCTATAATCACCATAAATAAAAATAAAGCACCCGAAAACCCCTAACACACCAAAACCATTAAAATTACCTAAAAATAAAAAAAACATTAATATACCATAAAAATCACAAAAAATCCTAAAACCCCCTAAAATCCTAAATGACCGTAAATATAAAAAACACTCTAAACCCCGATTAAAACATAAAGTCCTTGAAAGGTCTAGAACAAATAAAAACCTAACAAACACTAAAAAAATCAATGAAACCCCTATTTTTTTTTTAAAATTCACTGAAAATAAAAAAAACAAAAGAATTCGTAAAACCCCAAAAAACAATAAAACCCATATAATACATAAAACCCAAAATCCTAAAAACCCCACTAAAAATATCTTATAATCCTGAATATTCTAAACAACTAAAAAAAACAGAAAAAACCTAAAATCCAGATATATATATATATATTAACACAAAAAAATTCAAAAAAAAACCAAAAAATCCAAAAAATCTTTAAACCCCCAAAATCCAAGGAACCTTTAAAACCCCAAAAATTGTAAAAAAAACCTAAAAATACAAAAAACCAAAAAATCCCCTAAATTACCCCAAATATCCTATAAAACATAAAAAAATCCTAATACCTTCAAAAAATACTAGAATACAAAAAAAACATAAAAAATACCATAAGGACCCTAAACCCCTAAAACCTTTAAAAGATCATAAAACCCCAAAAACAAGAAATCTCTCAAAAAATCCTAAAAATCTAGGGGATCCAAAAAACACTAATGGACCCTAAAATAATAAAAACCCCTAAAACACCCTAAAAGCATCAAAATATCCTAAAACATAAAATCCCCAAAAGTGAAAAATAATCTTTAAAAAACCTAAAATACCATAGAACCCTAAAAACCTAAAACCATTAATAGAATTTATAAAACTTAAAACATTAAATGTAAGATCCCATTTTTTTAAAGGTATGTCTATCTTAAAGTATTTTTCATAAAACTTCCTTTAGTTGGGTTTGTATGAATCATTAATCCTTGGTGATTGTGATTTCGTGACTGATATCTAATTTTTAAAATAAATGCAGTCTGGGGTTGCAAGAAAACCAGACAAAATCAGAGGTTATCAATACGTAGAACCTTTTTGGGGAAAATAAATTAATTTTTTGGTACGTATGATTTTTTTAATTAATGGAGTAATGAAAAATGGTCCATGTGTTAACATGGGTTTTTGGTATATTTAGAAGTTGTAAATGGGGTTTGGGTTGTTTTTACCAGGAAAACGGGCAAAAACTATCATCAAGAACATTTACATATTCTTTAAATGGTTTACAAATCATGTTATATTTGGTTTATTTTAATATTCATCCAATGTGACAAGTTTTTTGATGTCACCCTCTAAAAATAATCACATGACATGTAACTATATTAGAATCCATGTAATTCAATGAATTATTGTTTAAATGTTTTCAATGTGGTACACTATTTTCGAAAACACCTACAACTTCATCCTCTCATCTCTAAGACAACCTATAGAATATCATGGAATACCTATCTTGATTTAGGATTTCAAAATCATGCATATGATCCTAGGTATGTTTTCATAGTTAGGTTATCCCTTCTATCCCTTTGTTCTTTATAATTTTAGTGTAATATCTTGACTATGTTGATTATTGGTTTTGATGTTGATCAATATTGATCTAGGATCCTTCTTGCAATTGTCAAAACCATCTTACTCAAGGTCATTTTCTATTAGAAGAATTTTTTTATCATGAGTTATAGGTATAGGGTATAAAAATTAACACCATTGATTGATAATTTTCAAGTATTTTTAATAGTGAAATTTTTTTGAAATATCATGCGCCGAATGAATTGAAATGATAAATTTTATTATTAACATGGATTCACTTTGTATCCAATTGGTTATTGACTAGGATTGTGGGGTCTGTTTGAGTGATAAAACCTATTATTATTATTATGGAAATGATTAACGGCTTAATGTTTGTTTACCATGACATAAAATTTGGGCATTTTATTGGTATATAATTACATCAGTATGCCTTGATTATTGATATAAGGGGAATGTTTCTTTTAATGACCAAATGATAAATGAAATTTTCAATTGAAAGAAAAATTGAAATTTTCATAATTAACCATTGATGTTGTGATATTTTGATATCGTTGTAGTTAGTACATGTGCTATAAATTTCTATGTTGTAATTATTATATGGGGTATTTTCTTAGTTTGATAGTAGTAATGTTATTATAGGGCGTTGTACTAGTCGACATGTTGAAATGCATATATGCCCAGCCTAACCCTAATAAAATGATGAAATGCTTATATTTCGGACTAGGACCTCTTAAATGATGAAAATATTACATAGCAGTCTATTCTGAATGACACATGCCAAAATTATTATATATCATGATTTTCTCTAATAATCGCTAAAATGCTGATATAATGGTCTTGGCCCTAATTGTAAGGTAAAATGATTATATTGTGGGTTTTGACACAATATTGTGTGATTCGTAGCTTGGGTATAAGTATTTGTTATTCCATGGCTATATGGTTATGGTTAGCATGGTGCGAGATGTGGTCAGAGTCATTCCAGCTTGGTGTCAGCGTAGGTTATTTTTTACAACATTTATATGGTTATGGTTGGAATGGTTTTGAGTCATTCTCTGAGATATAATGAAATGGTTCTGAACCAGTTTGATATGTTGTTAAATAAATTATTTCATTAAATTTTATACCTTTTTATTTAATTATTTTATGATCCAATTATCTGACTAGTTTGGTTTAGGAATGTTGTTTTTGACCTGATATGTTATACTAACACCCTGTTCAGGATGCCATTTTGAAGCTGGTATGATTAATTGGATATAGGCTTAGACAAGGACTGAATTCAATGTTTTTTATTATTTTTATGCTAGATAGGATGGAGTTTGGAGATTGGATCCACATCTTGTTGAATGAGGTCTTTTGATTTAGCTAGTATTTTATTTAGTATTACTTCAAGCATGAATTTTTTTACATTCCATCATGTCATTTCATTATTCCTTTATTGTTTATTATATTTTATAGTTGGATTTAATGTTGAATTTCCACTATCATTTTGTTTCCATTATTTTCACACTATGATATTTATTATGTTATCTATATTTATTATTTACTATATTTTATAATTATGATTCCAAGGGTTATAATCTACCCACAATACTTATCAGACCCCCATTCGTAGTCAGTAGCCTCTGAATTATGGGGAGGTGTTCTTGAGGTCTCATAACCAACCATTTTCAATCCACGTGAGAGATTTTTAGGTAGGGGCATGTTTGAAAGAAGTATCAAATTACACTAGGTTTATTTTCTATTTCATTATGACATTGTAAAGGTTAATAGGTTGTATTGAGACTTGGTAATGGTCTAGTTCTTATGTGTAGATATGTCATGCATTGGTAAATATCTGAATTTCATGAGATTGATTGTTGTTTATATTGTTTTTTTATAGTTGAATTTGTTTCAAATTGGGAAATTCACATGTTGTGTTGTGTTATCATGTTATGACGTTATTTTATTTATGAGGTAATAATTGTGCACTGATGTGGCATGATATGTGTATTTTTGCATATTACTTGGAATATAGTGGAATATATTGGCATTTATTGTTCTTGATAAAGACATTTTTATTTCTTGTGATATATAGTTTTTTATTCAAACTATGTTATGAGATACCATTTATATCTATGAAATGAAATTATTGAACTCCTACATCATTCTAAAACACTTTTAATCTATGGTTAGAGTGATCTGGAGTCTGTGGTTCTTGGTTTTAGTCACCTTTTGGGTTCACAATTTTGATAGAATATGTTATAAGGAGGTTGTTTATCTTATTGATAATATGCATCCTCATATTATTCTACTTGAGCATTAAGATAGTGGAAATTAGGACACTCCTAAATCTACAGAACCTAAGATTTATATAGTTCCTAATGATCAAATGGATGTTTATCTCCATGATTGCCTATTGTGGTTTAAGAGATCTATGGATAGTTTGGTTGTTCGTGTAGTACATTAAATGTCCAATATGACAAGAGAGTTCCAATTAAAGTATCCACCTACATCTAATATATAGGGATTCCCCCAGGCAGTCTAGTTTGGGATCTAGTATTTTTTGATGATCTTTAAGAATCTTGAGACACTTAGAGATATGAGTGTAATTATTACTGCATATATGCTTTGTGGACCAGCCAATCATTGGTGGGTCATTATGGAGAATATTTGTTAGAAAGAGGGTTACTCTTGAAATGAATTCATGATAATGATCCAGAGAAACATCTATACTATGAAATTTAGGTGTGAGAAGTCAAATGAGTTCATGAACCTGACACAAATGGGTATGTTGGTGCAGAACTACACTGAATGTTTCACCAACCAACAATGCTTTTCACTATCATTGGTAGTTGGTGGAATCACCAGGGAAATTTGTTATTAAAATGGTCTTCAATATGATATTAAGTCTTATTCGAATGTGTACAATATGATATGTTTTTTAATTATGATGTATTTGGAACTCGTGATGGAAGGGAATATGATAGAGGACTCAAGAAACAAACTTGATATCTTAGTAGGGAAAACATTGAATTCTTCTCTTAGTGGAAATAAGTGTCACTATGAATGTTTTCAACAAGGTAATAGTATTATGAATAGATAGGTAAGTGGGATTCCATCACAATATCATGTTCTATTATAGTGAAATCAGTGTGGAATGATATGCCAAAAACTACTTTAGTTTTTATTCCCCACATTAGAGTGTCATTATTGTGGAATATTGGGACACCAAAAGAGGTTGTGTAGGAGCATGTATTAGCATAACCGTGTAAATGGAATATGATTGGAACCATATTATTTTAAGTACTCAAATACTCATCAATAAAGAGGTATCTGGACATCTACATGTCATTATGGTCAAGGAAGGTGTTGTGGTACCCCCATGTAGGAATGATAGTAATAGTAATAGGGTGTAACATAGGGGAGTCATGATGGATCACAGGGTAGAAGGGATATCAGCATCACGTTATGTTGACCGCTCCAACAATTTTGGATACATGACCATCTATTTTCATATGTATGATTCTTATATCATCTACCATTTTTTTATACATGAGCATAGAATTCCATTTTATCCAATATTTTTGTGAATGGTTTCATCTTGGTTATGGGAATATTGGATGAAGTTTTGACCATAAACACATTATTGGGAGTGCAGTCAGAGAATATCTATATTTTCAAGGTGTCTCTATAGATAGGTGGTTACCATTTCTTTTGGAAGTCATTTGTGTTTGAAAAGATTGTTTTCTATTTGATTCTTAGTATGGATTGGTTAGTTTAATACCAGGATCAAATCGACTATTATTGGATGAGTGTTACCTTTCAATCTACAGATAGAGGGAGTTATTTTAGTAGGTTGAGTGGGATCATTAGGCTGGTTGTGCCAGAAAAATTTAGTGAGGATTATATTCTCCCATGACTTAGATAGTCAGTCTTGGTCAAGTTGATGTGAAATTATGAATAATTCTTTTCCTCCAATGGTATACCCCTTTTTGGATGTTGTTCAAAATGATTTTTTTGGCTTAAAACCAAAGTGATATATCATGTTTATTTCTGAGTTGGTGGTGGGATAGGATCAAATTTACATCCTGACTTAAAGAATGGAACCAATAGATATTCAAAAGTTGAAAGACCGGTGGGATAGTCCATAATCTAATGGTTTTGTATAGCCATTAAATCTCATTAGGGTTCTCTATTTCACTTTTCAAATAATGATTATCAGACATTTAACTTGTGTGTGGATTATCAGAGATTGAACCATATGAGGATCAAGAACCCCTATCCTCTTCCATTCATTGAAGATGTATTCGATAAACTGAGAGGTAGTAAGAAATTTTCGAAGATAAATTTGAGATCAACATAACTTCAGTTAATCATGAGATTAATAGACATTCCTCAAACTTGTTTTAAAAAGATGTATGGATTTTATAAATTCATACTGATGCAATTTTGGTTTGACTAATGCAATATCCCTATTCATGGACTTGATGAATATGATAATTCAACTTTTTATGGATTGGTATTTGGAAGCTTTTTTGTTGAAATATTAGTATAATCCCAGTCAGTAAATAATAATAATCATCATATTGACGTCATCTTTTGTATATTGATAGATCATTAACTTTATGCCCAGATAATTAAATGTCATTTCCTGATTGATAATGTGATCTTAATGGTCCATTTAATCGTGAAGGAAGGGGTTCCAAAGGAACCATAAAATGTTTCTGACATGGAATCATGGAAGAAACCCATGAATGTCATTCAAATTTATATTTTTTAAGGTTTAGTTGATTATTATTCATTACTTATCTAGGAATTCTTCTGTCTGGAAGCACTAATGAATGGGATCACAATAAAGGGGATGATGTTTTTTTTGATGCATGTGAGAGATATTTTAATGATTTAAAAGGTGGGAGGACCTCAAAACCTATATTTAAATTATAATTAATTATTAAAGAATATACCATTTACTATGATGCATCCAGATATGGACTGAAATTATTTTAAAATCTAGAGGATTGATTGGTTTTTTATAGATCTAGGTAGTTGAGAAAACATGAGAGGAATTACACTAATCACTATTTGTATTCTTCACTATTAGTACATGAATTGAGATACTAGTGGAATTATCTCATGGTTGAGAAGAGTTTGGAATACATAGACCACAAGATCCTCAATACAACTTTTGTCAGTGGGACCTAAACCTTTGGTAGAGCAGGTGGGTCGAGTATCTGTAGTAGATCAACATTGACATGTCTTATAAACCAGGAAATGGAAACCATATTTTAGATACATTGAGAATGATGATGTATATATAGGTTGTTGGGGGATTCTTACGATGTGTGTTGGATAATGTATATTTGTTCGTTCATATATCTAGATGTTCATGAGTCTCAAGAAAATGTATCTTTAAGTTTGATATCTGTTTTATCCATGATTCTATATTGAATCAAGAATGAATAGTTATTTAACCCATAGGGATTAGTTCTGAGAGAGAGCTCGTATGGTGGGGACAGATGATCAGAATGGCCTCCTTGCAGTGGAAGTCTTAATTTTTATGGACAACTATAGGTTACCGTGGGTTTTCACAAGGATCAGTTGAGAGAGTTTCATTCATCTTCATTGGAAGTGCATCCCTGTTTGACAAATATGTGTCACAATATTAATAGATAATATTCGTTGTCAATAATGAAGAATTAGATGGTTGGATTTATGAAAAGATGATTCTATTGGGAACAATTTAATGTTGGGCATTAGAGGATGGCTAGGATTTTTCAAACTATTCATATTCCTAGTTGGAAATGGAATGATGTCACTATGTATTTTGTAACAAGATTACCCAGGAAAACCCTTATGAATGATGAACTGTGGGAAACTGTTGATTTATTGATTAAGGTATTCCACTTCTATCCTTTTTGGGAGACCTTTACAGTTTTTTATTGGGATGTCTTTAAACGCATGAGGTAATTTGACTCTGTGGTGTTCATAGGTGTATCATTTCACATATAGATTCTCATTTCACATTGAATTTATAGAATGGTCTTAAAAAGGAAATGTGGTTATATGTTCAATTGAATATGTACTATTATCCCTAGACTGATTATCAATCTTAGCATAGTATTCAGGTTATGTAGGATATGTCTGGAGACTGTGATTTGGATTTTGGTAGGTCATGGGATTATTAAATTCCTTACCTAGAGTTTTAAAATAATAACAACTTCTTGGAATCTATTGAAACAGATCGTATTTACATGTTTTATGTATGGAAGATCCTTTTTCAACTTATTTGGTAGGAGGCAGATGAGCCAGTGCTTATTAGAGCTAGTCTCATGGAGGAGACATCTGATCAGGTTTATTTGATCAGATGGTAGGAGGTGACTATATAGAGTTGTATGGAATCATATGGTGACCATCCAAGGAGACCATTGGATTTCGAGGTTCTTCATTGTGTTTTCCATCAAGAGTCTCCTGTGTTGGGGAAATACAGTGTTAGGAAACATGGAATGATTACACCCAGGTTATTTGGGACATTTGAGATGGAGAATAGGGTTAGTCTACTATTGTACTGTTTATCCCATCCAATGTGCTGCTGTTCAAGGAAATATGTGTTCCATTTGTCACAACTTTACAGGTATTATCATGACCATTCTCATGTGAATGACATTGTAGAATTCAAGTTAGTGTTTATGAATCCTTCGAGGAGAATCCATTATTGATTATAGACTGTAGTGAGAAGTATCATTGGGGTAGGGTAATACCATTGGTTTGATTGTAGTGGAAGAAAATGTGATATTGGAATGAGATTTAGGATATGGATTCTGATATGTAAGAATAGTGAGCAAAATTTTTTATCGACACCCACTGTGATTATAGTTGTATCATGGTGATGATTTTTTATATGGTGGGGAGGTTCAATGATAACATATTTCTCTAGGTACATCTCTCTCGGTTTTCTTCATATTTAAACCTTGGTTGTTGTTTTTTCCTCATGGATGTATGTGTTTTCGAATAAGTGCAGTATTTGGATATGGGTAAAATTGAGAAAACCGTAGAGGTTCTATATAGAGAGCCTTTGTTTGAAAAATGACTTAATGTTCAAGGATTGGTGTTTTTTTAGTTAATGGAGTTTGAATAATTAGGTCATGTTTTAGCATAGGTTCTTGGTATATTGAGAATATTTAAAGGGGATTATAGTTGTTTTTATAAGGAAAACGAGATAAAACCATTTGAAGAACTTATAAAGGTTTTGAAAAGGGTTACATATAATGTATTTTCTGAGAGAATATAATATTTATCTGACATGATGGGGTTTTTTGTGTGTCTCGTTAAAAGTAATTGTCTGACATGTAATGAAATTACACATCATGTAAATCATTGATCTGAAGTTATAATGTCTGCAAAGGATTGATTTTATTTTCACATAACCAATATCTTCCTCATATCGAACCTATAAAACCTTCCAAGAAATTCTAGAGTGCCTCTCTGGATTCATAACATCCATATCACACATCTAATCCATGGTAAGTGGTTTTGGTTAGGTTTTACATTCACTCGATTTGTTCTCTAAGATATTGTGGATTTATATATTGACCTTTGGTGTTGATGTTTCTACTATTGATTTTTTTTTATCAATAATCCTTCTTAAAATCATCCATGAATTCTTCCTCATAGGGTTTTTCTGTTTTAAGTGTCGTTTTATCAACATTTAAAGGTAGGATGTTTATACAATAACCCAATTTTTTTATAATTGTTAGGTATATAAAATGTATTAATTATTCCAACATATCATGCATTGAATGAATGAAAATGATAAATTGGACTTATTCCTTGGAGTCCCTTTATATCCAATTGGTTATTAACCTAGCATGTGGATACAATTCAACTGAGAGAATACTTGTTTATAATTAAATTTATTAATTTATTAATGTGTGTTTGGGATGACATTGAATTTTGATGTTTTATTGATATTAACTCTCCTTGGTATGAATTATTTATTGATATAACAAACATGTTATAGGTTCCGAAAAAATGATAAATAAAATATGTAATTGAAAGATAATTGTTAATTTTTTATAATTAACAATTGATGATGTGCTACTTTTATATCCTTGTTGTTATGTCATGTGTTGTGATTTTTTATGATGTAATGATTATATGTGGTGTTTTCCTAGTTTGGAAATTGTACTACTTCTATTGGGTGTCGAACCAGCTAACAAGTTGAAATTCATAAATACCAGGCTTGGCCCTGATAAAAATTTTAAATTCTTATATACTAAGATTGGACCTGATATATGATCAAATGTTTATACAGTGGGCTATTCCCAATGACACATGCCAAATTTCTTATATATCAATCTTGGAATTGATTAATGATGAAATGACTGTATATCAGGATCAACACTGATTAAATGCAGAAATGCTTATACAGTGGGTTTGACCTAGTTTTATGTGATTTATACCATGGTTAAAAGGTTTTTTTCAATTGTTATATGGTTATTGTTGGAATTTTTGTCAAACATGCATAGAGACATTATTAAATGACATCTTGGAAGGTTTTGTTTTACCATGGTTATATGGTTATGGTTTGTGTGGTTGTGATATATGATTAGAAATATTCATACATGGGGCCAAAATAGGATGATGTGGTATTAATTTAACTATTTAATTAATTATTAAACATGTTTATCTCATTATTTCATGCACTTATTCTCATACAGGTTCTTTTTGTAAATTATGGTTTCAACCTACTAAGTTATACTCACACCCTATCAGGGAATTCATGTGGCACTCAAGTAGATGACATGGATGTTGTATTGGACAAGGGAAAAAGACCGTCTCATTAATTATATTAAATTTGGATGGGATATATTTTGGAGAAGGGACCAACATGGTATTTGGGGCAGGGGTCTTTTGGGTCTTCTAGTATTTTATTATGGATTACATATAACATGAATTTTAGTTATATTCCACCGTGAAATTACATTTTACATTATTTATTGGATTATTCAGTTCTCTTTACAATTTTATTTCTACTTGAACATAATGATTCCATTATTTCTTCACTATGATATTTAATCAATTATCTATATTTCTAATTTCTGATATGTTGTTACTCCATTACTTGGGGGTATCGTCACCCAACTATAATTATCATACCCCACCACTAGAGGATAGTCACTGGCCTATGAGAAGACAAGCTTAAGATCTCATAACCATCCATTTATGTCCTCATTAGTGAGTTCTAGATCTGGGAATGTTACATTATATATCGTAGAAAACACAAAAAACCTTACAAATACCCTAAATCCCTAAAATACATTAGGAAACTAAAAACCCTAAAAATCCCTAAAACCATAAACCACTAAATACCATTAAAAACCCTTAAAAACATTAAAACCATAAAAACAATTTAGAAACCCTTAAAAACCAAAAAAAAACCTTTTAAACCCCCGAAACACAAAATAACTCCTAAAACCCCGAACCCCCCCACCCCCGCCCCTAAAACCCAAAAAATCATTAAACCCTCTAAATACTATAAAAACCTACAAAACCCATAAAAACATAAAAACACCATAAACAACATAAAACCATAATAACAAACCCCCAACCATAAACCCTCTCAAAAACACCATAAACACCCAAAAATCCAAAAAAACCTTCGAACCCTCCGAAAACAGAAAATATAAAAAATACTAAAAACCCCTAAACACCCTGAAAACCCTAAAGTCCAAAAAACCCTAACAACTGATTAACAATTTTAATCAGTCCTAAAAACCCCTAAACCCCCTAAAACCCAAAAAAAATCCCAAAAATACATAACAACTGATAAAAATATAAAAAAAACCTAAAACCCCTAAAAGGCCTTGAATACAAAAAAGGCCCTAATGCCCCTAGACACAACTAAAAGACTCTATAACTCAAAAAACATGCTATAAGACCGTTATACCACCTTAAACTCCCTTGTAACTCTAAACAACCCCAAATAATATAAACAGAACCGAAATGACAATAAATCACAAAACTACATAAAAACCCTAAATATCCATAAAACCATAAAACCCTTAATAACCCAAAAAACTCTAAAATGACCCCGAAAACCATAAAACCAAAAAACCCTAGAAAACCCTAAAATTATAAAAAAACCACAATCCCTAATGCACAAAAAACCCCAAAACCCCAAAAACAATTAACACCCCAAATAAAATATAAAACCCCATACAACCCCTAAAATGATTAAAAAATTATAAAAACACTAAAAATACCTAAATGATATACCCTTAACCACAAACATTAATCCTTAAAGCCTAAACCCTATAACTTATACTATAACCCCTTAACCCAACATCCAACACCCTAAATCCTACACCCTAACCTCTTTACACCAAACTATAATCCATACACCCTATAGCCTAAACCTTATACCCAACACCATAACCCTTAAGCCATACACCCTAAACCCTATACCCTACCCCCTAAACCATAAACCAAGCTCCCTAACCCCAATACCCTATACTATAACCTTCATACCATATACACATAAGTGTATTCCCTAAACCCTGAACCCTATACTATAAATCCAAGACCATAAACCCTAAAAAATATAATACTACTTTAAAAAACATATAAATCTTAGAATCCCCAAAATATCAAAATAACACTAAAATCTATAAAAACACCTTAAACCTATTGAAAACCCAAAACCCTAAATATCCTAAAACCCCTAAAAAGTCTAGAACTCTAATAAAAAACTAAACACCCTAAAACCCCAAATAAAACTCTTAAAACCCAAATACCCATAAAAACCCCAATAATAAAAAAATCATAAAATCCATAAAAACCTACAGAAACACTTAAAAACCCGAACACACACTAAAAAAAACTAAAAATTATACAAAAGAAAACAACAATAAAAACTAACAAAACCCTATAAAGGGAAATTCACAAAAAAACACGAAAACCCCAAAAAATTCATAAAATAATTGAAGATACCTAAAATTTAAAAAAACATTTAAAAACACAAAAATCATAAAAAAAACTAAAACATTAAAAAACAAAAAAAATCTAAAAATACATAAAACCACTAATATCATAAAACCCAATGAAAACCATAAAAACACAAGAAACCAAAAAATGTTCATAAAAATCCTAAAACACCCTAAAACACCAAAAATCAATAAAAACAAAAGGAAACCCATAAAACCCCAAAAACCCAAAAAACCCATATTAACCTATAATACCATTATAATTACTAAAAACCGTAAAAGGCCCTAAATTCCCACAAACACCATTGAAATATATTAAAATCCCTTGAAACATTAAAATACCTAAGAACCCTCAAAACCCCTTAAAACCCTAACACATTTAAAATCCTTAAAAACTTCTAGACCAATTTGAAAAATCCTGAAAACCATAAAATTTTGAAAAACCCCCCTAAAATACTGAACACCCCAAAAGCCATAAAACCCTCTAAAAGTCCTAAAACCCCATATAATTTGATACACGCCTTAAAAAACACCCCAATAAAATCAATGTATAATCTTAAAAAAACCCCTAAAACTGTAAATAATATAAAAAACACTAAATACCCTAAAATTCAAAATAACCTTGAAAAACCCTAAAATCAATAGAATCCCCAAAAATTCATAAAACCCTAAAAACATTAAAACCCCCTAAAAATTTAAGAACCGGAAACCCCTAATAACTCTAAATATCCTTAAAACCCTAACATTCCTAGAAATCCCTAAAAACGTTAAAATCCCTAAAAACACCCTAAAACCTTATGAATCGTAAAAATAAGTAAAACATTTAAGAAACCTCAAAAACTATAAAAACCTAAAAACCTAAAAACACTAATAACCCCTTAAAACCCTAAAAACCTGAAATTCCTAAAAAAAATTAAAATAATAAAAAAAATTAAAACCCCTAATACCCGTAGAAACACTAGGACCCCCTAAAACCCCTAATCCACTATAAAACAAAATACTTTAAAAAACCTTAAAACCCCAAACACCACAAGGATCCCTAAAACCATAATGGGGCAAAAAAACACTAAAACCCTAAAAACCCCAAAACCAACTAAATTCCATGATAATACTAAACATTGAAAAACCCCTAATAACATTAAAAATATTTAATCCCCTTAAAACCTTAAGAACCATAAATACTCTTAAAATACCCTAAAACACTAAAAATGATAAAATATCCTAAAAAAACCAAAACTTGCACTGGATAATAAAAACACCTAAATAGCCAAAAAAAATTACATACCTAAAATTCAGTAAATCCATTAAAAACCCTAGAATTACATAAAAACCCTAATACCCTAAAATAAAATAATACCCTGAACAACATAAAGGACCCTAAAAACCATAATAAAACCTTAAAAGACCCTCAAAATGTTATGAAACCTTAAATAACCATAAAATATCTTAAAATCCATAATAGATTCTAAACCCCCTAAAAACAATAAAGCACCCTAAAACCATCATGGGACCCAAAAAACCCCTCAAAAACCTATAGGAACATGAAAACCCTAAATGAACGTAAGAGAAACTATAATCTCTAAAAGCTTTAAACAACACAAAAAAGCCCATAAACAATAAGAAATTACCCTACACACGCTAATACCCCCAAAATTCCCTAAAAACCCAAAAACACCGTGAAGACTCTAAATGAACCTAAAACCCCTACACTATAAAAACCATAGAAGACCCTAAAATACAATGAAAATTTAAAAATTCCCTAATAAATTAAAAAATCATAGAAAATGTAAAAAAACTAAAAATCCTAAAAAACCAAAAATGACTTTAAGAACCCATAATCCCCTAAAAGGCCCTAAAACCATAAAATTTTGAAAAACCTTAAAAGAATGTGGAAATAGTAAAATCATTAAATTAATGTAAAAATTAAAAAAACCCTAAAAACCTTTAAGTACCATAAAAAATAGAAAAATGAAAATCCCTAAAAATTATTAAAACTCCCCTAATAATCCCCAATGACCATAAAAACATAAGAGACCCTAAGAAACCTAAAACCCATAAAAGTTTAAAAAAAAACTCATAAATGGCCATAAATCCCTATAAACATTAAAAATTCTAAAACCATGAAAACAGACCTCAGAACCACTAAAACCCCTTAGACCCTGAATCCCATAATAACCCAAATAACAATGAAAACCAAAATCCCATAAAAAATACCACTATGAAACCCAAAAAAATTTTAAGAACCTAAAAAACCTAAAATAAAAAAATAATTCAATAAAATAATATAACCCAAAAAATCCCAAAAACATAGAAAACCTCAGAAAAATCATAAAACAATTCTAACAAAACAATAATACCATTAAAACCCATAAAACCCCTTACAAATCGAAAAACATCTAATCCTGTAAAAAAATATAAACTTATAAACCACTTAAAAACCATATACACTTCAAAAGGCCCATATAACCACCAAAAACTCCCATGAAAACCCCATAATACCCTTTTAAACCAAAAAAACCTTAAATCCAATAAAAACCATTAATAAACTAAAAAACCATATAACACTAAAAATCATTAAAACCTGAAAAACCTTAAAATCATAAAAAACAATTAAAAACATACAATCCCCTAATACCCTAAATACCATAAAAAAGAAAACCCTAAAAACCTTAAATGGTAAAAACACCTATGAACCCTAAGAATCATAAAACCCCCTAAATAATCATTAAAACTAAACGACCCTAAAAACCTACAAACCCCAAAAGAATGTAAAATACCACAAAACCCTAAAGAACCGAAAACCCCTAAAACAACTGAAGAAACCATAAAAACAATTAGAACCCCGAAATGACACTAAAAACCCTTAAAATGTAGAAATATATCCAAAGAATCTAAATCCCTAAAATCCTAAATGACCCAATAAACCTATAAAACCCCAAAGAACCAAAGAAAACCCTAAAACAACATAAATATAAATAAAACCCCCCAAAAGTCCATATTAACCCATAAAAACATTTAAATAGCCTAAAAACATAAAACACCTAAAGACCCGGAAAAAATCAAAGAAAACCTCATAAAAGTCTTATAGAAAAACCCTAAAAAATGATATTCAAAATTAAAACACCTAAAACCCCTAAAAGTCATTAAAACCATAAAAAACCAAAAAATTTAAACCCATAAATGGATAAAAAATAGTATTAAAATTTTAAAGATTCTAAAAACCCATGAAAACCCAAAAAAAACATAAAACTCTTAAAAGTAAAAAATAACCCTAAACCCCTAAAACCTAAATTACGCCAAAAAACACAATAAATCCTATAAATTTTTTAAAACCCTTGTAAATATATAAAAACACAAAATATATAAAAAAATCCTAAAACTCTAACAGAGCATAAATAACTTAAAACTCATAAAATACCTAACAAACCTAAAAATGATAAAATCCCATAAAAACCCTAAAACCAATGAAGGCCCCTAAGGACCCTCAAAACCCTAAAGGACCCTAAAAACATAGAACCACTAAAAATCCAAAAACAATTAAAAACCATAAAAATAACGAAAATCGATAAAAATCCATAAAAATTATAAAAACCCCAAAACCCATTAAAAATAGAAAAACACTAAAATTCTAAAAGACCAGAGAACACCCTAAAACAACAAAAAAACATTGAAACCCCCAAACCCCCTAAAACCATAAAAAATTAAAATCCAAAAAACGATAAGGCCCCTAAAACCCTGAAAATCCAAAAACACCCTAAGAACACTAGTCACTAAAAAACCCTAAGAACCAAAAAAACGTCAAAAACCCATAAAACAGTAAATAATACTATAATCCATAAAAACACTAGATAATAAAACAGTAAGAAAGGAAGATGGCTGAGCCTGCAGGGGGCTCGGGCGATTCTGTGGATCCATGGCCTCTGTCGGCTCTTCTGAATCGGGAGGTTGCTGATGCAGCGAAGAGCCCTGATTCTAAGCCCATTGGGCACAATGTACTCTTTCATCTTTGTAATCCTTTTGTTGCAATACCTGGTCAATCTTTTTCTTCACCTCTGGATGAACCGAAGAAGAACTTTGCTGAGGTCATTAAGTCTATTACTTCCTCGTCTATCTCTGATTTCGGCATCCCCTCCCCAGGGTGTGTCATCAAGAAAGGGAAAAGAGCTCATGTTTCTGCCAATCGGGAAGAAATTGAAGAAAGAATTAACCTCTTCCAATTTTCGATCATTTCTCGGGTGGTCATGCCTAAGGGTGGGAAATTATGGATATTTGTTGAGCTTGTCAAGCGGGTTGCAGAACTCTGGGGTTTTTCGGACTGGAAAATGACATCCATGGGCCGTGGCTTTTATCACATCGTTTTTTCCTCTGATGAGCACAAAATACTGGCTTGGAGTTTTGGATCACATGCGCTTAAGCCTGGCCTGCTTCGGATTCAGGACTGGGACCGTAATTTTGATCCAACAAGCGTCAAAAATACTTTTTCCCAGGTCTGGATTTGTATTTGCAAATTGAATTGGCTTTATTGGCACCCTCGAATTTTGTGGGACATTGTATCCTCAGTTGGTTTTCCTATTCGTCTTGACAGGGAAACTGATAATCTGAGATTTGGTCACTATGCTAGAGTTCTTGTTGAAGTTGACATGTCCAATACTTTGGTTGAAGAAGTGGTGCTGAACACTCTCGATGACAGCATCGTGCTGGAAATACAGTATGAAAGAAGACCCAAGTTCTGCAGCAATTGTCTCTTTCTTGGTAACACTATCGATAAATGTAGGAGATTGAAGACTTGTAACATTTTTAAGGTGCGAGGGCATGAGGATGGGTCATGTCAAGCTTTGAACAATAATGGGACCCATAAGGATGTAGTGACTTATGTTACTCCCCCCCTGCAAGTTCGAAGCAACAATGCAGGAACAAGTGGGGTCCCAGACCAATCTGTTGTTCCTGAGAGGGTTTGTGATCCCATTTCTTCGACTCTGGTCAGGGATTCTAATGCTCCCATTGCTGGGCATACTGCTCATGCAGTTTCTACCTCTACTGGAGCCTCTGTTGTGCTTCCTATTGTGCAAACTTCACTTACCCAACCTGATGCACCTGGTCTTGCATCTTCCAGCAGTGTCCATGTTGTACCTTCTCAGCCTCCTAATTCCTGCATAGTACTGGCTCCTGCTGACCGAATAGTTGCTACCAGTGTCCATGATAAAGCTATCTTGTCTCTCTTCTCTTGCAAAGCAGTGGCTCCAGTTGAGAAGGTTGTGATTTCTACAAGTTCTCCCTCTACTGTGGCTAATTCAGATCATGTGACCATTGTATCCCCTACTGAGTGTCTACCGTCTGTCCAGCCTGATGCAACTGCTAATTTCAACAGTGCATATGGTGCACCTGCTTAGTCTCCCCAACTCACTCCTGCAGTCAGCAGCATGCATGAGGTGCATATAGTAGATGCTTCTGCTGAGCAATTTAAGATTACTGATGGTGCTCCTCCTCTTGGGGCCCCTCCGGGGATTGCTGCATTATCGGATTCTTCTACTCCTAGAATTCACTCATCCAACAGAGTACACGATGAAACTGCTCAGTCGGATGCACCTGCCCTTGCTGATACAGCTGAGGTCTTTTCTCCTGTTCCTGCAGGAATTTCCAGTAAGGCCAAACTCACTGGAATTCCTTGTAATGACGTGATCTGTGTTACTAATACCTTCTCTCCCCCATTTGGGAAATTCTGAGCTGATCAAGCTGATGACAGCCTAGATGCAGATGGTATCCTTGAGGATGCTCCTATGGCCTCTACTCATGAGTTGCCAAACATTGAGAAATTCATTAAGAAACCTCCTGGAAGACCTCCAAAGCAGGGAGGGAAAAGTAAAGGTGACCCTTCCAAGACTACAAAAGGCCTGCCTCGCCAAAGAGGCAACTCAAACTCCAGTCAATGAAGCTGCTTTTTTGGAATTGTCAGGGGATTGGGAACTCTCCCACTACAGCATCCCTTCGACATTTCCTTGCTGTCAACAAACCCAATCTTGTGGCCATTGCTGAGCCTCTTATTATCTTTTATTACTGGAAGGGCTTCAACTAGGCATCGCTCGGGTACTCATTTATTGCTCATAATAGAGGTGCTGGTAATATTGAATCACTATGGGTGCTTCGACACATTGACTTGATGCTTTAGTGTTTTGAGATTTGTCACCAGGTTATTTCAGTTCATATCCGGATGCAGGACATTCCCCTCACCTTCTCTATTGTCTATGCCTCTTGCTCTTACATCAGAAGAAGAGAACTCTGGGCCGATTTAGCTTCCCTCAGTGAGAACATGAATCACAATTGGGTCATCACTGGTGACTTCAATGTTGTTTTGAGGCCTGATGAAAAAACTGGCCCCTATTTTCTCCGTTCTGCTGCTCAAGATTTTCAGTACTGTGTGGATCAATGTAATCTCATTGAAGTTCCTATGGCAGGCTCCAAATTTACCTGGGGAAGGTTCACTGTAAATGGGAGGCAAGCCAGAAAAATTGATAGGTTCTTCATTCACGTCAATTATGCTGCTGCTCCATTGGACATCTCAGGGTTTACTCTCCCTCAATTTAACTCTAATCATAATCCCATTGTTTTCTCCATTCGGGAGGATATTAGGAGACTTTCTCCCTTACCCTTCAAATTCAACAATGCCTGGCTCTCAATCCCAGGATGTAGGGAAGTTGTTCTTGATGGATGGAACTCCACTTTCCATGGCTCTCCTTACTTTGTGGTTTCCTCTAAGCTTAGGAAAATCAAAAGCCTTCTTAAACCTTTTAGTAATCTCTCTTTCTCTAGAATTGATGAGGAGATCAAGGATGAGCAATCTCAGCTGGAGTTTTTCCAAGAAAATAATCAATAGGGGGCTGTTCCTACTCATGAGGAACTTTCGTTTCACAAAAATCTTGAGGATCTTCTTGCTCTCAAAGAGAATCTGGCAAAGCACCAATTCAGTGCTCGATGGCTCAAGGATGGTGACAGAAACTCAAAGTTCATTCATCGCTTACAATGGGAGAAAAGGGTCTATAAAGGACCTATTGGTATCCGAATCAATGGGGCAACCTTGGTTGAGGAGAAAGATCTCTCTGATGCTATTGTTGGCCATTTTAAAGCTCTTTATAATGATGATGGTACCCCTCCCTCGGCCTTGGTTTCCGACTGTATTGAGCAGTGTGTGAATGACTCAGAGAACAATGATCTGACCTCTCCTCCTCTTGAAGATGAAGTCAAATCTTGTCTCTCCTCTCTCAATTCTAAAAGTGCCCCTAGACTGGATGGATTCACTAACAAATTCCTCATCTTTTATTGGGATATCTTTCATGCAGAAATTACCAATGTTGTCAGGGAGTTCTTCATCTAAGGATCATTGCCATTTAGAGCCAACTCCAACTTCATTTCTCTGCTTCCCAAAAAAGAAGCTGCTATTGACATCAGTGACTTTCGTCCCATTGCCATTGGAAACACCATTCCAAAGATTATTAGAAAATTCATCATCACCAGGCTGTGGAAGTTTGTTGGTTCCATTATCACTCCTAATCAATTTGGCTTTGTTCCTGGGTGAAACATTCAAATCTATTTATATATGGCCTCTGAAGGAGTTAATATCATGAGAAAGAAAGTCAAGTATGGGACCTTTGCTCTTAAACTGGATATATCCAAAGCTTTTGATACCATTAAGTGGCATTTTCTGTTCAGGGTGTTGGGTATGTGTGGTTTATCACCCAAATTTATCAGCATGATCTCTTCTATTTTGGAGAGTGCTAGAATTTCTATTCTGATTAATGGGGTGCCAAAAGGTTTTTTTCAGTGTTCACGAGGGGTCAGACAGGGAGACCCTCTCTCTGGAATTCTCTTTGCACTTGCAGAAGATTACCTGAGTCATATTATTACACATGCAATGATGGATGGATTATATTTCCCTTTCAATGCTAGTACAGACTCCTATGTACCCTCATACCTTTTTTATGATGACGATATCCTTCTATTTGGGCAAGCTAATATGCGAACTATCTCAGCTATCCGGAAAATCTTTAATCACTATGAAGATGTTGCCGGGTAGGCAATCAGTTGGTGTAAATCATCTATTGTTTTTGGGAAAGGGTGCTCCTCAGTGTGGCAAAACAGAATCATTAGATGCCTTGGCGTTAAAAAAGGATCTCTGCCTTTTAATTACCTTGGGGTTCCCCTCTTCTGGGGGAGGGAAAAGCGCTACCAATTGGAAAACATTTCTGTTGATATCACCCAGCAGCTAGCTAAATGGAAGGGAAAGTCTCTGTCTCAAGCAGGCAGAGTTTGCCTTATAAATTCCATTATCACATCAAAGTTTTTTCATGCCTTCTCTTTATATAGATGGCCGGTAAGTCTGATCAAATCCCTTCAAGCCAAGATTTGAAACATTGCATGGACATGATGCATTAGTGAAAAGAAATTGGTAACTGTTGCATGGAAAGACTGCATCAAACCCATTAACATGGGAGGTCTTGGAATTAAAGATCTCAGAGCTTTCAATGAGGCCTTGTTGGCTAAATTCACCTCGGATCTCTTCGTGCACAAGGAAGGTGATCTGGATTTTCTTAAAGAACGATTCACTGCCCACTTGTGTAATGGCTACACTGGGTATATGCTCTCCTCGGTATGGACCACAATTAAATCCTAATTTCAGAATATTATCTCTCAATCTATCTGGACTGTTTCAAGACAATCCAATCTAAACTGTTGGCTCACCCCTTGGCTTGATTGTCCTCTGCATGAACTTATGCAAGTTCCACAAGGTCCGAAACACATGACTATTAGTGATCTCAACGCCAGGCTGATGGAGCTGGATGGAATTCTGCCATCACACATCATCTCCCAGATCCGCTGTTACAACTACGTTGATTCGGACACTCTCATTTGGAAGCCGGATCTGATTGGCCATCTCACTGCAAGGGGTTTCTACAAGCATGAATGTCGGCACGGTTTTGACCCCCATCATGGCTTCTGAAATATAAGTGTCAATTCATTCCCCCTAGACACTTTCTTCTTCTTTGGAAAATTTGGAGGCATAGGTTGCCTATGCATGGTCAGCTTCAAAAAACTGGGTTGCAGATTGCCTCGGTCTGCAGCATCTGTTTGCGAGGTGCTGAAAGCATACAACACCCCTTTATTGATTGCAATATTGTACACGGATTATGGAGCTACATGCAGGATGTTTTTGGTCTCTGCTTACCTCCTGGATCCTTTTCTCAACGGATGCTTTTTATCAATGATTTTAGCTGTAGTGAACAGCTTCATAACCTCCTTCTTGCAGCATCGGCATCCATTGTCTCTTTTCTATGGGCTGCAAGAAATTATTCTATGTTTCGGAACAAATCATACTCCATGCATGAGGGTATTATTTCCATGCATAGTGCTGTTCGGCTGGCTGGGAGTCTCCAATCAGGTACGATGAACAACAGCTTCAATGATCTTGTTACACTCCACACCCTTGGTGTCCGTGGAAGGTGCAAAAAACCAATGGTGATGAAGTACATTACATGGATTCCACCATTCCCGTCATGGATCAAAGTTAATGTTGATGGTGCGGCGGCAGGCTCACCAGGCCCTTCAGGTTGTGGTGGGGTCTTCCGTACTTGTCGATGATTTGTCAAAGGTATTTTCTATCACTACATTGGGAATGGATGTGCTTATGAGGAAGAGATATGGGCTATTATCAAGGCTGTTCATTTTGCAATTCAAATTGGGTAGTTGCATCTATGGATCGAATCAGACTCAATGCTTGTAGTGGAGGCGCTTTGCCAAAACTCTAGGAAGGATCCGTGGTTGCTTCTTCCTCAGTGGATTGAATGCCTTAGCCTATCCAAGAACCTGACTCTCAGGATTTCTCATGCATACAGGTAAGTCAATATGGTGGCCGATGCTCTCTCCAAGATGGCTATTGAAGAATGCTGCTCACGGTGGTCATTCATTGCTCCTTCCTTTTGCACGTCTCATGTAGCCGCTGACATTAGGGGTTCTACCCACACAGGAATGTACAAGTCCCCCCTGAAATGTTTTGTACCTTTTCTTTTTATTAATTGAGGCGCCAAGCTTTCTGCTTGGCACGCGCCTTCTTTTCCATAAAAATACTAAAGGAACCAAAATTATCAAAATAATCCTAAAAACCCCTAAAAATCCTAAAGGACTCTAAAAGCCCCAAAAAACCCAAAGGGACCCAAAAACACATAAATAATTGAGATAACACATAAATAAATAATTGAGATAACACCTATATGCCTAAAACCCCATACCCACAACCCATAAAATCTTCAAAAAACCAACAACCCTAAAACCTCAAAATAAAACACTTGCAACACCAAAACCTTAACAACCCAAAAAATGGAAAAACTATAAAACACTAAAAAACCCTAAAATCTATAAAAACTGTAACACCCTCCCCCCCAAAGAAACCAAAAAAACCCCTAAAACAATAAAAACTATTCAAAACTATAAACACCATAAAACCCAAAAAATACATAAAAACCCAACGAACCTAAATAATCCATAAAACACAAACAAACCCTAAAATCATAAAAAATTCTCAAAAACACCTAAAATACATAAATATCTAAAAAAATAAATTTCATTGAAAACTACTAAAGAAAACCTAATAACTTTAGAAATATTGAAAACTGTAACACCCTATAGAACCCCTTTAAAATACTTGAAATCAGAAAAAAAAACTTAAATCTTTTAAAACCCATAAAAATTACTAGTAACTCTAAAACCCCTAAAAACCATTAGAAAGCCCTCGGAAACCATAAAAACATAAAATAATAGATAACATAAGACCCTAAAATCCCAAACACCCATGTAATCCTAAAAACACTAAAAACCATATAATACCTAATAAACTATAAACAATATTGAAGCCTAAACACCATTACTCACCTAAAAAAACTAGAAACCCTTAAAACACTAAAATCCCTAAAACCTGAAAAAACTATAAATCCTCTAAATAATTTAAATATAAATAAAACAATAAGAACACATAAAAACCATAAAACCCATGAAAACCCTAAAATCCTAAAGACCCATAAAATGTCAAAAAAACCCAAAACCATAAAAGTTCATAAACCCCATAGAAACAACACCAAATTACCCTATAACCCTAAAAGAACCCTAAAACGCTTATAAAACCCCAAAAATGCATTAAAACCCTAAAAATCCCTTAATCCCTAAAAACCAAAAAAACCAAAAATGACCACTAAAAACCCGAAAAACAAAAAATCCTTAAAACCCCCAAAACCCCTAAAGATCCTAATGAACCCTTAAAATGATTAAACACCCAAACAGTCCTTAACCCATAAAAACTATAAAAGACCAATAAAATACATGAATGAAGTCAAATCCTTAAATAAAAAAAAACCATAAGTCACCCAAATAACATTTAAAACCCAAAAAATCCTAAAACACTAAAATCCTTATGAAGCCTTGGAAAACATAAAACCCCTAAAAATGATATGAAACCCATACAAAACCTGAAAAATAAATTGAAAACCCAAAAAACCATAGAAAATATAAAAAACATAAAACACTAAAAAAATGAAATTTTTATTAGAACCCCAAAAATTCCTTTGAAACCTAAAACCCCTGAAACCCTAAACAACTTTAAACCCCCCATAACCCGTAAAAACCCTTAAAACCCAAAAAACAAAAAAACAACAAAAACCACAACCACAACCCCCACCCCAAACCCCTAAAATACCCAAACAACTCCTAAAACTTCTATAAAACACTAAAACACTAAAAAGTACCCTAAAACCATGTAACATCCCAAACAAAACCTAAACTTGAACAAAACCTTAAAAGCATAAAAAATCATAGAAAAACCTAAAAATTCACAAAAATCCCTAAGATCCTATAAATACCAAAAAAAACTAAAGCACCTAAAACCCCAAAAACACTAAAAAATAATTAAACCCCAAAGAACCCATAAACTTTTTAGATTCCTAAAACCATAAAAATAACAAAAAACATATTAAAACCCCTGAACGCCCTAAAAACAATAAAAACACTAAAGAACCTTGAAAACCCTAAAAACCCACTCAAATCCATAAAAATCTAAAAGAACCCTAAATACCATTAATGATACAAAATATACTTCAAAATCCTAAATATAATTCAACCCTTGAAGAATCTCAAAACCCCCAAAAAAACACTAAAACCCTAAAACGCCTAAAACTACTACCGAAAAACCCACTAGAAACCTTTAAAAACCCCATAGGTTCCTAAACCCCAAAAAAATTAAAACAAAAATCCCTAAAAATCCCTAAAACCTAAAAATGCACATAAAAACCCCCAAAAAAATTAAAAACACTATAATTCCTAAATAAACCCTTAAAATCCCTAAAAACATCAAAGTAACATAAAACACATAAAACACCTTAAATTTTAAAAACCCCTAAAATGCATAAGAAAACACAAAAATAAAATAAAAAACCTAAAAGTTTATAAAAAAACAATATAAAACCCCTTAGAAACCCTAAAAACCCTAAACCCCTTGAAAATACTTAAAAACCATAAAAACACTAAAAACAGAAAAACCCTTAAACCCTTAAAACCCATAATAACCCTAAACCCCCAAAAACACCTAAAACCCCTAAAATTGTAATAATACCCTAATAACACAAAATCCACTAAAACCAAAATAACCCCTAAAAACGCTAAAAATCCATAGAACCTCCAAAAAACTCCTAAAACATATCATATCTTAAAAATAGTAAGAAATCATGAAAGCCCTTAAATGTATTAAAAACCTAAAACCCCTAAAAAGCATAAATACGCTATAATCCCAAATAATCATAAAACCCCTTAAAATAGTAGAGCCCAAAAAAATTACCAAACCTAAAATCCCTAATACCCTATAACCCTAAAAACCCATAAACCATTAAAACCCATAAAATCATTTAAAAAATAATTACCCCTCAAAGATCGAAAAAAATCTAAATCAAAACAAACTCCTAAAACTCTAAAACCCCTAAAATTGATAATATTCATAAAACATATTTAAAACCAAAAAACCCCCTAAAACAGTTAAAACCCCAAATGAAACCTAAAAACCACAAAAAACATAAAAACCCTAAAACACCAATAAAAACCCCCAAAACCCAGAAAACCATAAATATAAAAAAAAACTAGAATACCTTAACATCCCATAAACCAATTAAAAGTCTTAAAACCCTAAAAAACACAAAAAACCTAAAACCCCATAAAAACATAAAAACTCTATAAATCATAAAATTACCCTAGGAACCCTAAATCCCACTAAAATACCATATAAGCATGACAATAGTACAATACATAAAAAACCTAAAACCCTAGAAACATTCTAGAAGTCCCTAAACCCCATAAAACAAAAAAGAAATCTAAAAATGACTAAAAAATAGATTTCATTACATACCATACACCCCTAAAAGACTCTTAAAATGGAAAAAAACTCAAAAGGACCCTAAAATCCCTAAAAAACTAATAAAATCGTCAAACCCCTAAAGTATCCTAAAAACCATAAAAAACCCCTAAAGGACCCAAAAAAGGCCCCTAAAAAGTAAAAGCCCTTAATGATACCTAAAAACCCTATAATCCTACTAGATGATAAAAAAACCACAAAACCCTAAAAGACACAGAAAAACAATAAAACGCCAAAACAACCAAAAAACATAAAAAACATAAACAAAATCCTAAAACTCACTAAAATCCCTAAAAACCCATTAATCCCAAAAACCACTAAAAGATAGTAATTACACTAAATATCCTAAAAGGCACAAAAACATTAAAACATTAATAATCATTAAAACCTATAAAACACATTAATTCCTTCAAAGCCCCTAGAAATTATAATACCTAAAAACATAAAGACGCTAAAACCATAAAAACTGTAGAAACCCAAAAATCCCAAAACACACAAAAATACCTAAAATACTAAAAACACTAACAAACCTTAAAACCATGAAACCCCTTAATATCAACAAAAACCAAAAAAATCATACAACCCATAAAGACCTAGACACTAGTGAAAACCCTAAAAATACCCAAATCCTTTAAAAACATGGAAAACCCTAAAACCCTAAAACCCCTTAAAACCCTTAAAACCATAACCCCCCCAACCTAAAAATCACTAAATTTACTAAAAACCTTAAAAATACTAAAATACCATTAAAACAATAAAAAAAAATTTCAAATGACAATTAAAACCCTAAAAACACATAAAAACACTAAAAACACAAAAAAACCCCGAAACCCCCCAAAACCCTAAAAAAGTAATAAATTTAAAACACCCTAAAATCCATAAAAACAATCAAGTAACAAAAAACACTTAAAAACCCAAAAACCCATAAAAGACCCTAAACCCCCAAAAAATTTAAAAGACCCTAAAAACCAAAAAAAAAATATACTGGATAACCCCAAAAATACATAAACCCTTAATAACCCTAAAACCCCATAAATCCAAAAAACTCATAAAAACTATAAAACAACCATAAAATTCCTATAACACCAATAATCCTAAAAAATGGAACAACCTGGAAGACCTAAAAATCTAAAACCCCATAAAACCAAAAAAACAAAAAAACACTAAAACCACTAATAAAAAATAAATATCCACCAACTCATTAAAATCCATATAACCCATAAAAACAAAATTCCCTAGAAATCCCAAAAAACCTAATACACTGAAAAAACAAGAAATATACCCTTAAACCCACTAAAAACTCCATGAAAAAACTAAAAACCCAATGAAAACACTTTAAACCCCTAACATTATCCCTGAAAAAACATAAAATCAAAACACTCTAATGTCCATAGAAACCCTAAACCCCAAATGACGCTAAAAAATACTGAAATCCCAAAAACCCTGAAAACAGTAAAAACATTAATCCCCCAAAAAAAGCATAAAACATGAAAAAAATCATAAAACCACATAAAACCCCTAATAACCTTTAAAACCTAAAAATATAAAACCCCATAAAACCACTAAAACCCATGAAACCCTAAAACCATAAAAACCCTGTGATCCTTAAAAATCATTAAAAATCTAAAAACCCCTAAAACCAATTAAAACTCTAAACCCTAAACCGTACACCCTAAACCCAACACCCTAAACCCTAAACCATACACCACAAAACCTATATCCTATAGACTAAACCCTAAATACTAAACCCTAAACCCCATAACTTGTACAGTAAACACTAAAACCATTGTTCTACACCCAAAACACTAAATTTTAAACCCAAAACCCTATACTCTAATTCGAAAACTCAAAACCCTACACCCAAAAACCTAAACGTTGAACCCTAAACCCTATGATTAACACCCCAATCCCTATACCCAACACCCAACACCCAAAACCCCACACTGTAAACCCTAAAATATACACAAAAACCATATACCATACACTATACTACATAAACCCAACACCAAAAACACAAACTCTATACCCTAAACCCTTTACCCTACACCCTGAAAACAAACCCCAAAGTTCTATACACTACACCCAAAACCCAAAACCCTACACACTAAGAAATATACCCTACCCCTTTAACACTACACCCTAAAACCTAAACCATATTCCCTACACTATAAGCCCTATCCCCCAAACCCATTACAAAAACCCAAAACCATGTACGTTAACCCTACACAATACACTCGAAACCCTACACAGTAAAACATAATCTCATACACCCTAAATAGTTTAAAATAGACCCTAAACACTATGCCATTCACCCTATACCATATACCCTACACCCTAAAATCTTAACTACAGACCCTTGTTTCTATACACTACACCCAAATCCCAAAACTCAACACCAAAACAATATACCCAACACACTAAACACTAAACCCTAATACCAAAACCATATACAATACTAACTAAACCAGAATATCTATACTGAAATCTCTAAACACTACATCATAAATACATAACCATATACCCTATACCATTTACCCTACATCCAGATCCATTCAAACTTCATCATTACCGAACACCCTACACACGAAACCCTTAAATCAATACCCTAAACCCTATACATTGCCCCCTAAACCCTAAACCCAAAAACCTAAACCCCAAACCATACACCATAAACCCTAAACCATAAACGCAACACCTCAAACCCTATACCCCACACCCCACCCCCTAAACCCCACACCCTTGACCCTAAACACCACAACCCACACACAAAACCATACACATAATACCATAATTTCTATACAAAAACCAGAAACCCTGACCCTATACCCAAAAACCTACACCATAAACCTTATACCCTACACCCTAAACACAATACCATACACTCGATACCCAATATAGTACACCCAAACCTCTAAACTCTACTCCATATACCCAAACCCCCAAAAAACCATAGAACCCTCAAAAGACTGAAATCAATAAAAACCCTTTAAAACAGGGAAAATAATTAAACCATTCAAACCATTAAAATCACTTTAATCCAAAACCCCCCATAGAATCCTTTAAAAACATAAACACCTAGGAACCCAAAATACTATAAAAATAATTAAAACCCCTAAAAACTACAAAAAGTAAAACCCCATATTAACAACATTAATCCCTTTTGAAACCCCACAAACACATTAATAAGTTAAAAACCATTAAAGCCGTCAAAAAATAATACAAACCCTAATAACCCTAAAAACCATTAAACCCCTTAATTCTATAAAACATATAAAAATAAGCTAATAACACTAAAATTTTGAAAATCCCTAAAATACTCCAAAGAACCCTAAAAACATAAATTCGCAAGAAGGCCCTCAAAAAAACATTTAAATACATAAAAAATACCAAAACCCCTCAAATACCCTCAAAACCCTAAATCACTAAAAAAAACATAAGAATTATAAATAACACATAAAGGGCCAAAAAAACCCCTCGAACCCCATAAATAACTTGATAAAACCTAAATATTGTATGAAAATCTAAAAAACATAAAAACACCCTTATAACCATAAAAACATTAAACCCCTAAAATGCACCAAAAATCATAAAAACCCTAACAACCTAAACCCATAAAAACACCAGAGAATAAAAGAAAACAACAAAAACACTAAAAACCATGAAGAAACCAAAAATAAATAAAAATTATAAAAACCCTAAAAATAGTAAGAAAACCCCATAACCCTAAAAACCCCTTAAATTATCTAAAACCCCCCAAAACAAAAAAAAATCCCCAAAAAATCAAAAAAATCCTAAAACCCCTAAAATACTCTAACTAACCCTATAAAACTCCTAAAACTCCCTTAAATCGTCTCAACATAATATTAAACTAAAAAAATACAAAACACACCAGGCCTTCAAAAATTCCATAAAGACCTTAAAACCCTTAAAAACAGAACCCCCCCTAAAGACCATAAAAATATTGAAAAAACAAAAAAACATAAAAAACCCATAAAATCCTAAAACCCCTACAAGGCCCCACAAACCCAAAACAACCAAAAACAATAAAAACCCATTGGAAACCAGTATCCAAAAAAATGAATGACGTTAATACCTCAAAATAACTAAATCCCTAAAAACATAAAATACGTATAAGAATCCCACATAATCCTAGATGCCCATACAACCCAAAACCCTTAAAAACATTATGACCCATGATTAATATATAAACCCTAAAACCCCTAAAAACCATAAGAACATACATATCCTAAAAACACTAAAAAATCTAAAACTATGCAAAAAAATATACATGAAAACACTAGAAATTCCTACACTCCACCTAAAAATCATAAAAACCCCAAAACCCCTTAGGGACCTAAAAACCCCCCAAAAAACCAAAAGGCCCTAATCCCCCTAAAATCCCTACCCCAACACCGAAAAATTATAAAAAAACCTAAAAACACCTAAAACCCTAAAAAAACTAAATGAAAAAGAATCCCTAAAAACCCAAACACCCTAAAATAGTTAAAAACCCTATATATATATATAACCAAAAAACAAAAAAAAACCATAAAACATAAAAATTGTTAACAACCATGAAAACCCCAAAAACCTGAAAAAACCTAAAACCACTAAAGAACCTAAAAAACCAAAAGCAACATTAAAACCCCAAAATGAACCAAACCCTAAAAACATCAAATGTAACAATAAATAACAAAATACCCCAAAGACCCTAAACACCCTCATATACCATAAAATACATAAAATCCTATATTTCCCTAAAACCCCAAAAAACCCAAAAAACCCATTAAAAAAATAAAATCCTTAATACCCCATGCTCACCCAAATACACTAAAACTAAAAAAATTAAAACCCCTAAAAACAACTGAAACCTCTAAACCCCAAAAAATCATGGAAAGAACCAAAAAACTACACAAAATCCTAAAACCCTTAAAACAACCTTAAAATTCCAAAAAACTATAAAAACCTTAAAAGACCCTAAAACCCTAAAAGCCCTTAAAGTCCCAAAAAAACTCTAAAACCCCTAAAAAACCTAAAACTCTAAAAAGTCCTAAGTACCCAAAAAATAAACATCCCAAGAAAACCTAAGAAACCCAAACAATCCATAGAAACCCTCACAACAATAAAAATAAAAATCCCAAAAAAACAACAAGAATCCCAAAAACCCCAAAAAAACCCTTAAATTTCTATATGAACCCAAAAATATCTACATTACATAATATCACCTTAAAAACCGAAAAGTATCATAGAAACCCCAATCAACTCTATGGGACCCTACAAACCATAAAACCCCCTAAACCTTATAAAATGATTGAATCCCTTAAAACCCTAAATCACCATCAAACACTGTAAATTCCAAATCCCCTAAAATCCTTTTAAAATTAAACCCATAAAAATCGTTTAAAATTCCAAAAACCAACAAATACCACTCAAATACCTAGAAATCCCTAAAATCCCAAAAAATATAAATTCCCCAATGCCCCTTATTCCCACAAAAAACCATAACCCCACCCCCTAACCTAAATCTCTAAAAGTCCCAAAAAACTTGAATACAAATAATAGAAATCCAGAAAACACTAAAACAACAAAAACATAAAACCATAAAAATCTTAACACTGCCTGAAAATTCAAAAAAATCTGAATCCCAAAAAATCTTAAAATCCCTAACTACCATAAAAACCTTAAGTCCCAAAAAAAGCTAAAAATCCAAAAAATTGTAATAACACCTAAAACCTAATGTACCATGATAACACTAAATGACCATAATACCCCTAACGGTCCCCGATACCCCTAAAAGACCATACCCACTCGAACGAACCTAAAATACAAAGAAAACCCAAAAAAACCTAAAACCCATTAAAAACCATTGAAAATAAAAATTCAACAAAAACCTGTCAAATCATAAAATGGACTTAAAACACAATATACAATAAAACATTGAAAAACCCCATCAAACCCTAAAAAACTAGAATACGTTATTATAAGGCCCCTGCCTTAGACCTTAATTAATCTTGAGTTATTACAAGATTACACGTTGAGGATCTTTTCAGGTTTAGAGTTTTAGAGAATTAGATCATAAAACTTGCATTACATTCCACATATAAACAAAGTGGTTACATAAAGATAGTATTCCTCATTCCCATCAATGGAAACACATTTGAATTAAAACATGGATTCTTTTTGACACATCCTTGACCCTATCATCTTATCATGTACCTTTCCCTTGACCTGTGAAAAACATTTCAAAAACTTGGGATGAGCATAAAAACTCAGTATGGGTTATAAAAAAAAACATGGAAAGGAAACATGAATTCATATATACATAAGAATGAAATCATACTTTACCCATAAAACATAGGCACTTTAACATACCTCATAAAATCATGAATAAATCATAGAAATCATAAGACATATAGGTAACTTGAGGCATTCATAACATTCTTACGTAGGGAGTAACCCTCTTGGTTACGTTTGGAATACCCATCACAGTATATTCCCTAAAAATCTCTTCGGAGAAACCTTAACGTTTCACTCCTTCGCGTTACCCAATGCATTGGAGAGCTATAACGGGCTCACCCGCCCTTAGTTTATCACGGAACCACCCGTCTTCATAATAATGCCCAAGAACCATAACATAATCATATCACATAAAACATGCATAAAGGAAACATAACATTTCCGCATTTCAATCACGAGATATCAATACAACACATTGATATAAAAACATTATGAAACCCATTTTCAATACCAAAGTAAAACATGGTATTTATTTTTCTTTTTTAAAAAAAAGGTATGGCTTGTAGAGGAAGCCGAAACTCAAATAACGGTTACGACGGCGGAGAAGTCGTTGTCGCCGCATACGTACGACAAAAACATTCCCTTTTGTCGTTTAGTAAACGCTTCGTATAAAAAAGATTCCTTTTGAGTAAACGTAAAAGTCAAAGGGGTTTATACACCGTATAAAAGAAAGTTGTGTATAAAATAAAATATGCCTCAACGAAAGGAGATTGAGACGAAGTCCCATACCTCGTATCCGACTTGACCCGACCGTTCTTTAAACTCCTGAATAATAAACTTGAGTTAATCTCTACTTGCTTATGAATCTTTTTCAAGTTCATTATTCCTTTTATACCATGTTATGAACATCATGTAATCATTTAAGTTAATAATGTTCATTTTGTCGGTATTTGGTTCTTAAGTCAAAAATAGGCTTCTTACACTTACATGTTGTTAATTTGGTCAAAGGTTCATTATATCCAGAATGGTATTCATGATGTAGATATCATATATGTCATGTATATCCAGTACATACATTCATTTATAAAATTACATCACATTTAGAGGTAAGAAATGAAATGCACCGTTCATGGAGACGGTAAGCCGTACGTACGCATGAACGCTACTTCCATTTCTATTTCATATTTTCTGGAATGGAATCATAATGATATAAGAGTATATTATAATTCCAGTATAATAACATATATAATATCATTAACTTTATCCTTTACACATCCCACATATGGTATTAACGAATCAAATCACTTTTAGGGGGCGGTAGTCCGCGCTTCCTAAAATGAAGATATCGTGTTTTACCCATAATGGAAACCATAACGGTATGCCCAAAATGAAAAAACATAAGCTTAAGGAAAACATAAACATATTATATATCATATATAAAAATAGTGACATCATAATGGCCACCTTTGAAGGTGTTTAATGAGTGTTGAACAATCATCGTTTCGGGAGGCAGAATTTCGCCATCCACGGAAACCTTATGTTCTTTAACCATTTGATGTAGTTGTGTGAGAGTGTAGCTCAAATAAATCTTATAACAACATCCTAGTATATTGAAGATACTTGTGTTGTTACAAAAGAAGTAAATAAAAAGAGTTTAGGGGGTTGGAGAAGCAAAATAAAACAAATGAACATGAGAGAATGAATTACCTTTAAAAAGTGTAACTCCTTTTGAGTTGAGCCTAAAGGCTTACTTTGAAAGGCTTCTTCCCAAAGGGAATCCTCTAGGGTTAGGAGAGGGATGTGGAGAGAGCAAATGGGCAGGGGTTGGCCGAGACAATGGCTTGAAGAGTGTGTGAAATGAGGTAGAGGTGGGGGCCTTTTATAAGAGGAGAGGAGGGGCACTTTTGGAAAGTAAAGAAACATTACATTATTTGAAAATGTGTTTCGGTTTTAAAAGGTCCCACATTGATGGAATTAGTGGATAAGGTGATAAGGGTTCGAAATCCACTCATCCAATTGGGTTTGGACATGTGTAGTTTATAGATTTTACATTATCTTTCTATTTTATTTTAATCGTTAAATAATGATGTCATCGCTGCATCATTATTATGTCATATATAATTAAATTTATTTAATGTCTAAAAATTATAAAAGAAATACTATGATATAGGAAATCTTTTTAGCTTTCCAATGACTATTTATAATCAAAATTTGGACTTGTATAACCCCACTTAAAAATTGTTTTCGTAAAACATATTATGTTTGTGTCATTTTCCCTTTAACATTAAATAAAAAGTAATTTATGTCATTTCCCAACAAAAGTGGATCCATGGGGTCCCCAAGTTGACCCATGGCTTGTCTTGGTCGGCCATGACACAACCAATAAGGTTGGGACATGTGTCTAGGTCATTTCATATTATTAAATCATTATTTATACCTTAAACTACACTAATTACCACTAATCGCGATTAAGAACTTAATAAGTTACTATTCACCAAAAAATTATTTTAATCTCATTGAACCACATTTTACTTCTTAATGACAACCATGTATGTCGGATTTTCAAAATTCAATACACATTAGTGGTAAAATTTCATTTAACTGAAAAATCAGTTTGCTTGATTACCACTTAGTGGTTTCACTATTCATCAAAAATTGAAGTTTTTCAGAAAATTACCAAAAATTTACTCTAAGCTATATTTGATATTCCGAATTCAAAAATGAACTCCATTTTACAAAATTCAAATCATATAAGTCACACTAATTAATTTAATAATTAATTCCCGCTGCCAGAGCAAATAGCGTGTTTTTACAAAACAATAAGTATCAAAAGATTGACACCAGTTTAAGTCTAATTTCAAATCGAAATTGATTCCAATGACCACCATTGGATAAAATGGTAAAAATATATTCATATTACACATTAAGAACAATTCAAAAGATAATCTAATCATATAAATAAATTAGATTAAAAAGCAGTTTTGATGTAAAATACAACATTTTACACTATTCATAAAAAAATGAACTTTATCAGAAAGGTACCAAAAATTACACAAAGTAAAATGTGATGTCCCGATTCTTAATAAGAGTTTTATTTGGTCCAAAAGAATGTATAAGAGTGATCAAAACTATATTTAATGACGGTTCACCATTAAAAGGTGATAAGTGAACCTTTAGTGAAAATTAGAGTATAAAAGCCTAAAATTGAACTCTTTCCGTATTTTAAGCCTTTATCTTTTATTGGGTAAATGTAAAAACATCTAAAAACATATCTATTCATATTTTAGTTATTTCTATTCATTCCCGCCAGTACAACGGCTACTTGTTAACTAACATTTAAAATAATATTATTATATTACTAGTGTGCTACGTAAGTTTCAAAGAAACTCATCGTTGCGTATCGGGTACGCTATCGAACATAGCAACCCCTTTTAATTAAAATTCATATTTAATTCTCAAATATTAATAAATATGAAAATTATTTATTCTTTAATTACCTGGGATGTTACATCCTTCCCCCCTTTTGGGAATTGCGTCCTCGCAATTTTATTCACTTATCAAAATAAGTGGGGGTATTTATCCCTCATAGCATTTTCAGATTCCCACGTTGCCTCTTCAATCACATGGTTTTTCCAAAAAACCTTTACCTGATGAATCACCTTATTCCGTAACACTTGATCCCTGTGGTCAAGAATCTGGACCGGTTGTTCCTCATAAGATAGGTTCTCTTCCAGCTGAACTACCTCTGGACTCAAAACATGAGATGGATCTGACATATACTTTCTCAACATCGAAACATGAAAAACATTGTGTACCTGAGATAAACTTGGAGGTAAAGCCACTCGGTATGCAACTGATCCAACTCTTTCCAGAATTTCGTATGGTCCAATGAACCTTGGACTCAACTTTCCTTTCTTACCAAATCTCATCACACTTTTCCAAGGAGAAACCTTGAGAAAAACATGATCACCTACCTCGAAAGATAGATCCTTCCTCCGGTTATCCGCATAACTCTTCTGCCTGCTCTGAGCTGTTCTCATGTGTTTCTGAATCAGCTGACCTTTTTCTGCCATCTCTTCTACCAATTCTGGTCCCATCAACTTCCTTTCACCCCATTCATCCCAGAAAGCTGGAGTTCGACACCGCTTCCCATATAATGCCTGAAATGGTGCCATCTGTATACTGGAATGAAAACTGTTATTATATGAAAACTCAACCAAAGAAAGATGTTGGTCCCAACTTCCCTGATAATCCATAGAACAAGCTCGTAGCATATCCTCCAATGTCTGAATTGTTCGTTCTGACTGCCCATATGATTGAGGATGAAAAGCTGTACTAAAATTTAATTCAGTACTCAACGACTTCTGAAGGCCTTTCCAAAAGTTAGAAGTAAACCTGGGATCACGATCCGATACAATGGAGAGAGGAACTCCATGTAACCTGACTATTTCTTTAAGATACAAACGGGAAAGTTGATCAAGAGAGAATGTATCTCGTATAGCAAGGAAATGAGCAGATTTGGTCAAGCGATCAACAATAACCCAGATTGCATTATTACCTCGAGATGTCTTTGGTAATCCAACAACAAAGTCCATGGATATATTCTCCCATTTCCACTCTGGCACTGGTAAAGGCTGAAGCATCCCTTTCGGTAACTGCCGCTCTGCTTTAACCTGATGACAAGTCAAACACTTCACAGTAAAATCAGCAATGTCTCTTTTCATTCCATCCCACTAGTAATACTCCCGCAGACCTCTGTACATCTTAGTACTTCCAGGATGAAAAAAAACAACTCATTCTTCAACTGTGAATCACAAGGCACACATAACCTCTTCACAAACCTCAAAACACAAACACAAACTTATCCAAGAACTCATGGAAAATTTTATTCATAAGGTCCATGAATACAACAAGTGCATTGGTTAACCCCAAAGGCATAACTACAAATTCATATTGGACATATCTAGTACGGAACACAATCTTCAGAACATCTGCTTCTTTTACTTTCAACTGATGGTACCCCGACCTCAAGTCAATCTTCTAAAAATACTGAGCTCCCTGGAGCTGACACCACTTCATTCGATGGCCCAACATCTGCTGAAGTAGTTGCAAAGGATTTCACCACCCCTTTCTGCTTGTAGTCTAACTGCTTCCCATCACTCAAGCTCCTTGTCGGACACTCGTTTGCATAGTGACCCATCTCATTGCACTTATAACATTTCACTAACTGTAAATCAAATTTGTTCTTACCTTCACCTTGATCCTTTTCAGTGCAATCACGAGCCTTATGTCCCATCTTACCACATCGGTAGCACTTCCCAGAATTCAGAAGACATTCCCCAGCATGCCTTTTGCCACATTTATCACAAACTGGAAACTTAGTTCTCTTACCATCAGACTTCTTTGAAGAATTCTTACCTTTCTCCTGCCACCTCGGTCTCTTCTTCTGCTGGTTGTTATAGAACACTTGGTCATCGGCAAACTCCATTTCCACCTTCTCAGCACATCGAACAAGCTTTTCATAACTTTTAAACTCTCGAGAAGCTAATGCCCTTCGATACTTTGGCTTTAATCCTGAGTAAAAACGATTGATTTTACTATCAAGGTCCCGGATAAAATTGGGAGCATACCTTGCCAATCGAGTGAACCTTTCTTCATAGGCAGCCACTGAGTCTTCCTCTTGCCTCAATTCCAAGAATTGCTTTTCCATCCTAAGTCGAACAGCCTTAGGAAAATACTTCTCAAGAAACATAACTTTGAAATCATCCCAGTCAAGAGCATCAATCTCATCGGCATCCCTGATATTTTTAACCATAGACCACCACTGATCTGCTTCACCCTCCAAACGGTAAATAGCAAGACTATCCTTTTGATTGTCTGAACACCCCATGACATCAAAAATCTTCTCCAGTGCTTTAATCCACCCTTCAGCTAGCACAGGGTCAGATGATCCTCTGAATGATGGGGGATGTTGCCTCATGAAATGTTCCACCACTGACATGTTCCTCTGCGGTTGATCTGGCTGATCTCGTGCATGGATACCACCACCATTTATCGCCAGAGTCAACTACACCATTACTGCAACAAACTGTTCAGTTCCAATTCCGACCATTTCTGGATGCTGATTTGGAAGGTTATCTTCCTCCTGATGTTGTCCCAACATAGCTGCTTTGTTTCCTCTGCGGAAAACCATTCTGAACAAACATGTCTTAGATGAAGCAACATGGTAATCTTTAAATGCTATATCATTTCAATCATATTATAATTTAACACTTTTATAACTCCTAAAGTTGTCTAAACCGACCTCTGATACCAACTATAAGGCCCCTGCCTTAGACCTTAATTAATCTTGAGTTATTACAAGATTACACGTTGAGGATCTTTTCAGGTTTAGAGTTTTAGAGAATTAGATCATAAAACTTGCATTACATTCCACATATAAACAAAGTGGTTACATAAAGATAGTATTCCTCATTCCCATCAATGGAAACACATTTGAATTAAAACATGGATTCTTTTTGACACATCCTTGACCCTATCATCTTATCATGTACCTTTCCCTTGACCTGTGAAAAACATTTCAAAAACTTGGGATGAGCATAAAAACTCAGTATGGGTTATAAAAAAAAACATGGAAAGGAAACATGAATTCATATATACATAAGAATGAAATCATACTTTACCCATAAAACATAGGCACTTTAACATACCTCATAAAATCATGAATAAATCATAGAAATCATAAGACATATAGGTAACTTGAGGCATTCATAACATTCTTACGTAGGGAGTAACCCTCTTGGTTACGTTTGGAATACCCATCACAGTATATTCCCTAAAAATCTCTTCGGAGAAACCTTAACGTTTCACTCCTTCGCGTTACCCAATGCATTGGAGAGCTATAACGGGCTCACCCGCCCTTAGTTTATCACGGAACCACCCGTCTTCATAATAATGCCCAAGAACCATAACATAATCATATCACATAAAACATGCATAAAGGAAACATAACATTTCCGCATTTCAATCACGAGATATCAATACAACACATTGATATAAAAACATTATGAAACCCATTTTCAATACCAAAGTAAAACATGGTATTTATTTTTCTTTTTTAAAAAAAAGGTATGGCTTGTAGAGGAAGCCGAAACTCAAATAACGGTTACGACGGCGGAGAAGTCGTTGTCGCCGCATACGTACGACAAAAACATTCCCTTTTGTCGTTTAGTAAACGCTTCGTATAAAAAATATTCCTTTTGAGTAAACGTAAAAGTCAAAGGGGTTTATACACCGTATAAAAGAAAGTTGTGTATAAAATAAAATATGCCTCAACGAAAGGAGATTGAGACGAAATCCCATACCTCGTATCCGACTTGACCCGACCGTTCTTTAAACTCCTGAATAATAAACTTGAGTTAATCTCTACTTGCTTATGAATCTTTTTCAAGTTCATTATTCCTTTTATACCATGTTATGAACATCATGTAATCATTTAAGTTAATAATGTTCATTTTGTCGGTATTTGGTTCTTAAGTCAAAAATAGGCTTCTTACACTTACATGTTGTTAATTTGGTCAAAGGTTCATTATATCCAGAATGGTATTCATGATGTAGATATCATATATGTCATGTATATCCAGTACATACATTCATTTATAATATTACATCACATTTAGAGGTAAGAAATGAAATGCACCGTTCATGGAGACGGTAAGCCGTACGTACGCATGAACGCTACTTCCATTTCTATTTCATATTTTCTGGAATGGAATCATAATGATATAAGAGTATATTATAATTCCAGTATAATAACATATATAATATCATTAACTTTATCCTTTACACATCCCACATATGGTATTAACGAATCAAATCACTTTTAGGGGGCGGTAGTCCGCGCTTCCTAAAATGAAGATATCGTGTTTTACCCATAATGGAAACCATAAAGGTATGCCCAAAATGAAAAAACATAAGCTTAAGGAAAACGTAAACATATTATATATCATATATAAAAATAGTGACATCATAATGGCCACCTTTGAAGGTGTTTAATGAGTGTTGAACAATCATCGTTTCGGGAGGCAGAATTTCGCCATCCACGGAAACCTTATGTTCTTTAACCATTTGATGTAGTTGTGTGAGAGTGTAGCTCAAATAAATCTTATAACAACATCCTAGTATATTGAAGATACTTGTGTTGTTACAAAAGAAGTAAATAAAAAGAGTTTAGGGGGTTGGAGAAGCAAAATAAAACAAATGAACATGAGAGAATGAATTACCTTTAAAAAGTGTAACTCCTTTTGAGTTGAGCCTAAAGGCTTACTTTGAAAGGCTTCTTCCCAAAGGGAATCCTCTAGGGTTAGGAGAGGGATGTGGAGAGAGCAAATGGGCAGGGGTTGGCCGAGCCAATGGCTTGAAGAGTGTGTGAAATGAGGTAGAGGTGGGGGCCTTTTATAAGAGGAGAGGAGGGGCACTTTTGGAAAGTAAAGAAACATTACATTATTTGAAAATGTGTTTCGGTTTTAAAAGGTCCCACATTGATGGAATTAGTGGATAAGGTGATAAGGGTTCGAAATCCACTCATCCAATTGGGTTTGGACATGTGTAGTTTATAGATTTTACATTATCTTTCTATTTTATTTTAATCGTTAAATAATGATGTCATCGCTGCATCATTATTATGTCATATATAATTAAATTTATTTAATGTCTAAAAATTATAAAAGAAATACTATGATATAGGAAATCTTTTTAGCTTTCCAATGACTATTTATAATCAAAATTTGGACTTGTATAACCCCACTTAAAAATTGTTTTCGTAAAACATATTATGTTTGTGTCATTTTCCCTTTAACATTAAATAAAAAGTAATTTATGTCATTTCCCAACAAAAGTGGATCCATGGGGTCCCCAAGTTGACCCATGGCTTGTCTTGGTCGGCCATGACACAACCAATAAGGTTGGGACATGTGTCTAGGTCATTTCATATTATTAAATCATTATTTATACCTTAAACTACACTAATTACCACTAATCGCGATTAAGAACTTAATAAGTTACTATTCACCAAAAAATTATTTTAATCTCATTGAACCACATTTTACTTCTTAATGACAACCATGTATGTCGGATTTTCAAAATTCAATACACATTAGTGGTAAAATTTCATTTAACTGAAAAATCAGTTTGCTTGATTACCACTTAGTGGTTTCACTATTCATCAAAAATTGAAGTTTTTCAGAAAATTACCAAAAATTTACTCTAAGCTATATTTGATATTCCGAATTCAAAAATGAACTCCATTTTACAAAATTCAAATCATATAAGTCACACTAATTAATTTAATAATTAATTCCCGCTGCCAGAGCAAATAGCGTGTTTTTACAAAACAATAAGTATCAAAAGATTGACACCAGTTTAAGTCTAATTTCAAATCGAAATTGATTCCAATGACCACCATTGGATAAAATGGTAAAAATATATTCATATTACACATTAATAACAATTCAAAAGATAATCTAATCATATAAATAAATTAGATTAAAAAGCAGTTTTGATGTAAAATACAACATTTTACACTATTCATAAAAAAATGAACTTTATCAGAAAGGTACCAAAAATTACACAAAGTAAAATGTGATGTCCCGATTCTTAATAAGAGTTTTATTTGGTCCAAAAGAATGTATAAGAGTGATCAAAACTATATTTAATGACGGTTCACCATTAAAAGGTGATAAGTGAACCTTTAGTGAAAATTAGAGTATAAAAGCCTAAAATTGAACTCTTTCCGTATTTTAAGCCTTTATCTTTTATTGGGTAAATGTAAAAACATCTAAAAACATATCTATTCATATTTTAGTTATTTATATTCATTCCCGCCAGTACAACGGCTACTTGTTAACTAACATTTAAAATAATATTATTATATTACTAGTGTGCTACGTAAGTTTCAAAGAAACTCATCGTTGCGTATCGGGTACGCTATCGAACATAGCAACCCCTTTTAATTAAAATTCATATTTAATTCTCAAATATTAATAAATATGAAAATTATTTATTCTTTAATTACCTGGGATGTTACATCCTTCCCCCCTTTTGGGAATTGCGTCCTCGCAATTTTATTCACTTATCAAAATAAGTGGGGGTATTTATCCCTCATAGCATTTTCAGATTCCCACGTTGCCTCTTCAATCACATGGTTTTTCCAAAAAACCTTTACCTGATGAATCACCTTATTCCGTAACACTTGATCCCTGTGGTCAAGAATCTGGACCGGTTGTTCCTCATAAGATAGGTTCTCTTCCAGCTGAACTACCTCTGGACTCAAAACATGAGATGGATCTGACATATACTTTCTCAACATCGAAACATGAAAAACATTGTGTACCTGAGATAAACTTGGAGGTAAAGCCACTCGGTATGCAACTGATCCAACTCTTTCCAGAATTTCGTATGGTCCAATGAACCTTGGACTCAACTTTCCTTTCTTACCAAATCTCATCACACTTTTCCAAGGAGAAACCTTGAGAAAAACATGATCACCTACCTCGAAAGATAGATCCTTCCTCCGGTTATCCGCATAACTCTTCTGCCTGCTCTGAGCTGTTCTCATGTGTTTCTGAATCAGCTGACCTTTTTCTGCCATCTCTTCTACCAATTCTGGTCCCATCAACTTCCTTTCACCCCATTCATCCCAGAAAGCTGGAGTTCGACACCGCTTCCCATATAATGCCTGAAATGGTGCCATCTGTATACTGGAATGAAAACTGTTATTATATGAAAACTCAACCAAAGAAAGATGTTGGTCCCAACTTCCCTGATAATCCATAGAACAAGCTCGTAGCATATCCTCCAATGTCTGAATTGTTCGTTCTGACTGCCCATCTGATTGAGGATGAAAAGCTGTACTAAAATTTAATTCAGTACTCAACGACTTCTGAAGGCCTTTCCAAAAGTTAGAAGTAAACCTGGGATCACGATCCGATACAATGGAGAGAGGAACTCCATGTAACCTGACTATTTCTTTAAGATACAAACGGGAAAGTTGATCAAGAGAGAATGTATCTCGTATAGCAAGGAAATGAGCAGATTTGGTCAAGCGATCAACAATAACCCAGATTGCATTATTACCTCGAGATGTCTTTGGTAATCCAACAACAAAGTCCATGGATATATTCTCCCATTTCCACTCTGGCACTGGTAAAGGCTGAAGCATCCCTTTCGGTAACTGCCGCTCTGCTTTAACCTGATGACAAGTCAAACACTTCACAGTAAAATCAGCAATGTCTCTTTTCATTCCATCCCACTAGTAATACTCCCGCAGACCTCTGTACATCTTAGTACTTCCAGGATGAAAAAAAACAACTCATTCTTCAACTGTGAATCACAAGGCACACATAACCTCTTCACAAACCTCAAAACACAAACACAAACTTATCCAAGAACTCATGGAAAATTTTATTCATAAGGTCCATGAATACAACAAGTGCATTGGTTAACCCCAAAGGCATAACTACAAATTCATATTGGACATATCTAGTACGGAACACAATCTTCAGAACATCTGCTTCTTTTACTTTCAACTGATGGTACCCCGACCTCAAGTCAATCTTCTAAAAATACTGAGCTCCCTGGAGCTGACACCACTTCATTCGATGGCCCAACATCTGCTGAAGTAGTTGCAAAGGATTTCACCACCCCTTTCTGCTTGTAGTCTAACTGCTTCCCATCACTCAAGCTCCTTGTCGGACACTCGTTTGCATAGTGACCCATCTCATTGCACTTATAACATTTCACTAACTGTAAATCAAATTTGTTCTTACCTTCACCTTGATCCTTTTCAGTGCAATCACGAGCCTTATGTCCCATCTTACCACATCGGTAGCACTTCCCAGAATTCAGAAGACATTCCCCAGCATGCCTTTTGCCACATTTATCACAAACTGGAAACTTAGTTCTCTTACCATCAGACTTCTTTGAAGAATTCTTACCTTTCTCCTGCCACCTCGGTCTCTTCTTCTGCTGGTTGTTATAGAACACTTGGTCATCGGCAAACTCCATTTCCACCTTCTCAGCACATCGAACAAGCTTTTCATAACTTTTAAACTCTCGAGAAGCTAATGCCCTTCGATACTTTGGCTTTAATCCTGAGTAAAAACGATTGATTTTACTATCAAGGTCCCGGATAAAATTGGGAGCATACCTTGCCAATCGAGTGAACCTTTCTTCATAGGCAGCCACTGAGTCTTCCTCTTGCCTCAATTCCAAGAATTGCTTTTCCATCCTAAGTCGAACAGCCTTAGGAAAATACTTCTCAAGAAACATAACTTTGAAATCATCCCAGTCAAGAGCATCAATCTCATCGGCATCCCTGATATTTTTAACCATAGACCACCACTGATCTGCTTCACCCTCCAAACGGTAAATAGCAAGACTAACCTTTTGATTGTCTGAACACCCCATGACATCAAAAATCTTCTCCAGTGCTTTAATCCACCCTTCAGCTAGCACAGGGTCAGATGATCCTCTGAATGATGGGGGATGTTGCCTCATGAAATGTTCCACCACTGACATGTTCCTCTGCGGTTGATCTGGCTGATCTCGTGCATGGATACCACCACCATTTATCGCCAGAGTCAACTACACCATTACTGCAACAAACTGTTCAGTTCCAATTCCGACCATTTCTGGATGCTGATTTGGAAGGTTATCTTCCTCCTGATGTTGTCCCAACATAGCTGCTTTGTTTCCTCTGCGGAAAACCATTCTGAACAAACATGTCTTAGATGAAGCAACATGGTAATCTTTAAATGCTATATCATTTCAATCATATTATAATTTAACACTTTTATAACTCCTAAAGTTGTCTAAACCGACCTCTGATACCAACTATAAGGCCCCTGCCTTAGACCTTAATTAATCTTGAGTTATTACAAGATTACACGTTGAGGATCTTTTCAGGTTTAGAGTTTTAGAGAATTAGATCATAAAACTTGCATTACATTCCACATATAAACAAAGTGGTTACATAAAGATAGTATTCCTCATTCCCATCAATGGAAACACATTTGAATTAAAACATGGATTCTTTTTGACACATCCTTGACCCTATCATCTTATCATGTACCTTTCCCTTGACCTGTGAAAAACATTTCAAAAACTTGGGATGAGCATAAAAACTCAGTATGGGTTATAAAAAAAACATGGAAAGGAAACATGAATTCATATATACATAAGAATGAAATCATACTTTACCCATAAAACATAGGCACTTTAACATACCTCATAAAATCATGAATAAATCATAGAAATCATAAGACATATAGGTAACTTGAGGCATTCATAACATTCTTACGTAGGGAGTAACCCTCTTGGTTACGTTTGGAATACCCATCACAGTATATTCCCTAAAAATCTCTTCGGAGAAACCTTAACGTTTCACTCCTTCGCGTTACCCAATGCATTGGAGAGCTATAACGGGCTCACCCGCCCTTAGTTTATCACGGAACCACCCGTCTTCATAATAATGCCCAAGAACCATAACATAATCATATCACATAAAACATGCATAAAGGAAACATAACATTTCCGCATTTCAATCACGAGATATCAATACAACACATTGATATAAAAACATTATGAAACCCATTTTCAATACCAAAGTAAAACATGGTATTTATTTTTCTTTTTTAAAAAAAAGGTATGGCTTGTAGAGGAAGCCGAAACTCAAATAACGGTTACGACGGCGGAGAAGTCGTTGTCGCCGCATACGTACGACAAAAACATTCCCTTTTGTCGTTTAGTAAACGCTTCGTATAAAAAAGATTCCTTTTGAGTAAACGTAAAAGTCAAAGGGGTTTATACACCGTATAAAAGAAAGTTGTGTATAAAATAAAATATGCCTCAACGAAAGGAGATTGAGACGAAATCCCATACCTCGTATCCGACTTGACCCGACCGTTCTTTAAACTCCTGAATAATAAACTTGAGTTAATCTCTACTTGCTTATGAATCTTTTTCAAGTTCATTATTCCTTTTATACCATGTTATGAACATCATGTAATCATTTAAGTTAATAATGTTCATTTTGTCGGTATTTGGTTCTTAAGTCAAAAATAGGCTTCTTACACTTACATGTTGTTAATTTGGTCAAAGGTTCATTATATCCAGAATGGTATTCATGATGTAGATATCATATATGTCATGTATATCCAGTACATACATTCATTTATAATATTACATCACATTTAGAGGTAAGAAATGAAATGCACCGTTCATGGAGACGGTAAGCCGTACGTACGCATGAACGCTACTTCCATTTCTATTTCATATTTTCTGGAATGGAATCATAATGATATAAGAGTATATTATAATTCCAGTATAATAACATATATAATATCATTAACTTTATCCTTTACACATCCCACATATGGTATTAACGAATCAAATCACTTTTAGGGGGCGGTAGTCCGCGCTTCCTAAAATGAAGATATCGTGTTTTACCCATAATGGAAACCATAACGGTATGCCCAAAATGAAAAAACATAAGCTTAAGGAAAACATAAACATATTATATATCATATATAAAAATAGTGACATCATAATGGCCACCTTTGAAGGTGTTTAATGAGTGTTGAACAATCATCGTTTCGGGAGGCAGAATTTCGCCATCCACGGAAACCTTATGTTCTTTAACCATTTGATGTAGTTGTGTGAGAGTGTAGCTCAAATAAATCTTATAACAACATCCTAGTATATTGAAGATACTTGTGTTGTTACAAAAGAAGTAAATAAAAAGAGTTTAGGGGGTTGGAGAAGCAAAATAAAACAAATGAACATGAGAGAATGAATTACCTTTAAAAAGTGTAACTCCTTTTGAGTTGAGCCTAAAGGCTTACTTTGAAAGGCTTCTTCCCAAAGGGAATCCTCTAGGGTTAGGAGAGGGATGTGGAGAGAGCAAATGGGCAGGGGTTGGCCGAGCCAATGGCTTGAAGAGTGTGTGAAATGAGGTAGAGGTGGGGGCCTTTTATAAGAGGAGAGGAGGGGCACTTTTGGAAAGTAAAGAAACATTACATTATTTGAAAATGTGTTTCGGTTTTAAAAGGTCCCACATTGATGGAATTAGTGGATAAGGTGATAAGGGTTCGAAATCCACTCATCCAATTGGGTTTGGACATGTGTAGTTTATAGATTTTACATTATCTTTCTATTTTATTTTAATCGTTAAATAATGATGTCATCGCTGCATCATTATTATGTCATATATAATTAAATTTATTTAATGTCTAAAAATTATAAAAGAAATACTATGATATAGGAAATCTTTTTAGCTTTCCAATGACTATTTATAATCAAAATTTGGACTTGTATAACCCCACTTAAAAATTGTTTTCGTAAAACATATTATGTTTGTGTCATTTTCCCTTTAACATTAAATAAAAAGTAATTTATGTCATTTCCCAACAAAAGTGGATCCATGGGGTCCCCAAGTTGACCCATGGCTTGTCTTGGTCGGCCATGACACAACCAATAAGGTTGGGACATGTGTCTAGGTCATTTCATATTATTAAATCATTATTTATACCTTAAACTACACTAATTACCACTAATCGCGATTAAGAACTTAATAAGTTACTATTCACCAAAAAATTATTTTAATCTCATTGAACCACATTTTACTTCTTAATGACAACCATGTATGTCGGATTTTCAAAATTCAATACACATTAGTGGTAAAATTTCATTTAACTGAAAAATCAGTTTGCTTGATTACCACTTAGTGGTTTCACTATTCATCAAAAATTGAAGTTTTTCAGAAAATTACCAAAAATTTACTCTAAGCTATATTTGATATTCCGAATTCAAAAATGAACTCCATTTTACAAAATTCAAATCATATAAGTCACACTAATTAATTTAATAATTAATTCCCGCTGCCAGAGCAAATAGCGTGTTTTTACAAAACAATAAGTATCAAAAGATTGACACCAGTTTAAGTCTAATTTCAAATCGAAATTGATTCCAATGACCACCATTGGATAAAATGGTAAAAATATATTCATATTACACATTAATAACAATTCAAAAGATAATCTAATCATATAAATAAATTAGATTAAAAAGCAGTTTTGATGTAAAATACAACATTTTACACTATTCATAAAAAAATGAACTTTATCAGAAAGGTACCAAAAATTACACAAAGTAAAATGTGATGTCCCGATTCTTAATAAGAGTTTTATTTGGTCCAAAAGAATGTATAAGAGTGATCAAAACTATATTTAATGACGGTTCACCATTAAAAGGTGATAAGTGAACCTTTAGTGAAAATTAGAGTATAAAAGCCTAAAATTGAACTCTTTCCGTATTTTAAGCCTTTATCTTTTATTGGGTAAATGTAAAAACATCTAAAAACATATCTATTCATATTTTAGTTATTTCTATTCATTCCCGCCAGTACAACGGCTACTTGTTAACTAACATTTAAAATAATATTATTATATTACTAGTGTGCTACGTAAGTTTCAAAGAAACTCATCGTTGCGTATCGGGTACGCTATCGAACATAGCAACCCCTTTTAATTAAAATTCATATTTAATTCTCAAATATTAATAAATATGAAAATTATTTATTCTTTAATTACCTGGGATGTTACAGTTATAATTATTTATGGAACTAGAATAACATAAAATCCCTAAAAATCCTAAAAACCCAAAGAAAAATAAATAATACCAAAAAATACCATAGAAGTCTCTAAAAACATTAATGACCATAAAACCCTGAAATGTGTTAAAAGGTCATAAAACCACTGAATCCTTAAAAATCTAATAAAACACTAAAACACAAAAAATATTATAAAAACCATAAAATACCCTATAAAATTTATAAACTATAAAACACCAAAAAACACCTCAAATTTCCAAAAACAATAGAACAACCAACAGCCGTGGAAACCCCTAAAAACCCTTAAACCATAAAAAATGATACAATTACTAGACACCCTAACATAACTATAAAACATTAAAATCACGAAAAACCCCTAAAAACGCAAAAAAAACTTAAAGAAACCTAAAAACCATAATAGAACCTAAAAAATACAAGAACCCTAAGTTACCCCAAACTCTCTAATGATCTCTAAATCCCCCAAACCCCTAAAAGATCATCAAAATCTGTCAAAACCTAATTACCCTTGAAAACCACCAAACACCCAAAAAAATTATTTATAAATTACCTTAATACATTAAAAACCCTTTGATGGCCCTAACACCCCTAAACACCATAAAACCCGAAAAAACCAAAATATACTTAAATGATTCTAAAAAACCAAAAAACATTAATATAACTTAAAACAGAGAAAATCCATAAAAGCCATTAAAACTCATAAAATACCCTTAAACCCATAAAAATCTCTAATAATTATAAAAAACCAAGACACCTAGAAATATCATAAAACAATCAAAAAATATAAACACATAAAAATCTAAAAAACGCCCCGAAAAATAATAAAAACCACAATCCCTTAAAATTCTAAAAGACCAAAAAATGATAAAAACTCTAAATACCATAAATTCTTTAAAAACCACAAGAAACCTTTAATAATTCTCAAAAATACATAAAAACACTTAAATATTAAGAAAAACATACAAAACTCCTACCCCATCCCACCTAAAAAATCCCTAAATACCTCGAAAACAAAAAAAACCCTTCAAAATTATCTAAAAACATAGAAACCACTACAAATCATTGAAATCATAAGTAAACCAAAAATATAATAAAAATACTAAAACCCCTTAAATACCTAAAAACAATAAAAACCACACCAAAATATTTAACCCCTAAAATCCCAAACAAAATTACACCCCTAAAAATACCGTTAAATCCCTAAAAATCAAAAAAACTACAGAAATTATAAAGAACACAAAAAATCTTTTTATAACCCAAATGGATAATGAATAGAAAAATAATAAACTCTAATGGATCATGAACAACCTGAAAGATCCTAAATCCCTCATAACATATAAAACCACTAAAAGTCTAAAAACACCAGAAAACATAAATGGGCCATAAAACCCAAAAATACTAAATCCGAAAAAAGTATAAAAACCCCTAAGAGAACCTAATAACCATAAATACGTTAAAATTCCCCAAAACCAAAAAAACCAAAAAAATGCAAAAAACCAAAACACCCAAAAAGAATCTAAAAAACCATAAGAACCCTCAAAAACCATAAAACACTATATAACACCTAAAACTATATAAACGATCAAAATCTATAAAAAACCCGTAATAAAATTAAAAACCCTAAGTAAAAGTAAAAACCCAAAAAACCATAAAATCATGAAAATCACCCAAAATCCATAAAAAATCCCAAAAGCACTCTAAAAATTAAAAACCATTAATACCCCTAAAAACTCTTTAAAACCCAAAAAATACCAGAAGGCAACCAAAAAAACTAAAAAGCCCAAGAAACACTAAAACTCCACAAAACCTAAAATACAGTAATGACACAAAAATTCCTAATAACATTAAAAACACCAAATTATCCTTAACAACTCTAGAACCCAAAAAACACCTAAGAACCCTATAAACCCAGAAAACCCTAAAAGATTGCAAACCCATTAAAACACCAAAATACCCAAAAAATAGGTAAAACTCTTAAAAGACTATAAGACCATAAAAAACCTAAAACCCCTAATACCCCTAACAAACATGAAGTATTAAAAGTAATAAAAAGTATAATAACATCTAAAACACACAAACCCCTATAAGCTCTTAAATGAACTTATACCCCTAAAACACTGTAAAGTCTCTAAAACCCTATAAAACACTAAAACTCACAAAAAACTCATTAATCACCTTAAAACCCCAAAAAACCCAAAAAAACCCTTAAATGATAAAAATCCATAAAACTATTAAAAACATTAAAAACCCAAAAAAAACCAAAAATTATATATATATCCTAAATCCCCTAAAACTCCTAAATATATATAATAAATCTTTTAAACCCTAAAACGACTAATATAACACTAGAACCGTAAAACACGTAAAAAATCCAAAAAACTTTTATTAACCCCAAAACCCCTTAAATTCTTAAAAAACACACAGAAATGAAAAATTACCTTAAAAACCTAAAATCATTAAAAACAATAAAACCCTAAAAATAATAAGAAACCCAAAAAATACATAACACCATACAAGTAGACTAAAATACATTAAACCACAAAAAAACACCAAAACCATAAAACACCTGAAATAATCCCTAAAAACCCGAAGAACACCTACAAATCCTTAATACACTAAACCCCACCAAAAAAATGAACCCATAAAAACCACAAATAACCCCTTAATGTTTGAAAACATGCAAAAATATATAGAAACTACCTAAAAACAGAAAAAACCAAAGATACCTAAAAACCCTAAAGACCATAAATATCAACTAAATATCCTAGAAAACCCTAAAAACTACAAAAATACCTAAAACTCAAAAAACACCCTAAACACATTAAAACCCATAAAACCCCAAAAACAACTAAAAACCCTGAAACCCCCTATAAACTCTAAAAACGTAAAAATGTAAAAACCCAACACCCCCTAACAACCATAATATACCTAAATACCCTAAAACCCCAAAAAACTCCAAAAACCCCAAAAACACTAAAGATAATTAAATACCAGGAAAACCCATCAAAACCATTAAAATATCCAAAACCATTACAAAATCTAAAAAATACCCAAAAAAACCCCCCTAAAAACCCTAAACCCCTAAAAATTCAAATTCTCTGAAAATAAGAAAAACTACAAAAATCCATAATCCCCTAAAACCCATAGAAAACCCTAAAAATTCCTAAACACCCTAATACCCAAAAAACCCTTTAAAACCCCTAAATCCCCCAAAAATCCAAATAACCAAAAAACCTTTAAAAACCAAATCCCTAAAAAATAATAAGAACACCAAAATTATCATATAGACTCTAAAACCCCTAAAAAATACTAAAAACCATAAAAATATAAAAACGCAAAAAACCATAAAAGTACTCAAATAACACTATAAAAATGACTAAATACCATCAAAACCATCACACACACACAAAACCTTAAAAACCCTTCGAAATCCCTAAAAAACATGAAAATTTAATAATACCTAAAATTACTAAAATTATTAAAAAACAAAAACCCCTAAAACTATAAAAACCCCAAATAACTATATAAACCATAAAACCCTTAAAACCCATAATATAATCCTTAAATTCCAAACATAGAAAACCTTATAAAACCCTAAGAACACTGAAATCCATAAAATCCCTAAAAACAATAACATCCCAAAAAATCCATAAAAATACATGAAACATATTGAAACACATAATACCTCTAAAACCATAAAACCCATTGAAACCCTAATAATTCACAAAAACTATAAAACCCTTAAACCCCCTAAGATACCTAAAACCCATAAAAACACTAAAATGATAATGACACATAGAACCCTAAAACACTATAAACCACAAAAAAAACCCAAAAAACCTAAATCCCAATAAACCCAAAAAAAGGAATAATTTGATAAAAAAAATTTACAAACCCACAAAACACTAAAATCCCTAAAACCCATAAAACCCCACAAAAACACGAAAACACTAAAACCCTGAAAACAATCAAACCTCAAAAAATAAAATACCATAAAAATGGTAAAACAAAAAAGTCCCCTAAAACACTAAAACCCACAAGTATAGTAAAATCATTAAAAAGACAAAAGGAACTAAAATACCTTAGTAACTGTAAGTACACTAATTACCCAAAAATCTTATGAAACAATAAAAATAAATTACTCTAATGTCTACTAAAAATAATTAAACATACCTCAATGCCATTAATGACCCTAAAACCCATAAAAATCAATACAAATATGAAAACCTTAAAACCAATAAAAACGCTTAATACCCATATAAATCATAAAAGTCCAGAAATTACTAATACCCTTTAAAGACCCTAAAACCCCTAAAAATAGTCAATGTCCCTAAAATTCATAACTATTCTAAAACCCCTAAAAATATCATAAATGGCCCCAAAAACCTAAAAACCTGAAAATTTTATTATGAATCCCTAAAAACATTAAAATTCATGAAATAAATTATATCAATAAAAGTCATTAAAAACCATAAAAATACTAAGGGACCCTAAAAACAATTAAAAACACTAAAATTACCTAAATACTCCACAAATCATAAAGGTCCTAAAAAATCTCTAAATAAACCTGACAACTCCAAAAACCCTGGAGGAATCTATCAACCTTAAAACCCCCAAAACGTCACAATAAAACTAAATCCCTTATATACCATAAAAACCCAAAAGAACCCAAAAAACCCTAAAACCTCCTAAAACCCCAAAACTTCTCAAATTCCCAATAAACTGTATAAGGCACAATGAATCCTAAAAACCATAGAACTGCCTCAAAAACCTAAAAACCTAAAACCCCTAAAATCCATGAATGACCATAAAAACCCTTAAAACATTAAGATCCCATAAAAATATAAAATAAAATACTGAAACAAACCCTAAAACCCTAAATTCCTTTACAAACCTCAAAATCCTATAAAATCTCGAAAAATTTATAATATCCATAAAAACATGAACAACCCATAAAACACAAACAAAATACTAAAAACCCTAAAAAATATATAAACCCCATAAAACCCAAGAATCCTAAACACCCCAAAAATGAAAAACCATATAAATTCATAAAACCTCAAAAACCCCATAAAAATTATAAATACCCACTAGAATGAAAAAAATAAAACCCACTAAAATAATAAACCACCACAAAAAACATCATTAAATCCATAAAATTCTGTAAAATACTTAGCGACTCTAATAACCTTAAAAACCACAAATACGTAAGAAACCATAATACCCTAAAAACTATTCATACCTTATAAAACTAAAAAAAACCAAAAAAATATAAAACCATAAGACCCCCTAATAACAATAGTAACTCCTAAAACCCAAAAATATACAAGACCTATAAATCCATAAAGACCCTAAAAACCAAAAAAACACCCAATACCATAAAACACTACGAAACCGTAAAAGATCATAAAAACCAAAAACAACCTAAAAGACCCTATCAAAATCATAAAGACCCTTAAAACCCAACAAACACCATAAAAATAATAAAATACCAAAATGTACAAAACCTGTAAAACCTATAAAAAAATTTAAAACACCCCCAAAACCCTAAACCATAAAGAAACTCAAATCCCATAAAACTATAAAATCCCCAAAACACTAAAACTCCAAAAAATATATCTATAAAAACTGAAAAAATCCTTAAGAACTCTAAAAATTCTAAATACCCATAAAAATCAAAAAACCCAATAAAATTACATAAAATTCTTATAAACCCTAAGTTCCATAAAATGTCTAAAATCCCTCTTATCCCAAGAAACCCCCTATTATAATTAAAGACCCTAAAAACCCTAAAACCACAAAATCCTTATGAAAACAAAAATACTGTTATAAAGGTCTTAAATTTATAAAAAACCCTAAAACCCCTGAAAAACCTTAAAATACCTAAGACACTAAAACCCATTAAAAATCTAAAACCCCTTAAAACACAAAACACGCCAAAATCCCCCTAAAACCTAAAACACTAAAAACTATAAATCTCGTAAAAAATCTAAAACTCCTAAATTCTTTTACATCATTAAAACAATTAATAAATTCTATAAAATGTTAAAAACCATATAACCCCTAGAAATCCTAATAACTCATAAAATCATTAAAATCATAAAAAACTAAAACCCCAAAAAACACTAAACACATAAAACCAAGGAAAAGTGTACAAATCCAAAAACTAATAAAAACCCTAAATACCATAAAACCCCTATAAATTATACCCCACTATCTAAACCCTACACCCAATACCCTAAACCATAAACGATAATCCATACACCCTATACCCAACACCATACAACCTAAACACTAACTCCTAGAACTTATACCTTATAACCAATACCATAAACTTGAAACCATACACCCTACACCAAAACCCTAAGTGCTACACCCTAATCTATTGAACCTACAACATAAAACCAAAACCATATATCCTTCACCATAAACTATATATTCTATAATTAAAACACTATATGAAACACTTGAAACCCTATACAATACAGCATAAACCCCATAATATATACCAAAAACCCAAAACCCAATACCCAATACCCAACACCATAAAACTAATACATGATGCACTAAACCCCACACCCTACACCAAACAAACTACATCCTAAACCCAAAACCCTATACCATAATCCCTATACCAAACATCCTAACCCCTATACCCTACAATATAAACCATATACCCTAAACTTCAATCATTAAACCTACACCATAAACCCAATACCCTACACCCTAAACTTGATACCCTACACCATAAATCCTATACCCTATACCCTGCACCCTAAACCTTAAACACCAAACCCTAAAACCTACAACTTACACACTAAATTTTAAACCCCACACCCTAATCCTTATAAACTAAACCCTATACCCTAAAACCCACACAAAGAACCCTATACCCAACACCCTCAACCCTATACTCCACACCCTAATCATTATACCATATACCCAAAACACTAGACCATACACACTAAATCCTATACCCTAATCACAAAATTTAAAACCCCACAACCTAAAGCTTATTCCATACACCCTAAACATTAAATCTTACACCATTAACCGTATACCATACACCACAAACTCTAAATCATACACACTAAACCAAATAACCTAAACCATAATCACTAAAACCTATACCCTACAACCTAAACCATATACCACACACCCAAAAATTAATACCCATACCCTTAACCCTACACCCTAAGCCCTATAACCCCTCGCTAGACATGAAAATCTACATCTAAAACCTTATACCCGACACCCATAACCCAAAAACCTAAACCCTAAAACCTGTACCCCACACCCTGAAGCCTAAACTACACACCCAAAACCCTATACCACTAATCCCAATAACATACACCATAAATAATAAACCATAAACCATATAGTCTACACCCTGAACACTATACCCCACACATGAATCCCTATATTGTATGCCCTAAACCCTATATTGTGAACCCTACACCCTATACCGTAAAAACCCGTAAAACTCTTAATTACCATAGAAAATCATCAAAAACATTTAAAACCGATCTGAAACATCGAAACATCTAAAACCCATTAAAACCCATGAAAACCATAAAATGTTTAAAAAATTCTCGAAACCCTAAAACAATAAAAAAAATCGAATCCCAAAAAAACATCAAAAGAACCCTAAACCACTAAAACCCCCTAAAACCCCGTTAAGACCCTAAACCCCTAAAACATCAGAAAAACATCAAACCCATAAAATATATAAACACTAAAAACCATAAAAAGATCTATTATCCTAAAAACCATTAAAACATTGAAAAAACCATAATATGCCTAAAATAGCCAAGTCATTATAAAAAACCAAAAAAACAAAAACAATCAATAGAAACCCTAGAAAACCCTAACACTCTTGAAGACCTAAAAACCCTAGAAACCATTAATAACATTGAAAACACTAAAAATCCTTAAAAAAATATCAAAACCCCTAAAAACTATAAAAATTAATAAAACTCATTGAAAGTCATAAAACCACTCTTAAAGGGCCCTAAAATTTTATAAACCCCTAGAAAACTAGAAAACTGTAAGGAACACAGAAAAACCATAAAACCCTAATTCCCTATAACCATTAAAACACTATAAACCATAAAATCCAAAAAAACCTAAAAATACCCCCTAAAAACTCTAAAAACCATACAACCCAAAAATCCCCTAAAGACACAATTTTGAAAAAAAATTACAAAAAAGACATGGAAAACCAAAAAATGCATTTATAACCCCAAAAACCCATAAAAATCCACAAAAATACCCAAAAAATGAAAAAAATACCGAAAACCTCAAAACCCATAAAAGACCCAAAAAATCATAAAACCCTAAAAGGCCTTAAATAAAATTATAAAAACCATAAAAATCCATAAAACCCTAAAACACCATAAGAACAGAAAAAACAAAAACCTAAAAATCCATTATATCCCAATAAAACTCATAAAACCCTAAAAACACATAAAACCCCATAAAAATATAGAAGACCCCAAATAACCCGGCAAACATTAAATCCCTAAAACAGGATTGAAAACCTTAAAAACACTACGTAGATCTAAAACCCTTAAACCCTAAAAAACAATAAAATAACCATAAGCCCCATAAAACTCCATGAAGAATCCTAAAACACTTAGAAAATTGAAGACTTTAAAAGTCCCTAGAATCCCAAAAATAACCATAAAACCACTAAAACCCCTAAAACCTAAAAAAATATTAGATCTCTAAAGACTTAAGAAATCTAAAGAAACTCCTACAAGTGTAGAAACCCTAAAAAACACTAGACCCCTAAAAGACCCAAGAAACCCAATAAACCGAAAAGAACTAAATAGACTTGAGAATCCATAATTCATAAAAAAATAATAAAAACAATAAAAAATAAAAAATGTTTAAAATTGTAAACAATCCATAAAACCTAAAAATCCCAAACAAAATAAAAAACCCCATTAAAAACCCTAGACCCAAAAAATTCATTAGAACCCTAAAACCCTTAAAAACCAAAATTCTTTTTAATGTACCAAAAAAACCCTGAAAACATAAATCCCCTGAAAAACAAAATAAAACATAAAACCCATAAAACTCTAAAAAACCCTCAAACCCATAAAGCCCCTAAAAATTTAAACCCTTTAAAATACCCTAAACCCATAAAAAACCCCAAAAAATTCAAAATTCAGAAAACCCCCAAAAAATCAGAAAAACCCCTAAAAGCCATAAAATACAATAAAATACCCAAAAAACCCCTTAAAGGCTCTATAACCCCCAACCAATAAAGGGAAATAAATTCAAAATAAACCAAAAACCCTAAAAAACCTAAAATAAAATAAAGGGCCCTAAAATCCCATCATGTCCCAAAAAGACCGTTAAAATTCAAAAGGAATATAATAAGATGAAAAAACCTGAAAACCCCTAAAAACCGTAGAAGTCCATGAAAACCCTAAATTCAATATCCCCAAAAAACTAACTAATAACTTAAAAGGAACTAAAACATGATTAAAATCGTTAGAAGACCATAAAAATACTAATGTATCCTAAAAATTACTAAACCCCTAAGGCCCTAAAATATGTTAAATGAATCTAAAGCCCATTTAAACAATAAACGAAACTAAAAACTGTAAACCCCACCCCCCAGAAACCCATGAAAATCCAAAAGAAACCAAGTGTTCCTAAAAACCTTAATAACATTAAAACCCATAAGATCCCAAAATCTCCAAAAAAACCCTAAATCCATAAAATATCTAAAACCCATATAATCCCTAAATACAAGAAAACCCACCAAATCCCTAAGAAACCCAAAAAATTAAAAGGAAAACAAAAAAACCACTAACGCCCTGACCCATAAAAACCTGAAAAATAATAAAAACCCCTAAAGATCCATGATACCCTAAAACACCAAAAAATAAATTAAAACCCAAAACCCCTAAAAGATACCCAAAAACCAAAATCATTAAAAACCCCATAAATTCTAAAAAAACCCAAAAACCCAAAAAACCAAAAAAACCCATTAAACAATCAAAAAATCCTAAAACCCATAAAACCCTAAAAAATATAAAACACCTAAAATTTGTGAACACCGATAAATACCCTAAAATCATTAAAAATGAAGAAAACCCTAAGAACACTAATACCCATAAATGACCCAAAAAACTACAAGGCTTTAAAATCCCTTGAAATCCTAAAAATTAAAGAATCATTAAAAAAACTAAAAACCATAATATCTCTAAAAATCATAAAACCCTTGAACAATTAAAAATATATAAAAACCAAAGAATCCCTAAAATCTGTATTCCCCCTAAACCCCTTAAAACCCAAAAAATGCATAACATCAATAAGAATCCTAATTCCTCAAACCATAGAACCATACAAAATTCTAAAACCCCAAAAATTATAAAAACCCTAAAAGCACAAAAAAACATAAAATACATTAAACCTATATAAACCCTTAAAACCCATAAAAATTCAAAAAACACTAAAACCCCTAAAATATGATAAACCCCCTTGATAATCTATAATCCCTAAACCCCCAAAAAAAATTAAAATTAAAAAAATCTAAACTCCTAAAACCCCTAAAAATAAGCTTTAAACCAAAAAAAACAAAAATTATAAAAACCAACAAAAGATAAATACTATTAAAACAAAAAAATAACCATAAAAATACCAAAAATAGTAATACCCAAAAAAACCATAAAACTGTAAAAACTATAAAAAACCTTATTACCCCTTGAAAACTAGAAAACCCATAAAAACCATAAAAGCCCAAAAAATAATAAAATACCATTAAAAAAATTAAAACCCAAAAACACAGAAAAATCCCAAAAAATCCTAAAACCCCAAAAATAATAAATACAAAAAGTCCTAAAACCCTTTAAACTGTAGAAACTGTAAAAAACATAAACCCCATAAAAGAAAGTAAATCCCCTAAAACCCCTAAAGACCTTAAAAAATAAAAACCCATAAATGAACCTAAACACCCCTATATAAACGCTAAAATAAAATGAAACCCTTTAAACACCAATAAATACCCTAAAATTTATAAAAATCTAATAAACCCCCTAAAATCATTAAAATCCACCAACAGACACTAAAAACATAGAAAACCCTAAAAATCCTAAAAGTCACTAAAACACATAAAAGACCCAAAATAACCACGAAAACACTAAAATACACTAATAACCATTATCTCCTTAAAATTCATAAACACCCTTAAAATCCTCAAATCCCTAAACCCCTAAAAGATCCCAAATATCCTAAAACTCCCCAAAAACCTAATAGATCATAAAAACCATAAAAATACTATAAAAACTATAAAACCCCTTAGATACAAGAAAATTGTTCTTAATCACACAAAACTCTAAAATAATCCCAAAAATTATAAAAAATATTAAAAATATTAAAAAGTTTATAAAACAAGAAAAACACTAAAAATACTAAAAACCACAAAACACAAAAAACACTGAAGCAAAAAAAAAATCCAAAATTTAGGTAAACAATGAAAATACCTAATACCATAAAATCATATAAACCTATTAGTGGATTGCTGGTGGCGCCACCTGCTGGTAATGAGAAGGAGTCTGAAGGCACTAATGTGCAGGTCCCCTTTCTCAGATATGTTTCTAGTGACAGCTTTGATCATTCTGGACGTGTTGAAAGAGAAGGGGAAGTAGTAGAATAGGGGGCGGTTGTGGAGGATGGCTATGAGGGAATGGCTAGTTGCTGGTCTACAAGACTGGATTTTAATATTCCTGAGTATGTGGTTGAGGGGGCTGCTAATGATGCTTCCTGCAATGAGACTGATTAGGGGAGGTGGAGGTGTAGGTGCCAGTGAATAAGTTGGAGGAGGTGGCTGGGAAGGGGTGCGGGCAGGGGAAGGGCACAGGGATCGGGGTTGAGCATGGGCAAGGTGATGCCGCAATGGAGGGGGAGGGGTTGGAGCCAATTATGGAGGTGCATGAGGTTTCCCCAGTGGACAAGAATGGATATTTGGGCTTGCTTGAGCTGGAGCTAGTGGACCACCCAGTTAGCCCTTAGAAGGGAAGCCCCATGGCGGATCAGACTGAGTGGTTGGAGGCATTGGATGGGCAGGCTCTCGGGGCACCTAAAATGGTCTTAAGCATGCTGTGTGGTGGGGTTCTTATTCCATGATCTCTAAGCCAAGAAGACTCTGTCATTCCTGACCAAGATAAGGATGGAAGAATATTGAATCACAACTTGAATTTTATCCTTAATGAGAGGTCCTTTCTTGAGGAATCCGTTGGGAAAGGAGACAAGACCGTTGGGGTCCCTGTCGACTCACGAAGGAGAAAGCTAAGGAAGGACTACTCTTCCTTGCTGAAGACTATGTCCACAAGATCCTCCTGCAAAGTTAAGGACATTGTCTATGGGAAGGAAAAAAGGGATGGATAGGTGTGGAAAAATGTGGATCATCACCTCATGGTTTATTGCTCCAACTTTCTCAAGCAATATGAATCGTCTGAATGGGAGTTGGCGGACTCAGATTCCTCCTCTGTGTATGGTGCTAATGGGGGACCATATGGTGATGATGTGGCCTTCGGTTATGGTGCAGTGAGTGAAGCTTTTGTATATATTTCTGCTTTTTATTTTGGTGGTGACGTTGACTGAATTGTTTTGCTTTTGGGTCTTTTTTTCCTCCTTCTTTGCTTTGGAGTCCATAAGGGTTCTTGGGTTCGGGTCTTTTAACCCCTCCCCTCCATTGTCTGTTGCGTCTTTTTTTCTCTAATAAATTTTGAGGGGGTCGGGAACAACCCAAACCTTGCATCTTCTTTTCCCTAAGAACACTTAATCCCCTAAAAACCCAAAAACCCTAAACACCTCTAAGAAACCCCAAAAACATGAATGTCTCTAAAAACCTTGAAAATCTCATAAAACCATGAAAATATCTAAAACTGATGAAAGTAATTAAATTTTAAAAAAATACTCCCTAAAAATCCATAAAGCCCAAAAAACCTCTAAAATGCAAAAAACATGAGAAAATTTATAAAAAATTTTAAAAGATACAAAAACCACTAAAAACCATATAATAACCTAAAAAATAATAATATATTAATATCCCCTAAAATTCCATAAAATACCATGAAACACAAAAATACTAAAAGGCCAAAAAAATATCAGAGGGTACCTAAAAACCAAAGAACCCAATAGAATTGAAAACATTTAATGGCCCCAAAAGGACAATATAAACCATAAAAAACCTAAATGACCCAAAAAACATTACAAATTCCAAAATACCATAAAACCCATAAACCCCACAATGTCCAAAAAACCCAAAAAATCATAAAAGACCTTAATAACATTAAAAACACAAGATACCCTAAAAACACCAAAACCCACACAAAAAACTAAAAACATCGAAATACCCAAAAACCCCATCAAAACATTAAATCCCAAAAAATAAAAAACTACATAAAAAACAAAAACACTATAAAAATCACAAAAAACATAAAACATGCTAAAACCATAAAAGCCTATAAAAGACCTAAAAACCCTAAAAACCTAAATGACCAAACAAAACCCAAAAAACACAAAGGTTCCCAAGAAACCCTAATACCCTAAAAAAGAAAAACATAATTTAAAACTATAAAACCCAATAAAAACAAAAAAACTAGTAAAAATCATAAACAGCACAAAACCCCCATAATTCCTTGAAACAAATAAAGTACCTTTAAACCATAGAAATCCCCTAAAAAATCATTTAAATTCTAAATACTCCAAAAAACCTAAAACCATATAACCCACAAAACCCTATAACCCTAAAAATACTGAAAACACAAGTAACCATAAAAACCCAAAATCACCCAAAAATCATAAAAACCGCTATAAACCCCAAAAACCAACTTAAAACCCTAAGAACAATAAAAATAAATAAACCCCTAAAGACACACTAGAACTATAAAAAACCTAACCCCCACCCCCCAAAATCCAAAAAACCCGAAACCCCATAAAATCCTCAAAACCCAAGGAAAAACGTCACAACCCTTAAAGCCCATAAAAACAAAAAAAAAAGATAAAAATCATCAAAATCAATATACAACCCTAAAAATAATTAGAAATAATAAATTCCAAAAACCGTAATAAATAATAACTACCCCAATGACTAAAAATACTAAAAACCCTAAAACCCCTAAAAACCTTAAAACCCCATAAAATGCTAAAAAATCTAAAAATAAAAAAACTCCATAAAAAACATAAAAGAATATTTTAAAAAATATAAAACATTAAAATCAATAAAAAATAAAAAATATACCAAAAGGAAACTATGAAACCCAAAAAATAAAAAAAAACCTAAAAACAAGAAAAACCTTAAAAAAATTAAAACCCCCTAAAACACTAAAAAATCCCATAAAAGATTAAAAACCCAAAAACCCAAAAAAATGTAAAAATGTAAGAAAAACAAAAATGCCTAAAAAACTCTTAGAAATATAGAATCACATAACCTCTAAATACCCAAAATACCCATATATTCTCTTAAAAACTATAAAAACTCTAAATCCCCTAAAAACGAAAAACCCTATAAGTCCCTAAAAACCCTAGATTGCTGTGAAAATCATTATAGAACCTAAAATCCTTAAGGTACAAAAAAACCCTAAAATAAAAAAAAGTGACTAAAAATAAAAAAAAAATCTTTAAACACCTCGAAACATGAAAACTGCTAAAAACAAAAAATCCTAAAAACCCAAAACTACTAAAGCACCCAAAAATCATGAGAACTTCAAAGGACCACAAAACCAATAAAACCCCTAAATGACCATAAACCCCTAAATGACACTAAAAATCCTAAAACACCTAGAACCCATAAAAACCAAAAGATCCTTAGAAAACCTAAAGACTAAAAAGAACCTAAAATCCCGAAACATCCATAAAAACACATTAAAAAACCATAAATGCACTAAAACAATCATTATCATAAAACCAATAAAAACCCTAAAAAACATTCTGTCCCTAGAAATTATAAAGACATGAAAATGACTTTAAACCATTAAAAAATCACAAAACCTCTAAAATACCATAAATACATAAAAATACTCTAAAACTCTAATGATCATAAAAAATAAAAAAAACCCCAAAATCCAAAAAATAATAAAACCCATTAAAACCCCTAAAACCCATCAATTCCCTAAAATCTCTATGACTCTAAAAATGTAAAAATTCCTTGAAACCTTATGTAACATAAAAAACATAACCCCCCCCCCCCCCACAATCAAATTTTAAACCCCAAAATATCATAACCCATAAAACCATAAATTACCCTAAAAATGAAAAGCCCAAAAATACCACCTAAAACCAACATAAAAAAAAAAAGAAAAACTCCTAACCCCCCTCCCCCCACACCCATACAGTTATATGAAAACACTAAAAATATTAAACAAACACGAAAAAACTAAAACCCCTAGGAACAGAAAAACACTAAACATCTTAAAAATACTAAAACACCAAAAAAACCCAAAATCCATAATAACACAAAACTCCCCAAAACACCCTAATAACGCAAAATACTCAAAAAACAAAAAAAATCCCCGAAAACCATAAAACCCCCTAAAAATATTAAAACCCTTAAACCATCTAAAAACCCACAAGACCTTAAAAACATGAAAACCCTTAAAACCCAAAATTTCAAAAAACAATAAAATGCCAAAAACAACCTAAAACATTAATATAACTAAACTTCCCACATAACCATAAATCCATTAATGTCCCATAAAACCATTAAACATCCTAAAAACCCTAAAACCATTAAAACCCCATAAAACCAAATATATCCTTAAAAACACAAAAACAATTAAAATTCTAAAAATCTTAAAAAACCCAACAAACACTAAAAGACACTAAAAACTCTAAAAAAATATAAAAAACATAAAAAACCCTAAAACCCAAAAGTTCTTTGAGAAACCCTAATACCCCTAAAAAAAGTTGTAAACCCTAAAACCACAAAAATCCCCTACAGACACCTAAAAAACCTAAAATCCAGAAAACCCGATAAAACCCAAAAAACCCCTAAAACACTAATAGTATACTAAATCCCATTAAAATGTAATATATATTAAAATCCCTAATAGACTCCTAAAATACCCAGAAACCCCCAAACCCAAAAAACCATAAATATTTATAAGACACTCAAATAATACTAAAACTCCCAAAAGCCCCTTAAAACCCCACTGACCCTATACAAACCCTATAAACACAAAAAATACTCATACCAAAAAATACTGAAAAAGCTAAAAATCCTAAAAACCCCAAAAACCAACTTTAAAATACCCAATAAGGTCTTAAAATTTCAAAACCCTCTTAAATCCTAAAACACTATAAAATACCCTAAAATACATGAGAACCACTGAAAATGAAACCATAAAAACATTAAAAGACAATAAATCTCTTAAATATGCTTAAAGCCCCAGAAAATACAAAAATTTCATAAACCCAACCCGCCTAGAACCCACTACAAATCCTAAGCCTGCCCCTAAAACCTCGAAAAATATTTAAAAACCCACCAAAATACTAAACCCCATAATAACAATATAAAATCTCAAAACATGACAAAAAATCCTAAAAATCATAAAACAACTAAAAACCATAAAATAACCCCAAAACACTAAATACACTTATAACCTTAAAATTACCCTTATAATCCTAAAAATATTAAAAATCCCTAAAACCAATAAAAACTCTAAATACCTAAAAACCCCTCAAATATATTAAAAATAACTTATTTACCAAAAATTACACCAATACCCTAAAATCCCATAGAACCGCAATCACCCTAAAAGACCCTATAACCCCTAAAAAACTCTAAAGGACACTAAATACTATGAAAACCTATTGGACCCCTCAAATCCATAAAACACACTAAAACCACATTAAACTAGAAAACTCCATAAAACAAATTAAATACCCTGAACCCCATAAGCTTCATTAATTTCCCTAAAACTCAAAAAACATATAAAACTCTCAAAATAGAAAAAAAACCCAAGAATACCCTAAAACATTAATAAATCATGAACACCCTGAAATCCATAATTATTCCCAAAAACCCTAAAAGACATTGAATCCTCAAAAGAACACCAAAAATCACTAAAAACCCTTAAAACTGAAAACCCCAGAAAACCCCTCAAACCCTAAAACCCAAAAAACCCTAAAAATACTATAAAAACACCAAGACCCTTAAAACCCTAAAAAACCCTAAAATCATAAAAATCCAAAAAATACCTTAAAACCACTAAAACATCCATAAAAGAACCTAAAAATACTATAACAACCTATAAACCTTAAGAGACTACCAATTACCCAAAAACCCCTAATAGACTTTTAAAACCCCAAAAAACCAAAAAAGGTCCCCAAAAACCATAAAACTATATAAACCATAAAATCCCTAAATACCATACAACTCTATTGTATGAAAAAACCCAAAACAACCTAAAACCATAAAACACTGTCAAAAATTAAAAAACCTTAAAATTACCTTAAAATAATAAATACCTCAAGGGATCCTAAAAACCCTGAAATTATTAGGGATCCTAAAACATAAAGAACCCAAAAGACACAAAAAACCCTTAAAGTCTCTAAAAATCCATAAAACACCTAAAATACCATAAAAACTATAAATACCAATAAAACTGATAAAACCACTAAAATACACTAAATGTCCCTAAAAACCTAAAAAACCCGAAAATTTCATAAAACTCTAAAAAATCTAAAAATCTTAAAAACCATAATGGACCCTAAAACCCTAAAAACATTATAAATACTAAATACTATGAAACCTTAAAAAGTACCTAAAACCCCTAAAATACCCCAAAACCATAAAACTATTAAAACACTATAAAACAGTACAACCCCAAAAAATATCAAAAAACCTGAAAAACCCCTTAAAACATTAAACCTACAGTTTCCCTTAAAAGACACTAAACCACAAAAAACCATAAAATCGCTAAACCAATAAAATAATCCTAGAACCCATTAAATGCCATAAATACCCCAAATATCCTAAAAACACTAAAAATTTCTTCGAAGACCAAAAATCATAACATCAATAAAAAACAAAAAAACCTTTAAAAACCATAATACCCCTATAAACCCTAAAATATCCTAAATACCCAAAAAAACCATGAAAACCCCTAAAACCTCTATAAAGAAATTTGTAATATAAAACACTAAAAAGCCTAAAAGGACCCTACAAATCCCTAAAACCACTAAAAATAAAAAAACACTAAACCCTATAAGACATTAAAAACCCGAAATTACCCTAAAAGATCCTAAATACCCCTAAAAATATTAAAAGGCCCTAAAACCATAAAAAACAACCCCCCCCCACCCCGAAAAACAAAAAAGACCCTAATTTCACAAAAGATCACTAAAATTACCAAATAAGAAAAAAAAATAAAACCATAAAAACAATAAAACACCTTAATACCCTAAAAACATGAACTATCCTTAATACCCAATAAACCATAAAAAATACAAAAAACCCAAATCCCTAAATCAATAATATTTTTGAAAACACTAAAATCACCAAAAACCTAAAAAACAAAATATAAAACCACCAAAACCGATAAAACCCCTAAGAAACCCCTAGAAACCAACAGACCCAAATAATCCAAAAAAACCCTAATAACCCTAAAAAACCCAAAAAATGTTTTTTAACCCCAAACCCTACAAACCCTAAAATATTAGAAAATCCATATAACCATGAATGACCCTAAAATCCAATAAAATACAAAAACCCTAAGAACCCTCAAAGGCTATAAAACCATAAATATAATTACAAACCATAAAAATATGTAAATATCATAAACCCCATAAAACCACCAAGAAATCAGAAAAATCCCTAAAACCCCTAAAAACATAAGAAATCTCAAAACCCCATAATAACCATGGAAACCCAAAACCCCTTAAAATCAATAAAACCCACTAAAAATATAAAATACTATAAAATCCATTTGAAAACCTGAAAATCCATAAAATAATCCAAACCCCCCCCCCCCCAGAAACTCAATAAACCATTAAAACCCATAAAACCCCTAGAAAAATAGAAAAAACACAAAACCCTTAAAACCAAAACCCCCCAAAAACACAAAATAACCAGAAAATACAAAAAAACTGTACAAATCCTAATAAAAGATAAAACCCCTAAAACCCTTGGGAAAAACCTAAAATCCCTAAAATCCTAAATCTCTAATTTTTTTTAAAAAAGCTAAAAACCCCCTTGAACAACAAAACAAATCGAAAAAATTAAAAACACCCCTAAACACCATAAAAACTCATTAAGTGACCATAAAATCCTAAAAAACCTAAACAACTGTAAAACCCATAAAAATCCTAAAACCCATAAAACCCATAAAACCCAAAAAAGACCATAAAACCACTCAATATTATACAATACTTTGAAAACCATAGAAGACACTAACAGACCATCATTCCTAATAAATACCTAAATTAACCATAATACCCATTAAATAAAGATAAAAACCAAAGAACCCATAAAAACAAAAAATAAGCAAGAAACCCCAAAAATTATTAAAATTAATAAACAATAAAACAACCATCAATCCCCAAAAAACATGAAATCCCATACAAAGATAAAAAATTCTAAAAAACTGTTAAAACTCATATAATTTTTAAATACTGATAGGAACCCTGAAAGGCCTATAAATTCTAAAACACCATAAATTCCATAAATTCATTTAAAATTATAAAAACCATAAGAAACCCCTCAAAACTGTAAAACCCTTTAGAATATGCAACAACCCCTAATTTTTAAAAAAATATAAAAACCCATAAAATCCCCATTAAAATACCTATAACCTAAATAACCCACTTAAAAATCTTAAATTTTTAATAAAGCATAAAACACCAATAAAACCATAAAACCCCTAAATCACCTTTAAATCTCATAAAAATATAGAATACTATTAAAATCCAATAAAAACCCAATAAAATAACACTAAAATCACTTAAAAACACTCTAAAAGACCATAAAACCATAAAAACCTCAAACCCCATAAAAAACCTAGGAAACCTTTAAACCCATCAAATACAAATCCTTAAAAACCCAAAAATCATTAATGCCAAAAAAATAACATAACATCCCAAAAAACTCTGAAACACTCTAAAAACCCTAAAACACTAAAAATGAAAAAGAAACACCAGAAACCCTCAAAAACCCTAAAACTAATTAAACCCCAAAAAGAAAAAATATCTCAAAAAACCCTAAAAACCATAAAAAAGAGAGCCCAAAAACACATAAATACATTGAAACACCCTTGAAATCCAAAAAACCATTAAAAACCATAAAACTTCTTAAAAATCCTAGAAAATCCCATAAAGCCTTAAAAACATAAAAAATAATGAAAATATTATAAAAAACCAAACAAACATTAAAACATGTTTAAAAACCCTAAAACCCACATTCCCTTAAAATTATAAAACCATAAAACCACAAAAAATCCTAGAAACCAATTATATCTCTAAGAAACATAAAACTTGAGAACTCAAAAAACCCCCTAAAGGACCCTACCTACCCTAAAAACCATAAAATCACTACCAAACCTAGAAACAATAAAAGTCCTTAAAACCCAAATAGGCCTTAAATAACCCTATTAAAACCCTAATGGTCTATAAAACAAAATAAATTCTATAAAACCCCCCAAAACATAAAATCTCTAAGAACTGAAAAACTAGAAAACCATGGAACACCAAAAAACCCAAAAAACCGTTAAAACCCCTAAATAACACAAAACCCTAAAACTGAATAAATTCATAAAATAACTATAAAAAATAAAAATAATAATCCCCTAAAACCCCTAAAATCTAAAAAAAATTAAGACCTTTAAACACATAAAAACAATAAAATCATTAAAACTCCTCAAAATCCATGAAACCCCAAATAAACCATAAAAACCCCAAGAAAATTGAGAAACCCCTGAAACTATTCAAAATACTTAATAATAATTTAAACCCATAAAACCTAAATACCCTAAAAATCATGAAATATTAAAAAAAACCATAAAAACGTTAAACCCAGAAACCCTAAAAACCACACATAAACCATAAAAATCATCAAAACCCCTAAAAACCTAAAAACCTAAAATCCTAAAAACCTATAAACCCCAAAACCCCATAAATAGAATAACAAACCCTAAACCCCTTACAAAAACTGAAACCCCATTGAACCCTATAAACCCATGAAACCTCAACCCCCCCCCCCCAATCTAAAATTCTTTATTAACCCTGAAAACAAAAAAAAATTAAAAACCACTAAAAACCAAAAAAAATCCAAAAAAACCAAAAACACCCCCTAACAATTCCTAAACCACTAAAATCATTAGAAACATAACCCCCCCCCCCAAACCCAATATATATGAGAACTAATTAAACCCCCCAACAACATAAACCCCCTAAATTCCCTAGAAATCCATAAAAATCCTAAAAATTCCTAAAAACCAAAAATAACTCTAAAAACCCAAAAAAACACCATGGAAACAATAAAAACCACCTAAAACCCCTTAAAATCCAAAATATCCAAAACCCCCATTGAAAAATTATAATTTATAAACCCTAAAAGATCCATAAAACCACCAATGACCTTAAAACATAAAAAATCATACAAACCCCTAAAATTATTAAAACCATATAAATATTCTTATTCCTAAAAATAAAAAAACCCCTTAAAACAAAAATAATATAAATATCCCTAAAATCAATGAAACATTAAAAACACTTAAAACCCCAAATAAACTTAAATACCCTTATTCCATAAAAACCCTAAAAACAATAAAACCTATAAACAACCCAAAATCCATTAAAACCCAAAATCCCAAAAAACCCATAACAATCCCATAAAAGATGAAAAAACCAAAAATCCTTAAAAACACTAAAACCATAAAAACCCTAAAACCCAAAAATCCAAACCCTCCCCCATATAAACTCATAAAAGATACTAACCCCCCCCCCCGCAACCCATAAAAGACTCTAAAACACTAAAAACATCTTAAAAGTTAATACACACCTATTGGAACCCTTAGATCCCCATAAAACCCCTTAAACAAAAAAAAACTAAAAAAACTAAAAAAACCAAAAAACCCAAAAAAAAATTAAAAAACCCTAAAAACCCTTAAAAAAATAAAAAAACCCCAAATACTGTTAATACCGTAAAAATAACATCCTAAAAAATTATTAAAACACTAAATCCTTTAAATAACCCTAAAACAATAAAAATATCCAAAAAATAACCATTAAAAGGGTTTAAACCACATAAAACCCTAAAAACTTTAAGAAACCCTTAAAACTCAAAAAATATCCTTAAAACCCCTAAAAACCAAAACAAACCACTTAAAACCCAGAAACCATATAAAGAATGTAACCCTGTAAAAAACCTAAAAGATCCTAAATATATAAAACTCCAACCCCCCCCCCCCCAAACCTCGAAAAACCCTTAACAACTAAAAAACACTCTAAAAATCCATATAATCATAAATATCCCCCAAACCCCCAAAGGAACCCTAAAACCGAATGAAAACCCCATATAAAATGAAAAAATTAAAACAATATTGAATAATTTATAATTCTAAACAACTGAAAAGACCCTAAAACCCTTAAAAGGCCATAAAAACCTTAAAAACAATAATAACTCTAAAAATCCCAAAAAAACCCAAAAAAACATGAAAAACACTTAAACCCATAAAAGTCTATAAAAACCCTAAAATACCTAAAAATAAAACACCCCCTTAATCCCTAGAAACCCGAAAACCTCTAAAAATAATAATCCCCTGAAAACAAAAAAACCATAAAAATATAAAAAACCTTAAGTACCCTAAAAATCCTAATAACCGAAATAGCCCAAAAAATTATGAATCCCAAAAAAATGTAAAACCCCAACAAACCATTAAAATCACAGACGAGACTTTATTCCCAAAAAAATATTAAAAGTACCTAAAAAATCCTAAAACCATTAAAAATCCTATAATGACCTTTAAAAGACTAAAAAATAAAAAAAATAGAACAAAAACCAAAAAACCATAAGAGAATCCTAAAAACCCATAAGGCATTTCAAACTAATAAAAACATGAAGAATACATTAAAACCCTTAAAACACGTGAAAACCGTAAAAACCCATAAAACCTCAAAACCCCCCATTAAACCATAAAAGCACTTAAACCCCTTAAAACCAAGAGACACCAAAAACCCATAGAAAACCCAAAAAAATTCATAAAACACAAAAAAATAAATTTGATTCCCAAACCCCCAAAAAAAAGATAACCAGAAAATACCTAAAAGACCATACAAAAAGTGAATACACCAAAAAACCCTAAAAATCATAAAAGACCCTAAAATACATAAACACCCTAATGACCTTAAATAGCCCTATAAAACCCCTAGAAGAAAATAAAACCCCTTATATTATAAAAAACATAAAAAACAAAATATACCCAAAAGTCATTAAAACCCCTAGAAAGAATAAAAATTCAAGAAAAAAACTGAAATCCATAAAAACACTAAAAATCATAAAATACCCTAAATACCCATGAAGTCCCATAGAAACCCAAATGACCATAAAAAACCGAAAATCTCTTAGAAAGCCTAAATATCCAAAAAACAACCCAAACACCAATTAATTTCCTAAAAACCTTAACCCCCCTCCCCAATGCTGAAAACCATAAAACCAAAAAAACTCAAAAACCCCTAAAACATTAAAAAATCTTATATTATATAAAATACCAAATTACCCAAATACACAAACAACCCCTTAAAACCTCAAACTTATTAAAACCATTATAATAATAATAAACCATAAAACCCTAAAATTAATAAAAAAAACCTAAAAAAACTCTAAAAACCTAAAAACCCTTACAAATCCTAAAAACACTAAAAACTCTAAAAACATTTAAAAATAATAATAACTCAAAAAACCTAAAATCTGTAAAAACACATAAAAACATAAAACCAATTAAATACCCTAAAACCCTAAAGGACAATAAAAACCCCAAAAAATCTAAAAACCCTTAAAACCTAAAAATAAAACCCCCTTAAATACCCAAAATAACATAAAAACTCAATAAAGACCCTATAATACCCTAAACCACCTAAAAGATCCTAAAACCCTTAAACACATTAAAATAAACTAAAAACTATGAAAAAATTGAAAAAAAACCCCTAAAAATCTTAAAATACCCTAAAATCCCTAAAACACTGAAGTATATTAAAAAACATAAAAACCATAACAACACATAAAAATACAAAAATACATTAAAATCCAAAAACCCATAAAAATATCCAAAAACAATAAAAATAAAAACAAAATCCTAAAAAATGCTAAAACACTAAAAAAACTTAAAACCCACCAAAACCACTATAACCCTTTAAACCCCTCAACCACTTAAAAACCTAAAAACACCTAAAGCCCAAAAAATATCAAAACCATTATAAAATTGTAAAACCCCATAAAAACTAGTAAATATATTAAAAACCAAAAAATTACTAAAACCCCTAAACCCCACCTCCCAAATACAGTTAAAATCATGGAAACCCCAAATATAAAAAGGACATTAAATCCCAAAATACCCTTAAACCCATTAAAACTATTAAAAACCAAAACAACCATAAAAAACCCCTATAAACTCCCAAAACCACTAAAAACACCAAAAACCCATTAAACTCTTTAATACCTAAAAAACATCCAATAAATATAAATCCCCATAAAAATATCTAAAAAAATAAAACCCCAAAATAACCCTAAATACATTAAAAGACACTATTAGAACCCAAAAGTCCATTTAAACTTTATAAAACCATTAAAACCCTAAGACCCCCCACCTCCACAAAAAATTAAATACACTAAAAAACCTAGACACTCAATAAACAATAAAAATGATAAAACACCCAAATCCCCTTAAAACAATAAAAATAATTAAAACACTAAAATTAACCTAAAAACCCAAAAATCCTAAAAATCATTTAAATTTCGATATACCATCGACCCCCCCTGAAAAAAATATAAAACCAATAAAACTAAAAAAAATATAAAACATTATAAAATAGTAAAAACCAGTATTAAATCCTCAAACACCCTAAAAATAATCTAAAACCCCAAAAAATCCAAAAACCCCTAAAATCCAATGAAATATGAAGAAAACCTAACAAACCTAAAAACACTAATAAAACTGAAAAACCCATAAAAAACACTTAAAAACACTACATAACCCTATATAAACATAACACCCTTTAAAACACAATAATCCATAAAACCCTAAAATAATAAAAACCCTTCAAATCTTAAAAATCCATAAAAACCATGAAACCCCCCAAACCCCAAAAACCCATAAAAATAATAAATACAGTAAGTAAACACACAAAACACTTTAATGACTAAATAACCATAAACCCAATAAAAAAATAAAAAACAAAAAAACCCAAAAAAAACTAAAATTCCTAGAAAAACAAAAAAAACCAAAAAAATCATAAAAACCAGAAAAACACAACCAATCCTAAAATCCCTTATAACCAAAAAATAATAAAAACACCAAAATAAAGGAAAATACATAAACCCCCTAAAAATCCATAAAAACCACTAAACCCGTTATGGAAAGCGATAAACATTTATCCATACACCATAAACCATATACCATCAACCTAGGACCTAAAACCTGCACCCTAAACACAATACCCTAAACCCTAAATCCAAAACCCAACATGAGAATCCCAAAACCCTACACCCAAAACCATAGAACATAGACCCTAAAAAATAGACCAAACACCCAAAAACCAAAACCAGAAACCCTACAACCTATAACATGTACACAAAACCCTATATTGTATACCCTAAACCTTAGACAATACATGATAAACCTAAAACTCATTTCCCAAAACCGAATACCCTACACACTACACCATATCCCCTATGACTTATAAAATATACCTTACACCATAAACCATAGACCCTATAATTTAAACCTAATACCTAAAAACTTAAACCCTACACTCTGCACCATACACCCTACACCCAACACAGTAAACCAAAAAACCTAAACCCTATATACTATACACTCTATTAAAAACAATAATCCTTAAGCCCGACACTCTAAAGACTATATCCTACACCCTATTCCTTGTACGCGACACCTTAAACCCTATATCCTATACCCAAAACCAAATACCAAACACCCTATACCCTACACCCACACCCTAAACACAATACCAAAAACACTATGACCAAAACCCTAAAAATTATACCCTAAACCTTGTAACCTACTTCATATACCCAAAACCACACAACTTAAACCCCGAATGCTAAACCATAAAACCTAAACCCTACACAACAAACCATACACTACACCATGTGCCAAAATTATGCACCCTAACACTTTTATCCTTCTTCTTATACTCTAAATATTACATCCCAAACCCAAAACCATAAATCCTAAACATTGAACCCTATACTATATACCATATAACCTACACCCAGAAACCATAACCAAACACCCTAAACCATATACACAACACACAAATCCATAAATACTACACCATAAAATCTATACCCTACACTGAAATCCATAAACCATACTCTCTTAACACAATGTTGTGAACCAAAAACCTAGGAACATACCCCATAAACTCCATACCCTACACCCTAAACCAGAAACCCAATCCCAATACTGTATGCCCAACACAGAAAAACCTACACCCTAGACCATATATAATGTAATGAAAACTCTAAATGTCACAACTTAAACATTATACTCAACACCCAAATCCCTATACCCTACGCCCTTCTCCTTATAACCCACTACTTAAACCCTATACGCTACACACTAAACCATAAAAACTACACCATTAACCGAATACCCTACACCATAAACCAAATACCCAACACTCCAAACCCTATACCCTAAACCATATATCCTATACCCTAAAACCTAGTCCCTACAAACTAAAAACCCTAAAACCCCTAAATACCTTAAAAACCCCATGAATCCTTTAAGACCAATTTAAAACCCTAAAAACAATAAAACCAATTAAAAACCATAAAAACCTAAATTCCATAATATTTATTAAAGAAACATAAAACCCCAAAAAGTTCCTGAAATACCTATAATCCCAAAACCACCAAACAAAACCCACAAAACCCTAAGAGAACCCTGAAAACTACTAAAAACCGAAAAAACCTAAAAACCCTTAAAAATTCTAAATGTAATCAAAACCAAAAAAAACCATAAATACAATTGAAACCACTAAAAACCAAAAAATACTCTAATAACCCTTTGAAACCCAAAAACTATAAAAACCATTAAAATAAAAAAAACCTTAACATCCCTAAAAATCCATTAATACCCTAAAATCCCATGAAAACCCTAAAATAATAAAAAATACTAAATAATTCATAAAAACCGTAAAATAATCTAAAATGCCAAAAACCCTAAGAAACGTTGAAACCCATAAAATAACTAAAATCCCTAAACACCCCCCAAAACACACAAAAATTCTAAAACCATTAAAACAATAAATTTATAAATACCTAAAAATATAAAAACCGAAAAAGACCATAAAATCCTTAAATAACATAAAAACCAAAAAACCCTAAAAACTCATAAAAACACTATAAACCCCTAAAAACCATAAAAACCTATAAACCATTAAAATACCCCAAAATAACCTAAAAACCCAAAACATATAAAGACCATAAAATTCCCTCAAACCCCCAAAATCCCTAAATACCATAAAGATCACAAAAAACCTATGAAAACCATATTGGATCCCAACTAACTCTATAAAAACTCTAAAATACCAAAAAACACAATAATCACCCAAAAATATGTGAAGAAACATAAAAACAATGAAACCATAAAAAACTAAACCCCCTAAAATCCCTAAAACCCTAAAAATAAATAAAAACCATAAAAACACTAAAAGTCTAAGAAAAACTATAAATCAATAAAAACCAATAATAACCAACAAAATTACTAAAACTACAATTAAATATTAAAACCTAAAAAATTCACTAAATTATAGGAAACCCTTAAATCCCCTAAAACACTAAAAATTGTACAAAACCTAAAAAACAAAATAGACACTTACAAACAATAAAAATCATAAAAATAGAAAAATCCTAAAAACCCCATTAACCATAAAAACCATAAACACCCCAAAACCCCTATAACCCAAGATAGAATTTAAATTGAAAAAAAATTAAGAACTATAAAAAAAATAGAAAAAACCCCTTAAACACTAAAAGGAAACCTAAATACTGTAAAATCCATATTCAATATAAAAAACCTTACAGTCTTTTTAAAAACACTAAACCCCTTATAAACACTAAAACCCCTAAACACCAAAAACCCCTAAACCCCTTAAAACACTTAAAAACTAAAGCACTAAAAACCCTAAAAACACATTAAACCATAAAAAACCCTCAAATCCAATAAAAACATAAAAACCACTAAAAACCCTACAACACTCAAAAACCCTAAAAACCCTACAAACCAAAAAACCACAATTAATATTGAAACCATAAACCCCAAAAAGAATTAAATGGTCCTAAAACACCTAAAACCACTAAAACACCATACACTCCCTAAAAACTAACACCCACTAAAAATCACAAAAAAACATAAATTACGATAATGTTATTGAGAAACCCTAAAAGACTCTAAAAAACTAAAAACCCTAAAAGAACCAAAAACATGAAACCCTAAAAATCCTAAAGGGACAAAAAAACACAAAATCCTAAGAGACCAAAAAGGACACTAAAACCCATAAACCAATTAGGGGACCCTAAAACCTCTAGAAACCATAAAGGGACCAAAAATACCCTAAAATAAACTAAATAATATAAAAAATATATAAATATACCAAAAATAAATAAAAACCCCAAACCACCTAAATACCCTACAATGATCTAAAAACCTAAAAAATACATCAATTACCCTAAAAATCTTTAATCCCATCTAAAAGAACATAAATATCTCAAAATCCTACAAAACCCTGTTGACACTTAAAATTTAGTTCCATACACTTTTCTATTGAATTTATGATGTGACCCTCTTTTAGACAACAAATGTTGAGTTTGAGTATTGATATTTCTATATGGTGTAAGAAGATACGGAAAATATTTCCATGTTCCTAAATACAACTCCATAATCATGGGTATGAGGAATGAACCCCCCTCATGGATTAGTCCTTGGATTTCCTTGATCGATTGTAAAAAGGTTTAGATGGATTAAAATGAAAATTACACATTTCTTTTGAGAACACTAGGTGTATTAAACACATCAAGAAGGATATATCCCTTAGATATATTTGAGTTTACTTGCCACAGATCCAGGAATGACTCACAGATCAAATGTTATGGAGTATTTAAGACACAAGTATTTTATAAATGAATTTTACTCACCTGCACTAAGGACCAACATGAAGTACCCGCATGGGGGACCTTCATGAAGGACTTACACAAGGGACCTGGATGAGTGACCTATATAGAGAACCTGCTCCTAGAACCTATGTCAGGAAACTTTTAGTACAATATCCTTTCACCTGGGTTCCCTAGTTTTCTATAAATAGTACCACTGGTGTCATCAATTGAAAAAAATAAAAAATAAGATAAACCCCAAGATCCCTCATTACATAGCACCTTCACCCAAGTGCCCTAAAATTTCATAGGTAGCTCAGTTAAACATAAGAGAGGATATAATAAAATGGGATAAAGAAGATAAAATTCCCCTCAGGGACTAAATATATATGAATCCAGTAAGATAACTATTCTCTCATAAGGAGAAACCACCTACATGGGGTCCATCTCCCAAATCTGGGACACGTGCGAGACCTATTCAGGAACACTAGAGGAGACCCAGAGATCCTTGGTTGATGGCTAAAATAAATTTTTTCATCTCAATTTTCTATTTACCAAGACATGTACTGCCCGTACAACCCTTTTACACATGCATGAATCACTTTCAGTTTCACGTAGGCCCTTTGTGGCCCACCTGTGTGGCATACCTATGTCGAGCACCAGTAACTGTGACCCACGCGAGTCCGCCATTGAGCCTTATTCTAATTCCCCCAATGGGAGGTATCCTTTTTTCTTGTTCCCTTTTATAAAAGTGACTATGAGGAAACCTCCATATATAGTAAACCATGGGAAACATAATCCTAAGGTTTCTTTCATATGGATTTGTATTCCTAAAGTCCTAGATTTCTCACACTAGTCTTACTAAAAGCTTAAGATCCTCGAGGATCTTATAGATTAGTATATCAATGGTAATGAGGACTCATACCCTAGGGATTGTTTTTGGGAGTTCCTAGTGTGAATTATTATGGATTGTACTATGACCTACCCTCTCATATCTATGATCTGGAGCCTCCAATTCTCAGTGGGAGGGGTGAGGTTTATGCTTACTTTTCCATTCATCTTTAAATTAGATCATCATCCTATTTTAAAAAAAACAATATGGAATCCATATTATATTCATCCTGTATTCTTTAATTTAGTAGTATTTATTCTTTATTCACTCTACCTCAGTGTACTTCACCTACATTATTTCCTCACCTTAGAATCAAATACAGTGTAATGTGAAGATAGGAAGGTGTCTTGTCCCCATACTCTTCCACCGATAGAGAAGGAAAAGTGTTTGGTTTTCCAAATCATTCACATACTACTATTTCCCACACCGATCATAAGTGACATGGTCTTAGAGGTCAGTGATGATCATCAAATCTACACAATCCACATAAATCATGGAAACATGAGAACTATGATTCCTACCATAACCAGTATATGTAAGACACCTATCTAAGGCCTGAGATCAAGGGAAATTATCATTATACTTTATTTCCAATCATCATCACCAATCCATTATTTGGTCTATTAAACAAAGAGAACTCTAATTCCTTCCCAAATCATGATATTTACGATTCCAATCTAAGTCATGAGATCAAGGGATATTCTTCTTAGATGTTGTTCACAATCATAAACCCAAATCCATCATATGGGATTAATCTTTATGTGTAATCCCAGAATAATTCTCCAAATCACCATGATATAATACAACACTCATGGAACCTTTTATAGAGAATATAATTTATTTATTATCCTAACATAATCTTATAACTGAGCTATAATCCCCTATGAGACTCACTGAACTGTGTGGGATTTGATTTCCATCCAAATGGGATATGTAAGAAGCATCCCTAAGGATAAAACGAAACTCCTAAATCAACCCTATTCTTCTGGGATATATCACCAGAAGGCTCTAATTAAACATGGAAACTCTTATCTATTATAGGTCACTTGGGATATTTTGACATATTTCATACACCAAACATTGACTAAGAACATTCTACTTAGATGTCCAAGATACATGGAATTAAACTGCATGGTTGGGTCCTTATCACATTAACATAAAAGGTATGATTTTCCCCACTATGTGGAACTGAACTACATGGGATCTAATTAATTCCCCAAGGATATTTATGAAGCCTATCTATGGATTTTATCCCTACATCAAAACAAATATCATCTCCCTAGATAGTGATAAACTCCAGAGTAACCACCATATCCCTAGATGATGATAAAACCAATTGTGACTTTTCATCTCCCTAGATATAAATAGTCCCCAAAGTTCCCCACATATTGGATTAGAAACTGACACCATCAGAATACCGAACAAGGAATATATATGTAGTATATAAGACGATACAATCAATGGATAACATTAGATATATACAGAAATCAAAGTTGGTGAAGAACCTCAAATACATGCAGATGATTCGGAAGTTCATACATGTTAATAATTGATTTTTATTCATGTAATGACCTACTTAATACAAAGTAAATAATAAATGAATCTTGAACATATCCTAAATATATAAGAAAGTCTCATAGTATAAAATAATCACCAAAAATGGTGCGATGAGCCTGACTTTCACCCTCTCGTCCAATTTGAGTTGTTTAGAATCAGTTTTTAAAAAACATATTGTGTTAATACCTTTGGAAAGCATGTAACTTTGGATATAAAACTTTTGGGTGTTTCTAGTACCATAGAAAAATTCATTGCAAAATTTTTGGAAATTGAAATGCATCATGAGGCACAAAATTATGAGGGGAATAAAAGATGTAGAACCTGACATTACTCTTTAACGGAGATGATAATGTCACCAACCTGTCAGTCTCTTTCTACTCTCAATGTGAAAGATTGAAGATGTGATAATTATTCATGCACGTGTTCACTCAAATGAGATGTTTCTTTTATGGAGTTAGTTATTAGTTTTTTTCATATATATAAACACTCATTTTTAGAACTACCTTTGATCCAATGGAATCCTTAATGTATTCACTAATGAACTCCCCAAATGTTATTCAGGATGGATACTCATCTGTATGAAGGATGACATCACCATCCCATCTTCTTTAATGCTAGGTATCAAACTCACTCATACAAGATTATCATTAATATGGTACTATCCCAACCCCGGTGACCTCCCAACAATCCCTCTAATATCTTAAACACCATCAATCGTCCAATCAAGGAAGACTAGTAGTCTTCAAAAAGATGGCATCGACCATAGTCATCAACCGTTTAGAGATCTTATTCCTAGAAGGTAAAAACTAGTCTTTCCCATATTTCCAAGTCAAGGATCTAGAGGCCAGAAATGGTCTCATCTAGGAGACAGAATGATCCTTCACAAGGGATCCTACCAGCAATCACCACAGCCAATGTTATACAACAGTTAACCCTCAGTATGATGAGGGTGTTATACTCACCGATTGGACTAGGTTCTTTATACCTAGGAAAGAATGATGGACCACCAAGGAAACCATGTGTCCAAAAGGTAGAAGGTTCACACATTTCCCCCCTATGAAGAATCCCACCAACCCAATTTGGTGGAAAATAGAGAGCGGGTACTCACATTCATTCACCTTAATTCATCCAGCTTGCAGACTCGCCTGGAGGAATTTAAAGAAGATTATCAACCAAATATGGTGGAAAATATCAACCTAGAACATACATTTACCTGCACCCACCATGCCTTCTAATAGACTCAACTCATAACACATAATGAATTATATCGACCATGTATGCTGGAAAACAATAATCATGCACACACACCTTACAACATTCATCAAGTCTAGTAGCATTCTCATCTGGCATCACATGAAGATGTAATTCCGATTGTCCTAATTATAATTAGAAGTAATAATTAACCCTCTTTTATAACCCACAAGTAATTTCAGTAAACATGAGAATTAAAGGGAGGATAAGAGTATGCACATAAACATACTCCAGATACAAAATGGGCATATATCCCATTCTGGTCCCTGAAGTCACCACACATATCTTTTAAATGGGAAAAGTGTAGATGGAATTCTTGTTACATATCATGCAAAGATTCCAAGATATACAAATAGAAATGATAGTAGTAATTACAGGAACAACACATAACAATGTACCCACATATGGGGTAGCTCATTAGAAAAACACCCTAGAGAATACACAGACCTCTAATCTTGTCCAAGAGGGTCACGAGAAAAAGTCCCCCATATTATATAGGCAAAATTATTGGGAATATTCACCTGCTCTATTATGAGTTAATTGACCTATTCCAATGGCCAATTCAATTCAGGCACAAACACCTTCCCATGATGGCCACATCTCATTAAAATTGTCCACAATCACTCATAAGAAGTCATATAAGAAGAAGCCTTGTCAATCACAATTAGAAAATCTAGATCCAATCTACAATCAGGCATTGCATGATGCTGGAAGTCTTTAATCCATAAGACATTTATATGTCACTACTCAAGATCATACCCTCCCATTACCAAATTATGGGATCATTATCAAAACTCTGAAGTTCATTATGAGAAAATTTACCAAAAAGGATTACATAATGGAATGAATTTGGCTGATCTCAAGTTTTTATCTCTTTATATGTTCCCAAAAAACCCTCCATGTGACCAAAAGTACAAGGAGAAAGAGGGATTTCGACTTTCTATAATACTCAATTGTGGTCCAACCCATGATGGAATCCATTGAGAATGTTATATCCATATTATTGATTTCAATTTTCAAGATAATACCCCAATTTAAAATGTATTGATATGAAGGAACAATTATTTTGAAGAAGTTAAAAAACAGGACCAATCATGTCTCATGCCTTGTCACTGGTAAGTGAAATCCTTTCTCAACTGGAAGATAACCCAAGGTCATATTCATTCTCAAAACCACCCCTAGGTAACTTTTCTTCCAACATAACAGAGTAAATCCCAACCTGTCCCATTGCCTATTATAAAACAATAAGGAAGTATCCACTCTGGTAAGACATGGTCAAGGAACCTCTATTAAAATATGATGAAGATCTACTAAACATGAGGAAAAAACATGCTGAAGACAAAATATCATCCATGTTATGAAATTTAACCACCCCTCAATAGAGAATTCCATAGTTATTGGGGTAATATTGTACACATTACATCTACCTAAATATATTAAGAAATCTTCATCACCTATAGGAAATGGTATTAACCTATAATGAGTACCAACCTCACATCAATATAATCAGAGAGTTACATTTCCATATTCACTTTCCTTCCTTCATGGATTCCCAACATCTTAAAATTTAGAAAAATAATGGGTCCCTTGAATTTACATTCCTCACATCATTAATGATGCTGCAATGGCTAATTATAGATATCCCATTCAGTGTTCATATTAGTGGATGGGGAGCCCATGGAGCATGGAATTTCACTATAATCCCAATCCTTCATAGCCCACCAACGGTGGTATCCGGAAATTTCTTTTCCCAGGTGAGATAAAATAAACAAAATCAATTATTTAACAATGATATGATCAACAAGAATTGGTCCAGACCAACTCTCATTGATATTAGGCCACAAGAGAGCAGGTAGTTGAGATACTATTACATAAAACACCTAATATCATTGAGAAGGAATCATGTTTTATGTATGTTAGCTATTAGATAGTGAAAATGTTTGAAATATGACTATAGTATACTGATGAAAATTGATTTCTGTGAGTGTCAAATAGTGCTCCCAACTAATGTTCAGACTAAAATCCATAAAATAAGAAGTGAAATTACAATAATATCATCCACATCAGTTCTGGAACATTCAAAACCTATACGACTGAAGAATATTTTAACCCAACCTTCAAGATCATTCAAATCAATCCCAAAGGATTTTTTATGCAGAACCTGAACAACCCCAGTTCATAGGGTTGGGGTATTTCAACCTCAACAAAAATGATGAAAAGGCCCCACATTGGGAACTGGAGGAGGATAACTCAAAGAGTAACCAATAGAATGCTTACTATGAACAACACGAATGTGAATGTTATCAATTCAATCCTTGAATTCCCTCAAAAAGATATTACTAATTTAAAGGATTCTGATAAATAAGTTCATGTTCATTATATTGTCAAAACTAAAATGAATGCAGGAGGTGTGCATACCCAAAACTAGAGGCCCACACAAAATTTGGTTATCCCTTCAAATAATCAACCTTTACCTCCTGAAACGCAACCCAATAAGGGAAGAGTAAGGGTCATAACATGTCTCACCTTTCCCCTGGATATGTTAAATCCCTTTCTCTAGAGGAATGGTTTTCTCAACAAGAGGTGATATGAGAGATTTATGAAGACTCAATGCAATGTTACTCTATGGAATCATTCTGGCTAGAAATGGTTAACAACCATATCCTTGACTCACAATTCCAATTGGTTCACCCTAAAAAATAAGGTTATAAACAACCACTAATGAAGATTGGGAAAATCTTGTCAATGTGGGATATAAACCACCAATATGTTTGGATCCCACAACAACAGATCATGAATTTCCTCTATTTTTTTCATAACCAGAGTAGGGTGTATCCCATCTTTATTGGACTATCACAATGGTTTTCCCATGAAAATACTAATAGTTCTTCCATTAATAGTCCTAACATACCCTCCATTGGTTCAAGATCCATCCACAACACCTATTCAGGTCCTAACCAAATTGAACATTCCATGAATTCTTATAGACACCATTGAGTCAATAACGGGTCGATTAGAATAAATGGAGGAACTGCACGCTCCGATACATCTAGAAAAGAAGTCTTACCCTGAATGGGAGGATCTGATTCCTCCTCCTCCAATATTTGGCAATCTCACATTTCCAATATTCAACATCTTGGGAGATTCAGACTAGCACACAATAGATTTCACCTCTCAATGCAATCCCATGAAGGGGACCCCTGATAAATAGGATGTAATAAAACTCAAATGCTTTATGAAATCATTGTTGGTCCCATCCATTTAATGGTACATGAGTTTGTAGTCTTGGCCGATCACTAGATGTGAATATCTCCATCATAAGTTCTTCTTTTAGTTTATCTCAATGCTGCAGAAGACAATAATTATAGATCTTAATGACTACAAAAAAAGTGAAAACAAAAGAGGTTCATATTTTATTGTACACATAAATGAATGAAATACTTCTTAAAAATAATAATCCCTCAAGAAGAGTTTTTCATATATTATTAGAAAACCACAATGATGATTTGAGCACATCATTAATCCCAATTAAATACATAGGAGGGTTTTAGGATTGGACCTCAATTTATGAATAGGTGGAAAACATCGTCACATAAAAAAAATCCAAGTCCTGAGGGATTCTATCAGCTCATGGAATCATAATTTTAAAATTAGAGGCTACTACAGCTAAACCTAAGTAGGCCCCTGTACCCACTCATATTTCAAAACCGACAGCATGTTATATGGTTCCATCTCATGAGCATGAGCATAAATGCCCTCCTCAATAGGACAATCAACAAGACCATATATGGAAATAGTTTTTGGAGATGAAAAATAAGTTATATTCTTTTAAAAATTAACATGTCGTATTATTACATCATATTAGTATTTGAAAACAACTTATTTTAGTTTTCAATGAAAAATAATCATGAGAAAGAATGGGTTGAAGATATCCCAAATTGTTTTCCCTTACATCAAATACTAAGGAATCCCAACAAGGATTTTTTTAAATATCACCTAAAAAGATATTGGAATCAAGGAAATTGAAACTAAAAAAATCTCCAGAATAGGGAGCATGTGTTTCTGCTACCAATACGGAGGATATATGTGAATAAAAGGAAGTTAAAAGTAAGATAAAAATAATTATATAACTATATGTTCATAAAAATTGTCAAACTAACTGATGATATTATCTAATAATAGTTGAAATATTTAACTCTAACCTTGACCCCTTCCTCTATAGCAGGTTTGGCTTCCTCAAAATACCAATTATCCAATGGCCATCCCTCAAAAATGCAACAAGACTATAAGTGTAAGGATAAAATAAAAGGATATGGGTTTCTTTCAAGACCAATGTTTTCCTTGACCTTATAAGACTTCATACTGATCATCCCAAAGGCCAAGGCACCACCCTACCAGACAATACACCATGAGTCGAGCTCTCTGGAAAAAATTTCATCATCCAGAGAGTTGTTCTTTTGTTATATTAATTACATTCATTCAATGGATCCCATATCACTTGAGTATTATGATTATGAGTCTTATTTTCCTACAATTTACTGGGTAACTGAGGTAATAGGTCAATACAGTTGATGGTATGTAGGAAAATGGGGTCACACTAGGAGCCACTACATCAACCAAACCCCCGCTCAAACTATCTCATGACCAAAACACATAGGTAATCTCTCTAATAAGATCAATAGGAACAAGATATTTCTTCCTCCATACATGAATGAGTCATCCTTGACATGATCATATTGGAATACTGGTTAGAGGATACACCACCACCTCATGAATAGGTAGACTGACTAAATAAGCCTAATACACCAAGAACAAAAACACTTATAACTCGTATCCTATTGGAATACCCATCTATATCATAAAAATCAACTCATAAAGTCCCTAGTAAAGAGAATATTCATTCTGTAAATCCTAGTGCATTGAAAAAATAGTATAATGTCATTCCATAATTAACATAAGCTTCAGATAAAATATCAATCCTGGATTCTCTGAGTCTGTCAATGGACCATTGAGAATCACTTAATAAAAATTTTCAAGCCAATAAGAATTTTAAATTTAGGTCATTTCTACTGATTGATATCATGTGGAGAATGATCGTTTGTAATTTCATGTGGTCATCACCATCACTGACTTATATGAGTATGATGTGATATAAGGACTTTTCAGACCATTGTATATATTGGCTAGGCTAAATGACATTGATATCTGATGATCCATAATTGACATCAACTCAGTAATCAACCTCATCCAAGTCCATAGATATCATCAACTTTGTCTTAATGAATCTCACTTTTCTCCATCCATTCTGATGTTATAGTGTTATTCCATGAATGACTAATAATATTTTGGTGAGATCATACTCTGAACATAGTTCTAGGATCTTTTGTCTGACATAGGGTTTATAGTTTTTTTGGAGGGATACTACATTAAATGTTCTACTATGAATACATTGAATTCATCAACATGTGTCTATTCCATCGTTGTTCCACAAATCCCTCAAATATCCTATCAAATTATAAAATTGAGACATTGTATGGTGACAAGTGTAAAGACCCGCAAATTTCAAGGAAATTTTTTTCTTAATTTTCTTTGGAATTTTACAAGAGCGCAGCTTCAGACGGCACCTGATTCCGAGTCCCGGTGTGCCCGGAATCAATTTCCGAAGTTTGGCTCGGGTACATTCAGTGAACGGACGAGCGGGTTTTTCTATCTTTTGAACCGGTGCCCGGAATCGAATTCTGAGGGCACCGATGAAATCGCAGCGCCGGTATTTGCTTAGAAACGCCTCTTCTGGAGTTGCGTTTGCTCAGACGTGGTTTTTAAATTTTGGGGCTTTAAGACAGAAATAAAATAAAATTTGTGCGACAACTTTATTTTATTTCACTTAAGCTGCTTGGAAGTCACTTGGAAGCCACTTGAACTGAGTTAAAGCGGATTGGGTGCTATCCGGAAATATCCTACCCTCTTGGTAGGATATTTGTGAGGCAAGGCCCGCACGAGCCCCGCCGTTTCTTTCGCTAAGTAACGCACCCGCGAAAACCCGTCAAAGTAACTGAAAAGTCAACCGACGCGTTTTCTTTATTTCTTAACAGACCATTTAATTGGGCGGTTTATTTCGTGAATTAAATGGGCTGTTTCATTCGTTGAATTAATTCAACGAATTTAATGGGTCCTTACTTACGCGTTTTGCGTTTGTTGGCAAAATAATAAAATAGACAAACTTGTCTATTTTGGAGGATCCTCCTGTTGTGCGAGATCCTCTAAACCTCCACCCTCCCCATGAAGAACGCGAAGAACGCGAAGAACGCCGGAACCGGAATTCGACGATGCACGATCCGCGACGTCAACAAACTTTTCCGCGACCTTCTCCTTCTTCTTCTACGGCGCCTCTTCTTCCGCAGCGGACCTTCGATCAGCGGTTAAAGGTGAGAATCGAATCTTCTAATTCTCCCCTTTTTATAATTCGATATCAACGGATTTAAATTAATTAAATCCGTTTGATCTTGATCCGGAGATCGTCGGCGCGACGTTTTTCCCGCGGTGCGACGAACGTCTCCTCCGCAACGACGCGACGATCCCCTCCTTCCGCGACGAGCGATTCCGCGACGACCTCACGTCCGACGACGACAATGTAAGGGATGTTGGAATATTTTATTTCCTCGTGTTTATTCTTTTAAAATAAAGAACCTGATCTCCGAACAATTTTAATTTAATTAAAATTGTTGTTGATTATTTTCTTTTCCTCCCGTTGTTTATGACTAACGCGGAGGGTGCGGATCTAACGAACAAGACCCGGCAACCCTCCGCCGATCTTTTGTTGTGCGGATTTGGCGGACGACGACGAACCGTGCGGCAAGGGCGATCCGTTGATCCCGCAGTGAAGATCGGCCCCCGGGAGGAGCAATGGCGCAGACGGGAGGCAAAACGGGCCACCGGAGCAACTCCGGCGGCCCGCGGAAGGCGGCGGCGGCGACCGGAGGCGGCGGCGCCCGGCGCGCCGCCGGAAACTCCGCCGCGGCCGAGCCGCGGCGGCGGCGAACCGCCGGACCGCGTCCGCGGTCCGGCCACCCAGCACGCGGCCCGCGCGGGCCGCGTTCCTCCAAGCCGCGGGGCAAACCCGCGGCGGTTTCTTCGGCCGCTCGGACGAAGCCGAGCCGGTTCGGGTCGACCCGGTTCGGCCGACCCAGGGGTGGTTCGGGCCGGGTCGCCCCGGGCCCAGAACCCCCGTTTTCGGGCCTTCTTCGGTCTTTTGCCCATATCATGGGCCTGAGACCTCCGATTGACGAACCGTCAGCGGCTACGCGATCCTTCGATCGATACGGTCGTTTCGGAATATTATACTCAAGGTTTCGGAAGACTTTGGGTTCGGCCGGGTTGGTTCGTACACGAAACCAACAGGGCCCTCGGAGCGGAAACGCTCATAACTTGAGCTACGGACGTCTGATCGACGTACCGTCAGCTGTGGTAGTTTCCTCTAAGTGAGACGGAACTTTTGGCATACTCCGCCCGAGGATCGGATACAGGCGGAGTACGGTCGGGTTGGTTTTTCCCTAAAAACCAACCGGGCCCTTGGGACGAAAATGCCAATAACTCTCAGACCGGGCGTCCGATTGACGCGCCGTCTGTTGCGTTGAGATCCTGTTGTCGATACGGAACATTTGGATACATCAACTTCGGACTACGTGTCAGTTGATGTATCAGCCTCTTGGCTCGTGGAGCGGACTCTCCTAAACGAGCTCGCTGTGTGTGGGAACCCTAGCGCTGGCTGTGACTTCGACGACAGAGCAGAGATCCTCCGTGGACTGCGACGACGGCAGAGCAGAGATCCTTCGTGGACTGTGGCGACGACTGTGCAGAGATCCTCAGTGGACTGCGTCGACTACTGCACTCAGCGATCCTACGTGGATCAGTGCTACAGGTTCTGTGTGAGCCCGATCCTATGTGGGTCCTTACTACCAGTTCTGTGTGAGCCACTGCCTACAGGTTCTGTGTGAGCCCGATCCTGTGTGGGTCTTTTGCGGGGGTTAGTACCTATCGATCCTTCGTGGGTCCGACGACTTAGATGGATCAGTGATCATCTTTGACGTCATCTGAAAAAGTATACCTGGTTGAGCTGAATCTTATGTTACTCTCCTTTGTGGTTTGTGTTGAACTATCCTTTGTGGATTTACTGTTTACTCTCCTTGTGGATTTGAGTCTTGCTTTCCTGCGTGGATTGAGTTGTTCTTGAGCTCGTGAGCAGAGCTAGAATTGGGGACTTAGGTATATGTATGGGCATATACCTAAGTCGAGTCAGATGTTACTTCGTGATTGCATCTTTCTTTTGTGCTATATCCTTTTTGGATTTCGGGAGACCTTCGGGGGTCTCGGGGTCCTTACTGAGTAGCTTATACTCACCCCTGCACGGGCTATGCCCGCACCTTGATGTGTTGGATGCAGACGACGGACAGCGCTGATCTCGGTTGGGGCGTGGAGCAGGACGGTACCTGGAGGTGGACCACTGGGCGGGACGTGCTCGGAGCGGACGTGGGACCCGAGGAGCCTGGAGGCTATCTGTGCCCACCCTTCAGGTGGGATTGCCAGTGGACGACGCGAGGCCGCCTTCTTCTCTTCAGTTGCTGTTCTTTACTTTTTCAGTTGTACTTTCAGTTGGGCTTGTATTCCGGCCCCCTTTACTTTTCTGCACTTGTAGTTACTTTCCGCTTGCTGACTCTGTGGTGGTTGTTACTTATAAAGGCAATGCCTTCCCTGTTTATAGGGATTTTATGCCTTGGTGCTAGTCGCCAGCCCCTGGCCTATGGAAGGCGGGCTTGGGGTAGTCACGGCACGGGCCCCGAGGTCGGGTCGTGACAAATTGGTATCAGAGGTGGTCGGTTCTACCGCAGACTCTGATCGTCTTTTCTTTCTATATGAAGCAATAGTGTTTAGTGTATTGAGTGTGGTTATCAGTTCAGGGAGCCCAGTGTTGGTGCGGCGGCCGACATATCCGTACACCAGGACCCTGACTCCTGATTTCCGACTTAATGCATGAAAACATTGATTGCGTGTGTGTTTCAAGTTTCTTTGTGATTACTTGTGTCAGCTCACCGGGTATACTGATCCGCTTCATGAAAGTCTCAAGTTCTCCTTGTGATTACTTGTGCCAGCTCACCAGGTATACTGTTCTGACTGTGGTGCTCTTGTTCTCCTTTTCAGGATGGCCCCGCGACGACAGCCAGCTAGGGTTTCGAGTGTAGGGCGCGACGGCAGCCCACCGAGCGACGAGGCCTCGGTGCATGGCCCTTTTCCATCAGTGGCACCGGCGGTAGCTTTACCCGCTGAGCCACCGATGCTGCTAGTACCAGACGCCGACGATGCACGTCGCCTCAGGGCACTGCATGAGTTTCAGAGCCAGCGACCGCCCAGGTTTCGCGGTGAGGCGGACCCCCAGGCCGCCGAGGACTGGCTAGAGGCGGTGGTACGGATCTTTAGGCTAGTGAGGACACCAGCGGATCTCATGGTGATTCTCGCGGCGAGCCTCCTGCAGGCGGCGGCAGGACGATGGTGTATCTTGATGCTCCAGGTTCACGATGAGGCATACTTGCTCTGGACGGACTTCGAGAGCCTCTTCCGCTCTGAGTTCATCCCGGCCACCCTCCGAGCGGTGCGCATCAGGAGCTTCTCCAGCTGCGCCAGGGCAGCATGACGGTCGCTCAGTACGCGGCGAGGTTCACTGACCTATCTCGCTACTCGACCGACATGGTACGGGACCCCTTCTTCCGGGCCCGGACCTTCGAGCAGGGCTTGCGACAGGAGATTCGGGCGTCGCTGATCTCCCTCAGCATTCCGACCCAGGCGGGAGTGCTGGAGCGAGCCCTCCTGATCGAGAGCTTCCTGGCAGAGCCTTCTTCAGCGGCGAGACCTAGCGCAGGGCGGCAGGTAGCTGAGTCTTCGGCAGCAGGTAGCCGACGGATGACTCTCGGGTCCAGGCAGACCAGACCCCCACGCAGACGGCCTCAGGACACCGGCTTAGCAGTGCGGGGCACACAGCGGAGTGCCAGCCTTCCGAGAGGCAGGCTGTGCTACTCCTGCGGCGGGCAGGGTCACATGGCTCGTGACTGCCCGACTCGCCGATCAGAGGAGCAGCAGACGGTGGAGGGGCCACCCAGGCAGAGGCAGAGGGTCGACCGTGGCGGTCCGCAGGGAGGAGGCGGACGAGGCAGAGGAGCTGGCCGAGCAGCGGGTGGTGGGCGACGCTTCCAGGCTCTACCCCCACCACCACCAGGAGGGCCACCTCGACCACAGGGAGCTAGCGGGCAGGGACAGGCCCAGCTCCAGGCAGTGGAGGCCTACGGCCCCGACATGCCAGAGATGATTTGAGGTACGATCTGTGTCTATTCCACCCTTGCTGCAGTCTTTATAGACACAGGAGCGAGTCACTCTTTCATAGCCTCTACCCTTGTTCGGAGCTCGGAGATTCCGACTGAGCCGTTGGCTCGATCCTTACGGCTAGAGACTCCTACGGGAGCAGACTCGACGATTACGCACTGGTGCCGGCAGTGTGAGCTTACTCTAGGAGGCGAGAGCTTCGGCTGGGATCTCCTTGTAGCGGCGTCGAGGCCTTACGATGTCATCTTGGGCATGGATTGGCTATCCACGGTTCATGCCCAGATCGACTGTTTTAGGCACAAGGTGCGATGTGTTCACACCGACAGGAGCAGGTTTACCTTCACCGGCGAGAAGGGAACCTTTGCAGCACAGGATGGACTTACGCGTAGGAGAGTGCAGCCCATCTCTCATCAGTTGGCTAGCCTCATCCTAGGAGCAGTGGACGTGCGGAGTCCAGCTTTTCCTGCAGTGGTGGACCAGTACGTGGACATCTTTCCCGACGACGTTCTCGGGCTACCTCCTCGTAGAGAGGTAGACTTTTACATCGACTTGTACCCCGGGACAGCCCCGATATGTACTCCAGCATATCGGATGGCCCCCGCCGAGCTTCGGGAGCTGCGGGTATAGTTGGAGGACTTGCAGAGCAAGGGGTTTATCCGACCCAGTGTTTCACCCTGGGCTTCCCCGATATTGTTCGCCAAGAAGGCGGACGGGAGCTTGCGACTGTGTGTCGACTATCGTCGCCTGAACCAGGTGACAGTGAGGAACAAGTATCCGCTGCCACGGATTGATGACCTCTTCGATCAGCTCAGGGGAGCGCGGTGGTTCTCGAAGATAGACCTCCGGTCAGGCTATCATCAGCTCAGAGTTCGAGATGAGGACGTGCAGAAGACGGCCTTCAGGTGTCGGTATGGCCATTATGAGTTCTTGGTTATGCCATTCGGCGTAACCAATGCTCCAGCAGTGTTCATGAGCCTCATGAACAGGATCTTCCAGCCATACCTCGACCGATTTGTCGTGGTCTTCATTGACGACATTTTGGTATACTCGACGACTGAGGAGGAGCATGCCTACCACCTGCGAGTTGTGCTAGACACACTCTGAGAGCACCAGCTTTATGGCAAGCTCTCAAAGTGCCAGTTCTGGTTACGTGAGGTCCACTTCTTGGGGCACGTCATCTCTGAGGCGGGAGTTGCTGTGGATCCCGCGAAGATCGAGGCAGTGCTAGCTTGGGAGCCACCCAGGATCGTGACGGAGGTGCAGAGCTTCTTGGGCCTAGCCGGATACTATCGGAGATTTGTGCCAGACTTCTCCAGAGTTGCGGCACCACTCTCAGCGTTGACGAAGAAGGGGAAACCCTTCGTGTGGTCAGACAGATGTCAGCAGAGCTTCCAGGAGCTGAGGCAGAGGTTGACCAGCGCACCTATCTTGAGGTTGCCTGAGGAGGGAGTTGGATATGTAGTTTACTGCGATGCGTCAGGGACTGGACTCGGGTGCGTCCTGATGCAGGAGCGGGCCGTGATCGCCTACGGATCACGTCAGTTGAGGCCGCATGAGCAGAACTACGCCACTCATGACCTGGAGTTAGCAGCAGTGGTCTTCGCTCTGAAGACTTGGCGGCACTATCTGATGGGAGAGCGCTTCACAGTCTTTTCTGACCACCAGAGTCTCAGGTATATCTTCTCTCAGAAGGACTTGAACCTGAGACAGCGGAGATGGCTTGAGTTCCTCCAGGACTATGACTTTGAGATAGTCTATACTCCTGGGAAGGGGAACGTGGTAGCTGATGCCCTCAGCAGGAGGACGGGCATTCAGCTACTTGAGGAGGTGACGGAGCAGCTAGCCTCCTTACAGATATCCTTCGTGGATAGAGACGGAGCAGCCTTTCTTCAGTCTCTCACAGTCTCTCCTCCACTTCTACAGCGGGTCAGAGAGGCTCAGCGTGGGGATGCTGACTGTGAGACCCGGCGTGCACTGATATCCTCAGGTCAGGCGCCTGATGGTTTCTCCCTTGGAGCAGAGCACGACATCCTTTTCAGAGGACGTACCTTCGTACCAGTCGCTTTACGAGAGGAGGTGTTGGGAGAGTTTCACACTTCTCCCTTGGCGGTGCATCCCGGAGTGGCGAAGATGTACCAGGATCTCAGACGACAGCACTGGTGGCCGGGCATGAAGAAAGCTGTGGCAGAGTTCATTTCACGATGCCTCACCTGCCAGCAGGTGAAGGCAGAGCATCAGGTACCAGCAGGCTTGGTATAGCCCTTGGAGGTCCCGGAGTGGAAGTGGGATGGAATATCTATGGACTTCGTGACTGGACTTCCACGCACTTCCAGAGGTCACGACTCCATTTGGGTGATTGTCGACCGACTCACCAAGTCGGCACACTTCTTACCCATCAGAGAGCAGGGCTCAGTGGAGAGCTTGGGACGTCTTTACGTCCAGGAGATCGTACGACTTCACGGTGTTCCATCGTCTATCGTCTCCGATAGAGATGCTCGTTTCACTTCCCGGCTTTGGAAGGGGTTGCAGGAGGCGTTCGAGACGCGGCTCCATCTGAGCATAGCCTTCCACCCTCAGACGGATGGTCAGACGGAGAGGACCATACAGACACTCGAGGACATGCTCCGTGCATGTGTTCTCGACTTTGGTCGCAGCTGGGAGGACCACCTACCCTTGGTGGAGTTCGCGTACAAAAACAGCTACCACTCCACCATCGGGATGGCACCGTACGAGGCGTTGTACGGCAGACCCTGCAGATCACCGTTGTGCTGGACAGACCCTGGGGAGTCAGCACTTGTGGGACCAGAGATGGTCTGAGCCACGACAGAGAAGGTCCAGATCATCCAGGAGAGGATGAGGACAGCTCAGAGCCGGCAGAAGTCGTATGCCGACAGGAGGTGGAGGCCACTAGAGTTCGAGGATGGCGACCACGTCTTTTTGCGTGTCTCACCTCGACGTGGTTTACGGAGATTTGGCCGAGGCGGAAAGTTGTCTCCACGCTTCATCGGGCCTTTCCAGGTCCTCAGCAGGATAAGAGAGGTGGCTTATCGCCTGGCTCTACCACCTCAGTTGCACCGGGTGCACGACGTCTTCCACGTGTCTCAGCTGAGGAGATACGTGCACGACCCGACGCACATCATCGACTTTGGGGAGCTGGACGTGGACGATGGGGAGACTTTTGCGGAGGTCCCAGTGGAGATCGAGGATCGACAGGAGCGGGTCCTACGTGGGCGGTCGATTCCTCTTGTGCGCATCAGATGGCAGCACGGGAACCTCCAGGAGAGCACTTGGGAGCGGGAGGCTCAGATGCGTGCTCAGTACCCCCTTTTGATCCCCTAGTTTTTGATACATCTTTACGGGGACGTAAAGCCCTGAGGTGGGAGTAATGTAAAGACCCGCAAATTTCAAGGAAATTTTTTTCTTAATTTTCTTTGGAATTTTACAAGAGCGCAGCTTCAGACGGCACCTGATTCCGAGGCCCGGTGTGCCCGAAATCAATTTCCGAAGTTTGGCTCGGGTACGTTCAGTGAACGGACGAGCGGGTTTTTCTATCTTTTGAACCGGTGCCCGGAATCGAATTCTGAGGGCACCGATGAAATCGCAGCGCCGGTATTTGCTTAGAAACGCCTCTTCCGGAGTTGTGTTTGCTCAGACGTGGTTTTTAAATTTTGGGTCTTTAAGACAGAAATAAAATAAAATTTGTGCAACAACTTTATTTTATTTCACTTAAGCTGCTTGGAAGTCACTTGGAAGCCACTTGAACTGAGTTAAAGCGGATAGGGTGCTATCCGGAAATATCCTACCCTCTTGGTAGGATATTTGTGAGGCAGGGCCCGCACGAGCCCCGCCGTTTCTTTCGCTAAGTAACGCACCCGCGAAAACCCGTCAAAGTAACTGAAAAGTCAACCGACGCGTTTTCTTTATTTCTTAACAGACCATTTAATTGGGCGGTTTATTTCGTGAATTAAATGGGCTGTTTCATTCGTTGAATTAATTCAACGAATTTAATGGGTCGTTACTTACGCGTTTTGCGTTTGTTGGCAAAATAATAAAATAGACAAACTTGTCTATTTTGGAGGATCCTCCAGTTGTGCGAGATCCTCTAAACCTCCACCCTCCCCGCGAAGAACGCGAATAACGCGAAGAACACCGGAACCGGAATTCGACGACGCACGATCCGCGACGTCAACAAACTTTTCCGCGACCTTCTCCTTCTTCTTCTACGGCGCCTCTTCTTCCGCGGCGGACCTTCGATCAGCGGTTAAAGGTGAGAATCGAATCTTCTAATTCTCCCCTTTTTATAATTCGATATCAATGGATTTAAATTAATTAAATCCGTTTGATCTTGATCCGGAGATCGTCGGCGCGACGTTTTTCCCGCGGTGCGACGAACGTCTCCTCCGCAACGACGCGACGATCCCCTCCTTCCGCGACGAGCGATTCCGCGACGACCTCACGTCCGACGACGACAAGGTAAGGGATGTTGGAATATTTTATTTCCCCATGTTTATTCTTTTAAAATAAAGAACCTGATCTCCGAACAATTTTAATTTAATTAAAATTGTTGTTGATTATTTTCTTTTCCTCCCGTTGTTTATGACTAACGCGGAGGGTGCGAATCTAACGAACAAGACCCGACAACCCTCCGCCGATCTTTTGTTGTGCAGATTTGGAGGACGACGAAGAACCGTGCGGCAAGGGCGATCCGTTGATCCCGCAGTGAAGATCGGCCCCCGGGAGGAGCAATGGCGTAGACGGGAGGCAAAACGGGCCACCGGAGCAACTCCGGCGGCCTGCGGAAGGCGGCGGCGGCGCGGGTCGCCGGCGCGGCGGCACCGGCGACCGGAGGCGGCGGCGCCCGGCGCGCCGCCGGAAACTCCGCCGCGGCAGCGGCGAACCGCCGGACCGCGTCCGCGGTCCGGCCACCCAGCACGCGGCCCGCGCGGGCCGCGTTCCTCCAAGCCGCGGGTCAAACCCGCGGCGGTTTCTTCGGCCGCTCGGCCGAAGCCGAGCCGGCCGGTCCGGTCGGCCGGGCCGCGCCCAGGCCGGACCGGACCCGGCCTAGCCGGGTCGGGCCGACCCGGTTCCGGTCGCCCGGTTCGGCCGACCCAGGGGTGGTTCGGGCCGGGTCGCCCCGGGCCCAGAACCCCCGTTTTCGGGCCTTCTTCAGTCTTTTGCCCATATCTTGGGCCTGAGACCTCCGATTGACGAACCGTCAGCGGCTACGCGATCCTTGGATCGATACGGTCGTTTAGGTATATTATACTCAAGGTTTCGGAAGACTTTGGGTTCGGCCAGGTTGGTTCGTACACGAAACCAACCGGGCCCTCGGAGCGGAAACGCTCATAACTTGAGCTACGGACGTCCGATCGACGTACCGTCAGCTGTGGTAGTTTCCTCTAAGTGAGACCGAACTTTTGGTATACTCCGCCCGAGGATTGGATACAGGCGGAGTACGGTCGGGTTGGTTTTTCCCTAAAAACCAACCGGGCCCCTGGAACGAAAATGCCAATAACTCTCAGACCGGGCGTCCGATTGACGCGTCGTCTGTTGCGTTGAGATCCTGTTGTCGATACGGAACTTTTGGATACATCAACTTCAGACTACGTGTCAGTTGATGTATCAGCCTCTCGGCTCGTGGAGCGGACCCTCCTAAACGAGCTCGCTTTGTGCGGGAACCCTAGCGCTGGCTGTGACTTCGACGACAGAGCAGAGATCCTCCGTGGACTACGACGACGGCAGAGCAGAGATCCTTCGTGGACTGCGGCGACGACTGTGCAGAGATCCTCAGTGGACTGCGTCGACTACTGCACTCAACGATCCTACGTGGATCAGTGCTACAGGTTCTGTGTGAGCCCGATCCTATGTGGGTCCTTACTACCGGTTCTGTGTGAGCCACTGCCTACAGGTTCTGTGTGAGCCCGATCCTGTGTGGGTCTTTTGCGAGGGTTAGTACCTATCGATCCTTCGTGGGTCCGACGACTTAGATGGATCAGTGATCATCTTTGACGTCATCTGAAAAAGTATACCTGGTTGAGCTGAATCTTATGTTACTCTCCTTTGTGGTTTGTGTTGAACTATCCTTTGTGGATTTACTGTTTACTCTCCTTGTGGATTTGAGTCTTCCTTTCCTGCGTGGATTGAGTTGTTCTTGAGCTCGTGAGCAGAGCTAGAATTGGGGACTTAGGTATATGTATGGGCATATACCTAAGTCGAGTCAGATGTTACTTCGTGATTGCATCTTTCTTTTGTGCTATATCCTTTGTAGATTTCGGGAGACCTTCGGGGGTCTCGGGGTCCTTACTGAGTAGCTTATACTCACCCCTGCACGGGCTATGCCCGCACCTTGATGTGTTGGATGCAGACGACGGACATCGCTGATCTCGGTTGGGGCGTGGAGCAGGACGGTACCTGGAGGTGGACCACTGGGCGGGACGTGCTCGGAGCGGACGTGGGACCCGAGGAGCCTGGAGGCTATCTGTGCCCACCCTTCAGGTGGGATTGCCAGTGGACGACGCGAGGCTGCCGTCTTCTCTTCAGTTGCTGTTCTTTACTTTTTCAGTTGTACTTTCAGTTGGGCTTGTATTCCGGCCCCCTTTACTTTTCTGAACTTGTAGTTACTTTCCGCTTGCTGACTCTGTGGTGGTTGTTACTTATAAAGGAAATGCCTTCCCTGTTTTCTGGGATTTTACGCCTTGGTGCTAGTCGCCAGCCCCTGGCCTATGGAAGGTGGGCTTGGGGTAGTCACGACACGGGCCCCGAGGTCGGGTCGTGACAACAAGGCCATGTTAAAATCCAATGAAACACAACACACTAAGGAAGGGTTCAATCAAAATTGGGGGAAAAATCCATGGATAAGGATGCCACTCAAATCAACAACCCAAATGGCTTGGAGATGATTCCATCTAACCCCTTTAAGTAGCTTAGTGAAGATTACAGGATTTCTTTTAATGAAACTGAAAGGGTGTGCTGGAACTAACAATTTTATTTAGCAGCACAAGAAATAACAATCATGACACTTGATCCGAATGGCACTAAAGAAGTTGTCAACTCAACAAGTGATGATGAAAGATCAAATTAAAATTTCTTCATTTCATCATTTTATTCCCAAAAAAGCATGGTTAAATTAGTTGAGATAGAATAATCCACCATGAAAATATGAGAAAGTGAAGAGACCCATTCTCAGTCCCTCATTTCCCCTTCAGTACTCCAAGAAGTATTCATGCCAGCATGTGATCCCAAAATGATTACCTCATCCTCTAGATTTCCAAATGGAGGCCCCCATATTCCCTCCAAAAAAATTATTTATCTTATCCTCCCCATGAAGAATCATTATTAGTGGAGAATGAGGATGTGGTGGAATAATAAGATCTTCGGGATTCCCATCTAGTATTTGAGGATGGAATCTCCACTAGTGTGAATGATATTAGGGAGATAAATCTGTCTAGGAAAGAACATCTATGCTCCACACTAATTAGTGCAGGCCAAAATCCCAAAGAAAATGGGGTATAAACTTCCACCCTAATGGGGATGTGTTTACCTAGCATTAAACAGAGATTCCATGACTTGAAACCACAGTGTATACCCAATACATTGGTTTTCAAAAAGATCATCAGGAATACAAGCAAGAATCCAAGAGGATTCACCCGACCCACAACTCCAAAATTATGTCTCGAGTAAACAAACTCATCAAGGATGGTTTTATCTAAGAGGTACAGTAACTAAAATTTCAATCCAACATTGTTCATGTGTAGAAGAAGAATGGGAAAATTAGTGATTTCATCGATTTCAATGATCTCACAGATAATTTTCCCAAGGTTAATTTCTCAGTTCCAATTATAGAACTCCATAATGATGCAAAAACAAATTATTATGCCTTTTCCGTCATGGATGGATATTCAATGTACAATAAAATTTGGATGGCCCTTGAAGGTAAAGGAGACCCGCTTTTTAGTTCCCCTAAGGGAGTATCTGATATTAGGTAATGCCATTTGTCTTGATGAATTCTGGTTCTACATACCAACATGTTTTGTGTCACATCACCAAACCCTTCATGGGTAATGTTGGTTAATGTTATGTAGATGATCTAGTTGTCATGTCTCAACAACATTACAACCACATGGAAAAAAACCAACTTCAGTAGGATTTGACAACATATTTTGAAGATGAACCCTTTGAAATATTCTTTTAGAGTAACCTTAGGAAAAATTCTCAGCTTCTTCATTTTCCATCATAACATCAATGTTGATAATTTGAATACTAAAGTTATCCTTGGCTTTTAACCTCCTTGAAACATGAAAGAGTTGATAGGACATAAAGAAAAAATGAATTTTATTTAGTGCTTCATATTGAATCTCGCATGTATGTTTTTACCCCTCATTAAATAGATGAATAAGGGGGTCACATATCAATATACAAATGACTATCAAGAAAAATATGGTTCCCACATGAAATACCATTTAATAACATTAGTATTGATGCCACACGTTGAAATAAGGACACTCATTCTATATGTGACTCTCTGGAATGATCGTTGGGTGCTTCCTTTGATAAAAGAATAATGTTGGGAATGAAAAAAATACATTTTTTATCTCAGTCAAACCCTGATTACTGAAGAGACTCAGTTTTAAGATATTGTGTATAGTATCTTGGAATTAAACCAAGTCATTCATAAGTTTAGGCATTACCTATAGTACAAACGAGATTCACTAGGTTTCTTGCAATAAATTACTCAAATTTATCCTCAGTTTTCCTATTCTAAATGGATGTCTAGAAAGGTGGGAAGTTATTATATAGTAGTTAGATATAATATTTGTTTCTTCAAAAGTGGTAAAAGCTATGGATTTGGAGTATTTCCTTGATAAACATTAGTTTGCAGAAGAGATTCCATTAAATACTAAACTTCCTAATGAAGAAATTTTATCTATTAAAATAAGATGCCAATCATGGGTAATGAATTTTAATGGTTCGTCCAGGATCCAAACTGGAATGTGAATGGAAGAGCATACACTCAACAAAGACGGGTAAGGAATTGTGCTTATATCCCTAGATAAGGAAGTGTTTCCATACTCCTTCATGTTATTAGATTTTTTTACCGATAATGATACAAAATATGAAGTTCTCATCATAGGCCTTTAATTGATACTTCAAATACAGGTAACACCCCTATAAGTGAAAGGTAACTCAAATTTTATAATCAAGAAAATATATGGTGATTATACCATCAGAAAAGGGTAGATAATTCCCCTATTTGAATGTGTTTGAGAGTTAATGAAAAAATCTCCTATGATCAAATATTGACATAAATCCATAGATCATATAATGACTAGGGAGGTTAATTGGAAAATGTAGCTATAATTTTGGAAGATCAAAATCAAGATGAAATAGCCATTAGTATTTCCCACCAGGGAATGGTCTCACATTTGTTTAGATCAGATATGAAAATATCAATGTAATTAGTCCCATCCCCGATTCACAAAGTCATATCACGAGATGGATGACACCCATCATGGACAACCTTCTAGATGGGGTGCTCCCAATTGACAGAGTAGGAAGAGAGTGAATATGGAAGCACATAGCCAATTTCACTCTTTAATATACCACAAGTCACAAGAAATTACACTATGAATAAGGATTTAAAAGATTCCTTCTCAAATGATTTGATGGGGAAGAGACTATGGTTATCATAGAAGAAGTGAATGCAGGAGCCTTTGGTTCCCACCAATCATGGAATAGGCTTTCTGTTAAAATCTGAGGGCTTGGGTACTTATGGCATTTGATGAAACATGAATACAAATATTTCACTACAAAATTTAATTCTTGTCTAGTGAATTCATGCTTCATTCACCAACCCCAAAAGTTGTGCATACCACCAAATTATACTAGTCGTTTTCCAAATGGGGAAGAGATGTTGTTGGACCATAGAATCTATATATTTCTAGGCATATAATTTGAGTCCATATTTCTACTCATTTATTCTCCAAATGGGATGAATCAATACCTCTCAAAGAAGACCTATCCAAAATCATTTCATTCTTCATCAAAGCTAACATCATTACCATAGTTGGGGTCCCTCATACCATATTGATGGAAAATGAAAACAACATGGGTTTTACTAAGGTAAAAAAGAAATAGTAGGGAGAAAATATCAAATTCAAACATTCATCAAACTATCATGATGTGGTTAATGGAATGATAGAGGCTTTTAATGAGACCCTCTCAAACATATTCTAAAATATTGTGTATATAGAAAAAGAAATCTTGTTATTAAAATCTTGTTCATGCCTTATGTTCTTATCATACTAAAACCCATACTAGAACACAGGAAACCCCATACTAATTGGTGTATTTAATAGAAGAAGTATTTCCCTTTGAGGTTCAGTATCCATCAATTTGTATTTCAATTTTTTACCATCTATCTGAATATGAAAGATATCATAAAAAAATTGATGAATTGGAGAAACTAAATGAAAAGATATTACATACCTTGCATCACTTTGAGGTATATAAAAAATGGATAGCACTGACCTTTACCAAGACGGTTTGAATTTGTTCATTCCTCTTAGGAGAGTTTGTTTTGTTCCTTTGGACTCCAATGATACCATGAAATAATCCATAAAATATTGAGCCAATGTGGGAGGGACTAAACTTCATACATAAGGTCCACTCTAATAAAGCATATTTCATGATATAAATGGATGTATAACTCATTATGACCTCATCCAATGTAAGGTTCCTGAAGAAATACTTTGTGTAATTACACAACCGTAGTCCTAGTTGAATGTTGTTAAAATGTGTAACTACATTTGTTCTAGATGCATGACGTTAAACTTCATAACAACCATATGCCTATTTACATAACACTAAATTTCCTAAAAACCAACTTCCTAGTTGTATGACACTAAAATGTGTAACTACCATCATCATCGTTTCATGACATTAAACTTCATAACAATCATCATCCTAGTTTCGTGATGTTAAAATTCATAACAACCATCATCTTTGATTCAAAATTTTAAACATCATATAACTATTTTTTTAGCTGCAAAACGTTACATTATAGAGTGATTCCTTATCCCGTGACCGTAAAATACATAACACAATGTCCTTTTCATGTGACAATAAAATTCAGGACACATTTTGTCCTTAACAAATTACATTAAACTTCACAGTTAAATACTTTTTCATTTTACATTGAATACCCACCCAGTGTACTACAATTTGGGATTCCCATCGTGGTCCCTTACAATTGATCCTCCATCTTACAGTAGGTCCCAATTACCTTGATCTAACCCCTCACTTGGTCGATATTCCCTCTATTCCATATATGGGGAAGAAATATGGTATTCCCATAGGCATAATCCTCAAATACATTTTTTCCATTCCATAATAGAACTAGGGACCCTTTTATAATTATATGTCACAAAATTTCCTCATCCTCACGGCACAATATAAAAATACATTGTATCTGAATAACTATGTGTGCATAGATTATCACTCTACTGAGATACTTAATGATCCCTAGATTTCCAATCATAGGTTTAGGAATGACCATAAAGAAAATCTCTTCATTATCTATGTATGATCCAGATCTCCACAGTATATTTTTCTTGAATGTACGGTTTAGATATCATTATAATGAATTTTGATTTGGGAACAACCATTAATTTAGAAAATATATAAAGCCACTTTACCCAATCTATAGCCCAATTTGTGTGGGGAAACTTTTCTAACATCATTGTGTTGCCTAATTCACATTCCAATGAGATAGGTAGTGATTCTCATATCTCCAACCCTAGGACCAGTCATGATTTAGGAAAAGAATCCCACTTCCCCTTTCCCCATTCATAGATTAGATCTGTATAGTTAACCATTGAATCTCATTTTAATGAGACACAAGGTGATAACATGATTTCATGCTTTTGGACCAACCATTAGTCTAGAAATTATAAAATCCCCTTTTCCACATGTGAAAAATCAATTTAAGCAGGTTACAATTGTCCATAACTAAATGTGATTTGATTCTCTTTTTTAGGTGATATTTAGTGATGCCTGAACATCTCCTCTTGGGCCTAACAACAATGTTCCCATCAATTCATGTTGGCTCACCTCCATCCTTACTACCTGATGTTAAATGGATTGGAATTTAATGAATTACCAATGGATTGATTCTCATCATAATGGGATATGTTTTGATTCATGGTTCCAATATCTTGTCATATCCACCACATAATTACCAAGCCCATATCCTTCACATATATCGCCCTTTTAATGTAAAAGAAAACTTCAACATGCCATGTTCCTCACATTGAGAACAACTCGTGTGCCATTTGGAGTTTGGTAATGGTTTTCCAAATGATAGTAAAATGTATCTATTTACATTGGGGTGATAACGGTCCTAGATGCAAGACCATAAAAGGTTCACTAGATATCCTCATCACATGAAAATAAACCTCATGATTTGTCTAAGAACTATGTATGGAATTATTCATTCCCTAGAAATATAAACATTGAAGTCTGGGTCTTACACCTTCGCCCAACCACAATATTACTTTTCACAATAAAGTCACCAATATCCTTATTACATGACTGTAAACTATATGGTCCTCCAAAAACTATGTGTGAATTTATTACCACCCCTATATGATATGTAGTGATGTCTAGATCGTCAATCATTGTCCAACCACATCACAACATTGGAAAAATATCTGCACTCTCCTATTTATGAGTTAGATATACATAAGTAAATACAATACAAGTTATCAATATATGTGTGAACTCGTATCTACTAGAACTATGTGTGTCTTTATTCTTGTTCCGACATGATATTCAATGACACTTGGGACATATTCCTAGGTTCTACTGCATTATCCTATTTCTCTGCACATCGAGACACAATTTTCATTACCTCATGACAATAAAATTAATAGACAATGCCTTTTATTCATGAATTTACATTACACGATACCCATAGAACTATTTTGGATTATATCATTATAGATCCCACCAAAGGAACATTAGATATTCCTCTTTTACATGTGATTAATCTCTAGGTATGGGAATATAATATCATAGATAATGTTGGTCCAACAAGTTCCTTTATACACTGATCAATGACCCTTCACATGTTATACTACTAATATTAAATTATTTTATATTTTCATAATCATCCCACATATTTTTGTAGTAGAATGTATGATACCTAAGATCCCCTTAGACTGACTATTCAGTACATTCCCTAGAAGGCCTTGCTAATGTTTCCCCCAAAATAGGTCTTTCAAACAAAAGATTCCACTATTTGGCTATGCCATACATGCCCTGACCGACATTGTATAAACAAATCCCCATAAAAAGTTTGTCAACTAGTGGTAAATTCACCCTTGGGAGAATATTATTCTATACCATTATGTTTTGATGTTGTTATGCCAAAACACAAAATTCATATTCAGTAGTCATCCCCGACTTATTTTCCCCATTTCTATTCTCCCAACCTAAAACTCTCCATGACCGTGGTTTGCTATTATCCCCCTTCATAAGTACAATGAATATTGTAATTTTCTTGGGATATTTAACCACATGCACTTGAGTCTGGGAGGAGCGGTGATGGTGCTTTCAAACCCCTGTTGGATATAGGCTTTTTATTTCCGGCTATCAATGTCTCCCCAAAGGTCCCCAGATACATCTCCGGTCAACCCGTTGTTCCGGTTACAATCTGGGAATTCTCTGAGGATTCTTCGATGATTTATAATGCCCTAATTGAAAGGTTCATGAGAAGGAGTCCACTGGTGGAGGATTTCGGTAAGGTTGTCAATGAAAAATGGGGGCTTAATAATTTTGCGCGTGTTGGGATTCTTGGACTGCAACAAATCCTCATTCTATTTACGGATGATGAGGATTTGGGAAAAGCTTGGTCCTGAAGAAAGATGGATTCTGGTTTTCATCTAATTTGCTGGACCTTTGAAAGTAACATGAATCATGATTCTCCAAATTCTGCAATCTAGTTGCAAATGCCGGGTCTTCCCATTCCTTTCCAAAATCCAAGACTTCTACGATCTATAGGTAATTCCATTGGACGATTTATTTGTTCTGATAAAAGAACTGCTTCTCTGTCAAATCCTACCACTATGAGGTTCTGTGTTGAAATGGACCTCTCAAGAGTCCCACCAGAGATTGTATGGATCATCATGGAAGGAGAATACAGGTACGCTCAAAAAATTCTGTATGAATCATGGATGTCGTTTTGTTCCAATTTCTGCAAGCAGGGTCATGAAACTGTTAAATGTCGATGGAAGACCCCATATGCCCATCCGAGTGTGCCTAATGATACTGGGAAAGATAATCTGGATCAAACTCAAACATGTCGGAATCAAGGGGCATCTGAGAATGGATTGGCCCCAGTGGAAGATGAATTGGAAAATAATCAGGTTCATGTTGGTGTTTCTTCAGAAATGTGTGTGGGGCAGGAGGTCCAATCAGGAGCACTGTCGAATGGGAGTAACATGGTTTTGGAGGATGCAATGCATGAAAATGAGAACTCCATGAATATGGATAGCATAAAGGAGAAAGAATTAATGAAGCAGTCTGATAAAGGGGAGATGAAGGCTGGTGATTCTGACTTATAGTATATGGGCAGGGGATTAGAGAAACTCAAGACATCTAGTGAGAGAAAATTTCCAGGGCAGAGTTCTCCTGTCATGATACAGATTAGTGCTGATGGAATGATAAACTGCTCACCAAACCATTTTGTTGTTTTAGTGGATATTGACCCGAAGGAGGATGAACCAATGAGAGAGGAGAAAATTCAATGCCCCCCTTCTCATGAAGATGCCAACAATGTCTGTGTGATAGAGGACTCAGTTGCTAGTCAACAGGCTACGGTGCCAATGGGTAACACCCTAGGAAAAATAACATCTTCCTCTCCTCCTATGGCACATCCGAAGCGATGGGAAGTTGAACCTGATTCTGAGAAGGAAGATGGATTCAAAAATTCCTCTTACAATGATGTTGTCAAAAATAGGGGCACAAAGAAGGTGGATAAGGAGTTTAATGGGAAAGCTCAAGGAATAAGGAAACCACGAAGATATTACACAGATCTTCCTAAACCAATGGCGACTAGGGAATCATACAAGAATTGTGGTGGGAAGAAATATGATGTGACAAAAGATATTGGAGGGAATAGTACTTTTAAAGATCATTTAACCAAAGAACAACTCATCAAGAGGAATCAATGCCTTGAACTTTTCAAGAGATATCAGTCCCTTGAATGGGAATCGGCCACGCAAGAAGATGATGAGGTAACTGCGTATGGATATGGGGATGGACATGGATTTGATGTGATATAGTGACATTTCCTTGTATTTTCTTTGCACTTTACGTTTTACTAATAATAATTTGGGAGATAAGACTTTTGTCTGATCTGGGCCTTTTTGGTATATGAACAAAAACAACAAGAACCATAATTTCAATACTTAGGCAAGACCTTCATAGAGAGCATACTCTCAAAATTCTTCAGAAATCATGGTCTGAAATACCTTGTATGTATTCATGCATTTTTCTCCAGAAACCAAACTTTATTCTTGGGAAGATCCAAATCTCCATAAACATTCATCGTTATGTAGAAATAGAATGTTAAAATTAATGAGAGTACCTTTTCCCAACTATTTAGTATATTCACCATTTTTTCTTGCATAAGTTCACCCATAATGGGTCTGTCAGCTAGAGGATTCCACGATCAACTATGCAGTACACACCCTAGCTGTCCTTGTATAAAATATCCCCCATAATGGTGTTGTAAATTAGTGGTAACATTTCCCTCAGGAGAGAAATCATCAAACTCCATATTCCTTTTTTTTAATTCCACTTCTCGTATATAGAGATACCTAGGTTATAGTTTCAATATTTCTTATTCCATTAATGAATATAATATCATATTTCCAATTATATTACCATTAATTGTAGAATCATCAAACCTTCAGTAAAATCTAAATACCTTTAAATAAATCCACCATAATTTAAATATTACATTACATTAAATTCCATATAATAATGTTTTTTCTGTATTAATTTAAACTATATATTATAATTTCCTTTCTTCGTGACATTAAACTACAAAACATAATGTCCTTTCTATAAGACATTAAACTACATGGTCAATGTCTTTATCGCAGGACATTAACCTCCATGATTCTTCCATACTTTTATAGAAAGGGTATTTATCCTCTGAAATTGGTTATCTAGAAAAATGTATCCTCCATAAAACACTAAATTCATATAAGAGTGGTTTCCAATTCATGGAATATGCTGAAACAGATGTTCCATTTATTTTCAGACATCTTTCCATAGAAAAACCGCCCACTATTGGCTTCAGACATCCAAATATTAAACATCCATTTTCCATTAACAATATAATGTCAAAATTTATAATATATCATTTACCTAAATATGAATTATATATCCCAGTTTTCCTTGAATAAGTTTCTCCCATGAAAGGTATGGCTGCATTATGATTATTCTCTTTAATAATGCAATCGGCACCCTAGATGGCCTTGCATAAAGCATCCCTATGAATTGGTTTTCCAACCAATGGTAACTTTGTTCTCATGAGGGACGTCCACTATTCTCGAATACCATGTTTTTTATTTGGAATCCACAAAAACGTGTCTCAAGATTTTCCTTGGAGGTATCAGAATAATTTTGGATCATCTTTGACTAGAAAGCCTTGTTTGGGTCATTATTTCAAATGTTATGGTCCATGATTTCAACCTAAAACACTTGACTCACTCATATGGTATTCCTGACATTAAACTACAAAAAAAAGATACAATTTACTCACTTGGTTAAAATCATGTAAAGGGAATTTTGGTAAATGGTCAAGTCTCAGCATGCAATAGTAAAACATTTTATGGTTTTGGAAATATTGAGTATCAAAAAGTAAACATGCACAAAACATGTTTGGGTGAAAACACAAAGAGGATAGTATAAGAAAATTACAAGTCTCACCCACTACATCTTTTCCATATTGGTAATATAAAAACATTAGGGTGATGACAGAAAAACCAATAATGTTTTTGGGCTTTTCCATAAACCCTAGAAATAGTCAATCTATTCTCATTAGGCATAATATATTGGAATAAATCTATGCATTCTACCACTATTTTGAAATCTCCAAATCCCACCAAATGTTGTATAAATGTGTAAAAGTTCCCTAAAGTTAACATATAACTGGATTATTCTCGTTCCAAATGAATATAATTTTAAGTGGGTATTTTTTTCACACAAAAATATGTGTTCCATAAACATTTCCACATAATTAATGATGTGACCCTCACATATACAATTTTTTTGATTTTGAGAAGAGATGTTTATACATCCCGAAAGAAGATGCAGAATATATTTTCATGTGCTATAAGATAACTCCATAATCAGTTATAACTAGAAAAAACTCCTCTCCCTAAGTAAGTCATTGATTTCTATGAGAAATGGTAAAAAGTTATCGATGCATTAAAATGAAAATTCTATATTTAATTAGAGAGAACATGGGGTATTCAACATATAAAAAAGTGGTGATCTATTAGAGAGATTCAATTCTACTAGTCAGGGAGCCCAAACAGACTCACATATCAATATTTATGGAAATTGAAAGTTGAAAAAAAATTATAATGGTATTTACACCACCTGTGAAGAGGACCCACATGAAGAACATTCATGGGAGGCTTTCCTGAAGGACTAATATAAAGGACCTACACTGGGGCCTGCAAGGAGAACATGCACTGGGAACCTATACCGAGAACATGTGCAAAAATACTCTTAAACTGGGTACAATTGTTACCTATAAATAGGACCCTTGGGCTCTACATTTGAACTACAGAAAAATAAATGGAACCCATAGATCACTTATTTCAAAGAGCCTTTCCCTAGGACCCCCGAATTTTCCCACGTAGGTCCCTAAAACTTGATATAAGGGAGAATTAATATCGATAAGGAATATCAAAATCCACTTGGGGTATAAATAAATAAAGAACATACATGAGGAAAATCATCCCTTGTGGAGAAACAACCTTTGTGTGGTCCATCTTAGTAATCTGGGACCTGTTTGAAACTCTATCATTAACACTAGAGGACACCCAGGGTGCCTTGGCTGAAGCCTCACTAGATTTTTTTCACAATGGTGGTATATATCCCAAGGTATATAAATATCTCATATCCCTTTCCCCTATTCTAGTCCCTTTTAGTTACTTCTATTCCTAGGGTGGTCCACCTACGCGGCATACCTAAGTCGAGAACCTGTGCCTATGACCAATGCAAGTCACTATTTGAGCCATATTCAAAAACTACCTATGGTTGGGATACTCTCTCCTTGATTCCCTTGTCTCATAAGGACCAAGATGAAATCTCAACCAAGACCTCAATACTTACAAAACGACATGAAAATACAAGCAAGAGTGTCTCGCAATTGGATTTTTATTTCTATGGTTATAGGATTCCTACACTGGTCCTGCCTTCTAGTTAGGATCCTCATGGTATAGTAATATTTGTACATCTATTGTCACGAGGACCCCTAAACTAGGGATAGTTTTGAGGAGTACCTGAACTAGAGGATTAAGGTTTGGACCATGTCCTTCACTTATCATCTCTATGATCTGGATCCTCTAGTTCCCATTAAGAGGGGTGAGGATTACACTTGTTTTTCTATTCATCATGGAATTTTATCATCATCCTGGGGTGGAACCAATTTTAGGGAATACCTCCTAGAGTATTACCCTATCCTTTCTTATTGGACGTTGTGGCCTTTTTCCACTCTACCTAAACATCCTTTACATTCATTATTTCCTCACCATGGGATCATGTCTAATGTAAAATGAAGAGGGGGAGGTTCAGTATCCCAGACCACATCCACCAGTGGAGAAGGAAAATTGTGTGGTTTGACTAATCGTATGATTTATCTTGTTTCTCACACCAAGAATAAATCAAATTATACTAGAGGTTAGTGATGGCCATGACATCTACACAACCCACTAGAATTATTTAACTACAATAACTCTGGTTCCATTAATAACCAAGATACATAGGCTGACTATTTAATTATTGTGTTCAAGGGATATTCTCCTCATAATTTATCCCCAATAATAATCCCCAATCCATCATATGGACTACTGAACTACAAAAACGTTGATTCCGTCTATTACCAGGATACATTGGATGCTTATCTAAGGCCCCAGATTAAGGGACAATCTCTTTGGATATTGGCCCCAATCATAACCCCAATCTGTCTTAAGGGAGTCCTCTTTCGGTCTAATCCCCCAATATGCCACCAAATGACCATGAGATAATACATCAATAATGGCCTCATTTATAGGAAATCCTATATAGGAATAATCCCTACAAAATCCTCATAAAGGGATAGACTCCCCCACGAGACTCACTGAACTACGTGGGATTTGATTCCCATCCAAATGGGATACGTAGGAATCCAACCTAAGGTTCAAACCCAAATCATAAATCAACCCTATTATTTTGGGCTATATCTCTAGTAGGGTCTAATTCAAAATTGAAACTCATATCTCATCTAGGTTACTTGTGATGTTTTAGAATAAATTCAACACCAAACTTTTACTAGGAACTTTATTCCTAGATATCGTTTCCACATGACGTTAAACTATACGGTTGGGTCCTTATCACATGACCATAATTGGTATGATGTGTCCCATTATGTAGAATCTAACCCTGTGGGATATGATTCCATTCACAAGGATACATAGGTATCCAATATATGGGGTTGTTCCCAAATCAATACAAATCATGTCTCCCCAGATAACAATAAACTCTAGTGTGACGCTTATCTTCCTGGATAACGATACAATACCGAGTGACTTTTCGTATCCCTGGAACAAAATAAACTCTACAGTTCCCCACCGAGTGTCTTCAAAACTAGAATCATCATAATATAGGTAAAATAATCCCTATATAGTTTATAAGAGGATTCCATCAATGTATACCCTTAGATTCAATATGAAATCTCCATTGAGGATGAACATCCGATGCATATAGATGATTTTGGATTTCACACAAGTTAATAATTGATTGATAATCATGGGGTAACCTACTTCATACATGATAATTAATGAAAGATAATGAACATATCTTAAATCTATAAGAGAGTCCTGTAGTATGCAATTATTATCCCTAAAAAGGTATGATGGGTCTGACTTCCCATCCTCTAAACCAATTAGACATCTTGAGAATCATTGGTCAAAACAACTAACGAGCATCTTCCATTGGAAAGAAGGTCCCCTATGATATAGAAACATCAGTTGTTTCTGGTTCCATTAACAAACTTATTGGAAACCATTGAGAAATAGAATACAGTCACAAGGTGCAAAAATCCTAGGGGAAATATACCAGTGAAACCCTCAAAAGGAAGAAAGTCCTAAAAACATTTCAACAGCCTATAAATAGAAGAACCCTAAAACCCCTAATAAAAAACCTAAAAGTCCCTAAACACATGAAAAACACCACGACATTAAAATACCCATAATAACACTAAAAAACAAAAAAAAACACTAAAAACCCTAAAAACCTCAAAAACCTTAAAAACCTAAAAGACTAAAAACCTAAAAAACCAACAATCCTAAAACCCCCTAAAAACCTTAAAAACAACAAAACCCCTAAAAATCCCCTAAAAACAAATATACCCTTTAACCCCCTAAAAACCCTAAAATATCCTAAAAATTATGAAACCCCCAAAACCAATAAAAATATAAAAAATATAAAAACCCTAAAAACCATATAACCTCAAGAAAACCTAAAACCATAAAACCCCGTAAACCCTAAAACCCCTAAAATCCATAAAACCCCTTAAAACCCATAAAATCCCAAAAAACTATAAAAACTCTAAACACTATAAAAACACTAACCTACCCCCCAAACCATAAAATGATCAAAATCCTTAAACAAAAATAATAACAATAAAAAAATTAAAACCCTAAAAGCAATAAAAAATCGGCTATAAACACAAAAAAAATCCTAAAAACATAAAAAAACTAAAAACATGAAAATCCAAACAAACCATCCAAACCCTCAAAACCCTAAAAATCCTAAAAACCTAAATTATTTAAAAACCATAAAATCAGTAAAACCCTAAAACCCTTAAAAACCTTAAAAACTATAAAAACCATAAAAACAAAAAATTCCCTAAAACTATTAAATAACCATAAAACTGATAAAAATCCCCACACCCCAAAAAACACGTAAAACCCATAAAATCCCTAAAAACCTAAAAAACCACTTAAAAATACAAAAAACCCTATAATCCCTTAAAATATAAAAAAAACCCATAGAATGCACTAAACCCTACTTAATCCCAAAAAATCCCTTACAAACACTAAAAGAACCAAAAAACAAAAAACCACTTAAAACCCAAAAAACCCCAAAAAACCAAAAAACACTAAAAACCCTAAAGCCCCAAAAATACCTAAATTCCATTAAAACCCCCTAAAAATTTTAAAACCCTATAATCCCTTAAAAACATTAAAACTCTAAAAATATTAAAAACCATGAAAACCCGAAACAATAAGTAATGATAAAAAACTAGTAAAATCCATAAAAACCCCAAAACCCTAAGTGAAAAAAAAACAAAAAAACCCAAAAAACCCCAGAAACAATGGAAACGATAAAGATCCTAAAACGCTCAAACTCATTAATCTCCTTAAACCCCTAAGAACGCTAAAACACTAAAAAACCATAAAACCATTAAATTTCCCTTAGATCTATAAAAGACAACAAATACACATAAACAGCCGAAAAAATCCTAAAAACATAAAACCGCTGGTAAACCAAAAAATCCCAAAAAACACAAAAAAACACAAAAAAACCATACAAACCATAAAAATCCAGAATGACCCCAAAAAAGACTAAAATCCAATAAAACCACATAAAACTATAAAAACACATAATAACCCCAAAAAATCTTAAAGACAATAAAAACCAAAAAAACATAAAAGATGAAAATACCTAACAAACCCAAAAAACATACAAACCATAAAAGACCCTAAATACACCTATAACACTAAAAATAATATAAAACCCTAAAACCCTAAAACCATAAAACAATCCCAAAAACTGTAAAATAAACTTACAATTCTAAAAACCTCTAAACCCTGAAAAATAAACCCCCCTAAAACCATAAAACACAAAAAACAAAAATACTCAAAAAACCAAATATAAAGAGATGAAAACCCAAAAATCCCCTAACAATAACTGAAAACATAAAAAACATAAACCCCATAAACCCTAAAAACGCCTTGAAACCCTAGAAATATTTAAATCCAAAAATCCCTAAAAACCATGAAACCCTAAAAATCCCCAAAAATAATAAAAACCCTAAAACTCAAAAAAAATCCCCTAAAAACCCTAAAAACCTTAAAAACTTAAAAACCAATAAAAATCATTAAAACCAAGGAACAATAAATTAACCATAAAATAAAAAACCCTAAAAACACTAAAACTATGCTAAAACCCATAAAAATCCAAAAACAATAATAAAACCAAAAATAATATAAACCATAAAAACATTAAAGGACCCTAAAAACACTAAAAACAATGAAAACCCTAAAATACATAAAAAAACATAAAACCCTAAAAACCAAATAACCCATAAAATCCAATCAAACCCCGATAAACCCACAATACCTCCAAAACCACTAAAAATCAATAAAACCCCCTAAAAACCTACAAACCCTAAAAAATCTAAAAGAACCTAATAGAACCCGAATCCCCTAAATCCATATTGAAAATAGACCATGAAAGAAAATAATGAAACCCTAAAACTAAAAAATAACCTAAATAACCATAGGGCTCTAAAAACCATAAAACCCAAAAGGGCCCTAAAAACCATTAAGACCCTAAAACCCCTAAACAACCAAATGGACACTGAAAACACTAAAAACTATACGAGACCTTAAAACACCCTAAGAAACCATAAAAGATCCCAAACCCCTATAACATACTAAATGATCATAAAAATCCAAAACACCATAAAACCCAAAAGACCCTAAAACCCCGAAAAGACACAAAAAACCCAAAAAGATCATAAAAACCCTAAAAACTATGAAAACCCAAAAGTAGCTTAACCCACCTAAAAACACTAGAACCAAAAAACTCTAAAAACCCCAAATGACCCTATAACCCTTAACCCCCAAGTGGACACTAAAACACCCTAAAACTCCTAAAAGTCCCAAAAATCCATAATACTCTGAAAGAAAATATAAAAACTAAAAAATATATTAAAATAATAAATACCGTAAAACCCATAAAAGGTGATAAAAACTCAAAACACCTTAAAACAAAAAAAACTAAAATAAAAAAGAGACCCTGAAATTTTTAAAAAACCCAAAAAATCCCAAAACTCTATAAAATACACTAAAAGACCCTAAATATCATAAAAGACCATAAAATTCCTAAAAACCATAATTGACCATAAATACCCAAAAAACCATAAATTACCCAAAAAACCAAAAGAAATTTAATGTACATAAAAACCATACAATCTATAATAACACCATAAAACCCATAAAACACCCTAAATCCCTTAAAACCCTTTGGATCCCTATAAACCCTAAACACCCTATGAACACAAAAATCCCTTAATTCACTTAAAAAACCTATAACCTCCAAAAACCCAAAAAACCGTAAAAACTCCAAAAAATACCAAAACCCCTAAAACACTTAAACCTATAAAAACATAGAAAACCACAAAGGCCAAAAAAACCATAAAATCACTAAATATCTAAAAATTCATTAACACTAAAAATTCAATAAGAATCCCTAATACCCTCAAATATCCCAAAAAATAGTAAAAATCTAGAGACCCTAAAACCACTAAAACCCCTAAAAACCTAACTGCACTAAATTACTAAAAACGTTTTAAACCCTAAACACCATATGATACCCTAAACAACCCAAAACCCCTGAAAACCAAAAAAAAGCTTAAAAATATTCCAAAACGCCAAAAAACCCCTAAAACATGCATAAACCCCAAACCCTAATAAATAATAAAAACATAAAACACATAATGATCCAAAAAACCCAAAAACCCCTAAAACACTAGACAACGTAAAACTCTAAAAAATACACTAAAACCCCAGGAAAAGACTAAGCCTATAAAAACACATAAAACCCATAATAAATAATATATATAAACACTTAAAACCCTCAAAACCGCGAAAATCCCAAAGAAAACCCAAAAATCCTTAACAAACCAAAAATCCCGAAAAACACTAAAAACATGAAAAATACTCGAAAAGAAAAAAAACCATAAATCACTAAAAACCCTAAAAAACCATAATAACCCCCAAACCTGAAAAACATAAAAAAACCAAGGAAAACCTAAAAACCAAAAAACCCCCTATAAATCATTAAGACCCTAAAAACTACTCAAACTCTAAAAAATCCTAAAACCACTAAAAATCCTAAAATATCAAAAAATATCAAAACCCTAAAAACCCCTAAAAGGCCATAAAATCCCAAAACACCCCTAAAGTCCTTAAATCTCATAAAAACCCTAAAAACTTATAAATAACCAAAAATACTAATTCCCTAAAACCCTAAAGCCCCTAAAACCCATAAAAATTCCCAAAAGGTCCCTAAAAGCCTTAAAAATCAGAATGACCATAAAACCCCTAAAACTGACTAAATGTAATAAATGACAATATAATACCCAAAAAACTCTAAAAGACCCTAAAAACACAAAAAATGATTAAGGTCCTTAAAACCCTCTAATGAAACCTAAAAAGTCCCAAAAAACATGATGAACCCTAATTGCCCCTAAAACCATAAAATTCCTAAAGGATCTAAGAAAAAACTAAAGGACCCAAAACCCTTAATAAATCCTATTGGAACCTAAAAACCCTAAGAACACCAATGGAACCTAAAAAACTATAAAACCACCTAAATGACACGAAACAACCCTAAAAATGATAGATGTCCTTAAAACCCCTAAAAATACTAAAGGATCCTAAAAACCCAAAAACCCCTAAAAATAAATAATCCTCTTAAAATTTCTAAAAGACCATAAAAACCCTTAAAGACTATCAAAACCATATAAACCCATAAAAGACCATGAAACCGCTAAAAACATTAAAACCCCAAACCTCGTAAAAGACATTAAAATATTAAATACTCTAAAAGATAATAATAACCCTAAAAACCTATAAAACCCAAATGGGTTGAATGACACTAACAACACTAAAAATACAAATAAACCCTTAATGACCTATATAAAACTATTAAAAACCCTAAATAATCCCTAAAACCCCTTCAACCATAAATCCCCATGAAACAATAAAATCTCTAAAAACTGTAAAACCACTAAAAACCCTAAAAACAACTAAATCCTTAAAAATTAGTAAAAACTGTAAAAAAACTCTAAAAACCCCTAAAACCCAGAAAATTCACCAAACCACAAAAATATCATAAAACCACCAATACCCATAAAAATATTTAATAATCATAAAATCATAAACAACTGAAAGAACCCCAATAACCAAAAACCCCAAAAAATACTGAAAATCAAAAAAAATAGAAAAAACCTAAAACCCGCTAAAAACCCTAAAACCCCTAAAACATTTAAAACCCATTAAAACAAAAAAGAACTCAAAACCCATAAAACTACTAAAAACTATAATACCCCCCTAAAACCCTAAAAAAGAGCATAAAACCCCTAAAAACCCAAAAGGCCCTAAAACACTAAAAATCCTAAAATCCTAAAAGTTATAAAAAATTTCATACAGGACCTTAAAAATCATTAAACAAAAAAACCATAAAAACCCTAAAATCTCTAAAAACCTAAAATCCCCAAAAAAATCTAGAAATCCAAAGAACATTATAAAACTGAGAAAAACATATTAATACTTCTAAAATCCCAAAAAACCCAAAAACCCCTACAAACCTTTAAAAACCTTAAATACCATAAAAATCCAAAATAAAACATGAAGCCCTAAATATACCATAAAACTATAAAAAATAATCCGTAAACCATAAAATAAATAAAAATGAAAAAATTCCAAAAGAATCCAAGAAAATAGTAAAAAATCAACCCCCCCCCCCCACCCAACCTCAATCTCATTTAGAACAACTAAAATCCCTAATACCTAAAAAACGCTAATGACCCTAAAACACTAAAACATAAATAAAATCCCTAAAAACCATAAAAATATAAAAAAACCATAAATAATTATAACAATAATAAAAAATAATAAAACCCTAAAAATAATAAAAACATGAAAACCCCAAATATACCGTAAAAAAACCTAAAAATCCAAATAAACCCTTAAAATACATAAAAACCTAAGGAAATACTGAAAACCCTATGAAAACCCTTAAAAACCTAAAACCTCTAAAAAACCAAAAAATCATAAAAACAAAAATAAACTAACACAACACAAAAAATATATAAAAACACTTAATACCCTAAAGTGACCTAATCCAATAGACACTCTAAAACTCCCTAAAACTATAAACAAACTCTTCAAACCCATAAAACCATAAAAATACTAACAATCCATAAAATACAAAAAAAAACCCAATGACTCAAACTCCTAAATAACTTACAAATGATAAAAACAAAAAAAATCCAAAAAATCCAAAAAAATGAAAATACCCATAAAAATTTTAAAACCCCCCAAAATCCAAAAAAACATAAAAAATCATTAGAGATACTTAAGACACTAAACCATGTACAAAACATCTGAAACCCTAAACTCTACACCAAACACCCAATACCATATACGGTAAACCCTAAACCCTATACCCTATACCATATATCCAGAACCATAATCCCAAAACCCTGCACTTGAAAACCTATACCGTACACCATAAACCCAAAACCATACATCCTAGATCTTATACCATATACCCCAAACCATAAACTATAAATCCTAAGTCGTAAACCCTATACCCTACACCCTACACCCTACACCAAAAACCGCGAACCCTACACCCCATAATCTAAACCTTAATCCACCACACTAAACCCTAAACACCACATCCTAAACCCTAAACCCTAAGCCCTAAACCATATACCCTACACCCAAAAAACTATACCCTATACCTTCAATACTTCCCCTTAAAACCTAGACCCTACACCATAAACCCTAAAACCTAATCCGTAAACCCTAAACACTGTACCCTAAACCCGAAAAACCTAAAAACTAAACAATATACCCTACACCCAAAACCGTAAACAATAAAACCTAAACACTATACCCTACATCCTAACAATTATACCATACACCATAAACACTAAATCCCAAGCCCTAAACCATATACCCCAATCACTAAACCCTACACCCTAAACAATACTCCCCAAACCATATACACTAATAAAACGCCAAACGCGTCTCCATAATTCCTATTCCATAAAACCTAAATCATATACCCTAAACGCTATCCACTGCACCCTAAACCCTAAGCACTAGACCCTGCTTCCTAAACCATATTCCCAACAACCTAAACATTACACTCTATAGAATATACAATAAAACTGACACCCTAAACCATACACTATAACCAAATTCCTTACACCATAAACCCTACAACTTAAACCACAACCCCAACACCCGAAATCGTAAACCCTACACCCTAAACCCTAAACCTTACAACCCAAACCCCAAACCATACATCCTAAACCCTATATCCTACATAATAAACCATAAATCCTACTCCCTAAACCCCAAAAACACACCCTAAACCCAAAACGCTACACCAAAAACACTTCAACCTCCACCATAAACCCAAACCCCTACACCCTATACCATATACCATACACACTAAACCCAAAACCATACACCTAAAACCCTATACCATGCACCCAAAACCCTAATCCATACACCCTAAAAACTATACCCTACACCATAAACCCTATACCCATCAACCAAAACCCTAATCAATACACCCAAAACTATAGACCATATAGCTTAACCCATATACCCTACACCCAAAACATAAACCCTATATCCTAAATCCGAAAACCTACAGGCTAAACCCCACACCATACATATAAAAATATAAACCACACACCCTAAACACTAAATCAAATTCCCCAAACCCTAAACCATGTACCATAAAACCTATACCAAACACCTTATACCCTATTCCCTACACCATAATCCTTAAACAATAAAAACCCAAAACCCTCAAAACCCTATAACTATTTAAAAAACAAAAAAATAATAATACAATCCCTGAAACCCAAAATAAACATATATCCCTAAAAAATCATATAAACATTAAAATACCTAGAAACCATAAATAACATCTAACCATTAGAACCCAAAAGAAAATGAAATAAACAAATAAACACTAAAAAACCTAAGAACTCTAAAAACCTGAAAAATAACATAAAACCACTAAAACCCCAAAAGTGAATAAAAACCTGAATAAATCCTATGAAAAACCTAAAACCCCTTAAACAAAATAAAACTATCATAATATCTACAAAACACTAAGACCCGTAAAATACATAAAACCACTCACTACCCTCAAAAATCCTGAATAGAAATAAAAATCTCATAGAATCCCTAAAACCCTTAATAAATAACTAAAATCACAAAAAAAACACCTTTAAACCCCCTAATATCTTCCAAAACTCTAAAAACATTTAAAAACCCAAAAAAAACAAAAAATACCTAGAAACCATTGAAACCCTAAATAAATATAAATAGCTTGAAACCCCATTTAGAATCCTAATAGCTTTAAGAACTTATGAATCCCCGATGAAAACTCCAATAGCCCTAAAAACCATATAAAAAGTAATACCCCCAAAAACTCAAAAAATAGTATTAAAAAAATAATACACTAAAAAATATAACAAATCCTAAAAACAAAAAAACCATAATGAACATAAAAATTCTAAAAACCGTCAAAAACAATAATAACCCAAAAAACACAAGAAAAACCTAAAACCCAAAATATGGTTAAAATCCCTAAATATCCCTATAAACTCTAAAGTTTCCAAAAATAACATAAACTCCTAAACCCCTAAAAACACCTCTAACCCCTAACAACACTAAAAATAAATGAAACCCCAAAAGATCCTAAAAATCATAAAAACCATAAGACATCCGAAAATCCCTAAAATACACTTAGGGACCCCAAAAACCATGAAGTTCCCTAAATACTATATATTTTCCAAAAGAATATAAAAGCTGAAAAAAGGATACTAAAAGTCCATAGAAAGCCTAATGGAACCTAAAACCAAAGAAAACCCTAAATGACTCTAAAAAAAAGTAGTAAAGGAACTAAATAAACTTAAACCCCTAATTGACCTAAAAAAACCCTTAAAATTAAATAAAACCCATAAACCCTATAAGTCCCCAAAACCGTTAAAAACTCAAAAGACACTAAAACCATATAAACCATAAACCTACTAAAAACACTAAAACACACCTAAAAATCCTATAAAAATCATTAAAAAATTAAAAGCCATTTAAACCCATAAAATAACCAAAACACCACAAAAACACTAAAATACTAAAAGACCCTAAAACCGTAAAAACATTAAAAGAACCTAAAAACCTAAAACCCGCTAATAAATCCTACAAAAACATAAAATAACATACAAAACCTAAAACCCCAACTAAACCCTAATAACTTTAAAAACTTTAAAACTGTAAAATACCCCTTAACCGAAAAACCCTAAAAATCCTAAAACCATAAAAACATCAAAAACCTCAGAACCTAAAAAATCTTCAAAACATGAAAACCCATAAAAATAAAAATAAAATAATAGTACACCTAACGACACTAAAAACCATAAAACTACAAAAACCCAGAGAAATCATGAATTAACTCAAAAAACCTAGAAAAACATAAATATTCTTAAAATAATAAGGACCATAAAGTGCCCTAAAACACCTAAAAGATAGTAAAACCCCAAAAATCCTTAAATGCATTAAAAAGCATGAAAACCTTGAAAGTTAAAAAAAGCCTTATAATCCCATGATGTCACTAAAAACTATAAATCTTCTAAGAAGACACTAAAACCCTAAAATCCAAAAAATACAAAAAAATCAAAAAAGGCAATAAAAATGTTAGAAGACATTAAAAGCAATAAAAAACCCTTAAAGCCATAATAAATTATAAAACAACTAATAAAACATAAAACACTAAAAATAAATAAAATCATAAATCCCTAAAAAAATAAAACACTAAAACTCTAAAAACTATAAAAAACTATAAAATAATTTAAAACTCTAAAGAACCCAAGAACCGTCCAACCGTAAAAAAAATTAAAATCCCTATAAAAACTAAAAATAATAAGAAACCCTAAAACCCTAAAACCCTAAAACAACCTAAAACACTAAAACCAACTTAAAACCCCCAAAACCCAAAAAATTATAAACCCCCTAAATACATGAAAACCCTTCAAATGAAAAATACATAAAACCCAAAAAATGGTAAAACGCCCTAAAAACATCTAAATAAACCCAAAATACAGAAAAAACATTAATCACACTCCCAAACCCTAGAAACCCTTATAAAAAAACCAAAAAATTAAAATAAAAAACAAGAAAACCCCTTACAAAACCTAAACCCCCAAAAAGCATAAAAGCCCTACCGAAAACCTAAAACCACCAAAAAAGTCTTAAACCCCATAAAGACCATATAAAACTTAACAAACACCATAAAACCAATAAAAATACCAAAACCCCTAAAAATCCTGAAATCCATAATACCCTTTAACAAGTACTAAAAAAATAAAACCTATAAAAACCTCAAAATCCCTTAAAAGACCCAAAATCCCTAAAGAAAAAAAATATCCTAACACCCCCCCAAAGCCCTAAAAGACCCATAAACCTATCCAATATATTAAAAACACTAAAAAATGTATGAACACCCTAAACACTAATAGAAACATAAAATTACAAAAAACCATAAAACAATATGAAAAACACTAAACCTCTACAAATTCAAAAAAAATATGAAGAAAACATAAAAACCCAAAAACCAAAACCCCTTACAACCCTAAAAATAATTTGATCCCTATAAATCCTAAAAACTCATAAACATAATAAAATCGAAAAATAAACCATAAAAACTCTAAAACACAAAAAAATTTAAAAAATTAAATGATCTCCATAATACCACTAAAATCTTAAAAACCATAAAACTATAAAACACCCTAAAATATCTAAAAAAACTTACGTACCATAATATTATTAAAACCTAAAACACCTTAAATTTAACATAAAAACACTAAAAACCCCAAAAACAGAAAAAAAACCCCCAAAAACTCAAAAAAAATTAAAATCCCTTAAACCCCCCAAAACACTAAAAGACACTAAAACCCTTAAACCCCATAATTAATAAATAAAAATAATAGAACCCTAAAACTTCTCAATACCCCTCAAAACCTAAAAATCCTTAAAACCCTAAATAGGCACTAAGAACCCCAAATAAACCTAACCCCTACCCAAAAAAACACGAAAACACATAAAATTCCTAAAAACCCTTAAAACCATTAAAAAATGATACCCAATAAAACACTAAAAACCCAAAAACTCCAAAAATTCATAAAATCACAAAATCCCCAAAATACACTAAAATATATATGAAATACTAAAAGACATAAGTCCCATAAAACCATAAAATTTCTATATCCCAATATTCTATAAAACCCCATAAAACCCCAAAAATACTATGAATCTCAAAAAGACCGAAAAAAACAAAAATAACCATTAAACAATAAATGAAACTAAAAATATGAAACCATGAGAAAATACCATAAGAACCATAAAATTCTATAAAAACCATCAATTCCTAAAGGCCCCTAAAAGAGTTAAAACCCATAAAACCCCTAATGTACCCAAGAAACAAAAAAATACTGAAGGAACCTAAAACCCTTGAATGCCCTAAAAATAAAAAACCCTTAAAAACCCTAAAACCCTAAAAAATAATAAAACCCAAAATATTGTAAAAAACATTAAAAAAAGGTACCCTAATAACTAAAAAACCATAAATGACACTAAAACCCCATAAAATACACTAAAAACCCAAAAAACTAAAATAACCTTAAAACCCCTTAAAACCCAAAAATAAACCCCAAAACCACCTAAAACACTAAATGACATTAAAATAATAAGACCCTAAAACACCCTAAATCTATTAAATGTCATTAAAACCAAAAAAACCCAAAAAAACCAAATACCATAAAAGTACCAAAAAAACTATAAAAACAGCTAAAATAACCAAAGAATCTTGAATGACCCTAAAACCCCTAAAACTTCCAAAACCCATGAAACATTAAAAAACCAATGAAATACTAAAAATATGAAATAACCTAAGTAACTTAGAAACCCCAAAAAATTAAAATCTTTAAAAATTCCAAAAACCATAAAAGTACAGTAGAAACCCTAACAACACTAAACCCCCTAAAAATCATAAAATCCCTAAAACTCCAAAACCATTAAGAACCCTAAACCCCTAAAATAGAGGAAAAAACTAAAACTCTAAAACCCATCAGAAAACCTAACAATCCTAAAACACCTAAATACCTAGAGGTATATAATTACCCATAACAAACCAAAAAGGATCCCAGAACACTAGAAATCACATATGAATCTAATAAACCATAAATGTCCATAAAAGAACCTAAACCCTATAAAATCCATAAACCCCCTAAAAACCATCAAATACCATAAAATCACTATAAACCCTAAATGAACATAAACCCCCCAAAAAACATAAAACCCTAAAATATCATAATAAACAAAAATATTTAAAACCCCTAAAAATATTAAGAGTCCCTAAATTATACAAAAAATTGAATAATACCCAAAAAACCCTAAAAGACCCAAAATTAGAAGAACCCTAAAACACCCTTATAATCCATAAGCCCCTAAAACCCTTAAAAATAATTAAAATATTAACAAAACTAAAAATCATAAAAAAATATATATACCATAGAAACCGTAATAAATATAAAAACAAGAAACCAACACTTAAACCATAAAAAACCCAAAACCCATATATAATCCTTAAAACCCAAAAAATCATAAAAAAATTTCAAATCCCCAAAAAACCCAGTAATTCCATAATACCCTTAAAACCCCTAAAATAACTAAATTACTAAAAAATTCCCCAAAACCCTAAAGAACCAAAAAAAATATAAAAACCATAAATACCCCCAAATGCCTAAATTCTGAAAAAAACACCTAAAACCCATAAACCCCGTAAAACATTAAAAACCCCAAATCCCATAAAACCATATAAATCAATAAAAACTTTAATAAAAAATTAAATGTACCTAAAACAATACCTGTCCTAAATCCTCTAAAAACTCTAAAATAACCCAAAAAACCTCTAATAACCCTAAAGACTCTAAAATCCATAAAAACCCTAAAACCCCAAAAATTCAAAAAAAAAAACAAAAGAATTCCCTAAATTCATAAATACCCCAAAAAACTCTACACCCCCATGAAAACCAAAAATATTATAAATCCTTAAAAACATTAAAATCCCAAAAGAACATAAAAACACTTAAAACACTAAAAACACCAATCCCCTGAAAACTATAAAAAAATTCCCTAAAACACTACTTGACTATAGAAACCCTTAAACCCATAAACAAAAAAAAAACCATTAAAATCCATCAAAACCCTAAAAGGCCAAAAAGGAAAAAATAATACATAAAAACCATAAAATCCCCAATAATTAATAAAAAACCAAAACCCAAAAAACAACTTAAAATACAAAAAAATCATAAAAATAACGAAAAACCCAAAAAACACCTACAAATCAAATAACCCACAAACCCCCAAAAGATTGTAAAACCCCTAAAACTCTAAAAGAACCTAAAAACCCTATAAACACCCAAACCCCCATAGACACTATAAACCCCAAAGAAAGGAAAAAAACATTATACCATAAACCATTAAAAACCCTAAAAATTGCTAAAAACTTGAATAACACAAAAAAACCTAAAACCCCATTAAATACTAGAATCCCAAAAACAATCCTAAAACCCCTATGATACCCCCAACCCTAAAAAATATGAAAAACCTAAAAGGCAAAAAAACCATTAAAACCAATGAAAACCAATAAAAACAACAAGACCCCTAAAAACACCTAAAATCCAAAAAAAAATACATAAATACATAAATCCCTAAAACCCAAAACCCTAAAATGTTAAAACCCCTAAAAATAATAAAAATGTAAAGACCCTTAAAAACTAAATAAACCCTAAAAAACAAAAAAGGAATAATAGTTTAAAAAAATTGAAAAAGATAAAAACCTAAAAAACATTAAAATCCCTTAAAACCCCTAAAAACATCTAAAACCATAAAAATCCCTAAAACGTAAAAAACACTAAAAATCCCCTGAAACTCTAAAACAATCTTAATAACATAAAAAATTAAAAAACCATAAAACCATTAAAACTATAAAATCTAAAAAACTAGATACCCAAAAGCATTTAACCCATAAAAACATTAATAACAATAAAACAAATTAATGTATGATAAAAATCCCCAAAAACCCTAAAATCCTAAAAACCACCGAACTCACAAAAACCCAAAAGTAAAAAATTTTATGAAAAAACCCAAAAAACATTATATACATTAAAACCCAAAAAAGTCCCTAAAAACCTAAAAACCTTTAAAAACCCTAAAACTCCTTAAAACCTATAAAACCAATAAAACCATAATAGCATTTAAATACACTAATACCATTAAAAACCATAAAAAACCAAAAAACCAAATAAAACAAAATATCTCTAAAAACCCCAAAAAACATTAAAAACCTAAAATTTAATTAAAATGATCATAAAACTCCAATACCCTCTAAAACCCCTCAATATCATAAAAAAATATTAAAACATGAATAACCTAAAAATCCTAAAAAAAATCCATTAAAAGCCTAAAACCCCTAAAAATGGATTAAAACTCAAATTAAACCCTAAAACCCTTAAATGCCCTAAAACCCTTAATATATGTGGGGCCAAAAAAACATTTTGGCCTATAATATCCCCAAACACCATTATAACTCCAAAATCACAAAAAAAAACATAAAACTCGTAAGAACTCTACAATCACTTAATCTTTGTAAAGACTTGAAACAACATAAAACCCCTAAAAGATCCTAGAACACAAAAACACTGAAAACCCAATAAATCCATTAAAACATGTAAAGGCCCTAAAACTATTAAACCCTTAAAATTTATAAAATACCCTTGATAACCCTATAAAAACCTTAAGGGACCCAAAAAATACTTAAACTCACTAAAATACATAAAACATTTAAAACCCTAAAACCCCTAAAAATAATAACACCCCTAATAACATAAAAATCATAAAAACATATAAAACCCTAAAACCCATAAAAACTCTATAAAACATAAAATCCAATAAAAAACTAAAAAACCTAAAAAAATTAAATGATACCCAAAACCCTAAACCCCGAAAACCCTTAAAACAAAAAAACCTAAAATACCCTAATATACCTAAAATACCTAAAATACCCTAAAACTATAAAAAAATCATGTAATTCCCTAGAAAACCTAAAAAATATAATCGCTTAAAAACCAAAAAACATCTATCCAAACTAAGAATCCCTACAACCTCTAAAGACAAAAAATTCCTTAGAAACCAGAAAAAATCCTTGAATGCTTAAAAAACCTTACAACCCTAAAATCCTATAAATCCCTAAAACATTTTAAACCCCTAAAAACCCATAAATACCCTAAAACCCATAAACACACTAAAACCCATAAAACCCAAGAATACATAAAACACCTAAAAACCCTAAAACCCTTTAAAAATTACAACAATAAAAATCAAAAAATCCATATAAGATCATAAGAATAATAAAATACCTCAAAACCCACCCTGAGTCATAAAAAACCCTAGAAGACTATAATAACCATTAGAAAACATAAAACATTTACAAAACCTGAGGACCTTGAAAACCCCCTGTAACAACTAAAAATCCCTAAAAACATAAAAACACTAAAACCCATAAAACCCATAAAACCATAAAACACTAAAATAATAAAAAAAACCCTTAAAACACGAAAAAAACATAAAATGATAAAACCCTTAGAATCCCTAGAAACCTAAAAAAATACCAAAAACCCCTGGAAACAATAAATACACCTAATTGACCAAACCCATATAACACCCTAAAAACACTAAAATCCAAAAAAACCACTAAAAACCAAAAACCCCTAAAATACACTAATAACCCATAATTATCCTTAGAGACCCTGAATACCCAAAAAACCCTACAACACATTTTGATTACCAAAGATCACTAGAAGTAAATTAAATAACATTAAAACAATAAAAGTACCAAAATACATATAAAACATTGAAGGACCATAAAAACCATAAAAGACCCTAAAATACCCTAAAATACCCTATAAATCATAATGGTCTCGAAAAACCTAAATGGCTTTAAAAAACCTAAAAAACGAATGAATGGTTATAATACTGAAAAATGCTAAAGGATCCTAAAAAACATAATGGAACCTAATACCCCTAAAAATGATAAAGGACCCAAAACCCACAAAAACATTAAAAGACACTAAAAACCCAAAAATAACCTAAACAACCCTAAAACCCCTAAAAAGAAAACAAAACCCAAAAATACACCAAAAAGGCCTTAAACCCCCTAAAACCCAAAAAAAATATCCTAAAACACTCTGAAACTCTAAAAAACCATAATACCCCATAAAATACCCTACCATATTAAATAATATAACGGCCCAAAAACCATAAAATCCTCAAAAAACCAAAAAACCCCTAAAAGGTACTAAAACGCCCGTAAAACACTAAAACAATAAAAACCCAAAAAATCCATTTAAACCTTATCAAACATGAAAACACATTACACCATAAAACCCTTAAAATACTTAAAAATATAAAAACCCCAAACCCCCAAAACAACTAAAAACCCTAAAACACTTAAAAATGATGAATACTCTTAAATAACTAAAAATTATAAAAACACCAATAAAATATAAAACACTAAAAAAAGATTAAATCCAAAGAAACCCTAAATCCCATAAAAACCTTAAAATCCTTAACAATAAAAAAACCCACAAAAACCAATAAAATATCTAAAACCCCTAAAACACTAAAATAAACTAAATACCACATTTTAAACCCCAAAAACTACACATAAAACCTTATACCCTACACCCTAAACCTTAAACACCACACTCTAAACTCTTCAACCTACACCTGACACCCTAAAACGTACACCCTAAACCCTATATCCTACACCCAAAACTCTAAACCATAGACCCAACACATAAAACACTATAACATAAACCCTAAACCCTATATCATACACAAAAAAACCTATACCCTACATAGTAAATCCTAAACACCACACCCTAAATCCATTACCCAACACACTACGCCACACACGATACACCATTAACTGTATATCCCACACCTTAAAAAACACCATCCAAACTAAACCCTATATCCTACTCCCTATACACTATTCCACACCCCTAAAAACCTACACCATAAACCATAAGCCCTATACCATACACCATAAAATATCTACCCTATTCCCTAAACCACAAAATCTAAAATCTACACCCTAAACCCTAAACCCTACACCCCAAAGCCAATATCATACACCCTACAACCTAAACCTGAATTCCTAAACCCTATACACTAAACCCTATACGCTAAACCCGGCATCTTAAACCCTATACCATACCCCATAAACTCTATACCCAATATACAAAAACTCATACCCTTCACCCTAAACTCTACACCCAACACCCTATACAATATACCCTACACACTAAACCCAAAAAATACAACCTAAACCAGATACCCTTTACCCTAAACACTATGTCTTACACCGTAAACCATATATCATTCAACCTAACCCCCAAACCCTATACCCTACGACCCAAAACCTAAATCTCAAACCCTAACCCCCATAAAAAAAATTTATCCCATAAAAACTACACCCTAAACCCAACACCCTTCACCCATAATAATTTACCCTATAAGGTAAACCAAATACAGTCCACTCTAAATTCTAAACCCTAGACCATAAACACTAAACCATGTACCTTAAACCCTAAACTTGCCACCCTAAACCAAATAACCCACACATTAAATCCTAAAATACCCACACTAAACTCCATTCCATACACACTAAACCCTATTCCCTACACAATAAACACTATTAAATGCAACTTACAACCTAAACACTACACCCTTCTCCCAAAGATGTAAATATTATAATGTAAACAATATACCCAACACCCTAAACCTTACAGACTATACCCTATCACTAATCACAACACCCTAAAACATATAACCTACACAATATAGAGTAAACCCCACACCCTAAAGGATATAATCCATAAAATAAACACTACACCCTATACCCAAAACATGATACCCTAAATGATTCACCATACACCCTAAACTGAAACCCTATACCCAAAACCCTATACCATACACCCTAAAACCTAAACAGCACAACGAAAACCCTATACTCTATATTATAGCCCCAATAACCTACATGATAATCCAAATATAGTATACCCCAAATCATATACCATGAACCATAAACCTTAAACCCAACACCAGAAAATGTTTACCCTACACCCTAAACCCTAAAACGAACACACAAAATCATACACCCTACATAATAAACCCTACACCCTAAATCAAATACCCAACACTCTAAAACCATAACAATACACCCAATACCTTATACATCACACCCCAAACATTATCCCTATATACTAGACCATGTTACTTACTCATAAACCCTTAACCTTAACACCCTATCCCCTATACCGTACACCCTAAACACCAAACCCACGACACTAAAAAATATATCCTACAAACTAAATAATAAACTGTAAAATATAAACCCAATAGAATTCTCCCAAAACACTAAACCCCTCACAAAAAACCCTATACCCTTAATTCAAAACCATAAAACCTGCACCTTAAAACTTATACAATACACCCAAAATCCTATAACCTACACCCTAAACCATATAACCTAAACAAATACCCAACAAACTGAATCCTATCACTAAAAATCTATTTAACCTTATCATATCCTAAAAACACAAACAACCAAAAACAATAAAATCCTTCAAAAGACCTTCCAATATTAAGACCCCCCAAAACCCAAAAACCCCTAAAATCCCAATCAAATTCCAATACCCATTAAAATTACAAAAATAACTGAAACTCAAAAACCCCCATAAAAATTACTATAAATCCAAAAACCAGCTAATAACCACAGAAACAAAAAAACCCTTAAAACATGGAAACACCCCAAATCCATAAACCCCTAATAATTCTAAAAACCCTAAAAACCCAAAAGAACCCCTTAAAACCCTAAACCCATAAATATTCATTAAAACCATTAAAACCTACCCTTCTTCCACAAAAAATCCCAAACCCCTTAAAAACCTAAAATTCTAAAAAATTTAAAAAATCTAAAACCCCATAAACACCTTTAAAATAATAAAAATCCTTAAACTCTAAAAATTACTAAAAACATTAGAATCCCACATAAATCCCAAGAAACGTAACAGACCCATAATAAAATCAAATCATATAACCAATAAAACCCCTAGAAAACCCTAAAGCCCCTAACTCCTAAAAACCCTAAAACCATTTAAAACCCATAATACACCTAAATACCATAAAACCCCCTAAAAAATAAAAAACCCCAAATCCTTAAAAAACCACTTAAAACCCCTTAACACTAAAAACCAATAAAAACAATAAAATCCTAATAAACCATAAAAACAAAAAAAATAGTGAAAGACTATAACACTCTTAAACCCCTAAAAAACCTAAAACACTTAAAATCCATAAATCCCTAAAACCCCTAAAACCACCCATAACCCCCCAAAAAACATAAATACCCCAAAACACTAAAAAACAATTAACACTCCTAAAACCCCTACAAAGACTAAAAACCCAAAAAACCCAGAAAAACTTAAAGAGAGGTTGAAACCACTAAAAGTATCTAAGAATTCTAAAATTAATAAGGGATCATTAAAACACAAAAAAACCATTAAAGGCCCTAAAAATCTTAAAACACCTAATAGATACTAATAAATTGTTAAATGAAAATGAATACGAAAAAACCAAAAATCTCAAAAAAAATTTATAAAAACAATAAAGGGAACTAAAAAAAGAATCCATAAATGTTTATCAAATCCATAAAAACCCTATATTCCCTAAAACACCTAATTCCCCTAAAAACCCTAAAAACCCCCTCATGAACCCTATAAACCCCTAAATACCCTAATGGACCTAGCAAACAATAAATATACCTAATAATCACTAAAAACTAAAAACCCTTAGAGGAACCTAAAATCCTTAAAATCCCTAAAGGGCCCTTAACAACCCAAACACCCCTAAAGCATCATAAATATACTAAAAATAACCTAATGAACCCTCAAACTCCCAAAAAATCCAGAGAACCCAATAAAAGTTTAGAAGACCATAGAAACATTAAATGACACTAAACCCCAAAAGGCTGTAAAACCTAAAAAATCATAAATACCCTTAAATACATAAAAGGCCATAATAACCCAAAAAAATATTTAAAGACCCTAAAATTGTAAAAATACCATGAATCCCCTAAAACGTAAATGATTGTAAAAACACAAAAATGCTAAATACCCCTAATAATATATTGAAAATCATAGCATAACCCAAAATAAACCCTAAAATCCTTAACCACCCACCCAAAATAAACCCTAAAAACCATAAAACCCCATAAACCCCTACAACCCCTAAAAACCTAAAAGCCCCTATAAATCCCATAAAACCATAAAAACACACTAAAATAAAAAAAACCTAATAATAATAATAATAAACCCCAAAAAACACTATAAATAAAAAACACCCCTATAAACACTACGATACTAGAAAAAGAAAAAAACCAAAAAAACTAAAAACTAAAAACTATAAAGCCTAAAAACCTATATAAAACACCTCGAAACCCTAAAATCCTTTAAAAAATCCAAAATAATCATAAAATACCATAAAACCTTAAATTACCTAAAAGAACCCTAAAAGCACAGAACAACCTAAAAGAATTGAAAATCCATAAAGGCCCTAAAAGACCTTAAAACCCATAAAACCATAATACCCTAAAATACACTATGAAACCCTAAAATAAATTTAGAGAACCATTAGGAACTATTATAATCCTAAAAAAATAAAAACCTTAAAAAAACCAAAAAAATATAAAGTCTCATAAGTGGAATAAAAATTAAAAAAACTAACTTACTATAAAAAAAACTCCAAAAAACTCCAAAAGACATAAAAATCATAAAATAACCATAAACACCAAAAACCATAAAATATATAAGCACCCCAAAACCTATACCCTATCATACAATAAAAACCCATAATAGGATCCATAAATCACTAAGGACACAAAATAACCTATGAATTACCTTGAAACAATCTAAATCCTTAAAACCCATAAGATCCTTAAAAACCTTAAATTATCCTAAAACCATAAAACCCCCTATAAAATCGTGTAACCCCCATAACCCTAAAACCCCCAAGAAAACCAAATAATAGCTTAAATCTCACAAAACCAATAAACCCCCCCCCCCCCAAAGTCTCAAATACCAAAAAAAAATAGAAAACAATTAATTCACTTAAAACCCCAGGAAAACCTATTGGATCTAAAAAAACATAAAAAACCTAAAATCCCTAAAAACATAAAGAGACCACTAAAACCCTTAAAACCAAACAGAACCATCAAACCAAAAAAAACATTAAAAATCCTATGAATTACATGAACCATACACCATAAACCATACATAAAAAATGTTACACCCAACTAAACTCTAAACCCTACACCTAGTGCACTAAATCCTACATATGAAAACAAATACCATATAAACTAAACCTTAAACAATACACCCTAAAGCCTCAACTTCCACCCCATGCCCCAAACTGAACACCCAAAAAACTAAACACTACAATGTAAACGCTATGCTCTAAAACCTTCAACCTAAACCCTATACTCTACACCCTAATCGAAAGAACCTACAACCTAAAACCTATACACTATACCTTAGACCATAAAACTTATACCTACTCCCGAAATCCTATGCCTAACACCGTAATCCCAGTACCCTACACCCTAATCTAAACCCTACTACCATAATATATACTATATTCCCTAAACCATACACCTTAAAAGCTTTATCCTACACCCTAAACCCAAAAACATACTTCCTAAACCCTATATCATAAAATATAAATGTTATACCATATACCCTAAACCCTATAACCTACTCCCTAAAAATTATACCATACACCCTAAACACTAAAACCTAAACCATGTAACCTAAACCCCAAACCATTCACCCAAGACCCAATACCCAACACCAAAATCTCAAAACCCATCACATTAAACCTTATGTCATAAAATGTTTACCTAAAATCCTCAATTTAAACCTCAAAACCAAGACCATATACCCCATAAGTTACAACAAAAACCTTATACCCTACACCCTAAACCCTAAACTATATACATTAAACCCAATAAACTACACCCTGAACAATGAAACGTACTATTTAAACAATATACCATAAATCCTACACCATAACCCATACACCTGGAACCCTAAAACCTATATTTTAAACCCTAAACCCCACACCATACAGCCTAAATACTAAAACATAAATCCTACACCCTAAAACCTATACCCTACATCCAGAAACTTAAACCCTCTAAACTAAACCCAATTTACACACCACCCTAAATACTAAACCCTACAGCATAACCCATATACATTATACCCTTTATCCTAAACCATAAACTATATACACTAAACGCTATACCACACAACCTAAACCCTAAAATCCACACCTAAAACCATATACCTTACACCCTAATTCCTACACCCTAAACTCTACACCAATACCCTAAATTGTAAACAATATGGCCTAAAACTTATACCAAAAACCCTAAATCCGAAACCCAACACCCTATACCATAAACCCTATAAGCCACAACCTAAAACCTATAATGTACCCCATAAACCCTAAACCCCACACACAGAACCCTATACCCTATACCCATAAATTTAATACCCTAATTCCTAAACCATATACCATACATCCTAAATTCAATAACTTTAAAATTAATCCCCAAAAACCATAAAACATACCTACAAATATAAAAGAACCCATAATAATCCAAGAAAAACAAAAAATTCCACAAAACCATAAAAACCCGAATACACCGAAAACCCATAAAACCCCCAGAAAATCATAAAAACCCTAAAATAAATTAGAACACTAAAAAACAAAAAATCCTAAAAACCATTAAAAACCATAAAAACCACTAAAATACTATAAAAAATCTAAAAACCTATTTAAATCACTAAAACCCTAGTTCCAATAAAAACATTAAGAAAACCATAAAACCCTAAAAACCATAAAACCCCTTAAATTCCCAAAACCCGTAAAACCCTAAAACCACAATGAAATGTAAAAAAACCACACACAAAATCCCAAAACGTAAATAGAAACCTAAAAACACTAAAATCACTTTAAATAACATAAAACCCCATTATAAACCATGATAACTCTAAAAACCTCTATATTTTTAAATAAAAAATCCCTTAAAACCAATAAAACCATGTAACCGCTAAAAACCAATAAAATCCTAAAAACCCATTAAAACCCTAAAACCCCTCAAAACTCATACAAACCCAAAAAACCCTAAAAATATTTAAAACCCTAAATGAATAATATAATTTTAAAAACAGTAATAGTCCATTATAAACACTAATGAACCCTAATGCCCCAAAAACCATGTAGCCCTAATAAAACATAAGAACAATTAAAACCCTAAAACCCTTAAAAGCATAAAACCATCAAAACCCCTAAAATCCAAAAACAACTAAAAACCTAATAACCATTAAAACCACTAAAAATCACTAAAATAACTACCCCAACCCCCATAGAACCCTTAAAACCCAAAAAAAACCCAAAAAATACTAAAATACACTAAAACCCCATACTCCATCTAAAACACTAGAAACACCAAAAATACTTGAAAGAAAAATAAAAACAATAAAAACCCGAATGTCAATAAAATTCCTGAATACCCAAAAGACCAACATATTCTAAAAAACCCCTAAAACACTCTATAAAACAAAAAAAGCATAAAATCCCTAAAGGACACAAAAAATCATATAACCCCTAAAACAACCTAAAACCATAAACGACACTAATACCACTAAAAAATGACCATAAATCCCTAAATAAATAAATGACTCTAAAAAATAAAATATTGATAAAGGACCCTATAAAACCTAAAAACCTAAAGTACCGTAGGAACCCCTAAAATACCATAAAACTTTTAAAACCCATATGAGTAAATAAACCCCAAAAAAACCAAAATGAACATAAAAACCATAAAATTATTTAAAATCATTAAAACTCACTAAATACACTAAAAGAACCTAATAAAATATAAAAATACAGTAAATGACTCTATAAATGCTTAAAAATCTAAAAGACACTAAAACACTAAAAACCCAAAAACCCTTAAATAACTGTAAAAGTCCCTAAAACCCTTAAAGTAATTAGTAATCCTAAAACAACATAAAACACATTGAACCTTAGAACCCCAAAAATAATAAAAAACCCCAAAGGCTCTAAAAACCCTAATTTTTTTTAATGAATGGAAAAAAACCAAAACACTCCTAAAACCCATAAAACTATAAAGATCCCTTTAATCACCCAAAAAACTAAAGTCCAAAAAACCCGGAAAACCATAAAAAATCAAATACCATACAAATTGACCACACTAAAACCCCAAAAACCCTTAAATACCATAAATACATTTAAAACCCCGTAGAACCCTAAAGGACAACAAACCCCCTAAAAACCCTAAATGATCCTAGAAACCCTAAACATTCCTGAAACACTAAAATCCCTTAATGAAACTAAATAGAACATTAAAACTTTAAAAGATCTAAAACCCACTAATTAACCCTAAAAGAAACAAAAAACCTTAAAACACCTAAGTGATAAGAACACCCCTAAAACCCGTAAAAGACAATAAAATCCAAGAGCCCCTACAAATCATAAAAACCCTCCAAACCCTGGAAGACCATGAAAAACATAAAAATATTAAAGGATGTTAAAAACCGTAAAAATCACTAAAACCCATAAAAGACAATAAAACCCTTATAACTCCTAAAAACCCATAATAACCCCTAAAAACCCAAAAAATGAAAAGAAAACTTAAAAACAATAATTTTTTTTAACACCTCCTAAACATTAAATTCCACAAAACCCTATAAAATACTTATATGCATTAAAACCTCTTAAAACAGTAAAAAGCCTAAGAATACCTTAAAAAATCTAAAACCACTAAATACCATAAAAACCATCAAAATCTAAAAAAACTAAAAACCTAAAAAACCTATTTTATTGAAAAAACCCAAAACCAATGCATTTCGTTTATTTAGGTTTCTTGTGATTATGTTAAAATGATGTTGGTATTTTGTTGTGGTGTGTGTTGGATGTGGTTTCCACTATAGGTTGTTGGTTACGGATTGCTAGAAGATGATGTTTCTTGGTGGTGAATGTTGTGATGGTGTTTTTCTTGGGGATGCTGGAGGCTAGTGTTTGTGACATTGTAGTGTAGAAGGTGGGTTGATGAAGTTGCTGCATATGGTTTGGTGTTGCTGGCTACTGGTAACTGATGGGCTAAATGTTGATGTTGGAGACATTTCTTTTTTTTATGCTTTGTGTGTATTATAGTTTTTTTACTTTTTTGGTTTTTATGGGTTGGGGTTGTTATGGATTTTTTGGGGGTGGGTCATTTGACCCCTCCCCTCCCTTATTTCCTGCATATTTTTTTTCTAATAAATTGGGGGGGGGGGGTCATGAATAGCCTTACCCTCCCATCTTCCTTGCCCCCAAAACCATAAAAACCCTTTAAACCCCTAAAATCCCAAAAGACTAAAAACCCTTAAAACCCCTAAAAACCCTAAACCCCTAAAACCCCATCAATAACCAAGAAAATCATAAAAATCATAAAAAAATTAATGAACAAAAAACCCGGAAAATCCCTTAAAGGCACTAAAAATCCTAAAAGAAACTACACCCCTAAATTAACATAAAATATATTAAAAACTTTCGAAGGCACTAAAAACACAAAACATAACTGAAGAGTCCTAAAAAGGAAAATCCTAAAAACATTAATGGACACTAAAAACCATAAAAACTACAAAGGACCTCAAAACAACCTAACATCCAAAAAAGACAAAATAAATGTTAAACTCCCTAAATGACCATAAAATACGCTAGTACATTATAACACTGATGCCCTATAAATAATATATATAAATTAAGCCCAAAACCCCTAAAGGACACTTAAATCCCTTAAAGGCACAATAAACCATAAAAACCCCAAAACAACCATGTAACCCGTAAAACCCACCAAAACCCTAGATGACCCCAAAAACCTAAAACCATTAAAAATAACATATAAACCCCCAAAAACACAGGAAGATCCTAAAACCCCTAAAAACCTAAAAACCCAAAAATCCAAAAAAGAACCTAAAAATTGAAAAAAAAATAAATGACCCCAAAAACCATAAAAAACATTAAAACTCTATAAACCTCAAAAAACACATAAACCCCATAAAATCCTCAAAAACCCAATGATAATCCTACGAAATCCTAAAAACCATAAAAATATTCTAAAATTCAAAAAAACTCTGGAAACCCTTAAAACCACTAAATACCCAAATCCACTAAAACCCCATAAAATACCTAAAATGAATTCCTTTAAAACCGTAAAAATCCACAAAATCCCTATAAAAATTTAGAAATCCTAAAAATCATAGAAACCTTAATATCTCTAAATAAACAAAAAATCACAAAAAAAAACTCTAAAATCCCTAATCAACCTAAAAAAATAAAAACCCCAAAACCCACTAAAACCATTAAAAAAATAATACTCCAAGAAAACATAAAACCCCTATACTCTAAAAATTTAAAAAACCAAAAAAACCCTAAAAGACCATAAAATCTCTAAAACCTAGAGAAATATTTAAAATCTATAAGAACACTAAAACCCTACAGAATCCCTAAAACCCTAATTAACTCTAAAAACCAATAAACACACCTATAACAATAGAAAAAACTAAATTACTTGAAAACCCCTTTAAACCCCTAAAAACCCCAAATCATTAAAAACCCAAACCCCTAAAAACCAAAAAAACATTTTAAAACCCTAAAAATAATCAAACCCGTAAAAACACAAAAAAAACCCCAAAACTCTTAAAACCCCCCAAAAACATAAATAACCCTAAAACCCATAAATATATGATGGAAATCATAAGGCTTTAAAAATCACTAAAAACTATTAAAACCACAAATATATTTAAACACCTACAAACTCAAAAACCTATCAAAACCTAAAAGGCATGATAATTCTAAATATTGAATAAATACCCAAAACACCCTAGAAAACTGTAGTACCCCTAAAAACCCTAAATAACTATTAATGAACTGAGATCCCATAAAACCCTCAAATACCCCTAAATACACAAAAACCCTAAAATATAAAAAAATTACTAAAACCCCAAAAGACCATTAAAATCCTAAAATATTGAAAATGACGGTAAAACCCAATAATTTGTAAAGTTTCCTAAAACCCTAAAAGAAAAACGCACTAAAATACAGAAAAACCATGAACAACATAAAATAATCTAAAACCCATAAAATTATGAAAGGTCCTTAAAAAACTAAATAATACCTAATATAAATTTAAAACCCCAAAACCCATAAAAACAATAATAGACATTAAAAACCCTAAGAAATTCTAAAGAACCCAGAAAAAACTAGAAAATCATAAAGACCCAACAAACACTAAACCCCCTAAATGAACCTAAAATTACCTAAAAACCCTAAAAGCCCATTACAAAACCCTAAAACCCCTTAAATACCAATAAACCACCCAATATATCAATAAAAACAAAGAATGAAAATAAATAAATCCCCAAAAACCCTAATGGCCTTAAATATTATAAAACCCTAAAAACCATAAAATCCTAAAATACCATTAAAACCAGAAAAACTCTAGAAACCATAAAAAACTAATGAATTTAAAAGAACATAAAATACTTAAAAACCCTTAAGGAAATGGAATTCAAAAAGACCTATAATCTAGAAAACCCAAAACCATATAAACTCCTAAAAAGAAAAAAAAACTCACCCCCCCAAACACCAAGACACTAAAAACCACTAGAAACTGTAAATCATTTTAAAACCCCTAAAATTTAAAAAATCCAATAGAAACCCAAATACAGAGAAAAAACCATCTAAAACCCTACAAATCATAAAAACCATAAAACCCGAAACCCTAAAAAACCTAAACACCCCCACGAAATCTATGACCATAAAAAACATAAAAACATAAAATCTATAAAATAATCTAAATATCCCAAAAACACTAAAAACCCTTGAAATATATAAAATCTTGTAACCCAATAATGAAACCATAACACCCTTAATAAATAATAAAACTCCTAAACACCTTGAGACCCATAAAAACCTTAAAAACATGAAAATCACAAAAAACTCTACGAATCCCTACAAAAATCCTAAAATTTATTTTGAAACCGATAAACACCCAAAAACCCTAAAAGAACCCAAAAACCCTGTAAAACTAAAAACCATAAAAACCTTATAAAACCTTAAATCCCCCTATAACACCTAAAAAACATAAAACCATAAAAACAAAAAATATCCCTAGAAAATACAAGAAACCATTAAAAACGAAAAAAATTAAAGAACCCTTAAAATCCAAAAAAAAACTATTAATTCCATGAGATCCCTAAAAACACCTAAAAGACTAAAAACGCAAAAACCAATAAATATATAAAAACCCATAAACCCATTAAAACCCCCCTAAATCCATAGAACAACATAAAAAACCTAAAACCAATAAAAATATAAAAATACCTAAAAACCCTAGATAGCCTAGAACCCCTATAAATAAAAAATAACCATAAAACCCCTGAATGTCCTAAAAATCTATAAAAACTGCTAAAAACAACTAAAACCATAAAAACCAAAGAACCATAAAATCAAAACTAAACACTATGAAACCCTAAAAATATGCTCTGAAAATCATAAAATTATAAAAACGAATAGAAAAAACCCAAAACTCCTAGAAACCCAAAGAAACCCAATAAATTCCATAAAAACCGTAAACCCATTACAAACCACAAAAACATAAAAATCCAAAAAATCAAAAAATCCTAAAAAAATATTGAGAAATTCCTAAAAAACCAAATAACCCTAAATCCCATAAAATCGATAGTCCCCCACCCAACACATTAAAAACCTAAACCCCTCATAACATAAATAACTCTAATTCCCTTAAAATCCACTAAAACCCTACAATCTATAAAACCAAAAAAACAATAAAACCAAAAAAACATGAAAAACCCTAAAATTCCATAAAAAACCCTAAAACCCATGAAAATCCCTAAAACCCCTAAATACCCTCAAACCTATACCTTGTACTATAAACTAAAAACCATAATACCTATACCCTATACCATGCACCCTAAACCCTATACCCTTCACCCTAAACACTATTGGCTCTAACAAAAACCCAAAACCCAAAATCCTACATCCCAAAACCCAAACCCTATACCCTCCACCCTAAACATGAAACCCTATATCATATACCCTAAATTGTAAACTCTACACCCTAAAACGAAAACAATACACTCAAACCCTATACCCTACACACTAGACACTAAACCCAATACCCTACACACTAACCCTTATCCTTATACCGTAAACAATACACCCTACACCCTAAAAACTATATCCAACACAAAAAACCCTAAACCCTAAACCCTACACCATAAACACTATAACCCGATCCTAAAATCCTATACCTCAAACTGAAAAACCTAAAACTTATACCCCACACATTCAACCATAAACATTGAAACACCTGTAATAACCTAAATACCTTAAAAATAGAAAAAACCATTAAAAATACCAAAACCATTTAAACCCCTAAAATCACCAATACTCTAAAAAAATTAATCCTTAAACCCCATAAAACCATAAAACCCATAAAAGTTGTAAAACACCTAAAAACACCTTAAAAACCCCTGGAGACACTAAAATCTGAAAACCCCTTAAAAACCATTAAAAATATTAAAAGGACTAAAAACCCTTTAGACCCACCTATAATACACAACCACCCTGACAACCCTAATAACCATATGAAAAAAACACCAAATCCCTAAAACCCCCTATAAACCCAAACAAACTGAAAAAACTGAAAAAAACCTTGAATCCCTTAAATCCCTTAAGAAACCTTAAAAACCATAAAAACCCTTAAAAATCATTAAACACTAATGACACCTAAAAACTAAAACAATCCCTAACAATAATTAAAACCCCTAAGAACACATAAAAACCATAGAACCCTCTATAGTGATAAAAACCCTAAAAACTACAAAAAATTCTAAAATACCCTAAAATACCAAAAATAACCACTAAAACCCATAAAAATAATAATATAATAAAATAATAAAAACCATAAAAACCATAATTTACCATAATTTACCCAAAACCCCTTAAAACTGAAAAGAATCCTAAACTCCCCAAAACCCAAAAACCCCTAAAACACTAAAAACACTAAAAACCAACTAAATTGCCCAAAAACCACTAAGATACCGAAAAAACCATAAAAAATAATACATACACTAAAAATAAAAAAAAATTAATAACTCTAAAACCCCTAAAATATAATAAAATTACCAAACCCCATAAAATAGAATAAAAATTAAAACCCCAATTGATTCAGAATCCCTATAAACTTTAAAAGACCATAAACAAAAAACCATAATGGTGTCAAAAAAATTGTTATACCGTAATGGGAACAAAAAACACTAACAGTACATAAAAATTCTAAAAATTAATATAATCACTAAAAAATCCAAAACAACCATAAAACCATAAAAAAATAGACAAAAAATATCCCTATAAAACTCTAAAGGACCCCCAAAACCCTAAAATCCCTAAACGATCCATAAAACCCAATAGAACCCCTAAAAGACCCTAAAACCGTAAAAAATTAAAGACAATAAACCATTTAAACCATTAAAAGATCATAAAACCTATAAAACCCCTAAAAATTATAAAAACTTCCAAAACACCCAAACCCACAACCCAAAATAACCCTAAAACCATACAAAACATAAAACTATTAAAGGTAATAAAATCATTCTAAAACCCATAAAACTCTAAAATTACACAAAAATCCTTAAAACATAAAAACAATAAAAAAATACATATCACCCAAACCCCCCCCCCAATAAATAAAAACCCAAAAATAAAAAAAGGACCCTAATACAATTAAAAACTAGAAGTGTCCTATAATCCCCAAAAACCCTAATAAACCATAAAACCCAGAAACGACACTATAACTATAAAAAATACTAAAATTCCTACTAAAGAAAAAAAAATTATATGTGTCTAAAAGTACTTTAAAAAATTAAAAGAACATAATACCATAAAAATCACTATGAAACAATAAAATTCCATGAAAATGATAAGGACAATAAAATCTATAAGAGCATTTTTTAGAAACAAATTTCTTCAAAACCTGAAATTCCTAAATTCTATAAAAACCAATAAAAACAACAAAGACACTAAAAAACCCAAACGATAAAAAAACCTAAAAGACATTAAACTCCATAAAAATACTAAAAACCCTTAAAATCACTAAAACCACACAAAATTACTTAAAGTAATAAAATAATAAAATATTTCTTAATATATAAAAATCACTAAAACCATTAAAATCCGGAAATAACAAAACACCCCTAAAAGCCACTAAAACACAAAAAAAATTAACAAATAACAAAATATAAAACCCATAAAACACTAATTATTCATAAAAATCCTTGAAATCACTAAAAAATAAAAAAAAACTCCATAAAACACTAAAACCCTTATAACCCAAAAACCCCTAAAAACCATAAAATACCCTAGAACCTATAAAACCAAAAAATTAACTAAAATATGTCAAAATGACTGAAATCCCCTAAAACACCAAAAAACCCCTAATGAACAAAAAATAATAAAACCCTAAAAATCCAAAACACTCGTAGAGCCAAAAAAATTTTAAACCAACTAAATGTTCACAAAAACCAATAAACCTAGAATAACCATAAAACCCCAAAAACTCCTAAACCCCCAAGAAACTGTAAAATTGGAAAAGCAATAAAACACTAAAATCCCCTAAACCTTTTAAATGCTAAAAATTCCAAATAGGCCAAGAAACACTAAACCCAATTAAAATTTCTATAAAACCATAATCCTGTGATACCCCTAAAAACATATAAACCTTTAAACCACCTAAAATCCTAAAAGGAAAAAAAATATTAAGACCCTAAAATCCCTAAAAACCAAAAAAACCATAAAAAACAATAAAGTATATAAAATCCTTAATGAAGCTATAAAAACATCAAAAATCTCAAGAAAACATTAGAAAAATCCTAAAACCCCAAAATCCCTAACCAAAAAAACCGTAAAAACCAATTAAAACCCTGAAACCCTAAAACCCTATAAAAAATAATAAATACAAAAACCCAATGTATCCCTGTTGAAACTAATTAAAAAAATTAACCAAAAATATAGGAAACCATGGGATATTTCAAATCCCAAATAAAGATTCAAAGAGTACAAATGAAAATCCATAATACTCCCAATGTGCTACGCGGCTGAGCAATAAGGCTGAGCTATGTGGCTGAGCAATGTGGCTGAGCTACACGCCATAAGTTCATCGATTTCCCTGAGAGGAGAACCTACGCAGAAGAGTAACGCAAAGTACCTACGTGGGAAACGTCTCTTCTACTAGGCCAATTTGTGCCTATAAATTAAGCCTTTTGGATCCCCATTTCCGAACTGAAAAAAAGTGAAAGATTCCTTAAATCTGACATTGCATAGCTATTTCGCCAAGATCTCTAAAATTTTATCAAGAAGTTCTCTAAACTAAAATATAAGGGATAATTAAAGGTGATATGAATTTTTTTAAGTTCTTCACATTCTTCAGCCCTCTTCCATTACTACACGTTATATCTGTGCGCCACACCTACGTGGTACACCTGTGCACTGTAACTGCACGGTAGGACAACGTGGGGTACCTACGCAGAATACTTGCACAAAGTACCTACGAGACGGGCTCATGTACCCTACTTTAAATCCATCCATGGTAGGTAATCTCCTTCTGTTTTTCCCTTATCTGAAAGGGGCTATGTTTAAGCCTCCACCAAAACCTCTCGACTTCTCAATCCACTGGATAAGGAACATCAACGTGTCTTCAATTTTGGTTTGTATTTCCACAGTCATAGGTTTCCCACATTTATTTGAAAATGGGGTTAGGATTCGTGGGATGTTTTGGGTTTTCATATACACAGTTACATGGGCCTTTCTCAAAGGAACAATGTTGGGAAGCTCCCGGTTTGGAGAGGGGTTTGGGTCCTGACCTCTCCCTTCATGAAGTGATGACCCAGAATCTCATGTCTCTGGTAGAGAAGGTACGCATCCCACATGTCATTCCATGTAAGCATAAGATAAGTCTCCCTCTCCTTCCAAGATCAATTTTAGGGCATCCATTCTGGTATAAGTCCCTCACCTTCACCCATTCTTCCTTACATTGGACCCTCATTCAATGTAAATAGAATGGAGGTAAGGGTTTTCGCCTCGCCCTCTTCCACGGTCGATGCACCCTCTTCCATCAGCATGGAGGAAAATTTTGGAAGTGTTAAGTGTAATTGTTGAATCTTTCATATCCTATTGTTTCTCACACCGAGCATGACTCACGTGGGTTTAGAGGTACGTGATGGTTGCAACATATGCACAAACACTCTCCAAATGAATTTTGAGAACTTCGATTCTTGTTCAAAATAGGATATGTAGGAAGCTCTTTTAGGGGCTGAGCTCACTGGATATCATCCTAAGAAATCCCACACTAACTCCCCCAATTTGGGCATCCTCATTAGGAAATAAGCCCCAAATTTAAACCTCAAATAATCAAGGCATCCTTTTTCAAAAAGTAAGCCCAAACTCAACTCTCTCAGTGGACTATAATCTCCTATGAGATTTGTCAAACAATGTTTGATTTTATTCCCATTAATATGGGATACGTAGGAAGCCTCTATAAGGTTCAATCCAAACACTTCAAATCAACCCTGTTTCTTTGGGCCCTATTCCTAATAGGGTCTGATCCTACTTGGAAACTCACATCCTTTTCATGTTCCTTGGGCTGCTTCAAAATAAGTCCCACACTTAGTTTCAACTAAGCACCTTCTTCTTAGAGTCTTTATCACATGACATTAAAAGGTTTGATGTTTCCAACTAAGCAGCACCTAACTACAAGGGTTCTGATTCATTTCAAAAGGATGTGTAGGTAGCTCATTTTATGATAACAATCCCAAGATTAAAAGAAACATTCATCTCCCTGGATGACAATAAATTACAGAGTTCCCCACTGAGTGGCTTCAAACCTAGTATCAACATAATGACAGATAAAAGAATCTATAATAGTTATATTAGAGAATACCATCGATGGAAAACATTGAATACATAATGATGTTTCCATTGATGAAGAACCTTGAATTTATACTGATGATTCTAAATTTTACACATGTAAATATGTGATTGAAAATTTCAGGGGGTACTTATGATATACATGTTGAATTAATAAGGATTCATGAAAATATTTTAATTTTAAATAGATTCTGAGAGTAGACAATAATTCCCCCTAAAAGGGTGTGATGAGTTTGACCTCCCATCATCTCGACCAATGCACGTTCTTAAGTATCAAAATGTTAAAGACATAATGAAATCCTTCCTTTGGAAAGATGGTCTTATTTGGATAAAGAACTATTGGAAGTTTCCGATTCCATGAAGAAATCCAATGGAAACTGACGGGAAACAGTAATTCTTAAATCTAGAACACACATTTCAAGGTACTACGAAACAAAAATGGTGAACCTGACGTGAGTCCTTAACCATGTTAATAATGTTTCCCACATGTTAGGATCCTATCAATTGATAATGGAAGGGAAGAAAAAGGAATTAATCAGACATATATCCATATGAAATGATGTTTCTTTAATAATGTTTTTCATTGTTCTCAGTATTCCAGAGAACTCCCTTCAAAACAAAGAATTACTTTCTTTAAGACAACATCAGTGAACTTCCCGACTACTACTCAAGATGGATCCCCGTCCACGGGAAGGACGTTATCACCAACCCAGTGTCTTCAACATTGGGTCTCTAATGTACTGGTTAAGGGGTGTCACCAACATAGTTTAATCCCGACTTTGGAGGCTTCTCAAAAGGCCCTCTAGGTCAACAATAATCCTCGATCATCTGGAAAACAAAAACCAATGATCAAGAAGCAAACGGTGCCAACCACCGTCTCTAACCATTTCAGGTCTTTATCCCCAGAACGCTTCAATAATTCTCTCCCATACTAAGGGAGGTGGATCAAGAGGTCGCCGAAGGCCTCAATTCAAGAATACAGGAGTCCTTCCTGAGGACTCCCACCACCAATCACCCCCAGAATCATGTGGTAGTGTATCCCCAAAAATATGGGGGTGTTGCCTCTAGATGTTTGGCTGAGGTCTCTTAGACCTGGACATGTAAGATGACCTACCAAGGTAAATGTCTGGTTAACAGGGTACAGGTTCTCACCTCTACCTCCAACGGAAAAGCCCACCAATTTGACTTGACAGAAAACAACAAGTGGGAACATACAGTAGTCTGTCCTAATTTTTCTACTCAATATAATTGTGTGATAGAAACCCACAAATCCCACTAGATAAACCCAATGGAGTGCCATGAATAGGCACATACACCTATTTACAAGTTATCAGCCAGTCATCAGGCTCTTTTGACTACATTTAAAGATACCTACCAATCTAATTTTGGTGGAAACTGGTAAACATGAACATATACTAGTTTAAAATCACTAATTCTGTCAGTAGTATCGTCTGTCAGTAATGATGTAATCATGTCAACCATACTTGATTGAAAATATATAGTAGGAACATACACTTTCCAATGTTAATCAAGCCTGCCAATAGTCTCATTTGGTAGCACTCAGAGAAGTCAGTCAGAAAGCCCCGATGACAAATCTAGGGAAGACCCAACTCTCTACCCCTATGTGTGAGTACTGTCAATATCTATTGACATGAAAAGAAGGAAAAGAGTAGGAACATACACCTAATACAAATATGGAATGGATGTATATTTCTATTCCAACTACTGATGTCACCAAACACATCTTATTAATGGTGAAAGGGAAGATGCAAATTCCTCTTCATATTCTGGAAGCATGCCATGATATTTTAATAAATACTTTATTAGTATCAGGGGAACAGACACATAAATCTGTCCCCACACATGGGATGACACATTATCATGCCATCCCAGAGCAGATACACACCTCAGTTCCAGTACAATAGGGTCATGGAGAACACTCCCCCATATTATACAGACAACAAGATCAGGAATAGACACTCTTTTCAATTGGATGTAACTGGTCTATTCTAGTAACTAATCCAAGGTATGCACATATACCTACCCATGATAACAACTATTCCCAGCATGTGGCCCCAAAAAAGTATAAGAGAACATCAATGAAGAAATATCAACAAATACCATTGGAAAATCAAGATTCAAGCTGCGATTAAGATCCTATTAATGCTGGAGTTCTCCAATCCCTCAGACATTCATCTATTTCTGGTCAAGATCATACTCTATCGTTAATAAATTTTGGTAGTGGTAGTTGTAATTATAATGTTTCTCACCAAAAAACTTCATCAATATGGCTTGCATCATGAAACTTTGGTCATACCAGAGTGTCTTTATGTGGATGGGAGCCACAACAACCCTCCATGTGGCCAGAAGACCAAGGAGCAAAAAGATTTATCCCTTTCTGTAATCCATCATGGTGATCCACCCCTGATGTAATTCACTGTGAAAGTCCTCTCTGCAAAAGTATTTCACATTGTCAAAACTATTCTATAATTTACAATGTAGCAAAAAGAAATCCCTCCTATCTCGAGGCACTTGAAAACAAAAGGGATCTCAGGTCTATTGTATTGTCATTGATGGGTGAAACACATTCTCTATAAGAATATATCTTAAGGGAATAGTCTTTCTCCAGACCTCCCTTGAGACATTTATCCTCTAATTTAGAGAATCCACTTCGGTCAGACCAAGTGGAGAAACCCCTAGTAAAAGATGATAAAGACGTGTTAAAAATGAGGAAACAATTAGATAAAGGAGAAATACCATTCATGTTCTAGCATAAATAAAATTCTCAGATTGATATTCCATAATTGATGACACAAGATTGCATTCATGAAATATGTCTCAACTTATTGAAAACTCTTAGTCATTTGAAAAGATCAGTATTACCATATGATGAATATCAAAATGATATAAAGGTAATAAAAGGGATACAATGCCAAATTGGCTTGGAATATCTTTCATTTTCCCAACATACAGGGGTTGAAAACATCATAGAATCCTTCAGCGTGCATGTATCAATGCTATGAAGAGGCTAATCCAATTATTTTCTGATTCCACATCTAATGTTCACATCAGAGGATGGGATGCATATGGAGCATTGCATTTCACTGCACTTCAAAATCAGAAAAGACTGCCAAAAGTGGTCTCATGCAATGTTATTTCCCACGGCCATCCACAGTAAATAGGTAGTGTTTGTAACCAAATGTATGCTCAAAAAAATAGAGCTCAACTAGTTCTTATCAGAATTAGGCCCAAAGAAAAGAAGTTGTTGAATTACATCTACATCAAGCCTATAAGAATCTTCATCATGTGCCCTATTTAGAGGATGTCAGGCGTCAGAGGATGAAAATGCCCGAAATAGAACAAAAATCTTCTGAAACAGTTAATTTATGTAATTTTCAGATTGTGCACCCAGCTAATGTCCGAACCAAAATCTAAAAAATCAGAAGTGAAGTTGCACGAATTTTATTTGTATCAGTTCAAGATTCACCCCATCTTGCCAGGATGGGGGATCATTTATTGCAACCTCTAAATTCATTAAACAATGTTCAATGATTTGAAGAAGAAGGACATGATCAATCCCTGTGTGCATGGTTGGGGGATTTTTCGCTTCTACAATCCCCTCTTCAATGGAAGCCAGTTTTCTCCCAATTATGGAATAAGCCATAAGGAAAGTATACCTCAAAACTATCCAATGATTCCCTTCATGTTACTGTCCACCAAAAAGTTCTAGGGAATTCTTCATATAGTAAAATAGAGTTTCATGAAAGACAAAAAGGGAGACGATCTACCATAAACACTGACATAATGCAATTAATGTGTTATGTGTTAGTGAATGTTATCAATCCCATTGTAGAAGATCCTCCTGAAAATAAGTCCAAATCAGGTGAATAAGAAGATGATGTTTGTGTCCACAATGCGGTACACACCGAGGAAGATAAAGAAGGTGTCCATACCTGAAATCAGAGTCTTACCCAAAATCTAGGTATACCTACAAATAACCAACTCCCCCTATCCGAAAGGAATCCAACAAAGGGAAAGGAAAAAATCAGATTGCATCTCACTTTTCTGCTGGATAAGGTCAATCTCTTTCACATGAAGAGATATTTTCATAGTAAGAAGAGGAAATGAAGGAGTTGAAAGGACTCAACATAGAGTTACTTCAAAACTACATTTCTGCTAGACAATATCCCCAAGAAAGTCCTCAACATGATTATCTTGTAGGAGATCCTCATAAAAGTGGTTTTTTAGTAACTACAGATGCAAATAATGAATTCAATCTATTGGGTAAACAACCAAGGAAAGTATCAGCACCACCATTAGTAATCATATTGGTTGTTTCACCAGATCAAGTTCTAGTAGAAATACCTACACAAAATACAGCTCATCTGGATATTCCCCAAATACTTATGAATACAATTGAGTAATTAATGACTCGGTTGGAGGCTATAGAGGAACGACATGCACCAGTTCATCCGGAAAAAAGTGCTTACCCTGAATGGTAGGATGCAATTTCTCCCCCACCAAATTTTGTGAATACCATATTCCCAATATTTAATGGTTTGAGAATCTAGAACAACACTTAACACATTTTTTTTCTCTCGTTGTGATCCTATGATGTGGACTTCTCAACAACAAGAAGAAGTTAAGCTTAGCTGTTTTGTGTTTTTATTACAAGGACCAGATTTTGACTGGTAGACAATTTTTCAATCTCGACCAATTACTAGGTGGAAAGATCGTCATCAGAAATTCATTCTTCATTTTAGCTCAACATTACCAAAGACAATAGTTTTTTATCTTACCAATTGTAAAAAATGGTAAAATGAAAGAGTTTTGGATTTCATTTCTTGCTAGAAGGGATTAACATATTCCTTAAGTGTATAACTCCCTAATGAAGAGTTGTTTCCAATCTGTGTGGAAAATCTATGTGATTAATTATGCACTCCTTTGATCCCTGTGAAATATACAAGTGGGATTCGAGACCTTACTTCAACCGATCAAAAAATAGAAGACTCTATTATAGAGACAAAGGCTAAAACTCATATAATTACGTTAGTTCAAGGAAGGATAATAGGAAAGGCATAAGCTATGACAGTTACACTCAAACAAGCACCTGTACCTGCTTCTACTTCAAGACCTTCATCATACCGAAGGGCTGCACTTCCTAAGCATCAGCAGCAACAACCACCTCATCATGATGATCAAAGAGATCAATGGCCAAAATAGTTTGAGTAATTAATGAATAAAATCTATTCTTTTATGAATGGTAAATTTCCTGGCTACTTTATCTCAGCCTTATAAAACAATTTGTTTTAGTTTCCCAGGTCGAAGAAGCCAAATAAAGACATATATGAAGATCGTCCGAATTATTGTCCCTTTCATCAAATGTTGGGTCACCCCATTCCGGAGTGATTTGTTTTTAGAGACCTTATGAAAATAACAGTAGACTCTATACAAGTGAAATTGAAAATTTCATCGGCTCAGGTAGCATGTGTTACTACCACCAGTTCAGAGGAAGAAATAGAATGACGAGAGGTTAAATGTAAAAATGTGAAAAAAAATATATTGATTGGATGATCAAGAAAATGATTAACCGAACTCTTGCTATTATATGAATAGTATTGAAACAACCAATTATGTCTTATACCACACCTTCCATAGAAAGGCCATCTTCATCAAAAGTTCATTCCTCAAAGATACAAGGTGGTCATAAGGATAAAGAGTAGTCAGAAGAAGATGAGCACCTATCATGGCCAAGTTGTCCTTAACCCTGGAAATTTGTATGCCATCTATTTCAAAATAACGGGCATCACCCCACCAAATTGTACAACAAAAAATAACATATCTGGAAGAATCCACATCAGACAAAGAATTGATCTTTGGTTCTGTTAATGTTATCCATTTAACAGATCCTTATGCCAATGGTGATTCTAATTGTTTTGGGCCAGAATTCCTTGTGTCTAATAGGGGGGCTAGGGGAAGAGGGCAAGGTCGAGGAAACAAGGGAAGACATGGTATTTCCAAAAACCACCATTTTAACTCTACCCCCTGATCAAACCATATATGCGGCAGAAACTCCTGGAAGATCCCTTTTGCGAGCTCAACAACAACAAGTAGTGTATTCCATGAAAAAAGTCAAGTTATGGAATAAGTATCCTACAAGACCAATTAGAAGCTTCACCATAATCTTCTAAACATATGAATATACCTATTCAGTTTAATTTACTGAAGTCAGTGGGAAATACAACTTCTATTTCAACATAGAATACATCTACTATATAAGCATAAACTTCCAATGCACCTACAAAACCACATCTCCATTCTAGGAAACATAGACCATTGGACCAAAAGTATGATTTCTTGAAAAAATTGTGCAATGTAACAGATATGTTATCAATTTTGGATACTTTTAATCTGTAAAAACATCATTGAGAAGAACTCATTAAGGCCTTGTTAAGTCCCCAATAATTTGAAACTAAAGTTGTGGATGATGAGGTTTACCATATGGATAATGATTCTGTAGAATGTCATGCAGTCATATCTTTTATAGATGAAGATGAAGACCATGTGGTACATGGACACATCAGACCATTATATCTGTCTAGAAAGATCAAGGAAATGGATATCCGATGAGCCTTCATTGATAATGGCTCTGGGATCAACCTAATTCCCATTCATACACTTCATCGATTGGGCCAGACTGAATCTGACTTATCTCATTCAACTTTAATGTTGAATGGATATGAAAAGAATAAACAAGAACCTTTGGGTGAAATTAAACTCATAACTCAGTTTGGAGATCTTGTGTCTAATTCATATTTCATGGTTGTTCGTTTAGACACAACCTTCAATATTTTCCTTGGATGGACTTGTTTGCATCAACATGTAGACATACCTTTATCATACAACCAATGTCTGAAATACTGTTTCAACGGTCAAATTGTAACATTGTATAGCGACAAGGCTTCGTTGAAAAAAAGTGAATCTCAATACATTAAGGCAGAGTTTTACCACATGAAATGAATGATGTCTATAACTAAATAGATATCCAAATTTATTGTAGAAAATAGATAGGAAAAGGTTCAAGAAAACCCATTCATGATTTGAGTACAGATTATGTGTTACCCATCAATCAAGTAGAAAGGGTAACATAAAATCCATGCACTCATCCAATAATTCCCATAATGTCAAATGTGGCAATTGAGCTTGATAACATAGGAGAAATTAGTGATACACCAAGCAATTATGGAAGATTAAATGCAGATGTTTTCATTTCATCTACTGAACTACAATGAGCCTCTACTTCGTCAATCAACGTAGAAGAAACTGTAGTAATGTTAGAGGGATACAAAGATGTTGATTCTCAATCCATCAATACCTCTTTACCAAAGAATGAACCTTTTTCATTAGTAGGATCATATATGGTGGCTTATTCTTCAAGATGATCAAATACTGACTCCACCTAAGTTTTGGAGTTTTTACTTGTCATCTACCAAGAAATTGGAAACAGAAGATGTAACACATAATGAAGAGGAAGAGGAAGATCTTGGGGATGCTCCTCTAGCATTTGAAGAAGGTGTTTCTACCAACATGGATGAAATCTGAGAAATAAATCTTAGTATATGAGAAGATCCATGCCCCCACCTTAATTAGTGCAGCTGTGACCTTTGAAGAGATTGAGGTGTATACATCCTTTCTAAATTAAAATCGAGATATATTTTCATGGAATTACATAGAAATGACAGGTCTTAATCCTAATATAGCCACCAATCATTTGGATTTTCCTGAAAAACATCGTGGGTTCAAGAAAGCAGTAAGGATAACACAGCCAACTCACGCATGTAAAATTAATGTTGAAGTTGATAAGATTATAATGGATAACATTATCAGGGAAGTTCAATATCCCAAATGGAAGGTTAATATTGTTACAGTGAAAAAGAAGATGGGAAAATTAGGGTTTTCATTGATTTCAGAGATCATAATGGGCATTTTCCAAAAGATGATTTTACATTCACGGTTACAGAACTTATAATTGATGAAATGACTAGATATAAAGAACTTTCTTTCATGGATGGATATTCTGGGTATGAAAAAAATTGAATGGCCTTGGGGGATGAAGAATCTACAGCCTTTACAGCTTCTTAAGGTGTATTTTTCTATCGGGTAATACCCTTTGGCTTAAAGAATGAAAGCACGACATACCAACGTGCCATGAACCATATCTTCAAACCCTTATGGAGGAAAATTGTTGAATGTTTTTTGGATTATTTTGTAGTCAAATCCAAACAACATTCCAATCACTTTTCTGATTTGAAAACCATATTTTAAAAACTTCAGCAACATAATTTGATGATGAACCCCTTAAAATGTGTTTTCAGTGTAACCTTAGGTAAATTCCTTGGCTTTTTTGTATGCCATCATGGTATCAATGTTGGTCATGAGTAAAAAAATCAATCCTTGGTATTTCACCTCCTCGAAATTTGAAATAATTGAGAGGAATTTAAGGGCATGTGGCATATATTCAGTGCTTCATCGAAAATTTGGTAGTCAAATGATTACCCTTCACCAGATAAATGAAGAAGGGAGTCACTTATCAATGGAATGAGTATTGCCAAGAATCATCTAATATACTCATGTAATATATCTTGAGTCAACTAGTATTGATGAAACCTATTGATAGAAGAACACTCATTCTCTATGTGACAGCTTTAGAGCGATCACTAAGTGTCTTCCTCACCCAAAATAATGATGCAGGAAATGAAAACATCCTTCATTATCTATATTGCACTATGCTTGATGTGGAAAATCGGTATTCAAGTATTGAGAAGTGCTTCCTGGAATTAATCTTTTCGATTCAAAATTTGAGACATTATGTGCAACATCATGAGGTCTAATTGGTATCTCGTAATAACCTACTCAAATTTATCCTCAGTCTTCCTATGCTTACAAGACATCTAGCATGGTGGGTGGTTATTTTTCAATAGTTTGATTTCCTGTTTGTGTTTCAAAAGGTAATAAATGGCCAAGATATGGTTGATTTCCTTGCTGAGCACCCATCTTCGGAAGACACATTGTTTAATACTGAACTTCCTGATCAATAGGTCTTCTCTATTCAAGATAATTTCCAATCATGAGAATTGTATTTTGATGGTGCTTCTATAAGTCCAATAGGGATTTGACTAAAAAATCCTAAACCTAACAAGTTGGATTAGGAATAGTTCTTATTTCCCCACAAAAGGCAGTATTACCTTATTATTTTCCATTATGGAAATGTGGTAACAAAAATGAAGCAGAGTATCAAGCTCTCATCACTGGTTTGGAATTGGTTCTTCAGGTACAAATGGATCATTTAAGGGTAAAAGGTGATTTGTAATTGGTAATCAAACAAATGAAAGGGGAATAATCTATAATTAAAGAATAGTTAATACCTTTGTGTGATTATTTCATAGAGTAAATGGATGAATTTCCCTTAGATCCAACATTGTCCTATGTCCTGTGATCAAACAATGCCCAAGAAAATGAACTGGCTAATGCAGCTATGAGCTTGGAAGATTCAAATCGGGATGAGATAGTTATCAGCATAACCCATCATCGCGTGGTTTCACCTTTTGTTCAAACCATAAGGGAGAAAATTAATGAAATTAGCCCTATTTATAAACCGTATGGTCACACCACGGGATGGATAACATCCATCATGGATTATTTTAAAAATGGGATACTTCAACCAAATAGTGCTGAGAAGGAGCAGATCCGGTGGTGAGTGGCCAATTTTACTCTTTATGACAGTCCAGACCACCAAAAGATTCTTTACAAGTGAGGCATTGATGGAATTTTTTTCAGATGTATTGATGGAGAAGAGACTGCGATATTCATGAATGAAGTACATTTAGGAGCTTTTGGTACCCATCAATCCGGGCAAAGACTCTCCGATCAGATCTAATGGCTTTGATAGTTTTGGCCTTAAATGACACAGGATTATACAAATTTCACAACAAAATGTCATCCAAGTCCAGTGCATTTCATATTCATTCATCAACCCCCAGAGTCGCTACATACAGCTAAATACATCGATACATTTTCCACATGGATAATGGATGTAGTAGGGCATTATCTTCCTGAAACGGCTAAGCAGTTCAAGTATATTATCACTGCTACTGATTTATTCTCTATGTTGGACTAGGTAATACCTCTCAAGGATTTCAGACCCAAAAGAATCATTAGTTTTGTCAAAACTAATATCATCACTAGATTTGGTGTCCCACATACTATTTTAATGGAAAATGGCACCAATTTTTGTTCTGATGATGTAGAAAAAGTTTTATCTAGAATATAATATCAAATACAACCATTCATCTCGCTATTATGCAGCGGACAATGGAAAGATAGAGTCTTTCAACAAAACCCTATCAAATATACTCCAGAAGTTGGTGGATAAAGATAATAAATCACATCCTGATAATCTTATGAATGCTTTATGGGATTATCAAACAACTACCCGTACAAATACCCATGAAAATCCTTATTCATTGGTGTATGGAACTAAAGGGGTTTGGCCAATTAAAGTACAATTGCATTCACATAGAGGTGTAATATCTGATCAGGTATCTACAGATGAAAGAGCTCATAAATAGTTTAATGAGTTGGAATGATTTGATGAGAAAAGATTGCATACATTGAATCATCTAGATGTCTATCAGAATAGAATTGTGTGATCTTTTAATAAAAAATTTCTCCTTTGTTCATTCCTCTAATGAGAAATGGTATTGATCCTTAGGACTCAAATTATACTAGCAAAGAAACCCCCAAAACATGAAAAAATTGGAAGGACCTTATCCCATACATAAGGTCTATTCAAATAGATCCTATGCTGTAATCTCAATGGATGTAGAGCACATTACATCTCCAACCGAAGCAAGATTTTTAAAGAAATACTTTGTGTAATTATAAGCATTTATCCTCAATGTATGTCTTTAAACTAAAAATTACAATGTCTATGTTGCTAGACGTAAAACTATACAACAAACAATGTCCTAGAAGAAAGACATTAAACTGCATAATAACCATAAGCATCCATGATTTATGACATTAATGTGCATAGAATCTTCATCCTTGTTGCATGACATTAAAATGCATGACATCATATGTATGAAAAATGTTTTCTCTATTTAACATTATAATCTTCCATAAGAAAATGTCATTGATGTCATAAATACTTATTTGTAGTACATGAGTCCCTCTCTTTCCTATGTCAGAGTCATATCTGCATAGAGACCAAGTTTGAAGAACTATGTATGCTCGGATTCTCATTTTCAATGAGAAACGTAGAGATGCCTGAATCTATAATTCTGGGCCCAGCCACAATCAGAAATTTTTCTTATTTTCTATTCTCCTTATATATATGAATCAGATTTATACAGAGTGTTTCCTTAAGATATATGATTTGGTTCTTATACCATTTCAAGTATTAATATTTACCATTCTCTCAGAATGTATCAAATGCCCTCATTCCTCATGTTAAACATATTATGAGGAGTGATTGATTAGAGAACTACATATGGCTTGATTCTCATTTATTTTGATATACATAGAGATTCCAATATCTCCAATATTGGGCCCAAACACAACAATAAAAAAATAAATCCTCTTTATTTCTTGTATAAAATCAAATATGCATAGGGAATGTTTAAAAAAACTATGTACGACTTGATTCTTTTTTCTGCAAGACATATAATGACACTTGGGAGTTATCCCTTAATCCAATTACAATATGTCTTTCCATTCACATTAGTTCATAGTCGTCTTTAACACATGAAATTACACTAAATGAAAATCTAAAACCCCTATTCTTCAATTTCGTCACCTTTTCATTATAAAAGAAACCCTTACTACTCCTTGTTTCTAACACCGAGCATAGCCCACGAGGGATTAGGAATTGAGTAAATGGATTCTTTATATAAGGTGTGTTAATTTCTTATGTGGTTAAGGATGTCCTTAATACATGACTTGAAATGACATAGTATAATTTCCTTAATACATGACTCGAAACTGCATAGTATAATGTCGTTACTGCATGACATAAAACTGCACATTATAATATTCATTCAAAGGAAACCAAGAAAGTATCTATTTTACATATGAGTCAGATCTATGTAATGGTCATCAAATTAATGGTGAATATTGATTCGAATATTTGTCATATACATTTGGCATAACCCCATTCCATATCTCACACTCTTAATATATAATTTTTTCTTTCAAATTTTCATAATATTTCTTACGGTTTCTGTTGACAAGGTTTCCAATATTAAAGAGCTCTTTTGCCTGACAATATAGTATGTGCCCTTAGGTGGACTTGCATAAATTGCCTACATAACAAGCATGTCCGCCAAAAGATACCAATATTTGGCAATGGAATATATTCCCTACATAATATTACCCCCATCATGGGTTTTTTCAAATAATGGTAACTTCGTTCATGGTTATAGTATCTTTGTCCCCTTAAATCTTTGATGACAATATACTAGAATCTGTATTTTAAAATAGTAATTCAAGTATACCTGTCCCATTATATTTCTCATAGTCTGAAAGTCATCATGACCATGGTTTACACATTTCCCTCATCATGTGTATGGTACACTATTATAATATCTTGAAATTACATGGATACATGTTATATATTGTTTCCATTTCTGGTCCTAGTTGATTGACCAAAAACAATAGACACCATATCATTTACATTTGAGTTAGACCTTTGTTAAAGTTATATTCCTATGATTCATTGTATATCATGATAGGAAAATACGCTTTCCATATTTAGGTACATTTCCTTATAAACCAAACTCTATGCTTTGGAAAATTTGAATCTCCATAATCATTCTTCGGATTTTGAAATAGTACTTCAAACTTCTGAGAGCTCTTTTGCATGGCTATGCAGCACGTGGCCTTAGGAGGCCTTGTATAATATGCCTATATAATAGGCTTGTCAGCCATAAGATTCCACTATTAGGCTACACAGAATGTTACCTAGTTGTCCCTACATAATATAGTCCCCATAACAGGTTTGAAAAGTAAAGGTCACTTTGTTCATAGAAAACACTTCCTCTAATGCTTTTATCCCTTTTCCCATACCATTCCACTCTTTCAGAAATTATCAAATCATAGATTACAATTTATTCTTAAATACCTAAATATGATAGTATATTTCCAAAAAAGTAATCATGAAATTAGGAGAGTTTAGTACTTTTGATTAGAGCTAAAGACTTTAAATTAAATCCACCACATGTCCTCACTGCTTGACTTAAAACTACACAGTACCTTGTCCTCACTACATGACTTAAAACTACACAGTACCATGTCCTCACTACATGACTTAAAACTGCACAATACCATGTCTCACTACCTGACTTCAAACTGCACAGTACCATGCCCTCACCGCATGACATAAAACTGCACATTACCATGTCCTCACTGCATGACATAAAACTACATTGTACCATGTCCTCACTGCATGACTTAAAATTGAACAGTACCATGTCCTCACTGCATGACTATTGGTTTATAATAAACCTTTTTCATTATTAATATTTATTTCATTGGAAAAACCACCTACTATGGTCTTAAGTCACCCAATTCATATTTCCCCTTATCTATCAACAACAAAACTTTAAATTCCTAAATATCTCTTTTCCAAACTATGCATCAGGTACCCTTATGCGGCCTTACTTGATTTTATTACATAACAGGACTTTAAATTAACAGATTACACTATTTTCATATGCATCATATTTCCTAGTTGGCCCTGCATAATACAACCCCCATAATGGGTTTGTTAGATAGTGGTAACTTTGTTCCATGAAAAGACACACATACTGTCGATAAAAGATTTAAATTTGGTATCTATAAAAAAATCATGGACCATGATTCCCCAAGGAAATGTTTAATGAATATTAAATAAATTCATAGCCACAATGTTTTTTTTGGCATTTAATTTAATGTTTACGGTCAAAGCTATTTCAACCCTAAACATTAGCCCTTTATAGTCCAAAATTCATGACTCTAAACTACCAATAACAAAAGGCTTGGTGCTCATTAAATTGAGAACCGCTAAAGGGAATTGTAATCAAAAGTCGAGTCCCATCTCACTAAATGAATATTTGTTTGGTTTAGGTAATATTGAAAAATAAAAGTCAAAAGACACAATGAATGTAAGGTTATCCATATAACCCTAGAAGCAGTCAAATCAGTCTTATTTGGTCCCTTGGGTTACCAGGAATTTTTTTATTTTTTTATTATGATTGAAAACAATATTTCTTTCATTCATATGAAAATAGAGGGCCATGCACAAAATAGAGCATCTCTATCCCGTTTCAGAATAAACTCTCAACATGACTTTTCATTTGTGGAACTACTTCATAAGCTCTATCAGCTACCTGTTGAAGTTGAGATAGTTTTGCAACTCCAGCCTCCTAATCCTAATGAAGTGCTTCCTTAGGAGTTGAACTAGCAGTTATCCACTCTAATTGGGTTTTTCCTTATGTCCAATTCAGTTGTTCAAGCTTGTTATGAAAAGCATCCAGTTGCTGTTGAAGAGATAACAACACCTTCGCGGATTCTTTGATTTGTTGGCTAATCTCTAGTGATTTCTTATTATGATTTGCCTCTGCCTCAACTACTTCAGCTGGATATCCATCAATATTGATGTGTCATTTGGCCTATTCAAATTCATGTCACAGCTTATGCTCCTGCACCAGTCGGAAAATTGTCTCTTTCATGGCATCGTAGACTGGCCGATAATTAAATCCACCAAATCCGAACATATAGAATAATGCTGGGATTATTAGAAAATTGGATGAGAATTCATATAAAGGATTTTCAGAAATTATGCTCCATATTTGCTGCCATGTCTGCTTACGTGCCATTCAAAGGGGATATTGAATCTTTATGTCTGAATCTGAGTCACTACCATGAGGTAAACTGTACACTGGAAACAGGCCAATTAAAGAGCTTTTTTATTCTGTTTCTTTTGGGGAAGTAGAAGCTTCACCTTATGATCTCAGAGCTGATAACCCTAAATTATAATTAAAGGTCATTAATAGTTTCAAATTAAGGAAGGAAATATGATTCAAACAACTGATTATATTTTCCCAATAACAAGTCAGTTAATTCATTGGATTTATCCCATGTATTCTTAGCTCCAGTGTTTTTATCAGAAGTTTCTTGAGAAGGGGAATTTCCTTAAATTTTCTACGGTATGGCAGTTGAGGGCTCTAGAACATATCTTGATGAAGGATCCTTTTTAAGTATTTCTCCATCCCTAGCAGAAGGATAAAGTGGAACACCCTGTTCCTGAAAATCCTTAGTGAAATGTTTTGCAGATAAAGCTGCATAAGGTGAATTTTTATGTAAAGAATCAATTTGAAGAACAAATTATTTATGGAAAATTCAGGAATAGGGACTTGACACCTTGAATTTTCTAATGAATATCTCTAAACTCATTGATGAAACATGGAATATCTATATTTGGATTAAGGGTTTCCATCATTTCAGTGTATACAAACTGAAATGTTATAGCTACCTCACTATTTAAGGAATCCAACAAATTTTGGTTGACTCCCAAATTGGCTCCACTGAAATTTTGTTCTGCTGACTCTTCAATTGGAATATCAGCATTAGATCTTTCCGGGTTTGGGTTAATATTAGTGTTGGTTTTATATTTCCGTAGATCTTTATTCCTTTCTTCTACATCAATGGGAATATCAGAATTGATTGTTTTGAGGATCCTTTAACAAAAGTAACTGGGAAATGTTTTTAATCATTCAATGGCTTTCCTCTCTATCAACAATGCAAATATCGGGTATAGTTGAATCTTCTGACATTACAGACTCATCAGCATGAACCAGGGTTTCCCCTAAGGCTTCTTTTTCTGGTCGGGAAGCATCAGCTCATAATACCTTGAGAGAGGAGAGAGACATATATCATACAAGAGATAAAACATGGTTACCATTATATATTTAACACGTTTTATGCCCAATAAATTGTACAAACACTTACTCCATTGATGAACACTTCGAATCAACATCATTGATCTCTGGTGTTTTTGTTCAAAAGCTTGTGGGGAGATTGAAACACTCCTCTTAGCAGGGGAAACTTGAGGTAATGGTTGAGGATTATCTATCTCCATTACCCCATTCATGATTCTTGCTCCTGGAGAAATTTCTAGCTACCTTGGAGGATCATTTGTTTCATTGAAAGGAGAGCTTATAGGACCATATTTGGCTGATTCAAGAACTAGTCCAGAGCTTCCTTCTTCTACATTCATGCTACATAAATATATTTTCATCAAGATTAATGATGATATATGATAAAGCAGAGTTGAGACAAAATAAAAGGGTAAATACATTCTCAGTATTAACATAAATATCCCATTCCTCCCCATAGTAGATAATTACCACTTCACGGACTCCTAAGTCTAGAATATGAGATTCTCGTTTAGAGGCTTGGATTTGTTCATCGGTTGAATATATAAAAACCTCAATCTCTACAGCATACTTCATTACATCAGCCAAATTATGATTTGGATTGAAATTAGAAGGTACCTTGATATCACCAATATCTCGTATTCAAATTACATGATGGAGGAATGACCATGGGTCCCTTAGATCATGGGTTATACTTTCCCCATGATTAATGGATAATGGTAACACATATTTCAATCATGGTATAGTTGACCATGAACGGGAATCTTCACCTTCTGATTGAGAAATTTCTTTAGACCTCATTTCTTCAAAAAGTTCAACAGATGGATTAGGGACCAATGTTTTATTGTGTCGGATGGATTTTCTTGTCGTTGAAGTCATTGCAGCTGTCACTCCATATATTCTTTTTGTCATATCCCCATGGGGATATGATGAAACCCAAGATTTGGCATACCCAGCTTCCAATCTGATCGATGGATCTAGTTGAGGTAATGTAATTGACAATTTGGATACCTTTAAAGTTGTTATAATCTATAATTGTCATTCTACCATTAGGTGATTCTCGTGTCTAACATATGTGGGTGGAAAAGTTCATGATTCTGAAAGACATCTGAATTGATGATAAAAACAATAGAGGACATAATCCTCACAGATAATTACATCATCAATCCTGGTTGATAATACACCATCCCTAAATGCCATCATATAGGATCTCAACTCATAATTATTTTCTTTACCATCATCAATAATTGTTCTAGCAGGTGGGTCACCAAAAAGAAAGAAGCTGAATTCCCCTAATACATTTAATGCCTTCAGAACCACATCAGGTTTTAAGCCTAGGGGCTGAATACCAGAAACCTTTTGTAGAAATTTAGTGAATCGACCATTGGGAACTCTAACAGAATTCAGCATAGAGTATGAAGAAAAATGTGCTGTAATCTAGCCCCACAACACATAGAATGGCCCTGAAATCCTAAATGGAGCCATCCCATTTTATAAATTTAGTATTAGATGGTAAATTTGTTCTAATACATGGGTTTCTAGCCCAATATATTTCCCCTCTACCAATTTATTTTAGAAATGACAAAGGTCCCAGATCTTACACCACCTTCAGATTCATGGACTAGAAGAAAATAAAAACTTAGCCACAAAGTAAGGAAGGATACTAAGTGTACTTTTTCATCGATATCGGGTTTGACTATATATACCTAGTGCTTGTAATAAACTCTTTCCTTTTTAGGACAATATGTGCCTGAACTACCTCAATTATCTGTAGAAGGACAAACAGTAGGACATCCATAGGTTGGACCTTCCTCTGTTGTTGGTTCTAAAAAGACATCCATCAAAAATCTAGCGTGGATATCATTCTTATCCTATGGTAATTTCTTCTCTAGCTTAAGTAATTAATGGGATAGTAGAGGTGTTCTAGTAACATCACCCCATGTTGTAGTAGGCGGGGTGAATTCATCATACATATCCCTAGGAATGGGAATTATAGCTATTTAGTAATTGTCCTAGAGACTAATACCAACTTCATCATGTGTCAAATGAAAGGAATTAGTTTGTTGACTCCATCAACCCAATAATTTAAGAATTAATTCATTTTTTATAAACATAAGTTAACCCCATCTGGACAGCTTGGTAAATATGAACGTCTGAAAACTCTTTTCTGAATTTTTATCATGTTCGACGTACCTTGAATTCCCACATCAACATGGGTTTTAAAACCCCTCCAGAAAAAAGGTCCGAATCTCCTTTCCAACCATTAGATTGATCTGATTTAAATTCTTTAAAAGTGGAATCATAACAATGTGCTCTCAACTCTACAACATGATCTTTTTTATCAGTAGTGAAGCCACTCTGATGAAGGATGAAACTAATAGGGACCATTCTTTCTTTAATCGGAACCCCCCTTTTATTAATATTCTTGTTGTTACTGTTGGAATACAGAAGAAAAAAAATATTTGGAAAGTAATTCTTAATATATGGAACTTGGGAATCTTTAAAAAGCCCATGCCCATATTTGGGTAAGTAAGGAATTTTAGTATAGTCATGCTAGTACAGAATTAGACACTTCCATAACCTAGGAAGTGTACTCTAAAAAATTTCATAATAGTCTGGATCGACAATCCTCATTATTTCATTTCGGAAACCCTTAGATTTTTTGGTATGGTTTATCAAATGAGTCATTATTTCATGAAAAAAGGAATTACCAAACATTCAAGTCATGTTTTAAAGAAGAAGGTTAATATTTTTTGCAAATGACACTGTTTGCGTAGGTCCTTCGACAAGGTCCTTCACCAAAGTCCCTCTATAAGGACAGTCGCATAGGCCCTTCGACAAGGATCCTAGCCCTACTCCATCATTTATGTCCTTTTTCCATATCCCCATTGTGTAAATAATTATACCTTGAAGTAAATTTCAATAAAAGTACGCAAGAGCACAACACGATGCAGCTAGGCAAAAAAGATACACAATGAGAGGTCTCAATATTCGAGAAAGCATGGGTGAATGGAAAAAAAATCGCGAATGGTTGAGACCCATTTATAGGAAAAAGAAGATAAATGTGTTGTGACTACGCATCGTGACTGGACGACTTACCTACGAGGCATACCTGTGTGAAATACGTGCGCGACAAAACGGTTCTATTCATAAATCTATCCTGATATTTTTTCCCAAATTTTCACCTCAAGAATTTACCCTCTTTGTATATTTTGGATCCAATCCTGAGGGGGGGATTTTGTTGAAACTACTTAAAATTATTATTCAAGAAGATAGGAAACCTTTGGATATTTCAAATCCCAATGAATGATTAAAAGAGTACAATGGAAAATCCATAATTCTCCCAAAGTGCTACGCGGCCGAGCTACGGGGCCAAGCTACAAGTTAGAAGTTGTTTGATTTCCTTGCACAGAGCACCTACATGGAGAAGCTGCATGAAGTACCTATGCGGGAAACATATCTTTTACCAGGCCCATCTGTGCCTATAAATAGAGCCTTAGGGTTCCCCATTTCCACACTGAAAAAAAGTGAATGACCCACTGAAGCTCCCATTGCGTAGCTCTTTCACCAAGATCTCTAAAATTGTCTCAGGTGGTTCTCTAAACTACAAAATAAGGGATTATTAAATTGAATAGGCATGTGTTGAAGCTCTCCACATTCTTCAGTCCTCATCCATACCAACGTAGTATATTTTCCTACCACACATGCATAGTACTCCTACATGCCGTACCTGCGCAGTAGGACAACGTGGGGTAGCTACGTGCAATACTTGAGCAGAGTACCTACACGATGATTTCAGGTACCCTTCCCTAAATCCATCCATTTTAGGGTATCTTCTTCCATAGTTCCCTTTTCTGAAAGGGGTATGGTGAAGCCTCCACCAAAACCTCCTGACTTCTCAAACCTTTTGGTAAGGTAGATCAACATGTCTTTAATTTGGGTTTGTATTTCCATAGTCAGAGGTTTCCCACATTTCTTCCACAGCGGGGATAGGAATCATGGGATTTTTGTGGGAAGTTCCCAGTTTGGAGAGGGGTTTGGGTCCTGACCTCTCCATTTGTGAATAAATGACCTGGAATCTTGGGTCTCTAGTAGAGAAGGTACACTTCCCACTTTTCATTCCGGGCAAGCATCGAAAAAGTCTCCCCCCTCCTTCAAATATCAATTTTAGGGAATCCATCCTAGTATAAGTCCCTCACCATCACCTCTTCTTCCTTACATTGGACCCTTGTTCATAGTAAATCGAACATTGGGAAGGTTCATCGCCTCACCCTCTTCCACAGTCGATGCTCCCTCTTTCATCAGGATGGAGGATAAATTTGGAAGTGTGAAGTGTCATTGTAGAATCTTTCATATAATCTTGTTCCTCACACCGAGAATGACTCACATGAGCTTAGAGATACGTGAAAGTTTCAAAATATGCACAAACACTCTCAAAATGAATTACAAGAACTCTGATTCCTTTTTAAACCGTGATTTGTAGGAAGCTATTTCAGGGCCCGAGCTCATTGGATATCCTCCTCGGGAATCCAACCCTATTTCCCCCTATTTGGGAATCCTCATTATCGAGTAAACCCCATATTTATTCCTCAAATAACCAAGGCATCCTTTTTCCGGATGTAAGCCCAAAATCATCTCTCTCAATGGACTATACTCTCCTATGAGATATATCGAACAATATGGGCCTTGATTTCCATTAATATGTGATACATAGGAATCCTTCTTGAGGTTGAAACCCAACACTTCAAATCCACCCTATACACTTTGGGAAAAATTCCTAATAGGGTCTGATCCTACTTCGAAACTCATATCCTTTCCAATTTTCATGGACTGATTCAGCATAAGTCCCACACTGTGTTTCAACTAAGAGACTTCCACTTAGAGGCACTTATCACATGACCATAAAAGGTATTATCTGTCCAACTAAATGACACCGAACTACGAGGTTTATTATTCATTTCACAATGATATGTTGGTAGATCATTTTATGGGCATGATCCCAAGATTAAAACAAAGATTCATCTCCCTGGATGATAATAAATTTCAGAGTGCCCCACTGAGTGGCTTTAAAACTGTTATCATTATAATGATGATTAAAAGAATCTCTAGTTGGTATATTAGAGGATACCATTGATGGAAAACATCGAATATATAGAGATGTTTCCATGGATGAATAACCTTGAATCCACACTGATGATTCTAAATTTTACACATGTTAATAAGTGATTATAAATTCCATGGGGTACTTATGATATACATGGTGAATTAATAAGGATTCATGAAAATATTTAATTTTACAAAGAGAGTCCCAGAATAGACAATAATTCCCCCCCAAAAGGGTGTGACGATTCTGACCTCCCATCCTCTCGACCAATGCATGTTCTAAAGTATCGTAAATTTAAAAACATAATGAATGCCTGCCTTGGGAAACTAGGTCCTCTTTGGATAAAGAACTGTTGGAAGTTTCCGGTTCCATGAATAGATCCTTTGGAAACTGCCTGGAAACAGTGATTCTTAAATCTAGAACACATTTTTCAAGGAACTACGAAAAAATCCTAAAATTCCCAAAAACCTTGAAAATTCAAAAAGACATAAATAAACCATCAAAACATAAAAACCCATAAAAATATCAGAAACCCTAACAACCCTAACTCCTAAAAAACTTCTAACCCACCACCAAGCCTTAAAATACCTTAAAACCCCAAAACCTTTTTAAAACACCTAAACCATTAAAAACTATAAAAACATATATAATCCTGAAAAACCCTAACAAAATAAAGATGTCCATAAGACCCCTTGAAACCCATTAAACCCAAAAAATGATTAAAACCCAAAATCCCCGAAATTATTAATACACTTAAACCACAAATAACCATTAAAACCCAAAAAAACTAAAAAAAACTTCAATACATTTAAATCCCTAAAACCCCTTTAATCCATAAAGATATTTTAAAACATATTTAAAACACTAAAACCCAAAACGCCTCAAAAAATCCTAAAAACCGTGAAAATTCCTAAAAAACATACAAACATGAAACATGCATAAAATGCCCTAAAATCCCCACAAACAATAGAAACCTATAAAACCCTAGAAATCAATAAATACCCTATGAAAACCCTTAAAACCCCAAAACATATTTTAAATAAAAAAATACATAAAAAGACATAAACCCCTCAAAAAACCTAAAAGTCAAAAGAAAAAGATTTAATCCTAAAAACAGTTAAAAAAATCCCTAAAGACTCTATAATCCCTAAAACTCTAAAATCATAAAAACCATTAAAAACAAAAAACCCCTAAAAATCCAAAAAACCCTAAAAAACTAAAAACAAAAAAAACAATATAAGAACATAGAGAAAATAAAATCCATAAAACCCACTAAAACCCACTAAAACCCCAAACCCCATAAAAAAATTAAACCCCTAAAATAATCAAAAAAAATTAAAGACCTTAAACAATCTAAATACTCAAAACCCCCCCAAAAAAACTAAAAACCCAAAAAATCAATACAAATTTATCAAACCCCCTAAAACACCATAAAACCAATAAAACAAAAAAAAATCTATAAACATTATAAATAACCCTAAAATCCCAGAAAAAAGATCTGAAAACATTAAAAACCTAGTAGACCATAAAAACCATAAAATAGTAAATATACCATAAAACCAATAAAACCTATAAAATCCCTAAAAATAGTAAATACCATTGAAAAACACAAAATCCCTAAAAATCCCTAAAAACACTAAAAACAATTAAAATCCTTAAAAATTCCTATATATCCTAAAACCCATAAAATACATATAAGTTCTAAAAACATTGTACCCATAAAAACCTAAAGGGTACCAAAACCGTAGAACCACTTAAACCACTAATAACACTAAAACCCATAACACCCCTTAAATAAACCTATGAAACAGAAAAGTATATAACACATCCAAAAAAATTTAAACCCTTAAAACCCATATAAACCATCAATCCCAAAAACCCCTAAAATAACCAAAAAAACAAATAATATAACTAAAATCCTAAAAAATAAAAAACATAAAATATCCTAAAACCCAAATAACCAAAAGAAGATAAAAATTATAAAAACCACTAAAAACACCCAAAAGTGTAAAAATGATAAAAACCTAAAGCCCCTAAACCCCAAAAAACATTTACATACTCAAAAAACTTTTAAAATTATTAAAAAGCATTATAGAGTCCCGAAAATTCAGCAACAGGATGGAAAGTATTCCCAAATGTTGGGAGAAGCAAAGAAATATTTGTTGAATTAAAAATTTGAGAAGAAAATTGAAGAAATAAAATTTTACAAAGGGATATGGGATGGCGGTGTACCGATTACCTGTAAAGGTTCATAGATGGCATAAAAAATGAACCAATGGTATGAATATGGCCTATGACGTGATGGCCTATGAGGTGTTGGCCGGTTAATGATTCTATTTGCAGTGAATTTAGACCCAATAATCTAAGTAGTTGTGAACAATTTTCGCTGGTGAGGATTCGACTGAGGTACGCCACACATACCATCCCCATGAACCGAGTAGTTCATAGATGAGGAGTAGTCCGTGATGCCCTATGAATTTCATATCCACAAATCATGGATGACTGAACCATCTGCGGGTAATATTTCCTCCATGGGATTATCGAAATTGCACCATGTTAATCATATATACAGCTCCCCCAACACTCTATAAAATGACCAGTATGGGAACAAAAAAAGGATGAATAAATATGAGGAGAATGAGATCTTGAATAGAGAAGAGCACTAGGATGGGACCAAAAGGGAAGAATGACATTGAGGGTGTAGGATAAATTTATCCCACGTGTGAATCTATTTATAGGATTCCATCCAACAACTAAAGCTGTTTGCAGGACTCCATCCCGCACCTAAAGCTTTTTGAGGGACCCAATCCCTCCCCCTAAGTAGTTTGAAGACACCATCCTTTAAGCCATTGGCAGAAATCCGTTCGTTGAATACATCCTAGTGAACTATATTCGGAAGAAGCTCCGCAAAAAACCAGCATTCAAATTAAAAATATAATAAAAATGCGCTTTTACAGACAACACAATTCTCAGAATCCATTTGAAAATGGCATTACCTGATCTCCCTATGCGGAATATAGTACATGGAAACCCCTTTATAGAAAATAGCTCACTATTATTTGTTTTCCATCCAATGGTTCACAGAAACTCCTATGCCAAAAATAGTCTATGTACCATCCAACGTGGCCAACTCCTTTGTAAATAGAATCCTTCATAGACATATTGTACGTGGCTATCTCCAACACGGACACCCATACAAGGAAACCCATTCACACCCACTGGTACATACCACAGGAGATTCACCCCTAAACCCCAACATGGCATCATATATGCACTATGTTCCTAGTACTCTGGGCTATTCCATTCACTATTGTCACTCTCCCCCTTAAAAAATAGACGTTCACACCACAAACAATTCAGGTTGGGTCGATGGAATTTTCCATTGAGCACTTTATGATGACCAACACATCCATTCCATAAATACCATGACAATAGACAATTCTCATGCTCCCCTAGAAAACCCTATCACCTACCTCCTATGCCAGGTTGTCCCAATATTAAATGGACAATACCAAACAAAATTTTTCTTAAATTCCTCGAGACAACCTTTCCATAAATTAATATGTGTGTCTTGGGTGATTTTTAATCTTCAAAAACCTTCATGGGCATTGAAAACGGACAGTATGTGTCATACAGATACCATTTTATTACTATGCACATCATGCCCTAGAATATCCTCATATATTTCCTAAAAATGGATGATCAAATAGTGAAAAATTCATCCTTTGTGAGGCTTTTACTACTTTTGTACGCCTAAAAACTTCCATGCCCTGTACCATTTATACTAATTTTAGAATCCCAAAAGGCAGGGTTTACAATTTCCTACCCTCTAAGATTTGAGGCATTTAAGAAAATTCCAGCCCAATTATCCACCCACTAATCATAGATTAAATAACTATAAATCCAATCTCTATGACTTTAAAATGTGATTTATCGTGCTAACCACATGAGGTTACATTATACGGTATTTTTCCACATAACAAGGCGTTAAAATGTGATTCCATATTCCAAGATATATGACCTTAAACTATGGTATACTAGGTGATTTTGGATCTTCATAAACCTCCCTAATAATCAAAAATGGATATTAAATTTCATAAAGATACCTCTTATTGACTATGTACATAATGCCCTGGTGGCCCTGCATAGGCTGCCTACAAACACATCCAATCAACAAGAGACAAATCCATCCTGAGGAGAGCCATATCCTACCTCTGTACACCTCAATGGATTCAAGGCCTCATATAATTTCTCCTAATCTGAAATCCTCCATAATCATGTTTTTTACATTCTTCCCCTCTCATGTTTGAGGCAGGTCGAAACATCGAAACATGATTTTCCTCAAGTTAATCATGGATTCCATAACAAGTGGTCCTCATCGTATGACCCTAAAATGAAAGACCCCAAATAGTAATATCCATATGATTTTGAACTGTATGAAACTCATCCCTACAACATGACATTAGCCATGATGCCATCATCCAAAAATTAAGACATTAAACTATAGTATACCCCATATTACATCTCTAGCTAACTCTTCTCGAGGAAAGTCCTTATCCTTTCAAGAGAGGTTTCACGCTTCACCCTATTCACATTATCTGTGGATGTGTCCGGATAGATCACCATATATGATTATCCATGATATCAGCATGGTTGATGGGTCGACACACCCAATCCTCCTTCTCTCTTTCATTGGACTTGTAGCCATGACCTCTTTCGCTATTGTCATCCTCCCTTTCCACCAGCATAAATGATAAATCATGGATTTCATAAATCATTCACATCATCTTGTTTCTCACACCAAGCAAGAATCATGTGGTATTAGGGGTTTGTGATGATACAACATTCCCCACTCATAATTAACTATGATAACTCAGATTCCTATTCAAACTAGGATACGATGGATGCCTTCTTGAAGGCTGAAGCTCAAAGGGTTTCCCTCCCAAAAGGTTCACCCAATTATTCCCCCAACAATTGTACATCCTCCATGGTGTAATCCCCAAGCTAAAAAAACTACGAGAACTATGATTACTATTCTTACTATGATATTTTTGATTCCTGCTTGAAGGCCCGAGCTCAATGGGGTGACCTCCCAAAACGTTCACCCAATTATGCCCCAAACAAATGGGCTTCCTCCCTGGTGTAATTCCTATGAAAAATGAACTATGAGAGAATTGTTTCCAGTTCAAACCAGGATACATAGGATGCCTTCTGGAAGGACTAAGATCAAATTGGTTCCCTCCAAAATGGATTACCTAATTATGCCCTAAAAATATGCCTCTTCCTAAGTATAAACCCAAATTTAAATGAACTACAAGAACTATGATTCATGTTCCAACCACTATATATATGGTGCTTGATAGATTCACCATGGTCAAAGGGGTTCCCTCCAAAACGTTTCACCCTATTGAGCGCCAAAAAAAGGGCCTCCTCCCAGGTGTAATCCATAAGAAAAAAAACTATGAGAACTCTAATTACCATTACAAACATGATACATAGGACACATTCTTGAATGTCCTAGATCAAGGGGGTTTCCTCCAAAAATGTTCTCCCAATTATGCCCCCAACAAATGGGTATCTTCCTAGGTGTAATCCCCAAGAAAAAAAACTATGAAAAATCTAATTCATATTCCAACCATGATATGTAGGACACCTTATTGAAGGCCTAAGCTCAAAGGGGTGCCCTCCCAAAAATTTTATCCAATTATTCCCCCAAAAAATGGGCCACCTCCCAAGTGTATTCCCCATACTAAACGAACAACGAGACCTGTGATTCCTGTTCTAACAATGATATGTAGGACACCTTTTTGAAGGCTTGATCTCAAAGGGGTTCCCTCCTAATAGTTTCACCCAATTATGAAACCAAAATTTCTCCCTCCTACATAGTGTAAACTCCATGATAAATGAACTATGTTAAATCTGATTCCTATTCCAACCAGGATATGTAGGATGCCTCCATGAAGGCCTAAGCTCAAAGGTTCCCCTCCCAAAAAGATCAACCAATTATTTCCCCGAAAAATGGTCCTCCTCCCAGGTGCAATCCAAATGATAAATGAACTATTCGAAGACTGATTCTTCACCTAATTGGGTAATGTAGGACGTCTTTACATGTATTATGCCTGATGGATGTTCTCCTATAATTCCATTCATGTTAAAATGTTTCCCCTAATTCGATAGGGCATCCTCCTAGGTGTAAGTCCTGATAACCAAACTACATGGGCCATGATTCCTCACCAAAAAATATACAGGAAGCCCATATTATGGGTCCAACCCCAATTTAAGACCACCTTTTGTCTCTCTTGGATGGAGATAAACTCTAGAGCACCTTATTTCATGTCTTAAGTCATCATTTCCCTCAAAGAATCAAATCCATTTATATCCCTAACGATTCTGCAACCAAGGGGTAGACCATGGATTCACTCATTAGGAATGAACTGAGGATTAATGAACATATCAACACTACATAAATCTATAATATATTTCCATAGTAGGAAATAATTCCCCAAAAATGGTGTGTTGAGCCTGACCTCCCATCCTCTTGACCAATGGATTCCTTAAGTGTCGTTGGCCAAATCAGCATCCAACGAGCACCTTCCATTGGAAAACAAGTCCATGAATCATGGATTCCAAGGTCGTTAGGTGTTTCTGGATACGTGAATAAATTCATTGGAGACCATTTGTGGAAATCATATCTTAGGTGGATTGATTTCACAAACACTTAACCCCCCGCAATAGCCTATTGGGACCATTCGACTGTGGAACCTCCTTCATAATGAAAAAGGGAATGAACTGCCCAGTCCCCCTGGGGTTACTCCAATTCCACATAAAGGATAAAGATGTAGATTGGGTCAAAACATGAATGTCCACAGTAAGGTGTCTATAATAAAAGACAAATTCTTTTCACCCATCAAACAATTTTTCAGTTCACCAAGCACACCACCTCAGGTCGATAAAAACTTAATAAAACATAAAAAATCCTATAAACTCATAACATAACACTAAAACCCATAAAACCCAATGAAACCCCTAAACACTCTATGAAACAAAAAAACCCTAAAATCCCAAAAAAGGCATTAAAACCCAAAACCCCATTATAAAACCATTAAAACCCATAAATCCTAAAAAATTTGAAAAACCCTAAAAAACCAAAAAAAACCCTAAACCCCCTCAAAAAAATAAAAACCACTAAAAACATAAAAATATGATAAAAACTCTAAAAATACCCTAAAAACATAAAAACCCCACCCCCAAACTATAAAACACTTGTAAAACCCTATGAACCATAAAAGTCATAAAAACCATAAAAACACTAAAACCCAAAACACCTAAAAACACTAGAAAGCCTGAAATCCTTAAAAAGTATAAAAACCCTAAAAACAATTAGAAACCCTAAAATGAATACCTTATTCCCTAAACCATAATCCCATATCCAAAAACCAAAAACCCTAGAGCATAAACCCTAAACCCAAAAATGAAGACCTTACACCATAAACCCTACACAATACAACTAAACACCTATATCATACACCCTGACCATAATCAATAAACTCTAAACCATATACCATACACCCCAAACCCTATACCCAACACCCTATACTTGATGCCCTAAACCCTAAATATTACATTCTATAACGCACCCCTACACCCAGAACCCTATACCCTATACCCAACACCCTAATCCCTAAACCGTACACCCTATACCTTATAACCTACACCGTAAGTCCTAAACCCAGCACCCTAAACCATATACTCTAAAATGAAAACCATATTCTCCCCATCATAAAACCGAATTTATAAACCCTATGCCGCACACCCAAAAACAGAAACCATTAATACTAAACCCATGAAAATACACCTAAAAACATAAATCTTAAACCCTAAACTCTATACCCGGCACCTTAAACAATAGACCTTATAAAAAACATAAAAACCAAATAAACCATAAAAAACACTAAAAAACCTAAATAGACTCTAATAAAATAAAAACCCATAAAATACCCTAAATCTATATAACTCAAAAAGGAATATATAAACTGTAAAAGAAACTAAAATTCCATAAAATACCTAAAAAATAAAAATCCAAAAAACACAAAAACCCTAAAACCCATGAAAAAATGATTAAAGACCCTACAAACCCCTAATAACCCTAAAAATAAAAAAAACCATAAAAAATTAAAACTAAAAAAAATAAGACAACCCAAAAACATATGAGAAACATTAAAAACACAAAAACCCTACAACTCATAAAACCCCTAAAACCCCTAAAACTATAAAAATGCTAAAACCCATAAAAACCCAGAAACGCCTAAAACTCTTAAAAATCTAATACCCAAAAAAATGAAAAAAAGCAATAAAATCCTTTAAAACCCCAAATCCCCTATAAACCTATAAAATTACTAAAAATATTATATACCCCTAAAAATTGAATAAATCCTAAAAAATCCACCCACACCATAAGATATCCCTAAAAACCATAAAACCCACAAAAAAATTCAAACAAATCCCAAAAAATCGTTAAATAAACTAAAACCCTAAAAAATATAATACATGAAAAACCCTAATCCCTTAATATAACCCACCAAAACCATAAAAATGATGAAAACATTAAATAATCATAAAAAATATTAAAAACCCAAATTCATAAGAACCCTAAAACTCTAAAACCATAAAACCCCTAAAACCCTTAAATCCCCTAAAAACCTAAACCCCTAAAACCCCAAAAATGCAACAAAACTCCTCAAACCCCTTAAAAAACATAATACCTAGAAAAACTATAAAATAATTAAAATACCTTTAATAACCCTAAAATCCACATAAATCCCCTTAAACACCCTAATAACCCTAAAAATCCTAAAAACATAAAATCCCTAATATCCTATAAAACCCAAAAAACATTGACACCCCAAAAAAGCACTAAATATATAAAACAAAAAACATAAACAACCCTAAAATACATAGAAACACAAATACCCAAAAATATTGACAAACCCACTAAAAAGTTGAATAAAAACTACTATATATTTACATATAAGATAATATTATATATATAGTTTTATATTTAATACATACATGTGATGCAAGTATTTTTATGAGTTAAATATACTTGTGATATTATATATATATATATTTCATACTTATTTATTTATACTGAATGGTTTTATTATTATTTATAATCCATTATGAATGTTTGAATGGATTTGTGTTAATTTATTAAAATAATTCTTTGAATTAACCCTAAGATAGTGACAAATATGAGAAGAGAATCCTCGAGCACTTACTATATAAGATGATAGTACCCAATTTTGTGGTGTGTAGCATATTATCTCTTCCTCCCATATTGCATTTCGTCATTAGAGATGAATGGTACAAAACCATTTCATCATTTATGTACCATTGGGATACAATCGTGGATCTATGGGATGATGTTACACCTTCAGAGAAATGGTGATTTTTTTCACTACATAATCATATTTATCAATCATTCCCCTTCACTAAGGAATAAAAATAAATCTTCTTTAGAATTTTCTCATGTACAATGTTTTCCAGTTTTACTTAAACATTGATGCAAGAAGTTAATTATACATGTGATCGGGTTTTCATCTACTGCATACAGTCATATGATGGTCATTAGAAACACCTCAGTTGTATCATAGAATATGCTTCTTTTAGTAATCAATATTATTATTATTTTATGAGAAACATGTTTTAAAAATTGTAAAATTAGATATTTCAAGATTGACTTTTTTTTGGAAATTTCATATTTACAAATCTTGTTTATAAAAATAAATAAAATATTCATTTTAATTAAGATAAGTATTTTATTAATTAAATTTATTTATATATATTTGTATATAAATAATTAAAAATATAAATTTTTTATATTTATAAATATTTATAAATTATTTATAAGTTAATTAAATATAAAAATTTAATGATTTGTTAAAAATTATTTTAAAAATATTTATTATTTTTATATGTTTATAAGTCAAATAAAAAATTTTATTCTGGAAATATTTTAATTTAATATTTTTTTATAATTTAATTTACTATAAACTGTTTATATTTAATTATATAAATTTCTATGAATCATTAATTTCCAAAATATTCCTAATATAAATATTCATATTTAAAATACCATTTTAAAAATTCAATGGCTCTCTTTATGATATATAAATAAATTTTTTATTTTGAAATCATAAAAGGTGACATGAAATGTTTTTATATATTATAGGATAAATGTTATTTAGATTATAAATATATATATACAAATATAATATTTAATTAAAAAATTTTATAAATTAATGATATAGAATATTAATGTATTATTATAAAATATGACGGGGTTCATATTGAATGAAAATAAAATATTTATATTCATGATAATTTTTAAAATGATTATAGTTTCCATTTATTTTAAGTAGTTCATAAATTTCTCATATTTATAGAATAAAAAAATTATTTGTTTATTTATCATATCTACTTAATATTCATGTATATTTAATGTTTTATCATATTTGTATATTGGTTATTCCCATTTATATAGAAAAATCATCTTGGATAGATCCTTTATTATAATGTTCTGTTTTATTTCATAAAATTTATTTTTTTTCTACCATTAACAAAGTTTGTAGTTAGAGTTATGAGATTGAGAATAGTTATTGTTCATAGTATGTGCTTATTAGGTGTCAGTGTTTTTATGACTCTAATTCTCTCTTGAATAAATTCTTCCTAAGTAGAGGGACTCGGTCTGAGAACATCAACATTCCTGGAGGCTTGTCTTATCTCTAAAATTGAATGTTGTGGGATATCTGTCACTCCAACCTAAAACATTTGTAGTTCATAAATATCATATAATTATTTATCTTTACATAATGATTTCATGTGAATTATTCATGTGATGTGTTTGGATATGTATGAGCATACATGGATTTTTTTAGTTATTATGACATAATTATGGGTTGTGTAAAGAGATACATAGTAATGTGGTGTGAACAAATCAATATGGTTGTTGTAAAAAGGATTAAAAAACTAAATTATAATAATGAATCTTACAGAAAAGAAAACCCCAAAAAAAACTAACAATGATATTCCTTCCAATGAAACACCTATTAAGACCTCTGTCATCCAGCCAGGTATTTCTATGCTCAGTGAGAGTACCCTCAGATTGTCTTATGTAAGGAAAAAAAGCAATGAGTAACTCTAAAATTTTTAAATTGGGTATTGGAGATCTCACCATGAGAATCCATTTATTTTGCATAGTTTTCTAGTACTTTTTGATTTATTTAGGTTGCACTAGATGGGAATTACTAATGGTAAAATTCCAAAGCAACATATTTGAGTGAATCCATATGATGGATTTGCATATGAAATAATCCAATAAACATTCCATGAATCATAACTTTTATGACTGGATTGACCCATAACTAAATAATCATTTACTTTATAAATGGTAACTACTGTAAGTTATGATAAAATGATAATATTATATTACTAAATATATATTATGTTTGGGGTTGTCATTTTAGTTGGATAACCTTAATTAAATACCCTTAATAAAAATATATTGTACTTGATAATAACATTCAGCTATTTCATTATTGTATATTATGGAATACATCACACTAATCATGTTAAAGTCAATAATAGGTATGACCAATAAACAATTTAAGGATGAGTATCTAGGATTGAGAATTTTTTTAATGAGAAATTACCAAATGGGAATATATATAAATCCAACTCTTAATCCTGGTTATATGAAGTCTATTGTATTCCCTACATTCATTCTAACAAATGTAAACTCAATGATAGGATGGATTTGATGAAGGGTGATATAGATCATCATGTTGGTAATGAATAAAAAGTTTTTACACTAATGGTCAACACTTAGGATCCAATTTTATCTTGTTAATTGATCATTGAATTAAAATAATGTTATTACGTTCCATCCATAACATTTAATTGAATTTTTTTTCCAAAATATTGGTTACTCAGTCATTAATAAGAAAAATATTTATCAAATAAATAAGAATGAAAATTTTCAGGAATATTGAAAAAAATAAAGGATTTATATATTCATGATATAGAAAATCATGGTTAAAAATTTCAGTGTAAGAATTTAATTGTATGTGGTAATCCAACATACATTATACATTGTATACATGCACATATAAACAAGAAATTCATTCCAGGAAATCATTGATATTGATTTTTAGACTCTTTTGATTAGGAATAATTTGATATAATACAATCTTGTTTATTAGAAAAATTGCAGTCCAATTTTGTTAGATAAGTTATAGGGATACTAGACTATAAGATCATAGACATAGTGATGTTTGTGGACCAATGATTGCACAGAAATGATGGTGGTTTTATATAATTTGTTAATTTTATTTACCAATTTAGTTAGAATGGGTATATGATTCTAATGATACAAACGTATGAAACAATTGAAAATATCATTGATATTTAGAACGATGTAAAAAATCATCTAGGAAAAAGTATTAATGTCCTCTGACTAGATCAAGGTGGTGAAAATGTTATCAAAGAATTCATATATCATAATAAAGATTATGTAATTGTTTCACAACATAATCCTCCTATAACAAGATAATGGAATGGTGAATATGAGTTGAGGAATCATTCACTAATAGGTTTGGTTTGATCTAGGATGATTTTATGTGACCTTATTTTATTGCTTTGGGGATATGTTTTCGAGATTACTACATTCTTACTTAACCATGTTCCGTATAAAGCATTCATAAAGATGACACATGAGATATGGTCTGGGAAGCATCCCAATATGTCTTTTATGTGGATTTGGGGTTAAAAATAATATATATTATGATTGTATTTAGACAAACCAAACTCCAAATATAATATATTTTTATTTTTTGGTTGTCCCCAAGAGAGTTTGAGAATTTATTTCAATAATCCTACAGAGAAAAAATGTTTATTGCTCAATGAGGTGCTTTCCTTGAGAACTAAAATAATATTCAATGTTTCTTTTGGATAAAATATGAACATGGTTATGTTCAAGCACATCATATATGATGTGTTCCTAAGATGAAAGTTGTGTTGTTTTCACAAAAAATCTAGGAAAAATAATTGACTCACGTAACACAAGAACATTGATGTCTTTATATAATTTTTCAAGAAACCAAGAGTTTTGAATTTATCATGGATAATTTTGTTTAATTAACATTCAAAAAATGTGAACAAAATTCTAATTGGGATTCCATTTAGACTTCATATTGTGAGAAATGGTTTAAATCCATGGACATTGAGATGGACACTAAATACAAAAACCAAGTTTGAATCATTGTAGATCCACCTTAAGGGGTGATACCAATATGGTGAAAGTGGGTTTTCTATAAGAAAATGAATTGTATGGTAGAATATATACCTATAAATAACATATAGTGGACAAGGGTTACAAAAAATATTAGGGTTTTGAGTTAAAAGGTAAATTTTAAACTATTGTGACGATAAAATCCATTATGATTTCTCTAAACCTAATAAATCATTATGATTTTGATATATTTTAGATGAATGCCAAAATTAAATTCCTTATTGATAAATCATCTGAGGATGTTTATATGATAAAACCTAGGGGGTTGAATTTGAAAATTAGAATGATAATATTTTTAAATTACCGTGTTCTATTTATGGACTAATGAACTTTTGTTGAAGTTGAAATATTCAGTATGATGTTGAAATCAAAGAGTTTCATTCCATCACAAACACATATGATTTCTATGTATACATAAATTTTAATGGGATAATTGTAGTATTTATAATAATATATGTTGATGAAAAAATACTTATTTAAAATGATATCCTAACACATCACTCTGTGAAGTTGTTTCTAGGTACATTATTCTCAGTGAAATAAATGGGGGAAGAATCTTGCATACTCTATATTTGAATCTGTATATATAGATATAATAAGTATATTGGAATATTTTGTAAACATGTATATTGGTGATGGGATAAGGCGGTTTTGTATAGAGAACCCTACAAATGATTCATTAATAGTGTTGCATAACATGAATCTTAGGGAGATTCAATATTCTTCCAATGAGTTAGAGAGGATGGATTTGATTTCTTATGCATCCAAAATAGGATCTATTGTGTCTAACATGTTATTTATTCGATATGATGTATATTCCTCCATGAGATTAATGAGTAGATACCGGTATAATAATTGTGAGAGTAACTTAATTTCTCTAAAGAACATCCTTAATAACTTTATGAATACTGAGGATATATTATTGGTCCTTGGTGTAGAGGATGAGATATGGGTAAATGGTAACTAATTTGATAGTTTCCAAAATAAAAAATATGATATGAAATCTGAATAAATATTTTATTTTTCCTAAAGAGTAGAGAAGATATTTGGAAAAGTTCCAAACAAGAAACCACATCATACTAAACCAAAAAGTAAGAATACATAGTTGTATCAAATTTAGTAAAGTACGTCTTTTTTTGATAATGATTTTCATTTCTAAACATAGAGTGTAATCTAGAATCGAGTGGGAAATTGATCTATATAGTGAAAAATTCATGTCGTATCCCAAGGTAATGACCCTCTATTTCATAAACGGACCAAACACATCCTTCAAAATTACAAAATAATATGGGAGATCATTAATATGTGAGATGTAAAGATCACTTCGGTGGCTATATTGGTGAATTTAGTTGATTTGTTAACAGAACTGTCACCACAAAAAAACAATGAGGGCCATGTACAAAATTTTTGTGTTAAACACAAGATAGATTGGTTTTAATAGTTGTAAAGGAATAATGTTAGTATAATAATGTTCATCTATATTAATCATTCATTCATTTTTGATGTAATATATTTTATATCAAAGGTAAAATGAAAAATATCCCCTCAAAATAAAATCATTGAGTTTTCCCTAACTAGTGATCATTAAGGATTATAAATGGTTGTGGTGATATGGAATGGTTATCTTGAATTGATTATTATATTGATTAAAATTTGTTATATATGAGATAATAAATAATGTATTCATATGGTGATATGTAGAGGCTTATTACATGGATCGATCTGCTAAAGAATATATTATGAAATTTCATACAATCAAGGGTATAATTAGGGGTGTATTCTTATTAACATTCCTTATTACTTAATATTTGTGAGAAATATAGAATGATAAATTTCCCACAATGACACCATAATTTCATAAGTAACCATATGAACATAGCTAATTAGGTGGTGGTATTGTATATAGGTAGCAATGTCATTAGTAGAAGTGCAACCCGGATGAGGTTTTCCACTTATAAGACATGAAAAGGAATATATCCCTTAATTAAATTTGAATGTAAAAATATGTGTTCAGGCATTGTTTCTTGAAATATGATCTATTCATCTACATTTATAACTATCAGGTGATATTCATAACAAATATATGAATGAAATGTGATGTATTTATCCACATGGTCAGCCTTTTTTAGATTATCATGAAAATGATGAGAGGACTATACTAAATTGATATCTTTAATGTCTAGTGGTCCCTCAATGTTATTGATAAATGTAGTAATATATATATTATATATATGATAAAACTTTTTTAGGACATTTTCATATGAAGATAATAGTGTGTTTGATGGAGATCACACTATACCCCTTATTAACTTCAGAACCAATGATGTTTTTATAGAGATCGCTCTTAGGTTACATCTATGAAATATAGATTTTATAGTTTTTTTTCAACACTGTTAAGGCCTATAAGGTAACCCATTTATGCCATAGGATAAGGATACAATTTAAAAAAAATTCAAAATGAAATGATTTTGATGAAAAGATGTTTCCAAAAAAAATTTATGGACTCAAAAAAGGTTCTGAATTTGGGATAATGTCCTTATGGGATTTTATTAAAAGTGGAAGATTTTTTGATGTGAAATTAAACAAATTAATAATATAATATATTATATATATATATTTGTCTACTTAATATTGGTATGTGATGAAATTATTTATCATTTTTTAAATATAAATGTTATAATAAAAATATATATGACCCATATTTATTTTTTTCAAAGTTTTTTTATTATTATTTACAAACCATTATGAATGTTTGAATTGATTAATATAAATTAATTTAAAAAATAAAATGAAATAACCATATAGTATGAAATAGATATGATTCTAGGATTCTTGGGTTCCTCCCATATAAGATTAATGTGTTCTATTCTACTGTGTATGATTTTTTTCTCCTCCTACCATATTGTTGTACATAATCTGAGATGATGGAAGTAGAATCTCATCATTGTTTGGGAATCCTCATGATACAATCATGGATCTATTGGCTAGTGCCCCCCCTCAGAAAAATGGTATAATTTTTCACTACATCGTGACCTTTATGGAGCATTCTGCTTCTCCAATAATGAATAATACTGATGTTGTTGGTTCTTCCATCTGATATGTTTTATGATTTGATTTACCCTTAGATTCTTGAAGATAGGAATACATATATTTGGGGTATCTACCACTACATATCAACATATGATTGAATTTTCAAACCGAATAGTGGTATCAGAGCGTAAGATTGTTTGAAATATTAATGTGTATATTATTTTTTGAAGAAAACAATTTTAAAAATTCTAAAATTCTATATTTCATGACTCAAAATAATTATGAAATATTCATATTAACTAATATAGTTTGTGAAAATAAAAATAGTATTTATTTTAATCAAGATAATTAAATTATGAATTTAATTATATTATATATATATTTTTTATAAATAATGAGAAAAATACATTGAACTATTTATAAATATTTATAAAATTATTTTATAAAATAATTAAAAATAAAAAGATTTTGTTTAATTAGTAAATATTTTAAATATATGTGTTGTTTAAAATGTTTATAAATTATATAAAAATGACATTTTGGGAATATTTTAAATTATAAATGGTTTAAAAAAAATTATTATAAATTATTTTTAATTATTATTATAAATATCTATGAATCAATTAATTGAAAAGTATTACAAAATCTAAATATTAATATATATAAAATCTTTTAAAAAATTAAATGATATGATTAATGATATATAAATAAATGATTTTTTTATATATCATAAAAGATGATTTAAAAAGTGTTTATAAATTAAAAAATATATGACACTTAGATTATTAAAAAATTAAATAATAGAAATTGAATTATAAAAAATTTATAATTCAGGAAATATCATATAAATTAAATTTAATATAATATATTAAGTGAAATATAGTGAAATAAATATAAAATTTTAATATTATTATTAATTTATAAAATGTTTATAATTAGAATTTATTTAAAAATACTTAATAAATTTATAATGCTTTGGATAAAAATAATTTTTTATTTATTTTTATATTTTCTTGATATTCATGTTTAGTTTATTGTTAATGAAATATGAATATTGTTTTTTTTTAATTTATATGATATATAGATTCTAGGATAGAGCATTTCATGTCATGCTAGGTCAGATATCAAAAAATTTAGATTTCAACTACCTTAACCTCAATTTTTTAGTGGAGTTATATCCTTCTGAATAGTATTTAGGCAATGTTTCTACATATTATGTGTTATAGTTCTCATTAATTGAATTATATCTTGATTAAAGTCTCCTGGGGTAGAGGGAAATGGGGTCATGAAACATAAATTCCTTAAGGATTTCCTAGTAATGAAATTATATTTTTTTTTTCTATCGTTTACTTTAAAGATAGGCATGTAGAGTTTTTCAATAACATATAACTTTATTCATTTACATGAAGCTTTCATACAAGCTAAAAACCCTGAAACACTTAAAAACATAAAAAACCCATAACAAAAAAAATCAAATCACCAAAAACGCAATAAAAATTATAAAAACATTGAAATCAATAATGAACCATACACCCCAAAAAACCCAAAAAACTCTAGAAAAATATTAAAAAACAAAAACCCCAAACAAGAACTAAAAACCCAATAACCCTAAAAACATTTAAAACCCAATAAAAACACAAAAACTATTGACAAATCTACAAACTATAAAAATCACTAAAAATATTAAAACCACTATAATGGCTCTACAAACCATAAAACCCGTAAAAACCCTAAACCCCTGAATATAACTACAACACACTAAAAACCCCTAAAAACTTAAGACCCTAAAAAACAGAAAAACTCTAAAAACCATGAAAACTTTTAAAAGACCATAAAAACCATAAAAATGCAAAAACACCAAAAAAAATCCCTCAAAACACTAAAACCAACCAAACCCATAAAACGAACCTAAAAACAATTAAACTAATTAAACCAATAAAAACCAAAATAAATCCCTAAACTACCAAAATCCCCAAAACCACAAAAAATTTAAAAGCCCTAGCAATACATAAAAACCTTAAAAAAACTAAAATCCCCTAAACACCCCTGAAGCTCCAAAACACTTAAAAACTCTAAAACAAATAGAAAACTTAAAAGTCCTTAAATCCCTATAATCATCATAAAATACACAAGATGCCCCTTAAAACCTAAAGAACCTAAAACCCCTAAAAATCCTAGACCCCGTAAAACCCCTAAATACCATAAAAACCCTAAAAAACAATAAAGGCCCAAAAATACACCTCAATCCCAAATTATAAACCATTGAACCTCTAAAAACACTAAATACCTAAAAACAATTAAAGAACTAAAAATACCTTGACAAAGCCTCAACCCACAAAATCATTAAAATACATAAAAACCATAAAACCTCTAAAACCCTAAAATCACCTAAAATCCCCAAAAACATAAAATTCCATAAAAACCAATAGAAAAAATAAAATTAATAAAACCCCATTTAAACGCCTAAAATCCATAAAAACTCTAAAATACTCAAAATCCACTAATAACCCTAAAATAAATTTAAAATCCAAAAAACCCGAAAACCCTAAAGGTTCCTTAAAACTGTAAAAATCCAAAGAATTATCTAAACTACAAAAAAACACACTAAATTTCCCCCAAAACCACTTAGTACCTAAAAACACATAAAAACCCAAAAATACCAGAAAATCCATAATACCCTAGATCCCCTAAAAACACTAGAAATCCCTAAAAACAAAAAAAAACAACACTAAATAACCATAAAAATCCTAAAAACCTAAAAATTTCCTAAAATTCAAAAACACCTTGTAACCCATGAAAACCTTGAAAACATAAAAACCCATAAAAATTTATAAAAAACATTGTACCCCTAAAAGTCCCTAATTACAAAAAATATCATAAAATCATAAAAGGCCCTAAATCCATAAATAAAATAAAAGACCCTAAATGACCTTATGAAAACACTAAAAGACCCGAAAACCCTTAAGATCCATATAAAAAATCCAAAAACCCTAAAAACTCCCAAAACCCTAAAATCTATAAACAAACCCAAAAACCATAAAACCACAAAAATCTAAAAAACCCCTAAAAACTATATTCCTTAAAATTTTAGAAACACAAAAAATACTGCAAAACCAAATAAACCCTAAAAAATTGAAAACCCCCTTATAACACTAAAACACTTAAAACTCATGAAAACACTATCAACCCAAAAAAACACTAAAATCTCCCAAAACTACCCAAAACACTATATTATCCTTAAAACCCCTAAATATCCATAAATTCCACAAATCCTATAAAATACTAGTTACTTTAAAAGGACTATAAAATTAAAACCCCCAAAAACCATAAAAATATTAAAAATCCTAAAAACCATAAAATCCCTAAAAACATTAAAAACCATAAAACCCTAAAAGTCACATAAAATTCAATGAAACCCTAAAACACTAAAAACTATAATAAATATTAAAATACCTTTAAAAACCTAAAATCCATATATACTATAGAACCCTAATAACAATAATAACCATAAAACAGCTAAAAACACATAATAATATTCCTTAAAACATTTAAAACCCCCAAAATCCTTTTATACCCCTAGAACACCTAACAGCCTTTAAATCACAAAACCCCCCAAAATCTCTAAAATAGTAAAAAAAGTAAAAACAACCCCCCCCCCCATGCTAAAAAAGCTAAAAACCATTTAAAATGATAAAATTCTGAAAACTCAAATCCCCAAAAAATCCCTAAAAATCATGAAAACCAAAAAAACACTAAAATCAATTAAGTCCCCAAAACCCTTAAAAACTCCAAAACTCCATAAAACCCTAAATAACCTAAAAGCCATAAAAAGACCAAAAAAATCCCTAAAACCCTGAATAAACTAAAAATATATAAATATTGATAATATAAAATAAAAAATCTAAAACCCATAATGACCATAGAATCCATGAAACACTTGAAAAGACACTGCAATCCATAAAAACCAAACATACCATAAAATACCAAAAACCATAAATCACAATAACAATAGTAAAATCCCCCAAAATACTGGAAAACCCCAAAAATCCTAAAAAACATAAAAAATCCTTAAAACCCATAAAGTCCCCCAAAAAAAATTAATAACTCTAAAGGACTACATAAACTCCTAAAACATAAAAGGTCCCAAAATTTCCTAAAATTCATAAAAACACTATGGGAACCAAAATCCCCAAAATGTCAAAGTTAAATAAAAATGCTAAAACCCATAAATGGACCTAAAACCACTAAAAACCCTAAAACACCCTAAAACCTCAAAAATAATAAAATTCAATTAAATAATAAAAAATACAAAAAAACACCAAAAGCCCATATTGAACTTTTCATCTATTCATATCTAGCTACGTAAATCCTGAGGTTCATTGGGGGGTTTCAGGCTTGACAAGATCTAATAAGAACATTGTGGATGACGTTAAAGCGGTGGCTTCTATTACCTTCCAATGCATATCTGCTCTCTACCCCGGTCGGGTGATCAAGAAGGGTTGAGTAGCATGACTCCACAAACTGGGATGCGATAGAGGAGCGATGAAATCTGTGTCATTTTATCATCATTTCATGGGTTCTTGGTCTGAAAGGGGAGAGTCTTTGGAAGAGTGGTGATCTGACATAGCATATTGTGGACATTTGGGGGTCAATAGAATGGAAAATAATTTCCATGGGAAGGGGATTTTATCACATAATCATAGCATTGGATGACTAGAAAACAGGGTATGGAGCACTGGCTCCCTCAATTTCAAGCCAACCCTTTCAGTGTGAAAACACCAATGCACAGGTTTGGATTTGTATTTTTAAATTGAATTAATTCTAATTAAAACCCTCAAATTCTATGGGATATTTTCTCTTCAGTTGTCTTCGCCGTAAAAATTTCTAAGGAAACAGATAACCCAATGTATGGAAACTACATAAGTTTGATTGAAGAATTTGATATTGAGAGCACACTAGCTTTGGTGGATCTGTTCAATACCCTTGAGGAAATCCTTAACATGGAGATTCATTATGAGAGAATGCCAAAAAAATCATACAAGCCAATTTTTGGTCACATCCTATTGTATTTCTGGTGATTAATCACATGTTATACCTGCAACCTATAGGGGAATGATTAAAGTACCAATAGAAATGGTCATGGAGTAGGTAAAGATCACCACAGACTCAATGAGAATCCCTCACCATCCAAGGGTGTGGCATGTAAAGTGGTGTGAAGCACCCAAGATGCCTATATTCTTCTAGGGCCTACCCCATATCTTCTAAATTTGTTTAAGGACACTAGTGTTGTTTTGGTGGATGATAATCCACCATTGGCGGCCTCTAATTCAATGCACATAGAGCCAAAGTAGATTCATGATATGTCCATCTCATTTGAATAAAAAAACTATTATGGATGAGATTGGGGGCATAGGTGTCATGTGGTCTCACCCACCACACAAGCCTCAACCCCTCAGAATCAGGCAGAGTGTGATGCTCTAGAATGACCAGTTGACATGATGGACAACAAGAATGCGGAATCACCTACTGGTCAGCAGGACACAACTAATGGACCCTCCAATGTGGTACTGACCTCTCTAGTTTTGTTCCTCCCCGTGGTTAACCCTAGGGAACTAGCTGTGATGGATGGGGATACTGATGCATTCTTTGAGGTCTCCTCAAGAACGATGTTGAGGAATCTGATTGATGCCCCTTATGAGGAAGTTTTCTACAAGATAAAAACATTTAACACATAGAGTGGGGGTTTTTTTTTGAGTGACATGGATGGGGACCCTAAGGCCTAGACTCAAAAACATGACATTGGTCATACTGAGGATCAAAACGATGGAAGAAAAAATGTGGTAGAAAAATACCACTCTCTAGAGCTAGGGATTTAGACTTATACTAACACCATGAAGAACAGAAAGAAAGGAATGGAAAAGGGAAGTACACATCCCCCACCAATATCCTCCAACGAAGATAATTTTCACTCTTACAAAATTCAACATGGAGCACAATCCCCATGTTGTTTTTTTTAGGGAGGGTAACTCAAGGTCTCTCCATTTGCCCATTAAATTAAATAATTCTTGGCTCCCAATCCTAGGGTGTAGGGAAGAAGATATTACGGGGTGGAATAATAACTATGTTTTATGCCCATATTTTTTGTGATTTCTATGCACAGAGAATAAAAGAGCCTCCTGAAGAAATAGAGCATGAAGTTATTTTTAGGGATGGAAGATAATATAAGGACTAACGAATCTCAGCTCTCCAACTACCAAATTGAAACCACTAGTAATTGTTTCATAGTTCCTTGAAACATGTGTTCTAGTTTTAAGAATCACTATTTCTCGGTTATTTACATTGGATTTATTTATGGAACCGGAAACATAAAGAAGTTTTTTATCCAAAGGGGACCTACTTTGCAAAGGTAAGCGTTCATTATCTTGGAACTTCACAATACATAATAACATGCATTGGTCAAGAGGATGGGAGGTCGGACTTATCACACCCTTTTGGGGGGAAATGATTGTCTACTCTAGGACTCTCTTTTTAAATTTAAGATATTTTCATGAATCCTTATTAATTCACAAATCATAGCATATGTTTCCCTTGGAATTTACTATCACTTATTAACATGTGGAAAATTTAGAATCATCTTTATGTATTAAAGATTATTAAATAATGAAAATAACTGTATGTATTCAAGGTTTTCCATCAATGGTATCCTTTAAAATACTTAATAGAGATTCATTTAATCATTTTTGTGATGATACTAGTTTTTAAGCCACTTAGTGGGGCACTCTAGAATTTATTATCATTCAGGGAGACGAAGGTTTGATTTGATTTTTGAATCATGACCATAAAATGGGCTTCCTACGTATCCTTGTAAAAGGAATCAGAACCCTCATAGTTCAGTTCCAATAAATGGGACACATCATATCTTTTAAGGTCATGGGATAAAGACCTAGACGTATAGTTTAATGTCATGTGGTATGAAAATCTAAGCAGAAGGTTCTTAGTCAAAGCATAGTGTGTAACTTATACTGAAGCAGTCCGATTGACATTGGAAAGAATATGGATTTCCATGCAGGATCAAACCCTATGGGGAATATAGCCCAAGGAGAACAAGGATGATTTAGGGTATTCGGTTTGAACCTCAAGGAGTCTGACTGTGTTTTCCACATATATAGGAATCGAGGCCCACGTAGTTCAATTAGTCTCATTGGAGAGTATAGTCCTTTGAGAGAAATTATTTTGGTCATACTTCCAAAAAAGGATGCCTTGGTGACTTACAGGTTTTATTTGGGGATTATCTATATGTAGGATTCCCAAATTAAATGAAATAGGTTTGGATTCCTAAAGAGGATGTCCATTGAGCTTGGGCCCTGAAAGGGCATCCTACGTATCCTAGTTTGAACAAGAATCAGAGAGCTTGTAGTTCCTTCGATAGGGAAAATTTTTTCATCATGAAAAATATATAATCCCATGAGAGTAATTCTATGTGTGAGAAATAAGAGGATGTCAATGATTCCACAAAGTCATTCAAACATTCAAATTTCTACCCCTCTTCTGGTGGAAGATGGTGCACATATGGTGTCCAAGGTGGATGAGGTCGAGGTGACCATGGAAGAGGAAGATGCGATGAGTCTTCCCTCTGTTCACTTTACATTGGGCAGAAGTCCAATCGAAGGAAGAAGTGATAAAGGTTAGGGGCTTACACCAAGAAGGATTCACATGGTGAAAATGCCCAATAGGAGAGGGAATGGGTAACAAAAGTCCATGTTCCCATCCCTCCTCTCGTCTTTTGCACCGAAGAACTGAGTAGGATCAATGATTCCACATAATTCATGAAAAAATATGGGCTTATGCCATGATGGGTTAACTATACTGCGGGGACTGTAGTCCAAGCCCATCGGGCCAATGCCTTCACTATTGTCACTGAACCCATAAAATATTTAGAGTCACACCATGATCTTTTCAAGTCAGGTTGAGGTCATTTGAGTCGTAGAACATGGAAATACATATTAAATTGTTGATAAGTTCATGAAACACTTTTCATGGTGTCTACATGCCTATAATGGTGTGTTTGATCAGGCCCTAGATGTGTAGCCAACGCAGGGAACTCATTATTTCCCTCTATAGATTCAATAAATCCTCTTTTCAGAGGAGTTACAATATGATGTGAAAACATAAGATCTTATTGGGGAGAATGTCTATAAAAAATAAAACATTGATGTAATTATTTGTTGAGTCTTTTTAACTTTTTATTCTCCTCTTTTTTTGAGAAAATATTTCATTAATTGAAAGATATTGACCTTCTTCTCTAGAAAATTAAGATGTGATATTTCCTTTACCTTTCCACATTTTGTATTCCATTCAATGGGGGATGGGGATTTGGTTACCTTAAGGAATGCCTTTATTATGGGTAAGCCTCTCATTTCAAGTACACACACCTCCTTCATTGGATTTCATTTCTACCATGTTATAAATAACAACTTCATCTTATGAATCCCCTGAACTAAATCATTCTCTAAAGGATCTTCTATAATGGTATTAATTACATTAACTGGCCCGTAATGCATTGATGGAAATATATAATTATGATTGTAAGATCATATCCTTCAGTATCCTCCATGAGACTATGTTCTCCTATACACTGAATTCCCTAGAACTTTTTGATAGAAAATAACCTAAAGGGAATCCTTGGACAGTTCATTTATGAAAACACAGAGTGGATTATTCTATGATAATGAGAGAACTAAATTTTTTAAGAGGGGATTGTATTTGTGATATATCCCCCATCCCTACATTTTGGGGTTGTTCTTGTTCTTCTAATTGAAACCTTTAAATATTATTTATTAAATTTGATGGTTGAGTTAAACAAGCCCCCAACCCTACAGTATGGGGTGGATCTTGAACTTATATAGTTGATATTTGTGTAGCTCCTCTTATTATTTTTCAAATATTGGTCCAAACATTTTCTGGGTGAATTATCCGACAACCCCTTAAATCACTTGTTTCTGAAGATTGTTGTTCTATTTCTGATATTTTTTCCATTTGATGGATGAAAATGACTAAATGGGAGGCCAGATTAATTTTTTTAGATGCTTGATGAAATACTATATCCAAAACATTCTCACATTGGGCCAGACATTGATGAGAGCTTATCAGGATCTATTCTTATGTGTATCTTTGATTACACACAATATTTGTTGATTGAAGATAGTCATGGGAAATAACATTGAATGAGACCACATTTGGTAGGCATTGCAGATTTTGGAGTGTAGTGAAATGAAATACACCATGTGCACCCCATCCTCTAATATGAAAACCGGATGGGGTATCAGTAATTAACTGGAATAACATCTTTAGTGCATCCTAGAATACATGCTGAAGGGGTTTCTACTACTTTTGAAACAAAGGATGTTGGTAAACTAAGAGAGATACCATGTCAATTTGGAATTGAAACCCTTCTATTACCTTCACATGACTTTGATATTCATCATATTGTAATACCTTAGGCTTCAAATGATGAAGAGTCTTCCATAAGTTGAGGAAAATATCATGAATGCCATCTTCTACCATCAATTATGAAATGTTATATTGAGAGGTTTCTAAAGGCTAGAACATGATTGGTATTTCAACTTTTATCAACTTTTTATCTCATATTCAACATTTCTTTATCATCTTTTGATATATTTTTTCCCACATTGTCAGACCTGAGGGGACAGTTTTTTATTATCTTATTACTAATAATGGAATCAATCGATTTTTCCTCAGCTATATTAGAAGATAAATGACCAAAGGGAGGTTTGGAGAATGACTTCCCCCTTTGGATATCTTCATGTAGAGAAATTATTTCACTTTTTAGTGAAATATAATCACACATGACTTTCCTTATGTTGGAAAGTTCCTTAAGATAAGAGGGATTTCTCATTACTACATTGTCGATTAGGAAATTATCTTGACAATGTGAAACACTACTATGGAGAGAGATTTCATAGATAATTACATCATGGTGAGGAACACCATGGTGGATACAACAATGAATAAATCCTATTACTCATTTTCCTTCTGTCCACATAGAGGGTTTACGTGGATCTTATCCATAGATAGGCTCTCTAGATTGACCAAATTTTTATTAAGTTAGAATTCATGATGATCTGTGTCATGAGGAACATCATAACAACTACTAATACTCCTATAATTTGGTAATGATTGGGTAGGATATTGAGTTAAAACAAGATAAATGTCTGACGGCTTCAAGAACTCCAGCATTAAGAGGAGCAAGATCATAGTCTGTCTCATGATTTTCCAAATATTTTTGGAGGGAATTATTTCTGTATTCTCTATTATACATAGTTGGGGACACATACTATAGGAATTGGTAATCATGGGATGGTGTATGTTCCTTCCTTGGGGTGATCATCTGAATTGGATTATTTTCCTCAATTGGAAAGGGTGTATGTTCCCGATCCAATTGTCTATATTATATGAGAGATTATACCCCCATAACCAACTTGAACTATATCATAGGTGTTTATCTACTCTAGGATGGAATGTAGATGAGTCATCCTAAGTGTGCAGATGGAATTATGTGTATGTTCCCCTGGTACTACTAATGTTTTTGTCATGAAATTCTAGTAGGCTTCTAGAATATGGGCATGAATTTTTGTCTAAAATTTCACCATTGCTAAAATGTGTATGGTGACTTCAGTATATGGAAAGGAAATATACATCCATTCTGTATCTGGATTAGATTTTTGTTTCTTCTGCTTTCATCCCGTTCCTATCAGTGTATACTGATAATACTCATGTATGGGGTCAGCGATTTGAGTCAACCCAAGATTTTTCATTGGAGCATTCTGACTGACTTCTCTAAGTGCTTCCAAAGAATACTGTTGGTAGGCCTGGTGAATGAAGGAAGGTGTATGTGTATGCTCGATATTTTCCACAAAACATGGTTGATGGATTTATATTAATGATGACTGAAGAGACTAGTAGTATAATTACAGAGTGTACGCCGGTGTATGTTCCTACTTATTAGTTTCCAAAACATTTTATTAGAGGGATTCCATGAATGTAGTCAGACAAGCCTACTAAATGGATGATAGTTTGTAAACATGTTTATGTACCTATTCACAGTACACCACCATATTTATCTAGAGGTATTGGTGGGTCACTTCTAGACAAGTATTCTAAGAAATACAATTGATATAGACAAGTGTATGTGCTCGTCTGTTATTTTCCACCAAGTTAGTTTAATGTAATTTTCCTGAGAGATAAAATAAAAGAACCTACTACATGTTGGAAAGATACTGTCCCTAGTGGTTCATCTTTTGATCCCAGGTCTAAGGGACCTGGGCCAAAAAACCAAAGGAAACACACCAATCATGTTGGGGGTTAACTTCCAAGCGATCCTATTGACGGAGATTGTTTACGGGATCCCTCAGAAAATACACCTTCAACTTTGAGTTGAGGCCATGAGTGACCTATTGATTGACCTCACAATAGGTTGGGAAGGACTAGTTGTTACGTTCTAGGGATAAGGAACCAAAAGGTTGAAGATAGTGGTTGGCACCGTATGCTTCTTGATCGTTAGTCATCACTCACCAAAAAATCGAGGGTTGTGGATTACATGGAGAGTGTATTGGGAAACCTCCAAAGATGGGATAATATCATACTGATGTTATTCCACACCATTACATTAGAGCCCAAATTTTTAAGACACTATGTTGGTGATGACATCCATCTAGCAGATGGGGATCCATCTTGAGCAGTGGTCGGGGAATTCATGGGTGAAAACGTGAAGGAACCCATTTGGAATGAAGGGGGTTCTAAGAAAACTGAGAAAAACAATGAAATCCATTTAAGAAACAACATTTATATGGATACATGTGGGATTTATTTCTTTTTCTATCCTTACCATATCATTTGATAGGGGTTGAAAGATAGGTAACACTATCATCTTGGATATGAATTCACATCGAGTTATTCATTTTTGTTTCATCATCCCATGGAATGTTTGTGTTGGTTAAGAATCACTACATTCGGGTGGTTTCCATTGGATTTATTTATGTAACCACAAATATCCAGTTGTTCTTCACCAAAAGGGACCTTCTTTCCAAAGGTAGTAATTCATTAAGTTTGAACTTATGATACTTAAGAACATGGATTTGTTGAGAGGATGGGATGTCGAACTCATCACACCCTTTTGGGGAGAATAATTTCCTAATCTGGGACTCTCTTATAGTGTTGAGATACTTTCATGAATCCTTATTAACTCACCAAATATAGAATAGTTTTCCATTGGAAATTTCAATCAATTATTATCATGTATAATATTTATAATCATCTGTATGTATTCTTTGTAATTAATTAATGGAGACATCTGGATGTATTTGAGGTTTCCTATAAATGGTATCCCCTCATATACTATTTAGAGATTCTTTTAACCATTATTATGATAGTACTAGTTTCTATGCCACTCAGTGGGGAACTCTGGAATTTGTTTACATCCAGGGAGATGAAGGTTTATTTTGATTTCAGGATCATACCAATAATTGTGATACCTATGTATCCTTGTTAAAGGAATAAGAACCCTCATAGTTTAGTGCTGTCTAATGGGGAAAATAATTCTTTTTCATGTCATGTGATAAGGACCTAGCCATATAGTTTGATGTCATGTAGTTAAAACATCTAAGTTAAATATGCTTAGTCAAGGTTTAGCATTAGAGTTATGCCTAAGTTTCCCAATAAACCTAGAATGAATATGGGTTTCCTAGTTGGATTAGACCTTTTTGGGAATATGGCCCATGAAGAACATGGTTTATTTGAATTGTTGTGTTTGAACATTAGAGATACTTCCTACGTATCCCATTTGGATGTGAATCAAATCCCACGTCGTTCGATGAGTCTCGTTGGAGAGTACAATCCAATGAGGGAAATTATTTTGGGCTTAATTCCGGATAATGATGACTAATTATGGATGAAATGAGATGGAGCTCAAGGCCTTAGTAATTCTTCATACGTATCCAAATTATTATGGGAATCAGAGTTCTCGTAGTTTGAGTGGGGGTGTTGGTTCAAATGTTGTGATCATAAAAATCTAAAAGACCATGTGAGTCATGCTCGGTGTTAGAAATAAGAGGATTTCAATGATTCAACAAAGGAATAAAATATTTTCCTCCACTGTTGGTGGAAGAGGACAGGCCTATGGCGGTGATGGTGGATGAGTCCGAGAAAACAATGGAAGAGGGTATAGAGCAATGAACCCTTAAATGTTAGATGACATTGGTGGTCATGTGGCCCAAACCTCATATTAGTAGGGACATACCTCAGTGGGAGTTCCCTAATGTATCCCAAGAGAGGAGAGAGGCTACTCATTTTTTGTTGGAAAAGAAAGTGTGACCCTCACTCTACTAATTGGGAACAAGTGTCTTTAGGTCATAGAGATGAAAATGGGAGGATATGATCCATACCCTAATCTTGTATACTAGGATCTCCCCAACACTATTCCAAGGAGACAGGTCCACGTGATTTCAGATATAACAACCCACATACAATCTATAAATCTTGACCCCATTATGAAATAGATATGGTAAACCTCTAATAGGAAATATACAAACCAAAATTGGATATATGATGATGTGCCTTTTCCTGTGTTTTGATTTGTCAGGTGGTTTTAGTGGAGGATTCAACTCAGTCCCTTTATGAGAGTGGAGCCAAGGAAGGATGTACCCTTCAATGAGTGTCTTAAAATTGGGTTTAAAAGATGATCTGTTGGTCCTGTGTGCAGTTATGCAGCTTAGTTATGCATGGTAGGTATACTGTGTAAGTATGCCATGTAGGTACCCCGTGTAGATGTGTCGGGTAGGTACCCCATGTATGTGCACTGCTCTTGACTTATTTATGACTAAAAAAAGTTATTAACATAGGATAACCAAGCCTATGAAATCTTTAAACATTTAAGGGACTTCAAGACATGCTTATCCCATGATATTAATTTTTTTCATCTTTTTAGAGACATACTGGAGACAATTTGAGGGATCCGGGTGAAAGAGCTATGCAATGAGAGCTTCAAGAGTTATTTCAACCTTTTTTATTTTTCGAATGAGGAGCTCAAGGGTCCTATTTTTAGGCAAGTAGGGGTGTTGGTTGAATGCAATTTTCCAACATAGGTCGGTCATGTATTCCTTCCATGTAGCTCCTCCGTGTAGGGGTACAGAAATCATCTTAATTCGTAACTTTGTTGTGTAGGTCTAACGTGGAGTTCTATCACTTAGGTCTTCTACGTAGCTCCTCTGTGTAGTTCCCATGCAATTTTTATTACATTTTATTTTTAGAACATTATCTTGTGGCTTTGAAATATATGGGGGATGTCTTCATATTATTCTTTTCTTACTAAGGAGTGTCAACATAAGGGTTTTAGAATTTTTAAGGATTTTATGTTATCTTTCAGGTTTTAGGTTTTTAGGGAATTTTAGTGTTTTTAGGGGTTTGGTTGTTTTGAGTTTCAAGGTTTAAAGGGTCATTTCAGGGGGGGTTTGGGGTCTTAGGGTTTTTTATAGTTTTTGGGTTTTGATGGGTTTTTATAGTTTTTGGGTTTATTATGGTTTTTAGTGTTTTAGGGTTGTTATATTTTTATGGGATTTAATTCATATAATTTTTAGGTTCTTTTAATGATGTTTATGGATTTTAGTGGTTTTATGGTTTTTAATGTATTTTTGGGGTTTTTAGTTTTTTTTTTGGTTTTCAGGGTTCTAAAGTGTTTTAGGGTGTTTAGAGTTTTTATTATTTTTATGTGTTTCTTGTCTTCATGGGGTTTTGGGTATTTTAGTGGATTTAGGGATTATTTTTATCTTGAATGATTTTTATGGGGTTTTCAATTTTTATGGTCATCTATGTATTTAAGGGTTTTTTGGATCTTGTCGGGTTTTGAGGTTCTTTTGTGGTGTTTTAGTTCTTGTGGATTTTTAGGGATTTTAGTGTCTTATTGGGTCTTTAAATTTTATAAGGAATTTTATGTAATTTTTAGTGTCTTTTATTGTTTTTTGGGTTTTGTGGGTTTATATTTGTTTTCATGTGTGTTTTAGGGGTTTTTTGGTCCTTTCGGGTTTGTAGGGTCATTTTGGGTTTTTAGATCTTTTTGGGTTTTCAGTGACTATTTTTTTTTTATAGTATTAAATGGTTTTTGGGTATTTTGGGGATTTTAGGGGGGGGGTTGGATTTAGAGTATTTTAGGGTTTTATGGGTTTTAGGAGTTTTAGGGTCCTTTTGGGTTATTCAACATATTTTGGGGATTTAGGCATCTTAAAGGGGTTTTGTTTATTTTTAGGGGTTTTAAGTGTTTTTAGGCATTTTAGGTTTTTTTCATTAAATGTTTTAAGTGATTTTTAGGGGCTCTCACATGTTTTAATTATTTTTAAGGGTTTTAGAGGTGATTTAATTTTTAGATATTTTAGATTTTTTGGGGTTTTTAGTGTTTTAGGGTCTTTTAATTATTTTTAGTAATTATTTTATTTTATGGATTATTTATGTGTTTTAGGGGTATTTATTTTTTATATTTTAAAGAGTTTTTAGAAATTTGGGATTATTTAGAAACTTTTTCGGTGTTCTGGATTGTTTAAGTGTTTAATTTTTTTTGAGTTTTTTAGTGTTTTTTGGATTTTTAATGTGTTATGGTTTTTCAGGTTTTTCTGGTTTTTTAGATTTTAAAATAGGATTAGTGTTTTAGTTGTTTTTATGGTTTTTAAGTTTTTTTGGATCATTTAGTTATTTTTAGGGTTTCTAGGGTTTTAGGTTTTTTAGGATGTTTTTGTTTTTTTATGTTCCTTTAGAGATATTATTGGGTTTTAGGTTTTTTTTTCTTTTGCATGCTTTTATGGTTTTAGGGGTTATTAGTGTTTGGGGGGATTAGTTATTCTTTCAATGTTTATGGTTTTCGTGATTCTTATGGGTTTAATGGTTTAATGGTTAATTTGGGATTCTAGAGGTTTTTAATGTTTTAGGGATATTTTTGGATTTTTTAGTGTTTTAGGTATTTTTTTATTTTAGTGTTTTTAGGTCTTTTAGGGTATTTAGGGTATTTACGGTTTCTTAGGTTATTTAATGTTTTTTGGGGTTTTTATGGTTTCTGTTTTAATGGGTTTTTGGGATTATTGGGATTTCATGTAGTTTTATTATATTTGGAGGTTTTAGGGTCTTTTAGTGGTTTTATGGATATTAGTGTTTATTTTTTGGGTATTTTTAGGATTTTTTAAGGTTATTTTGGTTTTTTATAATTTTTTGGGATTTAATGTATTTTTGGGTTTTTTGGGTTTTAAGGACTTTTGGGGTTATTTCATGAGTTTTTATGGTATATTGTATTTTTGGGATTTTATGGATTTTACTATCTTATTAGGTTTTTAATGTTTTTTTGGGGATTTAGGGGTTTGGGGTTATTAAAGGAATTTATTGGGTTTTAGGGTTTTTAATGTATTTAAGGGTTCGGGTTTTAAGGGAGTTTATGGTTCATTTAGGGGTTTTTGAGGTTTTAGGGTTTGATGGGTTTTTAGGGTTATTTTTGTTTTTTAATTTTCGTGTTTTGTTTCAATGTGTTTGGAGGGTTATTTGGGGTTTTAATGATTTTTTTTGTTTCATATGATTTTTAGGTATTTATGTGTTCTTGGGTTTGTTAGGTTTTAATGTGTTTTTAGGGTTTTTAGTTTTTTACTATTTTGTATGACTTTAAAAGATATTTGTATTTGGGTTTTGATGTTTTTCTTACAATTTTCAGTTTTATAGGAGTGTAATGGTTTTTTGGTTTTTTAATGATTTTAGGGTTATTAGGGGTTTTAAGAATTTTTTTGGGATTTTTGGTTTTTAGTGTTTTTAGGATATTTAGCATTATTTTCATAATTTTAATGTTTTTAAACGGTTTTAGGGTTTCATGGGTTGTTTGGGGGTTTTTAATTTTTAGGTTTAATGTATAGAGAATAGGGTTTAGTGTGTAGGGTGTAAGGTGCAGTGTGCAGGGTATATAGATTTGGATGTCATATTTAAGGTTTAGGGTGTGAGATATAGTGTTTAAGATGAATGGTTTAGGGTTTATTGTGTTAGTGTATGGTTAGGGTTTAGGGTTTAGGGTGTACGGTCTAGAGGTTAGGGTGCATAGTATGGGATATGGGATTAGGGTTTAGGGTTTAGGGTATTGGATATAGGGTTTAGGGTGTAGGGTTTAGGGTTTTAGTGTATGGTATAAGATGTAAGGTATAGGTTTTAGGGTTTATGGTACAAGTTATTGAATATAGTTTGTAGGGTGTTGGTTTTAAGGTGAATGTTATAAGGTATTGGGAGTTGGTTTTAGGGTTAAGGGTGTGGTGATTAATGTTTAGGTTTTAGTGTTTAGGGTTTCTGGTATAAGGTATAGGATTTTTTGATGTAAGGATTAGGGTTTAGGGTGTCGGGTATATGGTTTAAGGTGTTGATATTTGGGTATATGGTGTATCTTATAGGGTTTAGGGTGTGTGGATTATAGTATAGGTTGTAGGGTATAGGGTTTATTGGGTTCGGTTTTGGGTTTGGGGTATAGGGTGTAGGGTATAGAGTTTAGGGAGTATGGTTTATGGGTTATGGTATTGGGTGTAGGGTTTAGAATATCAGTTATTGGGTTTAGGGTGTAGGGTTTAGGGTTTAGGTGTTGGTTTCAAGGATTAGTATATAGGATATATGTTTTAGGATGCAAAGTTTAGGGTTTAAGGAATTGTGTATAGGGTTTAGGTTGTTGGGTTTACGGTCAATGGTATATGGTTTATGGAGTTAGTTATGGGGTATAGGGTGTTTGGTAGAGGGTTTAGGGTGTAGAGTATGGGGTTTATGATACAGGGTATAGGGTTTAGGGAAAAAGGTATAATGTTTAGGGTGTATGGTTTGTGGTTTATGGTGTATTGTATTTTGTTTAGGGTTTTTGGTTTCTGGTTTTTGGTGTAGGGTATTGGGTTAGGGTGTAGGGTGTTCGGTTAAGGGTATAGGTTAGATGGTTTAGGTTGTGGGATTTAGTGTTTACGGTGTATGGGTAGGGTTTTAGGTTTGGACTTTTCTGTTTAGGGTGTATAGTATAGTGTTTTTTGTGTAGGGATTGGAGTTTGGATTCTAGTGTATAAGGTTTTAGTTGTATGGTTTAGTTTATTGGGTATAGGGTATTGGGTATAGTGGGCACAATTCATGGTTTAGGGTGTCAGTTATTAGGTTTTGGGTTTTGGGTTTAGGTTTTAGTGTGCATGGTGTAGGGTTTTGGTTTTAGGGATCATGTTTTATGGTTTAGAGTATAGGGCTTAGAGTTTGGGGTTTTGGGTATATGGTTTTTTATTTTGGGATTAGGTTATATGGTTCAAGGGTTTTTAGTGTTTTTAGGGGATTTGGGGTTTTTGGATTTTTGTAATGTGTAGTATTTTTTAGAGATATTAGATTTTTAGGGATTTTTGGAGTGTTTTAATGATTTTAGGATTTTTTGTGGGTTTTTAGGGTTTTTTTATTTTTTGGTTTTGGAATGGGTTTTTAAGAGTTTCTAGGGTATTTTCGTGTCTTTATGATTTTTGAGAGTGTTGGGTCCTAAAAACTTCCCTTTCAACTAGAAAAAAATTCCAATAAAACATAGAAAAGAATAGAAATAAAATTCAGAAATAGTTTGAAGAAAAATATTAAAAGAAAAAGCAATACTGAGAAGGGAAAATCTCTTTGTAGACTGCTTCTCCACATGGAGGTCTGTGGAATCATAAAGCATCTAAAAATAGAGTATGTTCATGGGATGAACAAGATGGTTATGGTGCCCAAAAATAAAACCATACAGAATTTTCGGGGGGAAGGAGGTTATTTATATCCTCGTCAATTAATATCCCCCATGAACAGAAAAGTCAACAAGATGAGGTGGCATCACTAGCGCCTATTAACAACACCCCATGATGACTAAGTCCACCATATTATTCCGCCAAAGAAGGCTCGTGGAACATCATGGATGAAAAGCCATGTTGGCATCAAATCCCTCCATACCTTTATAAAAGCATGCTGACGGGGATAAAAAAATGGGGGTCAAAAGGAATGAATCATAATGAAAAATATTGAGAGCATGTGTGGATGAAATTCTTCCAACCTCTAAAGAACATTGCAGACACCATCCAATAGGGTGTCCATTTAGGGACTCCATTTCGTGAACTGTATGTGGAATACCCCCGAAAGAAAATAATTTCTAGTGCTGGTGTTGTTTGTGAATTGGAGATTTAATTTATGAACCTTGTGGAAGGAATAAATTTCTTCACATAATACCCCATCTATAGATCAATATTCACGGGGAAATCCATCATGGACTACACTTCATAGAAAAAACTTTAGGGCCAGCTCCTGTGCCCAACCCTTCAGGGAAAATCCTTTTCGGCCAGCCCCTTCACAGATGCTCCATTAAGGGAACACCATTATGGATGCTTCTATGTGGAAAACCATAAGTGGCCATCTCTTACACAACCATCCTAATGCATAGAATCCCATGCACCCGATAGTCTATATTACAGAATGATGGGCCATTGTTCCCCCTCTCGGGATCAGTGTCGGGTCTTTCCCTTCACCACCATCACTGAACCCCAGGTAAAATGGATAGTTTCACCCTAATATTTTTGTGTTGGGTGGATGAAATTTTGGGTTGCACCCTAATGTCGCCCCATCGTCTATCCCTTCATTACCATGAGTTGACCTACTCCCTAGGACACTTTTAAACCCCATCACCTTCCTCTGATAACATGTGTATCCAAATTCTATTTACAAAAATAGTATTAATGTTTTTTACCTTCCTGGACACATCTTTTACATTGATCAAACTCTATTTCCTAGGTGATTTTAGATCTTAATAATCATCCCTGTTCATAAAAAATGGTGTTCCAGTGTCCTGGGAAATCCCTTAATTTACTATGCAGAGTAAGCCCCAGTTGTCTTTTCATAGCATTCCAACAAAAATGGATGTCAATCAGAGACAAATTATTCTACAAGAGAGGATATTCCTACATCTTTACTCCATAATAGAATCCATACCCTATATAATTTCTGCAAATATAAGAATCCCTAGAATCATGGTTTAAAATTTCTTTCCCTCTCATGTTTGAGGAATGTTAAAACATCCCAACCTGATTATCCTTTAGTTTATTTTTATATATGACAAGTGGTTATCGTTGTATGCCTTTCTATTGTAATACCCCAACTCTTCATGACCATATGATGTTAAAAAATATGGAACTCAACTTGAACACATAAGGTTAAACTGTATAGTGTTAGTCCCCACAACACGACATGAAGCTATGATTCCATCATCCAAGATATACGTCTTTAGACTATAGTATAACCAGATGACATTAAAAGGGGAAATACTCCTTTGTTAATCTGTTAGCCTTTCTTATAAGAGGTGGTTCTCTTTCTCCTATTTCTATCATCCTAGGATGTGTATATATAGATCATCATATATGACCATTCTTGATATGAAATCCAGAGAGGAAATGGTCACACTCAGATCCCCCTCTCTCTATCCCTCTTTGGGATCTAGCCCAATCAATTATCTGATGGAGAGGGTTTTGTGATCCTCATTTCTAATACACACTCTATTTTCTCACACCGAGAATAACTCATGTGGTCTTGGATATTATTGGAAATTCTACCATCCTCATGACCATAAAATTGAAATAGGACGTATACTCCTAGTGAGTCCCATTAATTCCCTCTTTAATGGGCCACCTATTTGGTGTATTTCCTAGATTTCAGAACTATGTGGACTTTGATTCCCAACATACTAGTATACATAGTATTCATACCCAAGGTTCAATCTCAACAAAGTCATCTTAAAATCTATTAACTCTCTTACTCACTAGATAATTTTGAAAATGAATGGGACTACCAAACTACCTGAGATTTGATTCCTAGGAAATTGGGATATGTAGGAAGCCTCCATGAGCTCCAAAACCAGCTCCCAAGTCCACCCTAATATTCACTGAGCACATCCTCAATAGGGTCACATCCACCCAAAAGAACACATCTCGTCTAGGTCCTTTGGGCCACCTCTTCCAAAGACCCTCATCAAATCATGATTGGAAACCTTCCACAATGATTTCCTTACCGTTTGATTCCAAACTACATGGATAGGTCCCCATCACATGACCTAAAAAGGTAACGTGTCCTGTTAAGTGGCACCAAACTACATGGGTTTTGATTCTTCTCACGATGACATGTTGGAAACCCACCTTATAGGTTCAATCCCAACATTGAAACAATTATCATCCCCCAATATGACGATAAATTCCAGAGAACCTCTTCGCTGTGATTAAACCAGTGTTTTTTTAGTAAAAAGATATGGAATTCTGGATTTTTCCACAAAATGGTAACATTGATGAAAAAACGTGGATACATACAGTTATCTTCATTGATGGATAACCTTTAATACGTATAGATAATTCTAAAACATGCATATTTTTGATTGATCGTACCTAGGGGTAATCCCTGGACACATGATTTGGAATGAACCAAGGATTGAAGAAAATATGAACACGGATTAAATCTATAATAGAAATACATAATAGGGAATAGTTTCTACAAAAATAGTGTTATGAGAACATGTTCCCATTCACTCAATGAATGCGAGTTGTTAAATTTCATTGTACAAATCATCCAATGAACTTATGTCTTCAGAAAGTTTCTCTATGAATCATGGATGTGATAGTTAATGGGTGTTCTAGGTTTGAGAACAAACTCGTTGGAGAAAATCCGAAGATATTTCATCTAATATTAGTGATTTCACAAAACTCAACCCAAGAAAATGGTTTTCGGGCACAAAAGTTTCATTGGAAATAGATTTCTATTTGGATTTCTTATCAATGTAGGGTTTGTTATGGGTTTTACGGTTTTTATGATTTTTCAAAGTTTTAATGTTTAAGGGTATTTTTTGTATAATGGGTTCTCTTCATGTTTAATTGTTTTCAATGTTTATAGGGGGATTTACATTTTTTGGGATTTTATGGGATTTAGGGGTTTTTAGGTATTTTTGGGTTTTTAGTATTTCTCAGGTAATTTGGTTATATTATGATTTCCAATTATTTATAATGGAATTTTATTATTTTTGGTTTTTCAGGTTTTCTTATGTTTATGGTTTTCATGGGATTTTTTAAAATTATAGGTTTATTCAGGGCTATTTAGGTCTTAGAAAGTGTTTTAAGGGTGTTTTAGTGTTTTAGGGGTTTAATGGGTTTTAAGGTTTTTATCATTTTGGAGTTTTTTTTGTTTTTTTTTTGGTTTCTTAGGGTCAGTTATGGTTTTAAGGGTTTTTCTATTTTTATAGTCATAGGTTTTTAATAATTTTTATAGATTTTTGTTTTATATGGGGTTTTAATGTTCTTTTATGAATTTTGGATTTTTCGGATATATTAGGGGTCTTAATTTATTTAGATTCGTTATGTTTTTTTAGTATTTTAAGGGTATATTAACGTTTTTTTGGTTTTTTGGAGTCTTATTAGGGTGTTTATGGTTTTTTTAGGGTTTTTAGAGTTATAATTGGGTTTTTGTGATTTTAAGGGGTTTAGGGGTTTTAGGGGTTTAGGGTTTTTCTTGGTATTTACAAGTTTTTAGGGATTTGAAATATTATTCATATTTTTAGTGTTTTAGGAATTTTATGGTTTTTTGTGGTTTAGGTTTTTTGATGTATTTAGAGTTTTATGTGGGTTTTTGGGATTTTTCTTACCATTTTTATTGTTTCATAGGTTTTCATGGATTTCATGCTTTTTTTGGTTATTGTGTTTTTGGATTTTTTGGGGTTTTAGTGGATTTCGGTTTTTAAGGAATTTTGGTTTTTTTTGGGTTTTAAAGATTTTAAGGGTTTTAATGGTTTTTTTGTTTAAGGGTTTTTTAGGTTTTACTATTTTTTCGGTTTTGAGGGTTTGTGAGGTTTTTTTATTTTTTTTGAGCATTTTGGGTTTTTAGGGTATTTTAGAAATTTTTGTATTTATTTTTAGGGAATTTTAATATTTTTTTGGGTTTTCATTGTAATTTAAGATTTTTAGGGTTTTTAATATCTTTTATGTTTTTGGGGTTTTCATGTTCTTTTATATATTTTAGTGGGTTTTAAGATTTTTTGTGTTTTATATTTTTTAGGGTATTTCAATTATATTGTGTTTTTATGGACTTTTATATTTTTTGGGTTACTAGTTGACTTTAGGTGTTTATTATTGGGTTTTAGTGCGTTTTATATGTTTTATATGTTTTTAGGGTTTTCTTGGGTTGTAAGATTATAGGGGTTTTAGGGTTTTTAGGCTTTTTTTAGTTTTAGTGGTTTTGGGGTGCTTTGAATTCTTAGTATTTTTTGGGTTATTATGTTTTTTTTCAGTTTTTATTGTTTTTTATGGTTTATAGGGTATTTTGGTTCTTTAATGGTTTTAATTTTTTCCATTGGTTTTTAGGAAATTTATGAAATTTTTATGGTAACTATTAATATTTAGGATATTTTATTTTATTTTAGGGGTTATTTGTGTCTATCGATGTATAGGGTTTTATTGATATTTTGGGAATTTTAGGTTTTATATTGTTTTTAGATACATTTAGGTTTTTATATAATTTTTTTTGTTTTTATGGTTTTAGGGGGTGTTTAGGGTTTTTAGGTTCATTTCATGTTTTTATGGGTCTTATTGTCTTTTATGGGTTTTAGGTATTTTTTTTCCTTTCATGGTTTTCATGGAATTTTTTGATCCTTTAGGTGTTTTTATTGATTTTAGGTTATTTAAGGGGTTTTAGTATTTTAGGATCCCTTAGGGTTTTAGTGTCATTGGTTCCTTTTTTGTTTTCCGCTTTTAATAGTTTTTAGGGATTTTAAGATCCATATGGTTTTTATGGAATTTAGCACCTCCGTGGATTCTTAAGGGGGTTCAAAATATTTTAGTTTGTTCGAGGTTTTGGAATCGTATATTGTATTCTGTGCTCCATTTTGATATTTTGGGATATGAGTTTATGTTGGGTATTTAGAGTTTTATGGCCTCTTAGAGTGTTTTAGGGGTTTTAAGGGTCTTTGGGTGTTTTGGGTTTTACGATCTTTTAGGGTTTAGGGTTTTTATGTTATTTTATCAGTTAAAGGATTTTATAGTTTTTAAGGGTTTATGGATTTTACCATTTTTAATGTTTTTATAGTTTTTAGGTGCTTTAGAGGTTTTTATAAGTTTTATGGTTTATAGAGTTTTTTTTGGGTTTTTTTGTTTTCAATTCATTTATGGGATTTAATGGTTTTTAGGGTCTCTAAGGTGTTTTATTGGTAATTATGGCTTTAAGGGCTTATGGTATTTTTATGGGTTTCATGTGTTTTTAGGGGTTTTAGGGGATTTCCCAAACCTCATGAATATTTTTGGGTTGTATGTATTTTAATGTGTCTTTAGGTTTTAATAGTTTTTAGTTTTTTAATGGGTTTTTTTTGATATTTTTAGTATTTTTATGATTTTTGGGCATTTAGTGGGATTTACTGTTTATGAGAGGTTTTACGGTGTTTTAGGGTATTCATGTAATTCAAGTGGTTTTATGGTTTTTTGGGGGTTTCTACTACGTTTATGCTTTTGAAGGAGATTTGGGGTTTCTAGTATTATTTTAGGGTTGATTGGGTTTTCACGTTTTATGGGGTTTTTACAGTTTTTAGGTGTTAGGGTTTTAATATTTTTAAGACTTTTAGGATTATTGAGTGTTTTTAGGGTATTTTATGGTTTTCACTGTTTTGTACGTGTCTTTTAGGGGTTTTATAGTTTTCATGGTCTTTTAGGATTTATTTAGGGTTTTAGTGTCTTTTTTGTATTTACGGTCTTTAGGGAGATCTAGGGGTTTATTGTTTTTTATGGTTTTTAGCTTTTTAGGGTAATTAAGGTTTCAAGGGTTTTTTAGTGTTTTGGGGTATTTTTGGGTTTCTAGGGTGATTATCGTATTTAATGGTTTTTGGGGTTTTAGGGGTGGTAGGGATTCGTGTTTATAGGGGTTTTAGGATTTCGTCAAGGTTGTATGGAATTTTATTTGGGTTTATAATGTTTTTGGTTAATTTTAATGATTTGTTTTTCTGGATTTTGGGTTTTTGGGGTTTGAGGGGGATTTTAAGGGCATTTCATGTTATAGGGGTTTAAATGTTTTTCATTGATCTTTTATGGCTTTAAGGTATCCAAATTTTCTTAGGTATTTTTGGGTTTTTAAGGGTTTTATTGTTTTAAGGATTTTATGTTCTTTAGGTTTTTTATTGGTATTTAGGTTTTATAGTGTTTTTATTGGTTCTAGGGATTCTTTTTCATTTTATTGGTTTTAGATATTTTTTAAATTTTATGGGTTTTTAGGATGTTTGAATGATTTTGGTTATTTAAATGTTATTATAGCATTATAATGAAATTTTAGGTTTTCAAGTTCTTTTGGGTTTCTTAGGTTTATGGGGTTTTTAGTGTCTTTTATGGGATTTATGAATTTTTTTGGTTTTAGGGTTTTTATGTTTTAATTTGTTTTTGTGGCTTTTATATGTTTTTTAAGAGTTTTTCAGGATTTTAGGGTTTTTATATATTTATAAGGGTTTTAGTTTTTTTATGGATTTTTAGGGTTTTAGATTTTTTGAAAAAATTGTGGGTTTTAGGTTTTATTGTGTTTTTAGGTGTTTACTCGTTTCTTTGGTTTTTAGGGTTTTTCACGATATTGGGTGACTTTTAGACCTTTTAGGGAGTTTTGGGTTTTTTAATGGGGGTTAAGGGGTTTCTAGCGTTTTGAGGGATTATAGGGATTTTTTTTGCATTAATGTTTTATTAGGATTTTTAATGGTTTATGTTTTATGGTTATTAATTTTTTTATAGGATTAAATTTTTTGGGGGGTTTTAAGTGTTTTCATGATTTTAGGGAATTTTTGGGTTTGAAGATATTACAATGGGTTTAGAGTCTGTTATGTTTATTTTAGTTTGTTTTACAAAATATTAGTAGGTTTTATTGTTCTTTAGGGGGTTTATAATTTTTATAGTTTTTATGGTTTTTAGGAGGTTTGGGTTTTTATGGTCTTTATGGTGTTTTGTATTTTGATGGCCATTATGTTCTTCATGGAAATTTATTTTTCTTAGGGACTTTTAAATTTTTATGGTTTTTATGATCTATTATTATTTTATGGGTTTTCAGGGTTTTAAGTGTTTTTATTGTATTGTATGCGTTTTAGGGTCTTTTGGGGTTCAGAGTTTTTTTTGGGATGTACGGGTTTTATTTCTGTTTTAGGTGTTTCGGGGTTTTGCAGTTTTTAAGTGTTTTTAGGCAATTGAGGGTTTTTTAGGGTTTCCATGGGTTATATGGTTTTTTATTTTTTCGAAGAAAATTTATAGTATTTTATGGTTTTAGTGGGATTTAAGTATTTTTATCGGGTGTTTAGGTTTTCTGGTGGTTTTAGAGTTTTAGGGGTTTTAGGGTTTTTTTGTTGTTATGGTTTTTATGGGATTTGGTTTGTTTTAAGGTTTTAGGGGGTTAGAGTGTTTTTTTGGATTTAGGGTCTTTCGGGTATTTTAGGGTTTTCATGGCCTTTAGGATCTCTAGATTTGAAATTTTAGGGTTTTAATGGGTTTTATGGGCTTTATGGGTTTCGGTGGATTTTAGGTTTTCAGGGTATTAAGGGGGTTTTACAGATTTTATGTTTTTATGTTTTTTTTGTCCTTTTATATTTTTTATAGATATTTAGGGGATTGGGTATTTAAGTGTTTTTTTGGGTTTTATATTATTTAGTGTATTTTTACAAATTTTATGGTAATTTTCTGGGTTTGTTAGATATTTTTATGGTTTTTAGGGTTTATTTTTTTGTGGTGTAGGGGGTTTTAGTGTATTATGGTTTTTAGGGATTTATATTTTTTTAGTGTTATGGGGTTTTAGTGTGTCTTATGAAATTATAGTGATTTTTATTTCCACTTGTGTTTTATTTTATATTTAGAATATTTTTAGGGATTTTGAGTTTTGGGGGGTTTTATGGTCTTTTAAGGTGTTTTTTGGCTATTTTGAGGTTTTAAGGCCTTTGGTGTTTTTTAGTTTATTTTATGATTTTTCAGGGTTTTGTAGTTTTAATGTGTATTAAGGGGTTTAGGGATTTTAGTTCTTGTACGGGTTTTTAGGTTTTTAATGTTTTTAGTAATTTAAGGGTTTGGGGGGTTTATTGGATTTTTAGGGTTTTTAGGGGTTTTAGGATATTTCAGTGTTTTTAGAGAATTTAGGGTCTTTTAAAATATTAGGGTTTTAGGATATTTTATGGGTTTTAGGGAATTTAATGTGTTTTATGTGTTTTAGGTTATTTTACTGGGGTTTTGGTTATTTTAGTGTTCTTTAGGTTATTAGGGCCATTTATAGTTTACGTTATATGGTTTAGTGTTTAGGGGGATGGGTTTAGTGTTTAAGTAGTATGTTTTTGAGTAATGGTATTGGGATTAATGTTTAGGGAGTATGATATAATATTTATGGTGTAGGGATTAGGGGGTATTGTTTTGGGTGTGGGGTATAGGTTTTTTGTTGAATGGTTTTGGGTTTATGGTGTAGAGAACAAGGTTCTAGGTTTGGGGTGTAGGGTTTTGGGTTTTGGGTGTAGGGTATATGGTTTATGGTGTAGGGTATATATCTTAGATCTTCTAATGGTGTATATAGGGTTTTGTGGAATTTTTATTGGTTTTAGGGGGTTTAGAATTTTATTGTTTTTATAGTTTTTAGGTTTCTTTCAGTTTTTTGTGTTTTTTACTATTTTTAGTGATATTTGTATTTTATGGTTTTTTTTATTTTTAAGGTATTTTATATGTTTTTTGGGGGTATATGGTCTATATGGGGTCTTATGGTTTTTATTAGTTTTTTGGGTTTTATTGTTTTTTGGGTTATTAAGTGTTTATTATGGTTTTTTATTTAGTGATTCTTAGGGGTTTTTATGCTTTTAGGAATGTTTTGGATGTTTTAAAGGTTTTTATTTTATTAAGTTTATTGGTGTTTTATGATATTTTTGGGTTTTAGGGATTTTTTTGGGACTTTTATGGTATTAATGGGGTTTAAGGGTTTATTTATTATTAGGGTTTTAAGGTGTTTTTTTTACTATTTATTGATTTTAATGGTGTTTAGAGTTCTTTTGGGGTTTTTAGTGTTTTTAGTGTATTAGTGTTTTTATGGACATTTAGGGGGTTTTATAGATTTATTGGTTTTAGGGTTATAATGGTTTCTAAGATTGTTTAGGGTTTTGGAATTTTTAGAGTTTTTATGATTTTTGTGGCCTTTTAAGTTCTATAATGGTATTTAGGTATATTTGGATTTTGTGGGGTTTTGGGGGTTTTGTATATATTAGGTAATTTTTATGTATTCTAAGAATGTTTATGGTTTTCTGGTGGTTTTGGGACTCTTTGGGTTTTGGGGGTTTAAGATACCTTCAATGGTTTGGTGGTCATAGGGTTTTTGGGGAGAGGGGGTTAGGATATCAATGTGTTTTTAGTGATTTTAGGAGTTTTGTGATGGGGGTTATGATTTTAATGGTTTTTATGGCTTTTGCAGCATTTAGTGTTTTTTAGTGTTTTAATGTTTTTTAGTCTTTTGGGGTTTTAGGGTCATTAGTGTGCTTTGGTGGTTTTATAGGGTTAAAGGATTTTTAGGGTATGAATGGTTTTTTTCATTTTAAATATATATTTAGGTGGTTTAATGTTGTAGGGACATTTTGGTATGTGAGGGTCTTCTATGTGTTTTGGGGGTTTCATGGTATTTTGTGGGTTTTATGTGTTTAAGCTCTATTGGGGTTTTAAATTTCTTTTAGGGGTTTTAGGATCATTTATAATTTACGGTGTAGGGTTTATGGTTTATGGTGTAGAGTATAGGGTTTCAGGTGTTGAGATTAGGGTTTATGGTGTAGGATTTATAGTTTAGGGTGTTTGGTATAGGGTTTAGGGTGTAGGGTGTAGTGTTTATGGTGTCGGGTTTATGTTGTAGGGTATATGGTTTTATGTTTATGGTATTGGATTAAGGGTGAAAGGGTATTTGATTTAGGGTCTCATTATTAGGGATTATGCTATAGGGTTCAGGGTATATGGTTCAGGGGTTGTAATGTTTTTTTTTATTTTTAGGGGTTTTATGGTGTCTTGGGGGTTTTAGTGACATTTATATATTTTTATGGTTATAAGGGGTTTTAGGGTATTATGTATTTTTAGTGTTTTATGTTTTTTTTGGATTTAATGTTTTTAGGATTTTAGTAGTTTTAATGTATTTTAGGTTTTCATTATTTTTTCGTATTTTTACATTTTTAAGGATTTTTGTGTGTTTTAATGGTTTAGGGAGTTATATTTTTTGGGGGATTAATGAGTTTTTCTGGTTTTTGGTTCTTTTATTTGATTTATGTATTTTTCAATGTTACTTTATTTTTTTATGATTTTTATGGGTTTTTAAGGTTTTAAGGCTTGTAAGGTGTCGGGCCATGCAATTCCTAACACCGCCACCAATAAAATTATTAGAAAAAAGGACACAACAGACAAGGGATGGGTGGAGTCAATCGGCACACACTGAATAACCTTGAGAAACAAAGATGAAAACAAGAAATGTAGGAGCTAAAACCCCAAAACCAAATTTAGTTACTTGTAACCGGGATCGATCTCTCCTCCAAAATTAAAAGGATCACCATTAGTACCATATCAAAAAGATGCATCATCATCCATTGTGTTCCATTCAGATTCGTGTTGCTTAAAAAGTTCCAAATAAATGTCTTTGAGTATTTTTTGATCTATAGAGCACTAAACTCGCTTGGTATCATCAACTACCTATTTGGAAGACTCATAAGAGGCCTTGGTAACCATGGGATTTGGTAGATTAGAGTAGTCAGTTCTTGACCTCCGCTTTGGGGGAGCAGTGTAACCCCTGGCCCATCTTCCTTCCCATATAAGAATCCACCACTGGACGGACTTCTGCCACCATCCATGTTGTCATCCCCAAAAATGTCCATCCTTCTCTATGCGTTCACATTTACATCCACTAATTACATCTCTCCCTAAACATGGAAACATGGTTTTTTTTCCAAGAAGCTCATTCCTAAACACCTTCATGTTCTGATCTCCTCTGACCCATTAGGCTACCCACATACATAGAACTATCCTCATACCTATAAAAAATTCCTTTATTCCCAGCATAGGGGATCATCTGCAAGGCCTTCGCCTCCCTCACCACATGTCCCTCACTCGGAACAAGATCACCACCGCCATTGGGATGAATAAACTACACTTCAGTCTTCTCTTGCTCAGTAGAAACACCCTTCACCTGCCCAATCTTATAATGACTCGTCTAAACCACATGTTCAGCAAAAACATCCTGGAAATATTTATTTAGATGTAGATCCTGCACTAAATTATAATTTATTAGTGACATAACATTTTTATAGGAAACATCACTGAACAAAATGTGGATTGAATTGCACACAAGTAAAGATTTATTCATCGTTAGCTCAACCTCAGAAGGCATATCAATGCCAAAGTCAGATTTAATTATCCTAAAGACATCAAAGACAAATGTATTATGTTATGTAACCTATAAGGGCTTCTATAATTTATTATCACCTGCGACCTACATCCCACCTCCCATTTCAATAACCTACATGGGAATATTTCTAAAAGATACTCTAGAAAGTGGTTGCATCGTACTTCCAAAGTGCACATAATCATCCAGGCTGCCCACACTTCCCACTTACACATGACCTTCAATCATGAGGATGCCCAACATAGGACATTACATCCCTTTATCCAGATGTGATTCACTTACATGAGCTGACCCATTCGATACACCCGCACCATTCTACATGACCCCTGCACAAGACATAACCTCAAGGCTACTTGAGGATTCCCTCAAGCTGTAAATAGATTCCTCATCATCAATAAAATCATTTTCAAGTTCTGTTATATTCATAGAAGTATCATTCCTTGTAAAATTTGATCCCCAGTCATCCACCAAAGGTACTACCAACTGTTCAACTGTCACTGTTCCATCCCTAGATGCTATATGGGCCACCACCATATCCCTTTCACTTTTCCCCCATGCTAGAAAGTAGTGATGGAATGTCCTATATTCTTAAAAGAGTTAGAAAAACACAATATATGATTCAAAGTCCACCATGTGTTTATACCATAATTCCATGGAAACAAAAAACCCTAAAAACTCAATCTGCGTCTTCAATAAAACAACTTCAACACAAACCCTTGGATCCACTAGATGAAAAACATCATGATTCTAGCTGTATGAACACAAATACAGACCCCAATAGTTCCAAATCATAGATATGATATTCTTATTTAGAAAAGATATATGATGTTTTAAAACTATGACCCATGAAGCAATCAACGGTGAGTCACGATTCATATGTAGATCCAAACTCCACCTGAAAAGAAAGAATTGGACACCATTTATACAAATAGGAGCTTAATACTAGGAGTAGATTAAATCATATTCCATTCAAAATATATCAATGATGTTTAGTCCATTGAGTAACCCAACCATATCATGATTCAATATATTCCAAGATCTAAAAACAGATCTATCAAATGAGTCCACTGAGGGTATTTGATTCACAAATCAGGAAACCAAAGTCATGTTATGGAGTGAGGAACCCTCATTTTACTCAGAATACAAGATTGATAAATGCGGATTCCCTTCATAATGGTCAGGAACCTTAGGGAAGATATTAACTTGAGGGAAATGAGGTAGAAATTCCAGACCATATAATAGAACAATGGCTCGATCCCAAGCATCATCATAAGGAAAATGAAATCCCTCCCCAATAGAGGGGGTAATAGGGGGTACGAATTCTGGTGGAAGGAAGAGGTCCATGGGAGAGCCTTCATCGAGAGTTCCATCTTCTTTATTTTTAAGGGTTTTTCTCAATTAGTGTTTTAGGTTTTTTGTGGGGTTTATTGATTTCATGGGTTTTTGTGTTTTTATGTGTTTTTATGTTATTAATGGTATTTTTGTTTTTTTGTTTTAAAAAAATTAAATTTTTTGTTTCGTAGATATTGTGGGGGTTTGTTTTTCAACTTCCAAGTTTTTTGCATATTTTGTGATTTTTTTCTTTTTTAGGTGGTTTTAGGGATTTTTATGGTTCCTAATGTCTTTTAATGTCTTTAAATTCTTTTATGGGTTTTAGGGGTTCTGAGAATCATTTAGGGATATCAGTTTTTTTAAGTGTTTTTTATAGGATTTTAGCCTCGTAATGGGTTTTTAGGGGTTTTTAGTGACTTTTAGAGTTTTTAGTGTATTTTAGGGATTTTTTGGGTTTCTAGTGTCTCTTTGGGTTTTTAGTGTGTATTAGGGTTTTTTATTATTATTGTTATTTATATATTTTTAGTTTTAGATGATGTTTTAGGTCATTTATGGTTTTTTGGGTTCTTAGGACTTTTAGGGTTTTAGGGTCTTTACATTTTTTTATAGTTTTAGGGATTTTACGATCTATTAGGGGTTTTTAAGAACATTTTGGGGTTTTATGATTTTTAGGGTCTTTTCATGGGTTTTAGGATCTTTTAGGATCTTTTTGGGTTTTTAGGGTTTAGTGGTTTTAGGGTCTATTAGGGTTTTATGTTTTTTATAGTTTTGTAGGGTTAGGATTTTTTAGGTTTTTAGGGTTTTTAATGGTTTTAGGTGTCTTAGTTTTTTTACTAATATACAAGGTCCTAGGGTTATATTTATTTTTTAGGGGTTTATGTTTTCTTAAGTATTTTGATTGTTGAATGGTTTTTATGGAAAATAATGTTTTTATGGTGTGTTTAGTGTTTTTAGGATTGTCGGGTTTTTATTTTTGGGGGTGTTTGTGGGGGTTTATGTGTTTTATCTTTTTTTTATTTTAGGGGGGTTTAGGTTTTTAGTGTTTTCGCGATTTTTTTCTTATTTAGGGTTTTTAGTGGATCAGGGTTTTTATGATTTTAATGGATTTTAGGCTTCTTTGGGTTTTTAGGATTATAGGGTTTTTAGTTCCTTTTAGGGTCTTTTAATAGTTTTAGTGCCTTTTTGTTTTTTCTATTTTTTTTACAAGTTTTAGGGGCTTCATGGGTTATTATTTATTGTAATGTTTTCAGTGTTTTTAGTGTTTTTATTGGGTTTTAGGGTTTTTAGGAATTTATTTTTTTAGTGATTTTTCTTTTTATTAGTGTTTTTATGGTCTTTAAGTGCTTTTGGATTTTTCAAGGTGTTTATAGATATAGGTAATTTTCACATTGATTTTTGGGTTTTCAATATTATTTTATTATTTTTAAAGATTTATAGGAGATTTATACCCTTTTATGTTATTTAGGGGATTATGGTTTTAAGGGGGATTTATGGTTTTGATGATTATACAGGTTTTTAGGGTTTTTACGGTACATTTAGGGGATTTAAGGTGTTTATAGGGTTATATAGTGTTTTCGATTCTTTCATAGGGTTGTTTTAGTCTTCATGGTCTTTTTATAGTTTCATTGATTTTTTTTGAATTTTTTTTTTAATTTTAGTGGTTTTTGGTTTTGAAGGGTTGTTAGGTTTTTTGTTGTTATTAAAATTTAAATATTTCATGGTTAACATATGGTTTTAAGTATTTTTAGGGTTTTGAGAGTTTTTATGTTTTTAATGGGTTTTCAGGGTTTTAGGGTTTAAATGATTTTAAGGGGTTTTTAGGGATTTAATGGGATTTTTTGGGTTCAGTGTGGTTCTTTTTTTATTTAGGTTATTATGGTCTTTTAGGGATTTTCGCTATTAGTAAATGTATTTTAGGAATTTTAGGGGTTCTAAAGTTATTTGAGGATTTTATTTTCTCCTTTATTATTTTTAGGGTTGTTAGGTTCATTTAAGGTTTTGGTATGGGTTTTGGGTTTTGGTTTTAGGTTTTATGGTGAAGAGTTTAGGGTTTAGGGTGTAAGGTTAGGGTTAACGATGTTACATATAGGGTTTAGGGTGTATGGTTTTGGATTTATGGTGTACGGTGTAGGGTTTCATGTGTTTTTTATGGTTTAGGGTTTACAGTGTAGGGTATAGTGTTCATGGTGTATGGTTTTCGGTTTATCTTGTAAGGTATAAGATTTTATGGGTTTTTATGACATTTGGGTGTTTTAGGGATTTTAGGGAGTTTTATTATTCTAGTCTTTATGTGGATTTATGGGTGTTTATGGGGTTGTATTGTTTATTTTTAGTTTTTATGGTTCCTAGGATTATTTTTATATTTTTATGGTTTTTAGAGATTTAGGGATTTTATAGTTCTTATGGGTTTTAAGGTATTTTATGGATTTAAGATTTATTGGGCATTTTTGGTTTTTAGGAATTTTAGGGGTGTTTAGATTTTTAAAAATTTTAACTGGTTTTATGGGTTCTATGGGTTATTATATTTATTTCGGTTTTTAGTGGTGGTGGTTGTGTATAATTTTTTGGGGATGAGCAATTTTAACAGTTTTTAGTTGTTTTTATTTTGTTTTTACTTTTTTTAGTGCTTTTTGATGTTTAAAAAATGTTAGGGGTTTCGTGTTTTTAGGTAATTAAGTGATTTTATAGTTTTATGGTATTATTTAGTGTTTTTGCAATTTTTATGGTTTTTAATTATTTTATATAATTTTATATGTTATTATATTTTTGGAATTTATTACAGTTATTAGGGGTTTTGGGGTTTTTAGTGGGTTTAGAGATCTTATTGTTATGAAAGGATATTGTATGATTTTTATCACACATTAGGTTTTGATCACTTTTAGTATTTTTTATAGTTCATAGGGGTTTTTAAGGTTTATTATAGTGTTTATGGTATTTGTTTTTTATGTTGTTTTATTTTATTTTAGGGGGTTTGTGGGGTTTTAGGTCTCTAAAGTGTTTAGCATGTATATTTTAGTATTTATAATTTTGAGGCCTTTTATAGTTTTAGTGTTCTTAGGGGTTTTACAATTTTAATATATTTTATGGTTTTTAAGGTTTCAGACGGTCTTTTATGGGTTTTAGGCTTCTAATTTTTTTGGTTTCATTATGTATTTTAAATGGTGTTTTAGATTCTTTTCAAGGGTTTTAGTGTATTTTAGGTTCAATATGGTTTTTTTGGGATTTTTAATATTTTATGGGGGTTTGGGGTTTTTGGGACTTTAGGGTCCTTTTTTATTTTTATGTATTTCAAGGATTTTCAGTATTTTTAGGGGTTTTAAGGAGGGAGGGGGAGTTGGGTTTTTATGTGTTTTGTTTTGGGATATATGGTTTTTCATAATTTTAGAATTTTTAGGTTTTATGGTTTTCATTTTTTTAGGGATTTATGTTATATTTAGGGTGGTTTATGGTCTTTATGGGTTTTATGGTATTTTTTGGTTTTAGGCACTTTAATATTTTTTTAGAGTACTTTGGGTTTTAGGGGTTTTTTTAAGGGTTTTTAGTGTTTTTAGGGTTCTTAATGTTATTATTATTTTTAGGTGTTTTGGGGGGTTTAGGATTCTATATTTTTTTAGAGTAATTTTTTGTTTTATTTCAATTTAGGGGAATTTATTTTTTTGGTTGAGGGTATTTTTGTGATTTTTATGGTATTTTTAGTGTTTTTGGGGTTTTTAGAGTCTTATAGGGGTTTTTTGAATTTTACAGTTTTTTAGGATTTTAGAGGTTTTTATAGTTTTAATGGTTTATTTTGGGTTTTGGGGGTTTTAAGGAGTTTTTATGGATTTACAATGTTTAGGTTATTAGGGATTATAAATGTTTATGTTTTTAGGGTTTTTAGGGATTTTGATGATTTTTTATGGATTTGAGGGTATTTAGTTTGGTATTGTTTTACAAATTTTTAGGGTCTTTATGTTTTTAGTCTTTTTTAGTGATTATTTATGTTTTGTTGAATTTTTAGTGTTTCTATGGTGTTTTTTATTTTAATTGATGTGTGAATAATTTTAGTTGTGTTAAATGATTTTATGGGTTTTGTGGGGGCAAGGTTTATTTAGCGTTTTTAGGATTTTTTAGTAATTTTATTATATAGGGTATACATTTTGAGTTTTAGGATATGGGATTTAGTGTTTAATATATAGGGTTTAGGGTTTATGGTGGGTTTATGATTTTTTTGTAGGCTATAGGTCTTAGGGTGTAAGGTTTACAGTCTACGATGTAGTGTACATGGTTTTGGGTTTTGGGTATAGGGTATTGGGTGTATTGTTTTGGGGTTAGGGTGTAGGATATAGGGTTTAGGGTGCATGGTTTAGGGTTTGGGGTGTAGTGTATAAGGATCATTTTTAGGGTGTTTTATTTTTTTTATGTTTTATAGGTTTTATGGTTTCATCGGTTTTTTTGGGTTTTATGGTTTTTTCAATTTTACGGGTTCTTTAATGTTTTTGCGGGTTTTTAGGTTTTCAGCATCTTTTTTTGTATTTAATGTATTTTGGGGTATTCTGGGTGGTTTTAGGTTTTTTAGTTGTTGTAATTTTATTTATGGTTTTTAGGGAATTTTAATTTTTAGTTTTTTTGGAGTTTTTGGGTTTTGGAATTTTTTTAGGGTTCTGGGGGTTGTGGGTGTTTTAGTGTTTTTAGGGGTTTTATGATTTTAAATGGGGTTTACGTGTATTCAAGTATTTTTAAGGGGTATTAATGTTTACTATATTTTGGGGACATTTTTGGGGTTTTATGGTTATTGATATTTTAGGGTTTTAGGTTTATAGGATTCTTATAGCTTTTTATGGTTTTTTGGGTTTTTTGGGATTTATGATTTTTTTTAATTTATTTAAAGGATATTTAACAGCATTTAGGTTTTTCCTAGGTTTTTGTGTTTTTAGGATTTTTATGGTTTTATAGGGGTTTTAATGTTGTTTTGGGATTTTTAGTGTTTTTTGGGTGTTTTTTATTTTATAAATGGATTTAATAGTTTTAATGCGTTTTAAATTATTTATTTTTTTTGGGAATTTTATGATGGTTTTATATTTTTATGGTCATTTAGGATTTTTAGGGGTTTTCAGTCTTTTATGTATTTTTAGGGTTTTTAGGGACCCGTATTTTTTTATGATTTTTAGATTCATTTTGTTTATCATGTATTTTGTTTTATTTTATTAATTTTAGGGATTTTTAGTTTCTATTAGGGGTTTTGGGTTTTTTGGATAATTTATTGGTTTATGGTTTTCAATGTCTTTTAGGGTTATAAGGGTTTTTAGGATTTTTTATGGGTTTTTAGTGTTTTTAGAGCCTTTTGGGTTTTTTTTATTTTACAGTCTTTTGTGGGCTTTAGGGTGTAGATTATACAATTTACCATGTTGTGTTTATTGTTTACTGTGTATATTATATGGTTTAGTGTGTAGTGGATAGGGTTTTAGATGTTAGTTTTAGGTTTTAGGGAGTAGGCTATAGGGTTTATGGTTTAAGGCGTAGTGTATATGGTTTGGGTGTAGGTTGTAGGCTTTAGGGTTTAGGGTTTAAGACGTAGTGTATATGTTTATGGTTTAGGGTATAGGCTTTAGGGTTTAGGGTATAGGGTATAGGGTTTAGCATATAGGTTTTTGGGTTTAGGGTTTAGGGTTTTGTGTATAGGATCTACGGTGTCAGGTTTATAGTTTAGGGTGTAGGGTATAGGGTTTCATGTGTGAGTTTTGGGATAACAGTGTATAATATAGGTATTAGGGAGTAATTATTTGGTTCTGTCATGCGGGGTATTGCGTTTAAGGGTTTTTTTCATTTTTATGCATTATTGTTTTTTAAAAAATTTAGTTTTTTTTTATTTTTAGGGGTCTTTATTAATTTCAATGGTTTTTAGTGTTTTTAGTTTTTTTAAGGTTTTTTAGTTTTTTAATTTTTGTAGGGTTTATATAGTTTTAGGTGGATTTTTAGTTTTTATGGTTTTAAGGTTTTTTTTTTGTGTTTTCTGGTTTTAGGGGATTTTAGGGTTTTTTAGTTTCTATTAGGGGTGTTAAGATTTTTTATGTTTTTTTGAAGTTTTAAGCGGTTTTAGGAATTTATGGGGTTTTGGGGTTTTTAAGGTTTTAGGGTTCTTAGTTTTTTAGGGTTTTTAGGGTTCAATCCTCGGTTTTAGTGTTTTAGGGATTATCATGGTTTTTATAGTTTTAGGGTATCATTATTTTAGGGGGTTTTGGGTTTTCTTAAGGTTTTAAGTATTGTATTATTTTTTAAGGGTTTGAAAGGGTTCTCATGTTTTTAGGGTTTCTAGCATATAACTAGTTATTTATGGAATATATATATATATTTACAGTTTAGTCATTTTTTGGTTTCTTTGGTTTTTATGGATTTTATATGTTTTAGATGTTTTATTATTATTTTTTATTTTCTTGTATTTTTATATGTTTTTAGGGATTTTAGAGTGTTTTAGTGTTTTTAGTGTTTTTATATTTTATTGGGTTGTTATGGTTTTTAGCATGTTTAAGGGTATTCATATGGTTTTAAGGGACTTTTATTGTTTTTCTGTTTTTTATAAGGTTTAAGGTCTCTAGGGTTTTGTGGAAATTTTGGAGATTTTATTACTTATTGGTATTTTTAGGTATTTTTATTGGTTTTTATGGTTTTTATGGTTTTATGGATTTTAGGGTTTTTAGGGGCCTTAATGGGTTTTGTGGTTTTTTGTGCTTTTTGGGTGTTTTTTTTTGTATTTTTTGGGTTTTTATGTATTTTTAGTGGTTGTAGTTTTTATATTTTCTTTACCATTATTATCCTTTTGTGTTTTTTTTTGTTTTATGTGTTTTTAATGTTTTTATTAGATTTAGTGGTTTTTAGGTTTTCTTAGGGTATTTTTGGGTTTCAAATGTTTTTTGGGATTTTTTGGGTTTTTATGATTTAAGAGGGTTTTTAGAGGTTTTAGGGCATCTTTTTGGGGTGATATTTTTATGGATTTTAGGGTTTTATGATTTTCAACGTTTTTTAGGATCTTTGGGTTTTTAGTGGATTTGGGGTATTATGTGGTTTTGGGGACTTATGGTTTTTTGGGTTTTTTGGGTTTTTTGGGAGTTTCTGGGGTTTTGTGTTTTTTTTATGGTTTAACAGTTTTTTGGGTTTTTTGGGTTAAGGGGAAGGGTTTTGGGTTATAAGTGTATTAAAATTTTTGGTGGTCATTAGGGTTTTTTGTGTTTATCATTTCTTTATTGTTTTTTAGGATTGTTGGGGGTATATAGTTTTTATGGTTTTTTGGGATTCACTACTATAAAACTAGTTTATAGAAACACCTATATAGCCACGGGTTAAAAAACCTCTGGCTAAATCCTCACATTTTTTTCAGGTTTCTCTGGAACTATCCCAATATTCCATTCATATTTTCACATCCCCTCAATGTATTCTCCCAATAAATCTTTAACACCCCTGATGTCTTCCCCAATTCCACATCACTGCATCCCTCCTCCCCCAGTGAAGCTACTCTGAGCAGCCTCCCCACCTCCTCCGTTATTTCCTAAAAGATCTCCCCAAAACTATAAAAACCCAGGAGGATGTGGTCAACACCCATGACGTCGTCCCAAATGATTCATCCTTGACAACCCTTAACACCCCAGATGCTTCCTCTCCATGAACCTCCTCCTCGTGATACTCCTCCTATTGTGAATACACTTTGAGTGGCCTCGACACCTCCTCCCTTCCTTCCTAATAGCTCTCCCCCACAACCCTCAACACCCCCAACACAGAGGTTGAGACCCCCTACGCCCTTCAAGATGCCTCCCCCAATAACTCCCCAAAAATTGTTTCTATTATCTGTACTGATTTTGGGTATATATTCAATAGTACCATGGATACATGGTGTTATTTGATTAAGGGATAAAAATTAGTGAAAATATGATGGTGGGAAATCATTATAGATTCTTATATGGGCACATGTAGCTTCCTCAGAGACAATAAATGCCTAATTTATTGAGTTAGGTTATTTATATTTTTTCTCTTCTCTTCTATAATATTATGATATTGATATCTATTGGAAGATTCTAAACATTTGTTGAGATATTTATTGAGGTAGGGGAGTTATATTTTTTCCCTTGTCTTATTAAAAGGTACCAAAAAATTATGTATCAACCTTGCCCAAGCTCTAGAGATCACGTTACAACTATACTCTCCATCATGCTTAGGGGATATGATATAGTTGAAATGTAGGGGTTCCAATTTACTTAATTTATTTTAACATCATACTCTTATCTAAAAAATTTATTCGAGGGAAGAAGGTATTTAATTTCACTTATTCAATTTTCTTTATGGAATGTCTGTATAATATATTACATATTGTTCTAGTTAGTATTTCTCCATTAAATTCCTACATGAATTTTTTTTGTGTATGTATCATTTTTATATGGATTGAATAGCAATAGGTTTGGATATTATAATATCTGGTCATCCATGTGAAATGGGGGAATTTGGAAATCAAATATGGGATGTGTTTTGGAAATGAACAGAATAGGGAAAATAGAAGGTAGTGAGAAATAGAAGATGAATATGAGTTCATTTATATTCTATTTTTTGATTATATACAGACCATGTACAACTAGTTTTATATGATTTAATTTTATAATTGGGAAATATATTGAAACAATATTCATGGAAGAGAATATGGAATGGAAATTTAATATGGAAGAACATGGTATGCTTCATGGATGTTTTATTTTTTATTGTTTATGCATGTACTAATGCAATGATTATTGATATTATACTGATCATTGTGTGTGTTTGTAGTTGTTTTGTGTTGACATGACCACCATAAATTATTATCCAAAAATGAGTGACTAAATGATTATATTGTGATAATTATAGAATGGAATTATAGAATAAATAATGTTTATGAACAATGGGAAAGAATAAATACCACCAGCCAAAATATTCCTTATAGGATGCTACCCTTAATTGATTATAATATGAAGTGTCATATTTTCATATGTTTCCATATATTATAATAAAAAAATGCTAGATTTTAAGTTTTTAATGTGATAATATAGTGATGCTAATAATGAATTTCACTCTTTAATTTATATTAATGGAATAAAAGTATCTAAAATGATATGTTAAGTGATGATTAATATTGCTAAAATGATTAATGAATATAGATAAGTAATATGGGTTCTATAATATTAGTATATACTACATAATAGAGTGTTCATATGGTATTATTAATAAGTTTTCAATTTAGGATAGGTTTTTTTTGTTTATTAGAAGGCTAGTTCTATTTAGCATTCTCCTTGATGGTTAGCATTTCATTATGAGATTATAGAAGGAGTTGTAAGTTCCGGTTTTTCCCTAGAGGTAATATATAATTAAATAGATAATTAAGTGATGGTGTAAATTGGATAATTAATGGAATATAATTATTATCTTTACCACTATTGTAATATTTAGTAATGTTTATTAAATAATTAATTAGAAACTAGTAAATTATAAGAGATAGATGAGTAGATAAATCAACTAGGGTAAATTATTTAATCTTTAAATGGAATGACTATTTCATTTTTCTATTTTATTATTATTATTATGGCCTAAGATGATATGAAAATTTTTATAATTGGAAAAATGGAATGCTTTGACCTTGATAATGTGTTTACTCTCTATATGGTGTGCGGAATACTTTCCATTTACATCATGAATATTGAGATTCAATATTTTTCCCAGATATTTTTTATCACCAACATATTGTGTTATGTAATTCCAACCAATCTATGGAACATAATGACAATGTGGACTTGTTGATGATGGTAGTAGGCCCTAATTTCTAGTTATTTATTATTTCTTTTAGATGTGGGACCTCAATCCCATTCTCACTATGATATTGTGTTATACTGCATGATTAAAAATAAATAATGGAATGGAATCCTTCAAAAAACTATGGTATATTGGCGTACTTATACACACTACGATATATGATATTGTTTAAATTTTCAAAATGTCTCTAAATTTCTAATAATTTTTTAGAATTAATAGGAAACAACACATATCATTTTGAATCCATCTAAAATGTTTTTTGAATTGATTATTATTATCTCTTAGATTTCATATAATACTCTTTTACTATAATACATCAATATTCTTGGAACTTATGTGAGAATATTCAGGATTTTTTATAATTAAAAGCATTGATGAATTCCATAAACCATAATTTTAATATATTTGTAATGATTTTTTTATTAACATGTAATTAATGATTACTTATTTTCATAGGACACAACAGATATAATAATAAGTCATTTTTAGAATTATTTATTTAATTAATGATTATATGCCACAAATGGATAGATACTGGATATACATTGTTTATTGGATCATTGATCAATTTTATATTGAGTTAGGATATTTTTTGGACTTTTCATTTAGTAATGATTTATATGACAGATGGATTTGATATCCATTTTTTGATTGTGTTGTAAGATGATGGTTGAATCATGAGGAAGTGAGTTACCATATCACTAATCATGGTTTAAAAAAAAATATCATGTGTTGTGTCATAATGGAAAAAAATCTAAAGTGGTGAATGAAATTGATTCAACAGAAATGACTGGTTTAAAAAAATATTATTTATAATTAATTTCATGTTGTTTCTAAATCCAGATACTCATGTAGACTGGTGCAAGATGAAATAAATACCAGAACATTGTTTTCATATATTATTCAATATGATGATAATAAAGAGTGATATAAAGATGATGGAAGAGGAAAATACCCTAGTATATCAAACCTGTGAAAAAAATGAGAAAACACGGTTTTTAAATTCAATTATATAATGGGAAAACAATGTATGGATTTAGTAATATTGTTGTCAAATATCTACTTACATTTATTAAGGATTTACTAACTGATGATGCAAGTATTCCATAAAATTATTACATGCCATCAAATTTGGTGGAAATAATTTTATTTTCAAATATTTAGATACATTATTGCCCCAAATATAATTGTATGTTCCAGAAGGAAAATTCTTAGTAGAGTCAGTGAAAATTGTGTGGCACGTCAAGGTGGAAGACTAATATAGACGAAACTCATTCTCGCATACCATATAATGTGATGTGTCAATTTCCTTTAATTTTCATTCTTAAAAAACATTTTATATAAGAAAAAATGGAAAGAAATATGAGATGGCATAAAAATGAAAGAAATAAGGATAATGATGAAATAGTTCATCCTACTAACGGTTTGGATTGGAAGGAATTAGATATGTTACATTTATATTTTTCAGCTTACCCACAAAATTTTAAATTGTGATTATCTTGTGATAGTTTAAACCCATTTCACCAAATGCATAATGCACACAGTACATGGCCTATTTTCATTAATAATTGTAACTTTCCTTCATGGATGTATATGAAGATGCCATTTACTATTATGAGTATATTGATATCCAAACCTAGTTATCCTAGAAATGATATTGATATGTACATTAATACAGTAATAGATGTGTTAAAGTAGATCTGGGTTGTTGGTGCACAAGCATATGATTCATTCAAGAAGGAGTACATTATGTTTTGTGTAGATTCGTTATGGACAATAAATGATTTCCCTACCGATGTAATATTTTATGGTTAGAGTACTAATGGGAAATTATCTTACCCTATTCTTATTTATAATAAACATTCCTAAAGATTAATGTTACAACAAACATTCTTCTTTGTGTGTCATTTATGATTTCAACCGATGGATCATCCATAAATGAAAAAATAGAGACAATTCAATAATCTTGTTGAGATGGAAGATTCACCTAGAAGAATTTCCATGAAGGATATTTTTAAAGAACATGATGATTTTAATTATGTTCTTTGATAAATTAAATCCAATATTAGAAATCGAAATCATGTTAATTCTAATACCAAATGAAATAGGAGAAATATAATCATATTCATTGAGTTGTCATATTGGTCATCTGATTTATTAATTTGTTATTTGGTTGTAATTCATATAAGGTAAAACATTTGTGAGATGTTACTTTCTATAATTCTAAATTCCAAAGGAAAAAACCGATATGATTTGTGGTCTCATCATGATTTGATGGATTGGGGTATAACAACAAGAATTCATCCTGAGTTAATTGGTGAAAATAAGTGGAAATTACCTTTTTCCTATTATTTTTTGAAAAATATAGAGAGGAAAAAATTTATTCATGTGATGGAATGTTTGAATGTTCTAGATAGTAATTGATGTAACATTTTGGAATGGTATAATACACATGATGTGAAACTAAAAGAATATATAACCGACGATTACCTTGTCTTGTAACATTAGTTGACTCTTATTTTCATTCAACATTTACTATCACATAATGTTAAATTTTCTATTATTTTGTTATGTCCTTTTTGTCAATAATGTTATGCCAAAATATTGAGAAGAAGTTTTGTTTAGTTATTATAGTGAGATGCCAAAATTATTCTCTATGACTTGGAGAAATTTTCCAACCATCATTTTTCACACGTATGTTGCATCTGACTATGCATCTTCCAACAAGAGTTATTTTTAGTGGTCCAGTTTCGAGTGGATGGAGGTATCCTACAAAGAAATGATGTTTACATTGAAATCATATATGAGAAATAAATATCATCCTGAAGGCTCTATTGTTAAATTCTATTTAGCTCATGAATGCATGGATCTCAGTTTATCGTAGTTGGCTAATGTCACTACGAGGTCTAATTGACTAATGAAAACTGAAGATGGTCAATATGATCCCATTGAGAATTCATTTCCATCACTTCCCCAAATAGGGTGTATATTTAGATCATGCACATTGTGTACTTTAAGAATTGAATAGTTAGAAATGGATCGTCATATAGTATTATTCAACTGTAGTGTTCTTGATGATTATATCAAGTAATCAACTAGTAAATAATCATTTTTTACATTCTGTGATTTCATCATATCGTCTAAAATTTTAAATATTTCATAGCTATAGAGAATATTTAAAAATTATAAAATCGATACATCACTCCCTATCTATTAGGAGCAAATAAATGTTTCACAATAATGAATTTTATTCTTGGTTTAAGTCAAAGGTAATATAGTTCTTTTTTTCTTCTTCTCATAACATAATCACATGTATCTGTTTAATATTTGATGTTGGTATCCTTTAGGTTTTAAATATACTAATGAGTTAATTATTTAATTAAGTAATAGCATTTTCCTTTGGTCTAAACAAAGATATATATTATTATAAGGCAACTGTTGTCTATGGATTTAAATTTATTATAAATAGATATGAAAAAAATGGAAACAATGAATGACTATGAAATGATAAGCACCACAAAAAATTATTATGAGAGTGAATCATATAGGCAACCTAGATAAAAAATTATATAAAATTATGTTGTTGTTGAAAGAATTGTTTTATTATATTACTATACACATGGTCATGTCAGAATGATGAAATGAATGTGGTTTGATTCAATTACATGATAAGGAATCCATATTGATAACTGTGGATTTTGAGTGATTGATATGAACTGCCAACATCAGGCCAATGAACCCTATATTCTTGCTGCACAAGCTAGACATGTGATTTATGTAACTAACCTGTTAAAACAATAATTTGATGTTATAGATGATATCATTAATATAAATATTTTTGATGAAGACATGGATGAAAATAATGTTTTGGATGGTCATTTTGGTACTTATTGGAATGTTTCATTTGATGAAACAGATGATTCAATTGTTAGAAAACATTGTGAACAAAAAAAAGTTTATAGAGAACACATCACATTGACACATTGTTATGAATTTACCTAATATTATCACAATATTGTTTTTGTTTTTAAACATTCATACATGATATCAAATTAACTAGTATATTTTATACCATTTTTGAATATAAAACTATTAATAGTCTTACCAATTTCTATTTATGAACATCTCTATAAATTCTTGAACATATAAAAGTCCTAATATTTTATGAATTCAAATAGAACACATGAAAATGTATCTCATTGTTTTATGATAGAATTGTATTATTTGAAATTTTTTATTATTTATATTTATTTGACAATATTAGGTTGTATTTCACGGTCAAAATTTCATATTATGAAGATACTAGAAGAAATTGAAGAATACGGTGAAATAAAAAATGTGTGTCTTCTATGGGAAACACAGTAAGTACAATTTATGATTGAATATTATGTACTTTCATATAAATTATCTTGTTATCATTCATTTTATTTTATCATCTTAGTTATTTTATGCTATACAATCACGAAGATGGTTGGATTGTTCTTATGAGGCTAATAGTATGGTGAGGGGTACTGATTCTATAGTTTAGTCTACTACTATGCCTCTTGAGTCCCTAGGAGTTCATCCACCCATTATGACACCTCTATATTATCCATACACACCATTTCCATATCCCATTCTCCCAACACCCACATTGGATGGTAGTTCTCAGACTCCCATACCTCTATATTTTCCATTCCCTGCATCCATCATACTAGGCACTCTTCCCCCTTATATCCCACCAACATATCCATTTCGATTTCCACCCAAATCTGTACAGGGTTATCCATATGATTTTCTCCCTTCATCACTACACTTATCATCATCTACTATAGAGGGTACTCCTACTATAGATATCAAATCTACCATATAGTCTACTCCCCCTCTAGATGTATCACTTCATGGGTCAGCAGATCCCCCATCTACAGATATGTGTTTAAACATTACTATTAGTAATTAATAATTAATTCATTTATATTATTTTCCATTATTTATTTATTGATTAGATCCAACCTCTACTAGATGATGATGCCATGAGAAATTGGGATAGGTTTTGAATTGACACCTGTAAATCATGGTAGAATACAATGTGAAATTTGTTGTAATTAAAAAAAGGTACATAATGTAAAATATTTATGATAACACTTTTTAGACACAAAAATATAATTCTAGTTCAACAAATAATTTGGAGGGTTTTTGGGGAAGAAATAAAGAACAATTCGTTGGTATATATTTGGGTAAGTAAATTTAATCCCATTTTATATATATTAACATATAATATTTCTTATCTAATATTTTATCCATTGCTACATCGATATAATTTTCCTAATGGAAAAAAATCCTAGGCAGCAAGCTAAATGGATTTAGGTGAAATGTGGAGAGTGTAAAAGTATGAATTATATCATGGATGGAAGAATAGATTTGGTATGGAGCCTGAAGAAGTACTAGTGATTCATGATTGCCTAATATCACAACACAAAGAGATTATCAGCTATTGGAAGAGTTTGTAGTTTAAGTTATTCATTTATTTATTTTAATTTTTTTAATGTTTAATTTTCTCATTTTTTTTATATCAATGAAATTATATAATTATATGTTTATAGGAGAAATCACACTAAAATAAAAGAAATCAGAGATCAATGATACATGTTTATACTCATGGATGAACTTCATGCCCATATCATGAAAAAAGGTACTTTAACATTAAAAATCTTTTTCTTGGTTTTTTGTAATTCTCTTCACTTCCAATTTTGGTTTATTTCATTATTTTTTCCAAAAAAATGCGTTCAATATCGAGGGTCACGTACCTCAGTCTACTTTGTTTCGTACAAGCAGAAAAAAGAAATATTGTATTATGAAAAATTTCAACTCTATGAAGATGATTATAAATTTATTTAAATTTATTTTGTTTTGAATGAATTTAATTTATTATATTATTTTCTAATTTTAATTTATGTTATATATCAATCAATAGAATGCTTTGTCTCCATTGGAGAAAAATGATCCAAACAATTTGGGCTCAAAATATTATCTACCTCAGGTATTAAGAGATGATAATCGAGTCATATTACATTGTCGACCAGGGAATAGGACTGTATCGTCTCAATATTGATCTTCTGAAAACATTTCTTGAAGTACCAATTCTGGTTTGGTCATAGAGGTAAAAATGAATACTTCAATCCAAGAAGAAACTCAAAAATCATAAAAGGAAAAAAACTGAAAATATTATGATAGTTATGTCTGCCCTTTCTTCTTCATTTCCATAAGAATCAGCTACAGTGGTTGATGCCTATTTGATTTCTATGTGCTCCTCTTATATATATACTTTTAGTGGAGCCAAATTTAGAGCCAAATCCAGAGTTGGTGCGAGACCCAATGCCAGTGTCGGGGTTGGTACCAATGTTGATGTTGATGATGAGGTTGGTGGTGTGAGAGGTGGTGATGGTGTTTATATTGGAGGCATGGATGAGGGTTATCATGATTCTAATGATACTAATATTGAGAAACACTATTTATGTAAATTTTACTTTTAGAATGTTATTATTGTGGTTTTTAGTTATGTAGTGGGGTTTGATTATTATAATATTGAATTGTATTACAGTGTTTCTGTCTGTTTCTATAAATATTGAATTATTGTATTATTATGTATGCTTGTTTATGTACTATTTACATTATATTTGTATTATGTTTAATTGTATCCTTTTTCAACACAACCATCATACCTCCTATCCAACTCTGCTCTGAGGCGGCAAATCTACCTCCTTCGGTGCACCTCCGATGGTATGTTTTCCAATTTTCAATTTTTTAATGATTCTTTTTTTTCATTCTACTATTAGTTATTATATATCATTTTTCTTATATTTTATATTTCTTCCGTATGTGAACTCATTCTAGATCACCTCCAATGATAGTGTCGAGGAATTTCAATAAACCATAAATCATTGCAATTGTTTTACTTCAAAATGATTTATATCAATTTTTCCTTTTTCCCCATTTCATTTTTTAAAAAATATACAAGATTGTTAATACTATGTATTTTTACAGAAAGACTTATAAGACATGTCACAATTAAAACATATGATTATCGATAGTTCTTTTTATTTTTGGGATTTTTCAATTCATATTAGTCATTTTTTTTGTGTAATAAATTCTAATATGTTTGAATTTTTTATTTTTTTATTTTTAGAGAAATATAGATCAACTGGGTAGTAATTTATTTAATTTTGGAATTTTTTATGGTAATTTATTGCACCTGTTTTCTGTGGTTGTTTCATCTCGTGGGTAGGCTTTTATTGACCATGAAAATGAAAGATGGATAATGTGTCATTAAAATGTAATTATGTAGTGTTTTAATTTGATTTAACATATTAGGTTTTGATATTTGATTACTAGGATGGCATGCATGAGTACCTCAATGAAGAGAGTTTTTGGCTGTTAACTTTTATAGACTACCAATGCCATTTTATATATATCATCATTGAATAATTTTTTTTTCCATATTATGGTTGGTGATATTTTAGGGCCTAGTTGTAAAATATGTTTTTTCAATGTATTCAAAGAAAATATGGAATGATGAATTATATGTGACAATTGAGACACATGTATTCTATTTAATATTATTTTTTTTGTTATTTTTTTTCCTTTCCATTAATTGTAGTAATTTTGTCACTTATTAATCATGGAATGCATTCTAAATCTTTGAAAATATGTTTTATCTATTTATAGGGGTGGTGTTGGGTAAGGGTAAAGTGGATGTATAGGGGAGGAGGGGGTGTCGGGGGAGGGTTAAAGTGGTTCATCAGGAAGGAGGATGGTATAGGTGGGGTGAAAGTGGGGAGGGGTGGTTTAGGGGGTTCAAGGGGGTTCAAGGGGGCGTTTAGGGGCAGGGGGAGCAGGTTCATGGTTGTAATGGACTTGGAAAAATGATATGTTTACAACCACTCATATACTAGGTATAATAGTAAGATAATAAAAATTACGAACACTACATAACTACTTCCAAAATTAATAATCCAATTCAATTAAGAGAACTAACTCTAAACATCATCCTCTATTTTATATGTATAATAACATCATAATCTCATCTCTAAACATGAGTTGGATGTTTGTTAGTAATATCCTCTATTTGATATGATTAATCCTATGATCATTATAGGTATTTGTGTGAGCTAACATAAAAATGGAATGAATAATAATTACATTTCACTACATGATACCCGGGAACACATACATGTACCCTACAAATAATACATTAGAGTTCTATGTATTTTTTTCATTATTTATTTTTTCATCATCCATGTTTTATTTACCCAATACATCATGATGCAGAAAAAAATGTTTTGAAATTTTGGAGGATGCAGATTCGGTGAAAGGGGGTGTAGGGTGTTTGTAGGTACATGGGGAGGGTGCAAGGTGCTGAGGGTTTGTAGGGGAAAGGGGAGGGGGTATAGGTGGGATACAATGAGGGATGGTTAAGGGGCTTCTTCAGGGGTAAGGGTGTATGGGGGGGGGGGGGGGTTATTGGGGGAGGGGAGGGTGAGGTGGAGCGTGTAATGGGTTTGCAAGGGAATGAGGGAGGGGGAGTTGGAGGGGGTCATCAGGGAAAGGTGGAGGGGAGAGGGTGAAAGTGGGGTACAAAGGGGAATGGTTCATGGGGTTCTACCGGGGGAGGGGGTCTGCATGTGTAGGGGTTGGGGGAGGGGGAGGGTTCATGGGGGTGTGTGGGGGTAGGGGAAGGGTGTAGGGGTGTATAGGGGGAGGGGGAGGGTGTAGGGGGTATGTAGGGGCAGGGTAGGGGGCGGGGTAGGGGGATTTCAGGGTAAAGGGCAGGTGGAGATAGTAGCTTTGTTCCCCTTCATTCAGATAGAATTGAAATTTACATAATTTCATATAGGTAGTTGAAACATAACTTCTCGCAGATTTTTTATATGTATGTTTTTTCCTATTGTTTATACATAAATATTTCTGGATTTCTTATTGAAGTGTTTCCCTACCATTCATAAATAGTTTTTTTCAGACTTCTTTTACATATTTTTGGATTTCTTTTTGAAGAGTTTCACAATTATTCATACATAGTATGTATTATTATTTTTAAAAATTATTGTATCTACATGTAAACATATTGGATTATTGTTTAGGTTCACAAATCCTAGATTATAACCTCTTATTCCACCACTATAACTCCTCACAACTAAAAAACTTAGTATAAAAAACAAGATTATTTTATTGACATGTTTTCATATTGGCCATAATGAATTTCACATCCAAATATTATTAGTTACTCTACATTCTCAGAGATCTTGGGAGTTCACTCGGGGAAACCATGCTAGGATGCAGAATCTGAACATCTTTAGGTATCTACATGTATCTGTTCTATTTTTCATTTCCTAATTAGTTTGTTCTATTGACAAGTTGTGTGTTTAATTTTATATTGCAATTTGAACTAAAACCAAACAACCGAATTTATTCAGGTTGTGTAAAATGATGCTTGTTTTCTTAAAAAAGTTAAATGACATACTGCTGTAGTAGTTCATCCTTTTAATATGTTGTTTTAGGATAATTTGTCACGTTTTAATTAATGTTCATTCACTAATATCATGGATAGACTTCCACTTCATGTTTCTAGGAGAAAACATTCCTTTTTTGATGTGTGGATGGGAATAAAAAAGCATAACTGATGTTATGGGGAAACATACTAATTTGAGGGGGGAAATTTTGAAGTTGTACGAAAACCATTAAAATAGTGGATTGATGATGTTAGATACCATTGGGGGACGTGAAGTTTTCTAATTTTATATTAATACAGTATGATGCACAATCTAGTGTCCATTTTGATTCAAAAAGGTAATATTGTATGTGGATGAACACTACATCAAAATGAGTCTCTTGATATATTTTTATTCAGAAATAATGAGGCCATTACAAAGATATAGGAACTAATAATGTAAAATTTTATTTGGATTAAAAAATATCTATTAAAATTAATTTTTTAACCACTTTTATTACCCTATAAGACTTCATTTTAAGCTCTTCTTGAACTAGAAGGTAATACTAAAAATTGATTCTTTCGTTTATTGGAAGAGTTTTATCATACTTTTAGTCATCTCCAGTTCCATTTATATAAGCCCCGTATTTTGATTCAAACTCCATGTGATAAGATACTATAAATTAGATATAAATATCCCATTAAATCACTCATTATCCATGAAGAAGAATTTGTTGCAATTAGTTCATGAATTAATTGGATTTAATAAAGGAGGAGCTACATGGAGTTTTTTTGTAAAAATACCTCTTTCATAATGCAGTTTAAAAATCCTATTTCTATTGAAAAGTGTGTAGCAGGATACTGAAATTCATTAAAAGGATTGACGCCAGCTTATTTTATTAGGCTAAGAATGATATTGGGATTGTTCAATTTTATCACAATGTCAAATTAAACATATTTATATAAAAATAGTGGGAGAGTTTGTAAAATTAATGATTTTTATTATTTTTGGGCATTATTATTTACATAATATTAGAAATAAAATTCTAGACAAATTGGATTTTCCATTTTACTAGTTGGTTATAAGTCTTGATTATTCATACTTTCTGACTGAACAAGCAACATGTGAACTGCCACCCCAGTTTTCAAACTCAATTTGAGAATTAATTTTCTAAATATGTATGTTTTCAATATCATATGTATTTTATATATAGATTTATATTACATTACTTCAATTTATCAATTATTTTATGGTTTTAGTAATTTCATTACATTGTGTATGCTCAAATTTTTCATTATCCTGATATTTCTGTAGCATAATGGGTGTGAATCGGGTGCACCTTCCATCGGAAATTAGAATTGAAGATGGTGACCTCCTGAAAAAATTACCACTAATTCCACCACAATAACTCCTCAAATTGTGATGTCTACAATTCAATCCCTCTTAACTTCAACATCATGTGGCATAAAAGGAATATTATAATTCACAACCACTTCTTTTGCTACTATTTCATTTAAGATGCTTCATTTTATAATTTGACATCATTACATGTATTGTACATATGGAGTGATCATACGATGTCCTTTTATATTAATTTATTATATTTTTTTTATCCATTAAATGTAAAATTGGTTTCGCCCGGTTGTATGATTTGAAGAAACTGTACATTTCCATGCATTTTTATATTAACCACTTAAGCATTTTTCTTTTAATTTGGTCAGAATCCAATACCAAATAAAATTTAGTGGGAACTAATCAATCACATTCATGAGAAATATCAAAAACAATAATTTTCCTACACCATATTGGTAGTAACCTGATTTTTTTACACTACCTATGGATAATCTCAATATCATTCATAATGAGAATATTGCACTTGATTGTCAAATATTTTATTCGAAAAGAAGTAGAAATTATACCTTTGAGATTTTTACATGTGACCCTCAAGTTCATTTCCACTATATCATGGAAAATGCCGTATGAAGGGAATATCTCAAGGCCATTATGTATGGAATTATCCATTTCGTTAAGATAATCACATGGGCCATAGAATTCTTTGAAGGAACAAATCACCAATCGTTAAAAATCAAGAACAACATATCCCCCAAAATAAAACCATGACTACATGATCTAAAAATGATTAGTTTTGGGTTAAGGGTTGTAAGATTAAACCACATCCAATTTCTTATAGGATAGTATCCAGAAGAAAGTGAAGGATGTCTTCTATCAAAAAAATTACGTAGAGAGGCTTCCTCCTGCTAGTGTCTCAAGAGACGTGAGAGGTCTAAAAAATGGAATCTATCCCTCACCACAAATGTTTCACTAGAAAAGGGGGACCATTTTGAAGAAACATAATCTTTTCATCATTAATACACCAATATCCATCCCTTACAAGGAGAGTTTATTCCATCTTAACATTATTGTGGTTTCCAACAACATTGATCATAATATGAAGATACTCCTTAATACAATTCCTTGGAATTGAATAACTGATGAACATACCAAATGTCCTCCATAAAAAATATTCCCACCATATTTAACAAAAGTGATTCATGGTATATTTTTCCTTATACAGCTATAAAAAATACAACTTATTGTCTAAGATAACTCCATAATAATAATTCACTGCACTAATCGAAAGAACATGGTTCTGTACTCTCTAGACCAGGAAATTGAATTTATCTAGAAAATATTTTCACTAGAGGAGCTGGGAGATGACTTCAGTCTAAAACAGTCAAACATTGGACTTGAGAATCTGAGACATATCAGAGAAAACACATATGAATCAACTATAGTGATGGGAACCTATAGGTACTCTAATCCAGTGTTTGTTATGAGTGAAAAACTCACAATTAGGTCTGAAATTTATAGTCTAGGGGTGCTTCTTTTGGAGAAGATCACTAAGAGAAGGAATGTGTACTAAAAAAAGAAGTAGGGAGATCCATATCTGGTTTCCTTGTCATGTAGATACCATGCTCATAAATCAATTTTTAGTGATATGGAAGATCCAGTGCTATGTGGGGGGAGGGGGTTCAGTGTGTAGTTTTCACCATGTCACTACCATTGTCATATTTTGCATGCTGGAGCACCCCACTTTCTGACCACTTATTAGTGAAATTTTATTGTCTCTCAAGTATGTCACCTCTCAGCCCTCCTAGAATATTTGTAAGAGTAGTGGTGGATTCCAAAACTCCCCATGATGATCACCTTCATCGTTGAACAATCATAGGTAATCCAATGTTTAAAAATCATGTTTTCTTTGGGTGTCTATTCTTGGGTGAAGGTGGGGAGAAAGGGGGAGGGTTGGTAGGGAGAAGGTAGTGAAAGGTTGGAGGGGGATGGGGTGTGCAAGGTGGGGGTGGGGTGCAAGGGGGTGTGAATTTATGAGGGGGTGAGGAAGGGGGTGTGCAGGAGTAAGAGGGAAATTAGGGAGGGGTAGGGTGAGGGAGGGAGGGGTGCAATGGTGTTTGAGGTGAAGAGGGGGTGTGTAAGAGTATGGGTGAAAGAGGTGTGTAGTGAGGATGGGTAAGAGGGTGTCAGTGTCGGGGGTGATCAACTCCTCTATGAGGGTGGGGTCCCATCCTGAGTGGGACACCCTCGACCAACGATATTGGTAAAACATCAACCTACCCATTGATCTGGGGAGGTTACTCAAAACAATAATTAAATCATCATGGTAAGCCAACTCTATGATTTTTTTTTGATTCAGCACCTAAACCCTTAACGGGAGCTCTAGATCTATCGAGTTCATAACATCCTAAAATAAAATTGAGTTGGGGCCTATAAACTCTAAATCTAGAAACTAAATTGCATATTAGATGCTCTGAAACCACTCTGAAGGAGGAAGAAAAGACATAGAGCAACAAAAAATCACCTCATGTAGAAGTCTAAAGTTCCAGAGGGATCATTGTAAATGATGATTCCATCTACATAAAAGGTGAAATTGATCATTAAAGAGAATCCTTGAAATAAGTAAAATGTTTTGGATAAGGATTCGGTTCCACAAAATATTGCAATAATATTATGGGAAGAGAATATTCCACTATTGAAATGGTCAAGAAGTGTGATAACATGGTTGTGAATCTGGAATATTCTTCCTATTTGAATTTTTATTCTTTTCACGGTTATTTAGGTTTTATCTTATTCTTTCAATGAATAAAAAAGATTTTGTATCCAATCTACGAGGCTCAATTTTAATTGAGCCAATACATTTGATCGTCAAGAAGCCTCAATTAAAATTTATCAATTCCCACCTATAACATTGTTTAAACATTTTAGAATCTTGGACTATCTATCATGTTTAATGAGTAACCACATTCTGGAATCCATGTCTCACTACTTTTTTGGAATTTTATGGAAACAACAACCAAAATAAACTTTTCAATAAAGATATTCTATTGGGATATAATTATCTCAATTGTATGTTTAATTTTATAAGGATGTATGACCATGAATTCTTTTTCAGAATGAATATTAGAGTATTATCTTATATTAATCTTATTAAGACAAAAAAATATTCTGAATAGACCCCATAGTTGGATTTCCACTTCTAGTTTGCTTCCATATGGGTTTTTTGGTTCTATTATCTGGATTTATCCTAGAAATATTTAACAATATATAGATCAATGACTGAGAGATATTATAGTAGAAAATTTATTTATGTATAAAAAACCATAACACTAATAGTAACTCTAAAACTCAGTTCTTATGACAATATATTTAGTATTTCATCTAGTTCTAGATTTATAATATTTATAAAACTCTATGTGTCTTTTGATTGAGTTTTTAAGAACCAATCGTTTTCACACAAGAATAAAAACAATTTGTTAAAGGTTACATATTTTTAGGGTTATATCAACTAAGACCTTCCCATGTCATCCTTTTAAACCCTTCACTATTTTTCAATACAAATTTTTATTTCTCATGTTCTTCATGTATAGATTTTACCTGAACTTGAGTAAATAAATTATCTATATTCAATTATTATTTTAATTAACTACGTTTCTATAGTCATCACCCATTTTTCTACAAGTTATCTAGCCTTATGACACCGAAAATGTTTCATTAGTGTGGGTGTTGGTGTAGTGGGGCATGCAAGGGGTAAGGGTGGGGAAGGGGGTGTAAAGGATAAGGGGATTCAAGGGGGAGGGGTTCAAGGGGGTTGGGCAGTGAGGAGGGGGAATGGGGTGAAAGGGGTAGGGGAGAGGAGCAATGTGGGAGGGAAAGGGTGCAAGCGGGAGGGGTGGGGAAGGTGGTGTGGGAGAAGGGGTGAAAGTGGGAAGGGGTGAAAGGGAGTGTATAGTGAGGTGGGGGAGTGAGTGAAAGGGGGGAGGGAAAGGGTGTAAGGTGGAGGTAAAGGTTGAAAGGGGAGGGGGTGTACAAGATTAGGGGAAGGAGGTGAAAGGGGGAGTGTTGTTAGGAGTGGTTGGGATAGGGGGTGTGTAAGAGTAGGGGGTGAAAGGGGGTGTGTGGTGAGGAGGGGTAAGGGGTGAAGGGGTAAGAGGAGGGGTGCACGGGGGAGGGGGTGCAACAAGGAGGGAAAGGGTGTAAGGTGAAGGGGGTGTGAATGAGTAGTGGGTTCAGGGGGGAAGGGGTGTAAGGTGGGTGCATAGTGATTAGGGGGAAAGGGGATACAAGGGGAAAGGGGAGGGGTTCAAGGGGTGAGGTAAAAGATTCAATGTGGAAGGAAAGGGTTCAAGGGGTTGAGGGTGTGCATGAACAGGGGGTGGGGAATGCTTGTTTAGGGTGGGGGTGGGGGATGTGGTACAACCATCTCAACAGCTAAAATTGTTTACCGTTATGTTTTTTATGAAATAGGAAGGCGTATATCTATGGTTTGAAGCATTTTACATATGTTTCGAGTGACATAAAATTCTTCCATGGTTTCAAATCGTGGCTATAGGATTTTACCTATAGACATGCCAATACCAGCCAATGTTCTTTAAATCGTGGCTATAAAATATACCCACATCTTTTGGGCATAAAGCCGCTGTTCCAAGTAGTGTCTCTATCCTTGTTTTGTATTAGTTATTTTTAGGGTTTTTTGGACTTTTATGGTTTTAGTGTTTTAGGGTTTTTATGTATTTAAATTTTAATTTTTTGTGTTTTTTAGTGTATTTTAGTATTTTGGGGTGTTTAGTGTTTTGGGTGGGGGGATGTTTTTATCATTTTAATGGTCTTTAATGTCTATTAGGTATTTTTACATTTTTCTCATTGTCTTTTTAGGTTTTTTAGGATTTTTTATGGTTATTTAGCGTTTTTGGGGGTTTAATTGTTTTTGGATCTTAGTGTATTTTATGGTTTTTATGGGTTTAAGATCATCTAGGTTTGGGGAGGATAATGTCCTTCTGGTAATTTTACATATTTTATAGGTTTTAGGGTTTTGATGGAGTTTTAGGTTTTTAGGCCTTTTGGGTTTTTTAGTCATTTGGTTTTTAATGAGTTTTTAGTTTTTTAATGTTTTTAGTGGTTTTATGGTTTTTGGTGTTTTTGTGTTTTTTTTGTGTTTTTTGGGGATTTATGTTTTTAGGGGGTTTTAGGGTTTTCATATTTTTTATGTTGTTTTAGGGTTTTTTGGGTTCTTTTGGGTCATATAATGTTTTTTGGGGTCTTAATGGGTGTTTAGTTTCTTTTAGGGGCTTTGGGGTTTAATGTTTTTTTTGGGTTTTTAGGGGAATATACATTTTTTTTGTTTTTCGGTTTTTGGCTTTTATAATGCTTTTTAAGGTATTTATGGGATTTAGAATCTTTTAGGGTTTATTTTGGTTTTAGGGTCCTTTAGATTATATAGGGGATTTAGGTTCCTTTTGGCATTTTTAGGATGCATTAGGATTTTTAGGTAACTAAAGGGTTAATGCTTGTTTTTAGGATTTAGGGCTTTTAGAGTCATTTAATGTATTTAATTTATTTTAAGGGTTTTTATGTTTTATGGTATTTTTTGGGTTCTATGTTATTATAGATCCTTTTGGGGTTTTTATTGTAATATATGGTTTTATGGTTTTTAGTATTTTTAGATTATTTTAGTATTTTTATGGTTTTTTGGTTCTTTGAAGGGTTTTTGGGGTTTTAAGGTCGTTTTGGGGGGTTTCAGGATTTTTAGGGACTTTTGGGGGTTTTAATTGGTTTTAAGATCTTAGTAATTTATGTTCATCATGGGATTTTAGGCGTTTTTATGTTTTGAAGGCTTTTTTTCATTTTAAGGTTTTTATTGTTTATAGGGGTTTTTGTTATTATGGTTTTTAAGGTTCATTAGGTCCTTTAGTGTTTTATGGAGTTTTAGGGTTTTAAATTATTTTGGGGGTTTTGGTGTTTTTTTTTTGTTTTAGTGATTTTGATGGATTTTAGAGTATTTTCATGGGTTTTAATGGATTTTATAGACTTTATGAATTTTGGGATTTTTTTGGTTTTATGGGGTTTCAATGGATTTTAGGGGTTTTTTGTTTTAATGATTTTATATTCTATTAGAGGGTAATTAGGGTTTTTATGAGTTTTTTTATTTTTTAGGGTTTTTGTATGTTTATGAACATTTATAGATTTTTTTTTAATTTTCAGTAGTTTATGGAATTTAGGTACTTGTAAAAGGGTTTTGTAGGTTTTGAGGGGTTTGAGGTATTTTAAGTGTTTGATATGGTTTTCACAGATTTTTTGGTGGTTTTAGGGGGTTCTAGGGGGTTTTAGAGAATTTATGGTTTTTTTGAATTTGTATGATTTATTATGATTTTTAGGGAATTTAAGATATTGGGTGTGGGGGGGGGGGGGGTGTATGGGTTTTAAGAGTTTTTTTTTTGTTTTTAGGTTTTTTATAGTTTTCGTCATTTTTAGGGATATTCATGGATTTATTGTTTTTTTTGTTTTTAGGGGTTTTATGCCTTTTTTTGAGGTTTTAGTGTGATTATGTTTATTAGAGTATTCTTGGGATTTTGGGGGGTCTTTAATGGATTTTTTTGGATTTTGTGTCTTCCCATGGTTTTTATGGATTTCAAGGTCTTTTCAGGTTTTAGGGTCTTTTTTGTGTTTTATGGGTTTTAAGTGTATTTTTGGGTGTTTAGAGTTTTTTTGGGTTTTTTGGGTTATTAGGGGTTTTAGGAATTTCTGGGATTTTTATTGTTTTTAGGGGTTTTAAATATTTAGTGTTTATTCTTTAGTTTATAATATTTATGATTTAATGACTATGGTTTTGGGTTTAGGGTGTAGGATTTAACATTGAAGTTTTAGGGTAAAGGGTTTAAGGTGTAAGGGTTTGGGATTGGGTTTACATTGAAGAGAATAGGGTTTAGTATTATTGCTTCATCATTTATTGTGTATGGTATCTCTATTAGTGGTTTTTATTAGGTTTTTGAGTTTTTTTGGGGTTTTAGTGTTTTTAGGTTGAGGGTTATGGTTTTATTCAAGGATTTTATGGGTTTATGGTTTCTTAAGATATAAATGGGTTTTTGTGTTTTTTATCTTTATTAAAGGTTTTAAAGATATTTAGGAATTTTACTATTTTAGGGTTTTTGGTTTTTAAGGTTTTTAAGGTTATTAGGAAATTTAGGGTTATTAAGGATTTGAGGGGGTTTTGGGGGTTTTATGTTTACAATGGGTTTTTACATTTTTTTATGTATTCAAATATTATAATACTTTAATGGGTGTTTAGAGTTTTTAGGATTTATGGTTTTAAGATTTTAGTGTCTATAATATTTTTGGTTTTTTGGGGTTTTTTGAGTTTTTGTTAACATTTTAGTGTTTTCTTAGATCATAGTAGGTTTATGGGTTATTGGGATTTTTATTGTTTTTTGGATTTTTTGGGTTTTAAGGAATATTTTTTTTGAATTTTTAGGGATTCTAAAATAAATAAAAGATTTAGATGTTTTAACAATATTTATTATTTTTTAGTGTTTTTATTGTTTTTTGGAATTTTATGTTTTTATGTATTTTTCATGTTTTTTCTGTGTTTATGGGTTTTAGGGTGTTAGGGTTTTATGGATTTTTGCTATTTTTATGGGTTTTAGGGTTTTTTTGGTGGTTTTATGATTTTTAGGGTCTTTTATGGTTTTTTGGTTTTAGATTGGTTTTAGGATTTTTTTAGGGTTTTTTGGGCCTTTAATGGTTTTTAGGGTTTTCTCCTATTTTATGGTTTTTAGGAGTTTTCTTTTAAACTTTAGGGTTATAGGGATTTTATTATTTTTATGGTTTTTTACTTTAGTGTTTTTATGTAATTTGGAGTCTTCTAGAAGTTTTATGTTATTTTAGGAACTTTTGGTTATTTTGGGTTTTTAGAGGATTTCATATAATTTTGGGGGTTTAAAAGGAATTTTAAGGTTTCATTGTATTTTATGATTCTATGGGTTTTTATGTTTATCTGGTTTTAATATATTTTTATTGTTTTCTTGTTTTTAAGGGGTTTTAGCGAGTTTTAGATATTTATAATATTTAGGGTTTATATGTTTCTATTATTTTGGGGATTTATGGTCTCAAGGAGGCTTTAGGATTTAAAGAGTTGTAGGATATTTTTAGGTTTGTGGGTAGTTTAAGGTCTTTTTATTTTTAGGGTTCTTAGGGTTTTTAGGGTTTAGGATGTTTTTAGGGTTTTATATGGGCTTTAGTGGCGCATTACGTTTTTATGATAATTTAGTGTTTTTGGTTTTTATAGTGTTTTTAGGGTTTTCAAAGTCATAGGTATTTTTTATGGATTTACATTATTTTTATTTTTAGGGTCGATGGAGTTTTTTTTATTTTTTTATGTTTTAGGGTTTTAAGGTTTTATGAGTTTTAGGGTTATAATATTGTTTTTAGGGTATCATGAATGTTTAGGTTTTTTGTGTTTTTATGGTTATTAGTGTTTTAAAAGGGTTTTAGCCTCTTTAAATATTTTAGGGTTTTAGGGACTTTTAGAGAGATTTATTTCTTTTTAGGTGTTGGTGGGTGGGGTTAAGGAAATTTATCTTTTTATTGGTTTTTAGTGTATTATAAGGTTTTGGGGGATTTTAGGGGTTTTAGGGATTTCAAAGATTATTAGGTCTGTTTAGTGTTCAATTTGTTTTATTTTGGAGTTTTAGAGTGTTTTAAGGTTTTGGATATAGGGTCTAGTGTTTATGGATTACATTTTAGGGTATATGGTGTATGGATTATGGTTTTGTTTGTAGGGTTTAAGGTTTAGCGTGTACGGTGCAATGTTTATGGTGTACAATTTTAAATTAAAAGTGTAGGGTTTTGGGATTACTGTGTAGGGATTTGGTATTACGGTGTTGGGTATGTGGTGTCAGTTGTAGTGTTTATGGATTATTGTGTAGGCTATATGGTATAGGGTATAGGATTTACGGTTTTGGGTTTGGTGTTTATTCTATACGGTATAGCATGTAGATTTTTTTGGGTATTGTTAGTTTTAAGGGGTTTAGGTTTTTTTCGTTTTTTACGGTTTTTCTTGAAGTTTTTGGGTTTATGATTTTTATGGGTTTTAGGGTACTTATGTGTCTACAGGTTATTAGAGTTTTATTGTATTTAATGTTGTTAGGTAATTTTGGGTTTTAGGGTCATTTATTGTTTTCAGTAGTGTTTGGGGTTTTTACGATTTTAGTGTTTTTAGGGTTTTTAGATGATTTTATGATTTTTAGATTTTTTGGGGTCTTTAATTTTTATAAGACTCTGAGCTAATTTGTTGGGGTCTAGGGAATTTTTTTCTAGAATTTAGTATGGGTTGTAGGTTTTTTATATTGTTTTTGTGTTATTTGAGGTTGTTTTTAAGTTTTTATGGGTTTATGTGTTTTTAGGGTTTTAATCGTTTATTATAGTATTTAGGGTCTTCTTAGTGGTTTATAAGGATTTTAGTGTTTGTAGGGTTTTAAGGGGTTTTATGGTATTTTGTGTTTTTTATAATTTTTTCGAATTTTTATACTATTTAGGGTGTTTTAGGGTCTTTTAGTGTCTTCAACAGTCAATAAAATTGTTTAAAAGGGTTCTCAAGGTTTTCAATTTTTAATATTTTTATGTTTTTAAGGGGTTTATGTGGGTTTAGGGGTTATATAATTTTATGGTGTTTATTGTTTTAAGGATTATTGGGTTTTTATATTTTTAGTAATTTTTAAGGTATATTTGAGTTTTTAGTGGATGTTTAAATTTCATGGGGTTTTAGGGCCTTTATGTTCTTTTCTAGTATTTATAGGCTCTTATGGTTTAAAGGGATTTTAATAATGTTTTATAGTTTTGACATTTTTTTAGTTTATTGGGGTCTATTAGGATTTTTGAGTATTTTTCATGTTTCATAGGGTTTTTGTTGTTTTACAGTCCTTTATGTGTTTTTTTGGGTGGGGTGGGGGGGGGGGGGGGGGGGGTAGGGTCATTTAGATTTTCAGCCTTTCCCCTAAATTTTAGTTGTTTTTGTAGGGTTTTTTGTTTCTCTTAGTTTTTTTATATTTTAGGGTCTTTTGGGGTTTTATGGTTTTGTAGGATTTTTTATGTTCTATAAGGTCTTTTATGTTTTTCAGTTTTGGGGGTCATTTTGGGTTTTAAGGGTCTTTTAGTATTTTTAGGCTATAATGTATTGGGTCTACGATGTATGATATATTGTTTAGGGTGTATGGTTTAAGGATTATTATTTATGGTGTATTTTATAGGTTTTAGGGTGTATGGTTTTGGGATTAGAGTGTATGGTATTGTGTTCAGGGTGTAGGGTTTAGGGTGCAGGGTGCAAGGTATAGGGTTTAGGGTGTACGGTTTGGGGTTTGGGGTATAAGGTTTTTGGTATAGGGTATAGTGTTTAGGGTGTAGGGTATAGGGTTTGGGGCTTATATTCTAGGTGTTATGGTTTAAGGAACACTGTATAGGGTGTAGGGTTTAGTGTTTATGGTGGTAGGTATAGGGTTTAGGGCGTCGGATTTATGGTTTTGGGTGTTGGGTATGAGTTATTAGGTGTATAGTTAGGGTTTAGATTGTTGGGTGTTGGGTTTTTGGTTTATGGTATTGGTTTTTGGGTTTTGGGTTTGGGGTATTGGGTTTCGGGTGTAAGGAATAGGGTTTAGGGTATCAGGTATAGGGTTTATGGTTTACAGTATAGGTTTTGCGAGTCGTGCTTAGGGTATAGGGTTTGGGGATTAGAAACTAGGGTTTAGAGTTTAGTGTATAGGGTGTACGTTGTAGGGTTTATGGTGCATGGTTTTTTGTTCATGGTGTAAGGTACAGTGTTTATGGGTTTTTTGGATTTTAGGGTGTTATTGTTTTTATGAATTTTAGTGTTTAGTATTTTTATAGTTTTTAGGCGTTTTCGGGATTTGTAGGGTTTTTATTATTTTTATTGGTCCTAATGTTTTTATTGTTTGTTGGTTTATTATGGTATTTAATGGTTTTAGGGGTTTTATGTTTCTTAAAGTTTTTTTGGTGTTTTTTGTGTTTTTATGGTTTTTATGTTTTTTAGGATTTTTAGTGTTTTTACGTGTTATAGGTATTTTTATGGTTTATAAAGATATTAGGTTTTTTATTATTTTTATGAGATTTAGTGTCTATTAGGTTTTATATGTATTTTTATAGTGTTTAGGGTTTTTTGGGTTTTTAGGGGATTTTAGTGTTTTTTTTCTATAATGTTTAGGGGTTTTAATTCATTTTATGTTTTTATGGCATTTATTGTTTTATGGGTTTTACAATTTTATAATGTTTCATGGTTTTACATATTTTTTTTTTACCATTTTTAGAGTTTTTAGTGGTTTTTGAGTTTTTAGAGTGATTACAAATTTTAATTATTTTTAGGTGGTTTAGGGTCTTTTATGGTTTTGAGGTTCTATTAAAATTTTTAGGAATTTTTTGGTATTTTTATTGGGGTTTAAGTAATTTTACAGTTTATAGGGTCATTTTATAGTTTTTAGGGTTTAAATGTATTTTATGGTTTTTATGTGTTTTTAGGTGGTTTTCGGGTTTTTATGGGTTTTCAGGTTTTTTTAATGTGTTATAGGGATTTTAGAGGATTTTTACAGATGTTTTGGATTTTTGGGGGGGTTTTTTTGTTTTTTGTGGTTTTAGGTAATTTTAGTGTTTTGTGGTTTTATGGTTTTTTTCTATTTTTTATGTTGTTTAGATTTTCTCTTAATTTAATATTTTTAAGATTTTTGGGTTTTTTGGGTCATTTTGGGTTTTTATAGTTTTTATGATCTTTGAGGATCTTTTAGGGATTTCAGGAATTTATTGTTTTTTGTGGGGCTTCATGGGATTTTATGGTCTTAGGGTTTTACGATGTTAATGGGTTTTCGGGTTATTAGTGGTTTCTAGGGAGTTTTATCATTTTTAGAGTTTTAGGGGTTTAGTTTTTTATTTCTATTTAAGGATTTTTGTTCATTATTTTGTTTTTATGTTATTTTTTGTTGATTTTAGTATTTTTAGATGTTTATGGAAATTTGGGGCTTTAATTTCATTATGGATTTAGTGGATTTATATATTATTGGGATTTTTAGGATTTTTTAGTTTTTTAGTGTATTTTAGGGTTGTTGGTTTTATAGTGTTTAAGTATTTTTTTAGGAATTTAGGGTGTTTCACTGTTTTATAGGGTTTTAGTTTCTTTTTTGGGGTTTTACTGTGTTTTAGGGTCTTTTATGTTTTTTTGGTTTTTTCGTTTTTATAGAATTTTTATGGTGTGTTAGCATAGTTTTGGGTTTTTAGTGTCTTCTAAGTTCAATTATGGTTTCATGGATTGTTTAGTGTTTTAGGATTTCTAAGGTTTATTTAGGGTTTTAGGGTTTTATGGGTATTATGGATATTTAGGGATTAACATTTTTTTATTGTTTTTAGGATAATTTGGGAACATGATTTTTTTTAGTGTTATTTGGGTTTTTATACTTTTACGGGGTGTTAAGTGTTTTCAATGTTTTTTGTGTGTTTAGGGTGTTTTACGATTTTTATTATTTTTACAGTTTTAGAGTTTTGAGGATCATTTATAGTATTTATAGGCTTGATAATATTTTTATAGTGTATTTAGTTTTTTATGAATTTTATGTTTTTATGCTTTTTAGGGTTTGTAATGTTTATTATGTTTTCATTATCATTTTTTGGATTATACAGTTCTTTCATGTTTTTTATTGTATTAGGGTATTTAATGATTCCAGGTTTTAGGGTTTTAATGGTTTTCATATGGGTTTTTTTATTTTTTTGGATTTCATAGGGGTTTTAGGATTCGTCATAGGTTTTATGGTTTTTAGGGATTTTAGGATTTCTCATCCTTTTTAGTTTCTTTTAGAATATTTATTATTTTCAATGTGTTTAGATTTTTATAAAATTTTAAGGTTTATATGGTCATTAGGGATTTTCACAGCATTAACCATTTTTTTTTTGTGTGTTTAATTTTTTTTAGGTTTTACAGGTATTTTATGGATTTTCAGTGTTTTTGGGTCTTTTGTGGTCTTTTAAGGGTTTAGGGGTTTTTGGGGATTTAGGGTCTTTTACATTCAATAGGGTATTTTCATGGGTTTATATACTTTTAGTGATTTTTAGGGGTTCTAGGGTCTCTTAATTGTTTTAGTGTCTTTTAGGGGGGGGGGGTTTGGGGTCTTTTTGTGTTTTTATGGATTTCAGCATGTTATTGGGACTTTTCGGGACTTTTAGGGTTTTTAGGGTTTTAAAGGTTTTAAGGATTATTTAGACATTATAGGGGTTTTTACTTTTTTATGGTTTTTAAGGGATTAGGGTATTTTATAGTTTTTAATGGAATTTAATGTTATTAAAAACATAGAGGGTTTTTAGGGTTTTAGGGATTCCTTTAGTGGTTTTTAGTGTTTTACGGGTTTTTTAAGTTTTATGGTTTTCAGGGTTTTTTGGTTTAATTAGGGTATTTTATGTTATTTTTGGAGTTTTTTGGTCTCCTGGGATTTTTAGGGTCATTTTGGATTTTATGGATTTTATGGTTTTTATGGTTTGTAGGTATTTTAGGTATTTTAGGTTTTTAATAGTTTCTAGGATTTGTGAGTATTTTTAATGTTTTTAGGTTTTTTTTGAGTTTTTAGGGTTTTTTGTGTTTTTATGTGTCATTTGGGTTTTAGGTATTTTTAGGGGTTTTATGGTTTTTAAATGGTTTTAGGGTCTTCTTAGAGCGTCTTAGTGTTTTTGTATCATTTTAGATTATTTTTATCATTTTTATAGTTTTTAAGGGTCTAGGGGTTCTTGGATTTTTGGGGGATTTTGGGGTTTATGTGGTCTATGGAATTTGAGGCTTTTATGTGTTTCAGGGGTTTCAGGTTGTTTTAGGGTTTAATAGGGGGTTTTGGTGCGTTTTTACTATTTTATTTTGTGTTAGGGTCTTCTTCAGGGTATTTTGTTTTTTTGGGGTTTTAGGGTGTTTTAAATTGGTTCAGATTAGTTTTTAGTATTTTGGGGTTTAATAGGTTTTAGGGTTTTTAAGTTTTTAGGTTTTTTTATGATTATTTATGGTTTTTTTTCATTTTTTTGTGTTTTAATCTATCTATATATTATTTATTTTATTTATTTTTTATGTTTATTAGGTTTTTTACAGATTTTTTTGGTCTTTTAGGGTATTAGATGTTTTATGAAAATTCTTGTTTTTAGTTGTTTTAAATTTTTTATAGATTTTATGTAATTTTTTTGTTTTTAGGGTTTTTTATATTCTTGGAGGTTTTCCGAGGATTAATATGTTTTTCGGGGTTGTAATGATTTTTTAGTGTTTAAGGTTTTTATGGGTTTTAGGTGGTTTAGGGGTTTTAGTGGTCTTACTGTTTTTTTGAATTTTTAGGGAATTATTTGGGGTTTTATTGATCTTTCATGGGTTCTTAGGGTTTTAGGGGGGTTTGGGGATTTTATTTTTTTAGAGGCTTTTAGTATATTTTTTTAATTTTAGGGTTTTCGTAAGGGTTTTGTTGTTTTTTTAGAGATTCAATGCTTTATATGGATTTTAGGGATTTTATGGTTTTTAAGACATTATTGGGGTTTTAAGGTTTTCATGGTTGGGGGTTAGTGTATTTTTTTCTTTTTTAGATTTTTAGGGTCTTTAAAGGGATTTAAGATTGTTTAGGATTTTAGGGGTTTTATAGTTTTTAGGGAGTTTAAGTGATTTGGGGGGGGGGTCATTTTAAGAAATTTATAGTGTGTTGGGTTATTAGTGTTTTATGGGTATTCATATTTTTCGTGTATTTAGTGGTTATAAGTGTTTTAAGTGTTTTACAGTGTTTTTAGGGTTTTAAAGTGTTTTAGGTTCTTTATGATTTTTAATGTCAGTTTGGTGTTTTTTGGTTTTATGGAATTTTAGGGAATTTTGGGGTTTTTAGTGCCTTTTTATTGTTTTATGATCCTTTAGTTTTTTATGGGTTTTTCTATGAATTTTGGGTTCTGAGGTATTTTTACCGATTTTTAGGGATTTTTGGATTTTATAGTATTTTACAGTTTTAAGGGGTTTTTTGGGACTATTCTAGTCTTTACGGGTTTAGTGGGTTTTAGGGCTTTCTTTACAGTTTTTGAGTGTTGCAGGTTTTAGGTATTTTTTACTTGTTACAGGGTTTTTACGGTGTTTTATGGGTTTACGGTATTTTTTAGTCTTTTATATTTTATAAGGGTTTTTAAAAACTATTTAGGTTTTATGGTATTTTAGGGTTTTATGGGGTTTTTGGGTTTTTGTGGTTTTTATGGGTTTATAGTTTTTAGGATTTTAATGATTTTTTGGGATTCTTATAAATTTTAGGAATTTTACTGTTTTTTGTGTTTTTATGTTATTTTATGGGTTATTAGGATTAATATGAATTTTAATTTGATTTTTGATATTTTTAGTGTCTTTTAGGGTATTCTTTTTTATTATGTTTATTGAAGGGATTTTTCAGGTTTTTTGGGTTTTAGGGTTTTTAGTGGGTTTGGGGGGTTTTTGGGTGCTTTGTGATTTACAGGGGTTATAAGTTTATTTTTCAGGTTTTATTTATTTTAAGGTATCCTTGGGGTTTTAAAGTCCTTTTAAATTGTTATAGGGTTGTTTTGGGGATTTTACTTTTTTTTTGGATTTTATGGGTTTTTAGGTTTTACTTGGGTTTAGGGATTTTAACATCTTATTTAGGGTTTTTTATGGTTTATATGTCTTTTTAGGGTTTTTTGCTGCTTTTAAGGTTTTTAGGATTTTTTGCGCTTTATGGGTTCTTAAGTTTATTTTTCAGTTTTTATGGCATTGTATGGTTTTAATTTTTTTTGTTCTAGGGGTTTTCAGGGTTTTTAATTGAGTACAGGGTTATTAGGTGTTTTCTGTGTTTTTATAGTCTTTTATGGTTTATGGTTTTTTGCAGTTTTAGTGGTTTATATTTTTTTGGGACTTTTTGGGTTCTAAAGGTTTCTATGGGCTTTTAGGGTTTTGAGGATATTTTAGAATTTTAGGGGTTTTTATAGTATTATAATGATATTTGTTTGTTTTAGTTTTTAGGGTTTTCTGGGTATTTTTGGGTGTAGGGTATACGGTTTAGTTTTTCGGTTGTAGGGTATATGGTTTCAATTGAAGGCTTTTCGGTTTATGGTACATGGTTTAATATCTAGGGTGTGGGGTAGAAGACATAGGGTGCAGGGTTTAGGGTTTATTGTTTAGGGTGTAGGGTATAGTTTTTAGTGTGTTGGTTTTTTTGGATTATGATGTTGGGTATGGGGTTTTATGTTCAGTGTTGATGGATTAGGTTGTAGGATATAGGGTCTGGGGTGTAAGGATTGGTGTTCGGGGTGTTGGGTATAAATGTTAGGTATTTTTAGCTTTTTAGGAGGTTTTATCTTTTTTTTTTTGAGATATTTTCAGGGTCTTTATTGGGTTTTTATTTATATTGGATTTTATATTTCAAGGTTTTATTATGTTTGTGGTGTTTTATTGTTTTAGGGTTTTTGTTCTTTTTTGGGTTTTTATTGTGTTTTATTGATTTTTAGGATTTTAAAAGTTTTAGGTGAATTTTGGGTTTTACGGCTTATAGGGGATATTTAGGATTTTTATGGATTTATGGTTTTTTGTCTTATTTAGTGCTTTGGGGGGTATTTTGGATTTTTATGTTTTGTATGGTTCTTAAGGTTTATGAGTTTAGTGTTTTTAGGTTTTTTTAGTGTGTTGATATTTTTTTAAAAAATTGACCGGGTTTTAGGATATTTTTTGGTCTTTTATGTTGTTTTAGATCTGATGGTCTTTTAGGAATTTTAGGGTCTATAAAAAATTTAGAGTTTTAAGGTGGTTTAGGTTTTTAACAGTTGTTTGGTTTTTTTACAGGTTTTAAGATTCCTTTGATTATTTAGTGTTTTTTAGAGATTTTAATTGTTTTATAGTTCTAATAGACTTTTAGGGGTTTTATGAGTTTTAGTAGTTTTATTTTTTTTAGTAGTTTTCTAGGCTTTCAGGATTTTTAGATCATTTAATATTATTTATGTTTTAGGGACATTTCGGATTTTTAAGAACTATTTGTGTATTTTTTTTGTCCTTTGGGGGGTTTACAAGATTTTATGGGTTTTAGGGGTTTTATGGTTTTGAAGAGTATTGGAGTTTTGAGAATCATTTTTTTTGTTTTCAGAGTTTTTAGGGTAGTGGCAGGATTTTTAGGGTATTTCGATGGGTTTTACCATATATTTGGGGTTTTAAAGGGTTTTTTAGGATTGGAGGGGGGGGGGGGTAGGAATTTTTTATGGTTTTAGGGGGGGTTAGGATAGTATTTAGGGTTTTTAGAATTTTCTGGAATTTTGTGGTTTTAAGGATATTCATGGTTATTTAGAGAATTTAAGGGTATTATGGTCTTTTGTGTTTTTTACAGATTTTACGATCATTTTGGGGTTTATGGTTTTTAGATTCTCTTACAGTTTTAGGGTTTTTATGAAATATTAGGGTTTTAGGGGCACTAGGATATTTTAGTATATTTTAGAGTGTTCAGGTTTTTAGCGTCTTTTCAAGGATCTTTGGTTCATTTAGGGTTTTTTTTGGGTTTTAGGAACTTTTCAGGATTAGGGTATAGGTTTTATGGTTTAGGGTGTAGTTTTTTGTATTTAAGGTATTATTTTTATGGTTTATAGTGTAACATTTATGGTTTAGGGTGTTGGGTATAGGGTTTTTGGTGTATGGTTTAGGGTTTAGGGTATAGGGTATACTTATTAGGGTATACTGTTTTTTTGTTCATGGATGTACGGTTTTGGTTTTATGGTGTAGTTTATCGTGTTTCTGGAATATGGATTAGGTTTAAGGGTGTAGGGTATAGGGTAGAGGGGTTTTGGTGGGTTTTTGGTTATTCTTAATTTTTTGGGTTTTTATTTGTTTAATTGTTTTTATTTTTTTTCAAGATATTAGTGGGTTTTGGTGGTTTTTAGTGGTTCTTAGGGTTTTTGGGGTAATATGATTTTTTGTTTGTTTCGTATTTTTATATTTCCTAGGGTTTTAATTTTGTTTTAGTGTTCTTTAGGTTTTTTGGGGTTTTAGGGTTATTAGGGTTTTTAGGGTTTTAAATGTTTTACGAGGGGGTTATGGTCTTAAGGGTATCAATTGGTTTTAAGTATTTTAAGGGTTTTAGGGTCTCCTTATAGAATTTATAGTTTGCAATAATTTTTTTTGATATTTTTGGATTTATGGGTTTTGTGGGATTTTTGGGTTTTGAGGTTATAAATGGTTTTTAGCGTTTTTGGGATTTAAGGGAATTTGGTGTTTTTAGGTTTTTTACTGGTTTTGGAGTTTTATGGGTTTTAGGGTGATTTTTATTTTTATTTTTTGTTTTTATTGTTTTTACGGATTTTAGGGTTTCTTGGGGGTTTGGTTATTTTATGTTTTTAGGGGGGGTTTGGGGGTTTTCATTCTTTTTAGGTTATTTTTTAAAAAAAAATGATCTCTAATGGTTTTAGGGTTTCCAGTTTTTTGGGGTCCTTTAGGGTTATTGCGTTTTTAGTGTCTTTTAAGGTTTTAATGGGTTTTAGGGTTTTAGAGTATTGTTTTAGGGCCTTTTATGGGTTTTAGTGCCTTTTACCATTTGTATGGTTTTTAGGATCTATTAGTTTTTTTTGTGTTTTTTGTTATCTTTTAGGTATTTTGATGATTTTTATGGTTTCTAATGGTTTTAAGGTTATTAGTATTTTTAGTTTCTTTAATGGTTTTTAAGTTCATTAGGAGTTTTTGATGTTTTTAGGGGTTTTAAAGTCTTTTGGGTTTTATGGGTTATATGGCCGTTTAGTTGTTTAAAGGATTTTACATTCCTTTTAATGTTTCATGATTTGCAGTGGTTTAGGGTATTTTATGTTGTTTAATGTTTTTTATGGGTTTAGACATTTTTTGGATTTCATAACAGTTTTAGGAATTTTAGGGTGTTTAAGAGTTTTTACATATTTTTAGTGTTATTTTGGATTTTTTAGGGGTTATGGTTTTTTGGATTGTTTTAGGGCTTTAGGATATTTTATTTTTTATATGGATTAGGGATTTTATGAGTTTTTTAGGATTATTTTGGTTTTTAGGGATTTAGGATTTTTATGGTTTTTATAGTTTTTTTGGTTTTTAAGAACTTTTATGGGTTGTTTAGAACTTTCGGGGTTTTATGTGTTTAGATTTTTTAGTATTTTAAGGAGTTTTTAGTGTATTATAGTATTAAGGAGTTTTAGGGGTTTTACAGTTTTTATGGTTTTTTTGCGATTTTTACAGTTTTCAACGTTTTTTATTTTTTAACAGCGTTTTATTTTATAATGGATTAATTTTTATTCTAGGTTTAAGGTATTTTTGGAAATTTTATGGTTTTTAGTGTTGTAATGTCTTTTATGGTTTTTACAATTTTTATACAATTTTAGGGGTTTTAAGGATTATTTTTTAAGGATGTTACATTTCATTGCGATTTTTCGGATTGAGAGTTATGGTATGATTTTTATTGATTTTAGTGGTTTTTGGTGTTTATATGTTTTTATTGTTTTTTGGGTCTTTTGTGGGGTTTTTGGGCCTTCAAATACATTCAAGGATTTTAGGATATTTCTATTTTTTTATGGTATTCATGGTACTTATTTTTTATTTAATAGTTTTAGTAATTTTTGGGGTTTTAATGTGTTTTTGGGTTTTTAGGTTTTTAGTGGTCTGAGAATTTTTACATTTTGGAGGGTTTTAATGGTTTGTAGTGTTTAGGTATTTTTAGGATTTTATGGATTTTTATATTTTTAAGTGTTTTTATGTAGTTTTTGGGGTTTTAAGGTCCTTTATTTTTTAGTTTTTTTTGGGTTCTTTAGTTTTTCTAGGGTCTTTTAGGTATTTTAGGTTCATTATTTGTATTTAGTGTTTTTAGGGGCTTTTTGGTTTTTGTGTATAGGTTTCTGAGTTTAAGGTGTAGTGTTTTGTGATTAGGGTTTTTGTTTTTGGGTTTATGGTTTATGGTGTTGGATAAAGCATGTAGTGTGTAAGATAAAGGGTTTATAGAGAAGTGTATGTGGTATATATAATAGGATTTTTGGTGTAATGTGTATGGTATAGAGTTTTGTGTCTTGGATTTAGGATTTTGGGTGTAGGGTATTGGGTTTTGGATGTATGGTTTAGGGTTTATAATGTACTCTTTAGGTTTTAGGGTTTGCAGTTTTCTTCTCATTTTTTAGGATTTTTGGCCTCATGGGTAATTGTATTTTTTTGGATTTAGGGTTTTATTATAATTTTGATGGGGTTTTAGTGTTTATTTGGGTTTTTTAGTGTTTTATGGTTTTTTTTATTTTATGTATTTTTTTTTATTTTTAGGGATTTTAGGGTTTTAACAGTTTTTTATGTTTATTTTTGGGTTTTTTGTATTTTTAAAGTTTTATTTTGTTTTGATTTTAGGGGATTAATTGTTTTAGAGGTAATTTATTAATTTTATGTGTTATTAATTGTTTTTAGGAATTATCAGGGATTTTTTATTGTTAGGGGTTTTAGGGGCGTTCGGGAATTAAGGGTATAAGGGTTGGGGTTTTGGGTGGGGGGGGGGGTCTTATGGTTCTTTTGGTATTTATGGTTTTTGGATTTTTTCTGGAGTTCTTGTGTTATGTTAGGATTTTAGGGGGGTTTGTGACTTTTTTTGTTTTTGGTTTTTTAGTGTTTTATGGTTTATAGGTTTTATGGAATATTATATGGTTTTGTAGGGTTTTTAGGTTTTAACAGTTTTATGAGTTTTTATTGAATTAGGGGTTTTAGGGTCTCTAAGGATATCTTATTGGTTTTATTGTTTTTAGGATTTTTAGTGTTTTTATGGTCATTTGGTGTTTTAGGGATTTTTAGGGGTTATAGTTTATTTAAATGTTTGAGGGTTTTAAGGGGTTTTCTGGTATTTTAAGATTTTATGGGTTTTAAGGGGTTTTAATGTTTTTTTGGGGGGTTTATGTTTTAAGGGTTTTTAGGGTCTCATAGTGTTTTTATGTTTTTATAGTATTTATTCTCCATCTTTGTTTTTTTAGTTATTAGGGTCAATTATTGTTTCTAATTGTTTTTATGGTTTTTTTATAGTTATTATGGATCAGTTCAAATTTATAGGGTTTTTATTATCTAAAGGGGATGTTAGAGTTTTTAGTGTTTTTAGAGTCGTTTAGGGGTTTTAGTGAATTGTAGGGTCTTTTAGGGTCTGCGGGTATTTTGTGGTTTTTAGGTGTTTAAAGGATTCTTCGGGTTTTTTCGACCTTTTAGGGGTTTTTTTGTTTTAAGGGTTTCTACTGTTTTTTGGGGATTTAGTGTGTTTTATAGTTTTATGGTTTTATGGTTTCTTATTTTTATATTTTTTAAGTGGTGTAATCATTTAATGGCTTTTATGTATTTTTATGGAATTTAGGTATTTATAGGGTTTTATGGATTTTAAAAGTTTAGGTGTTCTCAGGCACTTTTAGGTTGTTTAAGTGTTTTTATTGGTTTTAAGGAATTTTTAGGGTTTTATGTATTTTTTGGGTTATTACTGGTTTTTATGAGTTTATTTTGGGATTTGAGGATTTTCAGTGTTACTTATGTTTTCTGGGTTTTAGTGTGTTTAGAGATTTTTAGGGTGTTTTCTGTTTTTTTAGTGCTTTTTAATTTTATTATTTTTTATAGTCTGTTAGGGTTTTATGGGGTTTAGGGTCTTTTTTGTGTGATTTTGGGTACTTTAGAGTGTTTTAGTTTTTTAGGTTTTATTTTTGTTATTTTGTTTTTTTAGGGTTTTTGTGTATTTTATTTTTTTAATAGCTTATTTAAAATTTTAAATGTTTTTAATAGGTTTGTATATTTTAAGGAAGTTTTTAGTGGTTTTCAGGGATATATTATTTTAGGGTTGTTTAATATATTTAGATATTTTTGGAATTTTTATTGTTTTAAGTGTTTTATGGTTTTTAGGGCTGTTAGGTTTTATAAGGGGATTTTAATATGTTTTATGTTTTTTAAGTTTTCTTTTGGTCTTTTAGGGTTTAGGGTTTAGCGTATTGGGTTTTCGGTGTGGGGGTCAGCATTAATGGTTTTGGGTTTATTGTTTATGGTGTAGGGTTTAGAATTTATGGTGTAAGTTTTTAGGTTTAGGGAGTAAGATTTTCGGTCTCTATTATAAAGTACAACGTTTACAGTGTATTGTATAGGGTTTCAGGTGTACTATTTTGGGGTTTGGGTGTCTGGTATAGTGTTATAGGGTGTAGAGATTAGGTTTAGTGTTTTAGGGTATTTTTTCGGGTTTTGGTGGTTTTTGGTGTATTAGGTGTTTTAGGGTGTTTATGGCCTTTTATTGGATTTGGGGTTTTATAAGGTTTTTTGGGTTTTAGCATTTTTAGGGTTTTAAAGTGTTTTTAATATTTTCTGGGTCTTTTTTGGGTCTTTTGAGTTTTTAGGGATTTTAGGGAATTATGGTTTTAGGTCGTTTTATGGTATTTAGGTTCTTTTTGAGTTTTTAGGACATTCAGGTGTTTTAGTGTTTTTATTGGGGTTTAGGGGTTTTTTTAGGTTTTAGTGTTTTTAGGGTTTTTTGTTATTTTTCTATATTCACGATATTTTAGTGTTCTAAATGGGTTTGGAATTTCCAGTTTTTTTATGTATTTTAAGGGTTTTAAATGTTCTTATGTGTTTTTGGGTTTTTTATTAGTTTTATGATTTTTTATTATTCTTTAGGGATTTAAATGTTTTTTGAGTTTTTGGGGTTTTTAGGGGTTTAGGAGTTATCATGATTTTTAGTGTATCATGATATTTTTAGGGTCTTTTAAGGTATTTTAGTGTTCCTATATTATTTATGATTTTTTTAATTTTAATGTTTTCATATGGTCTATTGGGTGTTATGTGGTATTAGTGATTATTATGGTTATTAATGTTTTATGATTTTATTTGGTTTTTATTTTTTATAGGGTTTTTATGTTTTTTTCGGTTTTTTAGGGATTTTTAGTTTTTAGGGTATTTATAGTTTTTATTGTTTGTTAGGTATTTTATGGTCTTAAGGTATCTTAGGGTAGTGAACATCATAGTGTATTTTAGGGGTTTTCAGGTTTTATGGGATTCTATTTTCTTGGAGAAATTGTTCGGGGTATATGTTTATTTAATGATTTTTTGTGGTTTTGGGATCCTTTATTGTCTTTTTGGATTTTCAGATTTTTTTAGGGGCATTTTTTGTTTTTTTATATTTTATGTTTTTTATTTTCAGTGGCTTTTAGTTTTTTAGAGTTTTTCGTATCTTTTAGTGATTCAAGGTGTTTTAGGGTGTTTGAGGATTTTAAAAAGATTTTACGGATTTTTTTAGCAGCGTATGCTCTATTTGGATTTTTATTGTTTTTAGGGAATTTTATTATTTATTTGGTTTTAGGGACTTTTAGGGTTTTATTGTTCAATGTATACTATTTTCCATGTAGGGTATAGTGTATGGTGTGTAGGGTTTAGTTTTAGGGTGTAGTATTAGGTTTTGTGTGTTAGGTATAGGTTTTAATGACAAATTTATAGGGTTTAGGGGTTAGGTTATAGGTTATGGGAATAGGGCTTACTGTTCATGATTTAAGGTATATAGTTTAGGGTGAATGGTTTGGTGTTTAGGGTTTAGGGTTTAGGATTTAGAGTTTTTACGTTTTTTTACTATTTTTTAATGTTTTTTTGGTTTTTTATTTCTTTATTTTAGAGTTTTTATTTTTTTAGTGATATTAGGTTTATTATTATTTTTATGTTTATACAGTTCTCGATTTTTATGGGTGTTGATAATTCTTACATTTTGGGTTTTTGGGTTTTTTGGGGTTTTTATGGTTTTTAGGGATTTTATGAGTTTTTATTGTTTTAGGGTTTTTTGATATTTAGGGGTTTTAGAGTTTTTTTAGTTTTTTATTGTTTTAAAAGGTTTTAGGGTTTTCATTATTATATTTTTTGCAGTGTTTTTAGGGTTATCTTTGGTTGTTTATGGTTTTACTTTTTTCTTAGGTGTTTTGGGTTTTTAGTATTTTTTTGTATTTTAGGGATTATAGTTTTTTATGGATTTTTTATTTTTAGGGGTTTTAGTGATTTTATGGTTTGTTATGGTTTTTAATGGTTTTAAATGTTTTTTTTGGATTTTAAGGGTTTTATGTGGTTTTTAGGATATTTAGGGGATTTTTCAAATTTTTAAATTTATTTGGGATTTTATAATTTTAATGCTTTAGGTTATTTTTTCGGATTTTTGGTGTTTTAGGGTTTTGAGAGATTTTATGGGGTTTTAAAGGTTTTTAACATTTTTTGGGGTTTTAAGGGGGTTTTTTGTTTTAGGGTTTTTAGGCTGTGTAAGGGTTTTTATATGTTTTCAATGATATTTTAGAGTTTTTATTTTCATTTATGTTTTTTGGTTTTTTGGTTTTCAGGGACTTTTACAGTGATTGATTTTAAGGTGTTTTAGGGTTTAAAAGACATTATTGGTTTTAACGGTATTTAGGGTTTCAGAGTTTTACTAGTTTTCAGGTTTTTTATGATTTTGTGGTCTTTTTAGGGGTGTTTGTAATTTTAATTTTTCTATGATGCCTATGGTTTTAACGATTTTTAAGGGTTTTAGGGTATTTAGTTTTGTACGGTCCTTGGTGATGTTTTGGTTTTTTGGGGGTTTAGTGGGTGTATGGTTTTTATGGATTATTTTAAAGTATTTGACTTTTTGGAGTTTTATGAATTGGTGGGGGTGTGGGATTTTAGGTATTTATAGGGTTTGTAGGGTGTTTTTAGGGTTCTTAGTATTTTATTGGGTTTTAGGAGTTTTAGGGTTTTAAGGGTTTTTTCGTTTTTTTCATTTTTTAGGTTATTTTATGGTCTTCAGTTTTTGGGTTTTTTTATTTTTATTGGTTTCAGTGATTTTATGATTTTTATAGGGTTTTTTGGGGTTTTTGGGTTTTTTTGGTTTTTTCTAGGTTTTTAGTGGGTTTCAGGGGTTTTAATGTTTTCATGGTTTTGGTGGATTTTTAGGGTTTTGGAGTTGTAGTGGTTTTTTGTGTTTTTAAAGGGTTTTTAGCATATTTTAGAGGTTTTATATTTTTTTTAGGGTTTTAGGGTTTTATGGGTTTTAGTGATTTTTAGGGGATTTGGACTTTTATGTTTTTATCAGTTTCAGTGTTTTTTATAGGTTTTATGGTTTTTAATTTGATTATGGTCTCAAAGATATTTATGGATTTTAGTGTTTTGAGGTATTTAGGGTTTTTATTGACTTTTAGGTCTCTTAGGGTTTTAGGGTTATTTGGGGTTTTTAAGGATTTCTGGGGTTCTCAGTGATTTATGAGGTTTTAGGGGTTTTAGGTACATTTATGGTTTTAGGGTCCTTCTATGTTTTTTAATGTTATTAGGGGATTTAAGGGTTTTTGTTGTTATAGGGGGTTTAAAGGGTTCCAAGTATATGTCTAGGGTTTTTAGTGCATTAGGGGTTTTAATGGGTTTTAGGGGGTATTGTGGGTATTAGGTGATATAATGGTTTTTAGTGTTTTTAGAAGGTTTAGGATTTATAGGGGTTTTGGGTTCGGTGTTTTAGGGGTGTTTTTTTGATTTTCTGTATTTTTAGTGTTTTATGTTTGTTAGTGTCTTTTAAGGGATTTTTGGGTTTTAGGGTCTTTAATGGTTTTTAGGTTTTTAGGGGTTTTTATAATCATTAAGGTTTTTTGTTCTTTTAGGGTATTTTAGGGTTTTTAGAAGTTTTCAGTATTTTATGGTTTTTAGGGTTTTTAGGGATTTTTGGGACTTTTAGGATTTTAAGGTTCTTTTAATAATTTTTTTGGGTTTTACTGTTTCTTATTTTTTTGTTCATTTATGTTTTTAAGGGTTTTTAGATCCTTCAGGGGTTTTAGGGTGGTTTAGGGTTTTAGGATCTTTCCTTGGGGTTTTATGTTCCTTTAGGGTTTTTAGGGTCTATTAGGGTCTATTATTGTTTTGGTATCTTTTAAGGGTTTTAGGAGATTATAGGGACTTTTTATAGTTTTTGGGTATTTTAAAGTCTATATGGGTATTTAAGGGTTTAAGAGTCTTTTTTTTATGTTTTAGGGTTTTTATGATCTTTTAGTGTATAAAGGGGTTTTAATGTTTTAAGGAGTTTTGGGGGTTTTTTGGGTTCTATGGGTTGTTAGGGTATTTAGTGACTTAGTTGTTCAATGTCTTTTCGGAGTTTTAAGGATATTATGTGCTTTTATGATTATTAGGGTTTTGGGGTTTTTATTTGTTATTATTTGTTTTTAAGTTTTAATGGGTTTTAGTTTCCTTTAGGGGTTTATGGTTTTGGAGGTTTTAGGGGTTTTATATTTTTGTATGGTTTCTTGGTTTTTAGGGTTTTTGGGTTTTTATGGTTTTGGGGGTTTTAAGGATTTTTTTTTGGTTTTTAGGGTTTTAAGTATTTTAGGAGATATTTGGGTTCTAAAGGTGTTTTTATTTCTTTTTAGAGTTCTAATGGGTTTTTCAGCTTTATGTGATATTAATGGGTTTAAGTCATTTTGGAGATTTATAGAAATCTAAGGTGTTTTATGAATTTTTATGGATTTTTAGGTATTTTTCGGGTTTTGGGGGGGTTTTAGGGATTTTTCATCATTTTAATGGGTGTATAGGTTATTAGGGATTTTAATGGATTTTTATAGATAATATGTGTTTTATGGTTTTTTTGTCTGTATGGTTTTTTGGTTTGTAGGGGTTGTCGTTGTTTTAGGGTTTCTTAGGTTTCATAGTGTTTTTATCATTTTTTAAGGATTTTTGTAATTTAGGGTTTTTAGGGAAATTAAGGGGTTTTAGGGTCTTTAAGTGTATTTATTTAGTTTCTGGAGTTTTTTAAGGGTATTTGTATTTTTAGTTTCATTTCAGTGTTTTTATGGGTTTTAAAACTTTTTGGGAAATTTTTGGTCTTTTGTGTATTTTTTGGATTTTTTTTGAATTTTAGTGGTTTTAAGGGTTTAAAATGTTTTAAGTTTTTTTATTTATATATAGTTTCATTTACTTTTTTTTTGGATTTAGGGTCTTTCATGGTTTACAGTATAGGGGCCAGGGTTTTGAGTTTAGGGTGTAGGGTTTAGGGTTTAATGTGTATGTTTTAAGGCATATGGTGTAGGGTTTATTGTTTAGGGTGTAGTGTATGTGGTTTATGGTGTTGGATATTGGGTTTAGGGTGTAGGGTTATGGGTTTTGGGAGTATGGTATAGGGTTTTGAGTGTAGGGTTCAGGGTGTGTGATATAAGGTGTGGCATTTTGGGTGTGGAGTTTTTTTTAGGGTGTGGGGATGGGGTTTATGGGGTTTTATTGTTTTTATCGTTTTTTAGGGTTTCTGGGGGTTTTAGATTTTTCTTGGGATTTTAGGGTTTTATTGACGGCTTTGTGCATTTTTTGGTGGGTTTCAGGTTTTTTCCTTTTGAAGGATTAAGGGTTTATTAGTGTTTATATTTCTCTTTTATTTTAAGATATTTTTGTTATTTTAGGTTTTGGTATGGTCGTTTATGTTTTTATGGATTTTATTAGTTTTATGTTTTTATGGTTTGGAGGGTTATGGTTGAAAAGTGATTTTAGCATTTTCTAGGTCTTATCTAGGGTTTTAGAGCTTTTAGGGTTTTATCATTTTTATGGTTCTTGGGGTATTGGAGGTTTTGTGGGGTTTTATGTTTTTTAGGGGTTTTTATGATTTTGGGGGATTTTTTGAGATTTAGGGTTATTTTAGGATTTTGGGGGATTTTTTGAGATTTAGGGTTATTTTAGGATTTTTAGGGGTTTTGGTGTTTTCTAGATTGTTTTTGGATTTTAAGGGTTTTGTATGGATATATTATTTTTTGTGTTTTTAGGGTTTTTGGACATTTTGAAGTTTATTTTTTATATTTTTAGGTGTTTTTAGTGCTTGGATGTTTTTTGGTATCTTTTAATGACTTTTATGGTTCTCGGGTTATTTTGGGATTTTAGGGGTTTTAGGGATTTCATTGTTTTTAGGATTATTTGTTGTTTTAATACCTTTTTAGGGTTTTAGGCTATTTATGGATTTTAATTTTTTGGGGTTTTATGGTTCTCGGTGTTTTAATGTGTTTTAATGGGTTTTAAATATTTTTAGGGGTTTAAAAGTTTTAGCATCTTTTATGATTTTTATATTTTTTTATAGTTTCTTTGGGATTTAAGTGTTTTAATGGTTTTTTTTATTTCATTAGTAATGATATCATTTTTTAATTTTAAAGTTTTTATGGTTTTTTTTTGTTTTATTTACGGGTTTTAGTGTATTTTAGGGATTTAGGTTATTTTAGATTTTTAGGGGGTTTTAGTGAATTTTCTGGTTTTTGGATCTCTTGGGGTTTAAAGGATATAGGTTCATTTAGAGTTTTTATGGTTCTGGGGTGTTTATGATAATTAGGTGATTATTAAGGGTCGAATGGGATTTATATTTCATAGGGGGTTTTAGGGGGTTTATAGTATTTAAATTTATTAGGCTTTTTAGTCTTTGTTATCGTTTTATAGTTTTTGAATTTTCTAGTGGGCTTTAGGGTTTTAAATGGGTTGATGTTTTATGGTACTTTTAGGTGGTTTTATAGTTTTTGATGGGTTTTTCAGGTATTTTTTGTGTTCTTAAGCATTTTAGTGATTTTAGGTATTTTTACATTGATTTTTATTTTTTAGTGTTTTTAGGGTTTTAGGGTTCTATAGGGTTATTTTGGGTTTTAGGGTTATTTAATGGTTTTATGGTTTTATTTGAAATTTAAATCCATTTTATGGTATTTTTAGTTTTTTGGGGTTGTAGGTTCTTTTAGTTTATTTTGGGTTTTTTGGGTTTTTTGGGAAAATTTTGGGTTTTTATAATTTTAGGGATTAATTGTGTTTTTAAGGGTTTGTGTACTTCTTAGGGTTTATTTTGGGGTTCTTTTATTGTAATGTTTTTTTGGGGTTTTTGAGAGTTTAATTATTTTTAAGGGATTTAGGTTTTTTATCGTTTTATGGTTTTTATAGTATTTAACTGTATCATGAATTTGTATGGTTTTTTGGGGTTATTTGGGCTTAAAGGGTTGTATGGTTTTTCAGTGTTTTAGAGGTTTTATGGGTTTAAGGGTACAAAATGTTTTTAAGTAATTTAGGAAGATTTAGGTATTGTTTTAGGGGTTATTATGAGGTTTTAGTAGTTTTAAGCGGTTAAGGTTCTTCTTCGGTTTTGTGTGTTTTTACTGTATTTTAAGGTGTTAGTTGTTTTTATGCGTTTTAGGTTTTTTGTTATTTTTGTGATCTATTAACGTATTTAGGGGTTTTAGGGTATTTTAGGGAATATGGTATTGGTTTATGGTTTAGGGTGTAGGTGTTAGGGTCTGAGTTTTTTGGTTTGATGTTTAGGGTTATGATTTAGAGGATAAAGTTTAGGGTGTAGGGTATTGGGTTACGGTTACTATTTTAGGGTTTCAGTTTTTGGGTATATGGTTTAAGGCATATGGTTTAGGGTTTAGGGTATAGGGTATATGGTTTTTGGAGTAGGTTTTAGGGAATATAGTGTATGATATGGCTCTTAGAGAATAGGGTTTAGGTATTATGGTTTAGAATTTTGGGTATGGGGAATGGGTTTAAGGATTTTTAAGGGGTTTCAGTATTTTGGAGGATTTTGAGGTTTTTTATTATTTATGGTTTTATGATTTTTTGGGTATTAAAGTTTTTTTTTGTTTTTAGGGGTTTTTATTATTTTTAATGTTAATATGTTTTTAGTGTATTTTGGGATTCTTATGGTTTTTGGGGGTTTTGATGGATTTTTTTGGGGGTTTACAGGTTTTTAGTTTTCAGTGGTGTTTAATTATTTTAAGTGATTTTATGGTGTTTTAGAGTATTTATGGGTTAAAGGGGTTTCATAATAGGTTTACTGACATTTTTTGAATATTTGGTATGTTTGGGGTTTTTAGTATTTTTGGGTTTTTTGGGTATTTATGGGTTGTATGGGTTTTTAAGCATTTCTATATTTCTTTTGGTATTTTAATGTTTTTTAATGGTTTAGGGGATTTTTGGGATTTTTTTGGGGGTATAATGGTTTTCTAGGGTTTTTAAGGATTATATGGTTTTTTGGGTCTTTTATGTCCTTTTAATGTCTTTAGGATTTTTAGATTTTCTAGGGGGTTTTCAGTTTTCTAGTTTTTTTGGTTTAATGGGTTTGGGAGGATTTAGGGGTTTTAGGATTTTTTATTGTTTTTGGGGTTCTTATAGTCTTTATTGTTATTTAGGGTTTTATGTTTTTAATGGATTTTAGGGTTTTATGGTTATTTATTGTCTTTTAGTGGTTTTGTTATTATCTTGGTTTTGTTATCATCGGGGTTTTTTATGGTTTAATTTAATTTAATGTCTTTTAGGGTTCTTAGCGCCTTTTAGTATTTTTATGATTATTATGGGTTTTAGGTCCCTTTAAGGGATTTTAGGGTTTTTAGCATCTTTTTGGAGGTTTTATCTCTTTTAATGCTTTTTTAGGTTTTTTAGGCAATCAGTGTTTTTAGGGGGTTTTAATTACGATTAAGATTTTTAGAAACCTTTTCGGTTTTTAGGGATTTTAGGGTCCTTTCAATTTTTTGTGATTTTTAGGGTTTTAGTATATTTATGGTTTTTAGGGTTTATTGGGTTTTTCATGTCTTTTAGGATTTTTATGTTATATGTTATAAGGACTGGTGTCTAAGGTATAGGGTTTAGGTGTATGGTTTAGGGTGTATGGTATATTATGTTGTGTACTGTGTTTTGGGCATGGGGTTTAGAGTGAAGGGTGTAGGGTATAATGTTCAACATGTAGGGTCTAGGGTTTGGGTATATATTATATGGATTATGGTGATGGGTTTAGCATTTAAGATCTATATTATGAGGTTTTAGGTGTAGGGATTATATTTTAGGGTGTAGGGTATCGGGATCAAGGTGTAGAGTTTATGATTTGGCATATATGGTTTTAGGCGTAGGGTTTAGGGTTTGGGGTGTAGGGTACCAGGTTTAAGTTGTAGGGGTTAAGGGTTTTCGAGTAGGGTGTTGATTTTATAGTTTAGTGTGTAGGGATTGGGTTTTAGGGAATAGGTTTTAGGGTTTATGGAGTATGATATTGGGTTTAGGTTGTAAGTCATAGGGTCTAGGTTTTTGGGCGTAGGGTTTCATGTGTAAGGTTTTGGGATTAAGGATTTGGTTTTCGGGTTTATGGAGTAAAAAAATAGGGTATAGGTTGTATTCTATCTTGTTTAGGTTGAAGGGTTTTGGGTTTAATGGTATTATATTTTGTTTTTTATGATTTTATTGTTTTTTTTTTGGTTTTTATGGTTTTTATGGGGTTTTATAATTTTTATGTTTTTTTGTGTTTTCATATATTTTGGAAGATTTGATTTTATTTATTTATTTTTTGGGTTCATACGAGTTTTTAGCATTTTAGAGGTCTTAAGGGATTTAGGGTTTTTTAGAGTTTTTAGGTGTTTTTTGTTTTTTTATGGTTATTTTTGGGATTATTAGGGTTTTATGGTTTGAGGAATTATTTAGGTTTTAATGGTTTTATTATGGTATTTCTTCATTTTTAGTCTTTTTGGGTTTTAGTGGTTTTTATTTTTTTTAGAGATTTTAGGGTTTCACTATTTTATATGGTTTTAGTATTGATCATTGGTATTATGGTTTTTAATGGTTTTTAGGGGTTTTAATGATTTTTAGCAGGTTATTATACTTTTATGGGTGGTAGGTTTATAAAAGGAATGTTTGGTTATTTTGAGGGTTTATCCTTATAAGGTTGTTTTTTGTATGTTTAGGGTTTTTAAGGTGTTAATTTAGATTTTAGGATTTTTAGGGTCTTTATGGGATTTTAATGTTTTATGGGGATTTTATAATTTATTATTGTTTCTTGTGTCATCTAAAAGTTTCAGGGTTTTAGTGTCTTTTTGGGGTATTATGGTTCATAGGCCTTTTAAGTGTATTTATGGTTTTTAGGGTTTTTGAGGCTTTGAGGGTTATGAGTGTTTTATTGGTTTTTGGGGATTTTATGTATTTTAATATATATTGGGGTTTTATGGTTTTTAGGGGTTTTTGGGTTTTGGGGGGTTGTCTGGATTTTTTAGGCCTCTAGGGGATTTTTGGTTTTTGGGTGTTCGTGAGTTTTAGGGTTTTTACAGATTCTATGTTATTAGGATTTTTAAATGTTTTTTAGTTTTTAGTACTTTTAATGATTTTTTGGTTGTTTTTTGTTTTTTTGGGGTTTTAGGGGGGTTTTCAGAATTTTTGGGGTTTTATAGCTTTTTTAGTTATTAGGTAATTTTGGTTTTTGGGGTTTTCGGGGTTACTGGGGTATTTTTGTTATTTTTCGGGTTTAAAGGGTTATTAGAATTTTCATTAGATTTTTTATGGTTTTATGGGTTTTATATTATTTACAGTCTTTATGTGTCTGTAGTGTTTTTGAATGTTTTTTGGATTTATGGATATTTTATTTTTTTAGTTGTTTTTTGTGATTATTAAGTTTTTATTTTCTTTTTTGGATTTTTATGGGTTTTAATATCTTTTAGGGGTTTTAGTTTAATATGGTTTTTTGGGTTTATGGGTTTTTTGGGTTTTTAGGTGTTTAAGTCCATTTATAGTTTTTAGATTTTTTGGACCATTAAGATTTTTGTTGGTTTAATTTTGGTTGTTTTTTAGGTTTTTACTTGTTTTTGGTTTTTTAGTGTTCTTTTTCAGTTTTAGGGAGTTTCAATATTTTATGAGTATTTTGAGGGTTTCTAGGGGTATAAATGTTTTAAATAGTTCTAAGGGTTTTTGTAGTTTTTATTTTTTATTGTTTTTTTACAGTTTTTAGGTGTTCTAAAAATTTTAGGGGTTTTAGGGGATTTTAGGCAATTAATGTGGTTTTGGTGTTTTAAGGATTTTTATTGTTTTGGGGGTTTTATAGTTTTTATAGTTTTTTTATTTAATATTGGGGGGGGTTGGGACTTTCTGGGTTTTCGTTGTTTTCGCGTTCTTTAATGTTTTTTTGAGTTTTAGGGACTTTTAGGGTTTTTGGTGTTTTCATAATTTTTAGTGTTTTTACAGTTTTAGTGATTTGGGGGATATTTTACTATTTTTAGGGTTTTCATGGTTTTATGTTTTTCATTTATTTTACGGTTTTTTCAGAGGATTATGATCTTAGGCGTTTTAGGATCCTTTATGTGATTTAGGGTTTTACAGTGCATAAGGGTTTTTGAGGTTTAGGGTCCTTTACTATTTTTAGGGTTTTTATGCTCCTTTAGTGTTTTTTTGTTTTTAGGGTCCTTTAGGGTTTTTGTGTGTTTTAGTGTCTTAATGTGTTTTTAGGGGTCTTCATGACTTTTATGGATTTGATTTTATTTTAGATACTTTTTGAGGAGTTAGGGTATTATATTTTCCTTTACTGGTTTTAGTACCTTTTAGAATCTTTTAGTATTTTAGAGCCTTTTAGGGTTTTTATTATTTTTAGGAAATTTTAGGGTATTTAGGTTTTTTATGGACATTGGGGGGGTGGTTGTTTTTTTCTTTGGAATTTTAGTGTAATTTATGGGTTTTAGGGTATTTCTGGGATTTCATGGTTTTTATGGTTTACTTGGCTTTTTTGGATTTTGTCTGCTTTTAGTTTTAAAGGGAGTTTTAGTGATTTTGTGTTTTATGGGTTTTATGAGTTTAATGGTTGTAGGGGATTTAGGTTTTTCAGTTTTTATGCTTTTTATGGGTTTTTAGAGTATGAAAGGGTTTTTATTGATTATTTAGAGTTATTATGCGATTTTTTGGGTTGTTTAGGGATTTAGGGTTTTTTAGGGTTTTTAGGGTTTTAAGGATATTTAGTTATTGTTTAGTTTTAAAGAGTTTTTAGGGGTTTTAGGTGGTTTGCGGTTATTTTTTTGGTTTTTTTGGGTTTTTTTGGGTTTTACCTTGAATTTTAGGGGGGTTGGGTTTTTAGGTTTTTATAGTTTTAGGGTTTTTTTATGTTTTTAGAGTTTTTTTGGAATTTTTTAGAGTTTTTTTCAGAATTTTTTTGGTTTTTTAGTATATTTACAGTTTTTAGGGGGTTTTAGGGTTTTTTGGATTTTTGGATTTTTGGATTTTAGGGTTTTATGGGTTTTAGTGTTTCTAAGGTTTTTAGGGGGTTTAGGTTGTACTCACATTTTTATCGTCTTCTAGGGTTTTTTATTATTTTAGGATATTTTTTTTCTGTTTAAGGGAATTATTGTCTTTTTGGGTTTTATGGTATTTTATAGTTTTTACAGTAGTTTTTTGGTTTTTTGGGTTTTTTTGATTTGTATGGTTTTTAGAGGTTTCAAAGGTTTTTTAGGATTGTTAGGGTTTTTTCATTTTTAAGGGGTTTTTAGTTTTTAGGGGTTTCTTGTTTGCTTATGGTTTTGAGGGTATTTAGGAATTATAAGGGGTTTTGAGATTTTAGGGACTTCTAGGGATTTAGGGATGTTATGGTTTTAGGGATATTAATGTTTTAATGTTTTTTAGAGGGTTTTTGGAAATTAGAGTTTTGAGGGATTTTTATGTGAGTATTGGGTTTTTATAGTTTTCAAAAAATTATTTGTTTTTGTAGTTATTCATCGATTTTTTGGGGGAATTTTTTATTTACGATTTTCTCGTTTTTAGAGTTTTTACATTTTTAGGGGTTTTATGTGTTTTTTGGGATTTTAGGGGTTTTATGATTTCATTAGGGGTTTTAGTGATTTTTATAGTTTTTTGGGATTTCATGAGGTTTAATGGGATTTATGGTTTTTAAGATTCTTTAGTGGTGTTTAATGGTTTTAGGGTTTTTAGGATTCTAGGGGGTTTTGGGTTTTCATGTTCTTAGGTTTTTATGTTATTTATGGTTTTATGGCTTTTATAGGGTTTTTACCGTGTTTAGGGTATTTTAATTTTTAATTATATTTAATGATTTTAGGATTCTAGGGTTTTAGGGTCTTAGGGATAGGAAGACACCGAGCTAGGCTATTCCTGACCCTCCACCAAAATTAATTAGAAAAATGTCATATCAGTCAAGGGAGGGTGGGGTCAATTGACCCACACCCAAAAAACCTAAACAACATGAAGAAACAAATCCCCCAAAAATCCCAAAACGGACTAAAAAAACTAGACATAATAGAAACAAAAAAAATCTTTGCCTTTAGTGCCTCCTAGAAAAGTAGAGGCCAGCATCTAGCATCACAGTTTCCAGTATCCTACATCTCCTCGCCAAGTAGATCCAATGCCAGTAAAAAAGAACCATCAGCACCAAAATCAAATACATATGCTTCATCACATCCCAGCCAAGAAGCAACCAGCATCCAACACCTCAGTTTCCTACAACCAGCACCTCTTTCAATAGTTCCCAACCAACCAGAAACTAACACCCAACATCTCAGTTTCCAAAAACTAGCACCATTTATTCTATCATATTCCGGCATTTCACACCCAGTATCAAAGTCAGCAACACAGGACTACCAGCACCCACGCATAGAACCATTCCATAGCACCCATATCTCCTTGTTCACACCCATATCCAAACAGACCCTCCAGCTACCCAATAATCATACAAGATGACTAGAAAACACCCAACATATCGCATCAGGACCATCACTCAACATTAGTAGTGACTCACATCAAAACTTGAAACAACCAGTGAAGTATCCAATGAGCGAACACAAAACAACCAGCCATAGATGTTGTGAAAAATATATCCTTAAATTCAAAAATCACTAACCAAGTCCTTCAACAAGATATGTGGGACCAAATAAACTACTTTTTCACCATAGGAAACTGCAAAACAACATAGAAACCATATCACAACACAAATTACACACACCTAAAACAACAACATGAAACCAAGATGAATCTGATGGACGAGATTGACTCCGGACATGAAACTTCTGTGTAAACTGGTGACAAACATATCTAAAATCCAACACAATAGGACCGAGCATTCCACCACCAAGCTGACGCAATGCCCTCTATATCCACTATAACATGTTGCAATAGAAAATCCACAAAAACCATCCCAAACTCGAATCTGGAAGAAAATGTGAGGGCCATAACACCTATGATAGAGAAAGCCATTCCATCAAGCCACACCACTACAAAAACTAGCCATTCCAATCACTGAGACAACCAATTCATCGGATGAAGCCCTTACGCAGGACCTTAATCTTGGAAATAAATGAATAAGATCCCTCCATGAAAGGACTCATCTCTCACCACCATGAATAAAGACTATCGCACCAACCGAACCATGGTGGCCACTCTAAGGGAGTGTGCACGCCAAAGACAAAGGGATGAAGTAGATGAACGATGAAGCAGAGCCACTATAGATGATTCTAGGAGGAAGTCCTTGGGATCGTAGTGCCTAGAGAGAGACCCTAGGAGATACTTTTTAAATACTCTTATTGTTTAGGGTCATATGGGTTTTTTTAGATTTTATGAATTCTATCAGTTTAGCTTTTTTTGGGATTGTTATGTATTTTATGTTTTTAGGGTTTTATGTTTTTTAGGGTTTTTAGGGATTTTATGGATTTGGTGAATTTTATGTTTTTATTAAGGTTTTCATGTTTTAGGGATTTTTGTTATTTTAAGTATTTTTAGGATTTTGGATTTTTCATGTTGCCTAGGGTTTTGTAGGGTTTTGTCGGTTTTTAGTTTTTTAAGGTTTTGTATGATTTTTTGGGTTTCTAGTGTTTTTTTATTTCATGGGTTTTAATAATCTGGGATATTTTAATAGTTTTAGTGGGTTTTAAGGGTTTTAAGGGATTTTATATGAATTTATGTGTTTTGGTATATTTATGGGTATTAAATTTTTTAGGTTTTTAGGTTATTTTCAGTTGTTGTTTTTTCAGGTTTTCGGGGCATTTTAGCATCTTTTAGTGGTTTTATGGGTTTTATGGGTTTTATAGAATAGGGGTTCTGTGGGTTTTTCTGGTTTATTACAGGTTTTTGTATTTTAGGGTGTTCAAGTGATTTATGGTTTTTAGGGACTTTTATGGTTTTAGGGCCTTTTAGGGATTTTTTGGGGGGTTTACGGTCTTTTATGATTTTTAAGTGGTTTATGGGGTTTTAGTTCCACTTTAGGGTTTCTATACTCTTTTTATAGTTTTTATTTTTTAATGGTATTTTTGAGTGTTTTGGGCCACTTAGGGGTTTTAGGAGTCTTATGTGTTTTTTGGGGTTTTAATTATTTTTACGTTTTTTAGGTTTTTTGAGTATTAAGAGTTTTCTAGATTTTTACTAATTTTATAGATTTTTATGGTTTTAATTTGGTTTTCTAAGTTTCTAGGGTTTTTTGTGATATTTATGTTTTTATTAGTTTTTAGGGATTGAAGGGGGGTTTTGTGTTTTTACTATTTTTAATTTTTTATGATTTTTAGTGTTTTATGTGTCTTTATGATTGTATTTTTTTTGAATTTTATGACGATTTTGGGATTTTATTGGATTTCAGAATCATGAAGGTTTTTTGAGTTTTATGTGTCAATAAAATATTTTTATTCTTCTTAGGATTTTTATATATTTTCTGGGATTTAGATGTTTTTTTTATTTTTATGGTTTTTAAGTTTTTTGTCATTTTAGGGGTTTTAGGGATTTTAGAGTTTTGAGGAGTTTTAGTGTTTTAATTGATTTTATATTTTTTTATTTTTTATTAGATTTATTTTTTTAAGTATATTTGGGGTGTTTTACAGTATTTATGGGTATTTGGATATATTTAGTAGTTTCAGGCTTTTAAGGATATTAAGGTTTTTTATTGTTTTAGGGGTATTTATAAATTTTTATAGTTTTATAGTAGGTTTAGGATATTTTATTACATTATAATATTTTTATGGTTTTCTACGGTTTCTGTTTTTTTAGTTTTAGTGTATTTTTAGAGTGTTTTAGGTTTTTTATTGGGTGCAGTAGTGGCTTTATAGATTTGTTGAGGTTTTCAATTTTTATTTTGAGGGTATTTTTTGTTGTTTTAAGGTTTTTTAGGGTTCTTAGGATTTTCAAGTTGAAATTTCTATAGGTGTTTTATGGTTTTATATATTTTAAGAGGTTTTATAATTTTTAGTGTTTTTAGGGGTTTTTAGTGTTTATAAAAAAATGGTGATTTTTAGGGATTTAGTGTTTTTAAGGGTTATAATGGGTTTAGGGACTTTTATGTTTTCAGGGATTAATGGTCTTTTAGGGAGGTTTTGGTTTGAGGTTATTTAAAGGTTTATTTATGTTTCCTATGGGGATGAGGTAATTTTAGGTTTTTTTATGTTCTCTTATAGGGTTTTATGGATTTTTCGTCATTTTAGGGTTTAGGGTATAGGGTTATGTGTTTATTGTGTTTTTCATAGGGTTTAAGAAATAGTGTTTATTACTTGGGGTATAATGTTTATTATTTAGGGTACAGGGTAAATAGTTTATACTGTAGTGGTTAGGGATTAGGTGTTGGATAAATGTTTTTGGGTGTAGGGTTTTGGGTTTAGGGTGTAGGTTATAGTGTTTTGGGTGTAGTGTTTAGGGTTTAGGTTCTAGGGTTTGTGGTTTAGGATTTTCGGATTATACTTCGGGGTGCACAGTATGGTGTTTCCAGTTGTTTTAGTGTTTTACCATTTTTAGGGGTTTTATTGTTTAAGTATTTTTAGGGTTTTTGGATTTTTGGGGTTTTAGGGTTTTTTAGTGTTTTAGGGGATTTAGGTTTTTTACAATATTACTGTAATTTTTTCATTTTTTGAGTTTTTTGGGGAATTTTCCGATTTTAGGTGTTTTTACGGGTTCAAGGGTTTTAACAATTTTAAGGGTTTTTAGGATTTTAAGGTTTTTAGGTGTCTTGTAGGGTTTTTATATTTTTTATTTTTTTCATGGTTATTTTTTATTTTTATTATTTTTTATGTTGTTTAAGGGTTTTTATATGTTTGAGGTGGTTTAGGGGGTTTTACGGTGTCTTGTGTCTAATAAAGCCTTTTAGGGTATTTACTGTCTCTTGGATCTTTTAGATTTTTTAGGATCATTAATATGTTTTTTAGTGGAATTAGGGTTTTTTTGGTTTTTAATGTTTTTAGTGTTTTTCTTGATTTTTGGTTTTCCAGTTTTCTTGGTTATTTTATCGTTTTTAGGGGTTTTATAGACATTAATGTTTTTTCTGATTATTTTTCATTTTTAATTTTTTACAGGGATTTTATGTTTTTTTGTATGTTTTGGGACATTTTTTGGGTGTTTATGATATTTTAGGGGTGTGTGGTAATTTTAAGGTTTTATGGGTTTCTGGTGTTTTAGTAGTTTTTTGAGTTTTTTTGGGTTTTTTCAATTTTATGTGTTCTTTTTTTTTCACGGTTTTAGGTTCTTTAAGGTATTTTGGGTTTTTTGTATATCATAGAGGTTTTTGGTTTCTTATGGTATTTCTAGGTATTTTAAGGTTACTACACTTTTTGGGTTATTTATGGTTTTTATGGTTTTTATGGTATTTTCTGTTTTTAGGGGATTTAGGAATTTTACTGTTTCTTGGTTGTTTTTGGTTTATTTGTAGAGGTTAGGGTTTTTGTTGGTTTTAGGAGGGTTTTTGGGTTTTTTGGGTTTCATGGGTTTTAGGGGTGTTAATGATATTTTAGGTTTTGGGTTTTTTAAAAGTATTTTATAGTTTGGGGGTGTTCTTTTGGTGGTTTTAGGCATTTTTTGCCTTTTTTAGCATCATTTCCCCATTTTAGGGTTTTTATGGTTCTCGTAATTTTTGGGATTTAAGGGTTTTCAAGGGGTTATGAGGGTCTTCAAAAATTTTAAGATTTTTATGTTTTTTAGTGGCTTTTAAGGTTTTTATGGGTATTTATGTTTTTTAGTTTCTTCAATGGTTCTTAGGGACTTTAAGGAGGCATTAATCTTTTTTAGGGATATTTAGGTATTTTATGTACTTTTATGTTTTATGGTGTAGGGTTTGGGTGTATAGTGTTGTTTTTAAGGTTTAATGTGTGGCATATATTTTTCATGGTGTAGGGTTAATGGTTTGTGTTTTAGTGTATAGTGTTTAGGGATTATGGTTTACTCTCTAATTATTAGTATGTTGGTTTTTGGTTTTAGGGTGTAGGGATTAAGGGTTAGACTGTAGTGTTTACTGAATAGTGTTTTTCATGGTTTTTAGGGGTTTTATGCTTTTAATGGGTTTTATGGTTTTTAATTTTTTTTCGTTTTTAGGGTTTTAAGTTGTTTAGTTATTTTAAATTTTTATGTGTTTTGTTGTTTTGTTGGCGTTCTCAAGTGTTTTAAGAGTTTATAGTGGTTTTTAGGAACTTTTGGTGCTTTTGAATCTTTTTTTCTTTTAGTTTTTTAGGGTGTTAGGGGAATTTATAGTTTTTCGGGTTTTATTGGTTTTCATAAGTTTTTTTGGGTTTCTGTGGATTTTATAGTTTTCAATGGTTTTCAGGTTTTTTTTGGTTTGTAAGTGTTTTTTTAGATTTAGGGGGTTTGGGGAATTGTTGTTTTGTTATTATTTTTAGTTTTTTATGGATATTTATCCCTTTTAGTAAAATTTTGGGATTTGGGGGTATTTAAGGGGTTTTTCTGCGGTTTTATGGTTTTATTTGTTTTAGGGTATTTTAGGATTTTTATCGTTTTCATGGTATTTTTAAAAAAAGTAGGATATTAAAGGCCTTTTAGTTGTTTAAGGTTTTTAGGTTCCTTTATAAATTTTCAATAATTTTTTGGAAATTTTATGTATTTTAGTATCTTCTAGTTTTTTTAGATTTTTTGGGGGTTTAAGGTATTTTTGTGTCATTTAGGGTCATTTAGGGGTTCTAGTGTCCATTAGTTTTATACAATCATTTAGGTTTTAAAGCTTATTTTTGGGGTATTTTTGGGATTTAAGTGATTTTTATATTTGTAATAGTTTTTAAGGGTTTTATAATTTTAATTGTATCATAGGGTATTGGGTTCATTTTAATTTTTTTTGGTTTTTTGGTTTTAGTTCTCTTAATGAATTTTTAGTGTTTTACGAGGCATTTATGGATTTATGAATTTTTTAGGGTTTTTTGGGTTTTATTGGGATTTTATTGATTCTGTGGGTTTTTATGTTTTTTATGGGTTTCAATGGTTTTTATAGATATTTTTGTTTTTACTGTTTTATTGGGTTATAGGGTTGTTTTAGTGGTTTATTCGTATCTTGTAGTTTTAATGGTTTTTTGTTCTTTTTGTTCATTTTAGTTTTTACGGACTTTTATGGTCTTTTAGGGTATTGGGATCATTTAGTGTTCACTATATTTGAAGGGTTTATAGGGGTTTTGGGGGGATTTAATGACTTTATTATTTTATGGATCTTTAGTTTTTTTCATGTTTTTTTGGACAGTTAAGGTTTTTAGGGTTTTATGGGTTTAAATGTTTTTTGGGAATTTTATGGTGTTTAACGAAGATTTATTGATTTTTGGTTCATAATTTGGTTTTTAGTGTTTTTTTATTTTAGGGTGATTTTAGGTTTTTATTGGTTTTTTGGGTCTGTATTGTTTTAATGGGGAATTAGGGTGTTTTGGGGGTTTTGGGAATATTTAATGTCTTTTACTGGTTTTTTGGTTTTTTTTATTTTGAGGTAATTTTTACATACCATTCCCTTTTCTATGGTTGTGAGGGTTTATTTAGGGTTTTACAGGGTTTTAATATTTTTTAGGGGTTTAATGGTTTTTAGAATCTTATGGTTTCAAGGCCACTAGGTTTTTATAATATTTTAGGGTTTTAAATGTTTTTTTGTGTGTTAAGGTTTTTATGGGTTTTATTGGTTTTGAGGGGGTTTTGGGTTTTTAAGGGTTTTATGGGGTTTGTAGGTTCTTAGTTATTTTTAGGGCCTTTAGGAGATTGTTGGGGTTCCTAGGGGGTATTATTGGTTTAGGGTTTTTTTGGGTATTTTATGGTTTTTAGGGGGTTTTAAGATTTTCTAGGTTCTTTTAGCGTGTTAATGTTTTTTAGGTTATTTAGGATTTACTGTATAGGGTTTAGGGTTTTTGTTGTGGGTTTTAGGTTTTAAGTGTAGAGTGTAAGGAATAGGGTGTTATGATTAATGTTTATGGTGTGGGGTATAGGGTTTAGGGTGTAAGATTTTGGATTTATGTTGTTGGGTATACAGTTTATGGTTCATGGTTTTCAGCATAAGGTGTAGAGTACTGGGTTTAGGGTGGAGGTTATGGGGTTTAGGTTTAGGTATTAAGTTGTCATATTTATGGATTATGGTATAGAATTTGGGGTGTTTAGGGGTTTCAAGGTATTTTCGGGTTTTTACATGTGTTTGTATCTTTTAGGGGTTTTATGTTTTTATATTTTTAGGGTTTTTATGGATTTTAGGATTTTCTATACTTTTTATTGATTTTTGTGTTTTTTTGGATTTTAGGAATTTTTGCTATTTCCATAGTTAATAGTGGTTTTTATGGGGAGTAATGAATTTTTTGGGTTTTAGATTTTAATTTTTTTTATGAATTTGGGGTTTTTAGTGTTTTTGGGATTTTAGATATGGTTATATGGTGTTTAGTTGTTTCAGGGTATCGTGGGTTTTTAGGTTTTTAGGGTATTTGTTATCTTTAATGTATTTAGGGTTTAGTTTTTCTTTTAGAGATTTTAGATTTTTTAGATATTTATGGTGTTATAGTGTCTTTTATGTTCTTTTCTGGGTTTTTATGGTTTTATCATTTTTTTGGTTTTTTAATTTTTTTATGTATTTTTATATGTATGCTGTTTTTATGGTTTTAGGGTGTTTCAATTTTTTTGGGGGGGTTTTGAGTTTCTAATTTTTTTTCTGATTCATTATGTTTTTATATGGTTGTTAAGGATTTTAGGGGTTTTAAGGATTTTCACGTCTTTAAATCATAGAATGCTGAGGACCAGGAGAAAGATGCCTGGTCCCCAAAAATTTATTAACAAACTTGAAAATGCATGTCATCACAAGGAGAGTTTACAAGAACATGTGTTCAGAGCACCATTCATATTTGAATCTAAAAAGGGGACACAAAGAGGTGAGGTGGAAAAGGACCATAATGAAGACCACTCCAAAAGTACCTTTTTGGATAAAGAATCTACCACTGTGTTTTCCTACATATTGGATTGAGTGGCATTGAGAGTGAGATTCTGGGAGATATTGAGAAATTCAATCCATTATGGGATGATTCTCCATGGAACCTTCCTAGATTTATTCTTGAGGGAATCTGCGACAATAATCGAGTCAGATTCAAGTCAGAGCATGTTCCCCCTAAATTGAGCTGCAAACTGGAAAGCTGTTATCATTTCCTAATGCTCTGCCTTATAAGCACATCCATTTCCAATGTATTGGTAGAGGTATCCTTTCACAAAGACATTGTATGTCCAGAAGACCCCACCAAATCATGATGGTCTGGGTGATCCATGCCACCGTACCATCAACATTGACATTAATCCATGATGTAATTGGAGGGATCTAATGAATGGGATTAAGAAAAAGTGCCTTTTTACTCCCTGAAAAAACTTCAAGACCACCCAAAATAATGAGTTCATTGAAATAGTTATCCATAAAATATGTTTGAATACGTAATGATGCATGAACCTATTTGTGTTTTTCCACAACTCCACCATCTAAAGGTATGCTAGTGTTATGAATGGAATCCGTGTTGAGGGTATCCCAAATGTAGGAAACACTAGCAGCAGCTGTAGTTAGTAGAAGTTTGTGGACCTTTTTGCTAAAATTTATAAATGAAATTCCCCTAAGAAGATCAAGAACCATGTTTTCAAAGGATGTGTTGTGATTGGAGAGGCTTTGTAGATACTCCCAATGACTTTCAGTGAGCCTGTAGTGAAGGACGACATGTTGGGTGCTATCTGCAAAATGGAGGTAGAGACAGAAGGATATAGGAGTAAACCAACTTACCTTTTTTAATTTCACATGCATCAGTAGTCTATTCATCCAATTATTCCATAGCATAAGGTGGTGCACTGGTGGGATGAAAGGCCTCTTTAATTTAGATAGCTTGGAAGTAAATATGAATCCATGTGCACATTTATACCGGTATAACTCCTTGGTGGAAAGTAACCAAACAAGTTTTGGCTTCCATATAAGTATGTATGTGTTGTTAAACTAGTACCTTTGAATTTTAAGGATGTTGTTATTATAAATGATCCCATAAATATCTCCAATTATCTATTTTAGAACAGCAATGGACATGTGTTTTAAATTCTAGGGTGGTATCACAGTTTCATGTACTGCCAGATCAAGACCTTTTTTGTTCGAGTAGTTTAGGATTGATTGTTTTGAAACAACCCTTTTTTGTGTGTGAATATCTAACTTTAGAAATAATAGAGGAGAAGTTTTATCATGAGAAACTATTACAAATATTATGAGTAAAGCATTAAATAATATTTTCTCGGCCCCTATTATTTCGATTGAACAAGATACAAATAAACATTCGAAGGAGGGATTTGTTAAACTTCATGAGATCATTAATGCCTATCCCACCCATGTCAACAGGTTTAGTGAATCCTTTCCAAGTGATGAAAACTAGTTTCCTTTAACTAATACATTTTATCAGAGAAAATTTCCTAATATTGTTTTACAGTGTTTTAATGAGACTTCTTGGCCATTTTTAAATGGATAATGCATGGAAGAACATGGAGGTGATAACAGAATTGATTAAGAATACCCTACCCTATTGGGATAAGCACTTCCTTTTCTATTTGTCTAGTTGATGAGTTATCTTGATAAATATACTCTAATGATGTAATATTTTAACCTTCCTCCAAAATATAGGATCACCCAGATGCATCAAGGGTAAAGTACACCTCTTCAACCCAAGATACCTTGAGATATTGAGCTACCTAGAAACTGAAATCCCTTTTCCAAAGACAATAGTTGATATCTTCAAACTATTGGATTTCCCTTCCAATTTTTCATAATCATATAAGATTATCCTGATAGAATATAAGGTCCTCTTGTTGGATTTCCCAAACCTAAGGATTTCTTCAAAATAAAGAAAATTTGAAGGCACGTATAGATCATTCCCTACCCTTAATGGCCTATAGATACCATCTTTCATGAGAACATAGATGAATTGTCTTTAGTAGTCTTCAGTAATTGAAAATAGAATACCCAAGAGAGGATCTCCCTACCTTAAACCAAGAAATCATTATAATAACCATTTTAGCAAGACATTGATAAATATTGATACAAAGTAACTAGATATAATAGTGGTAATAATCTTTATGACCATTCTATAGAAACCATATTTAGTGATTACCATGAAGATAAAGCTCCACTAAATGGTATTAATGGAAATTTAGATATCCATGTTCTTGGAAAAATTCAAATGCTTCATATCATATCTCATGAGGTCGATGCCTTTAGAGGAAATGTAAAATTTGTTTTGAATACTCCTTCCATAAAAAAACACAAACTGGTTTTGGGGGGTAAGATCACGTAAAAACATCCCAATTCTGATGAAATTTTTTTTGCATACTTTATATTGGAATGTTATTCCCAATGGTAACAAAACAAGAGTACCTTATATCAATATCGTTATCTTTCTTGGGGATCAAAGCAATAAAATTGGAGTAACTTCAATGTTAGGGCGAGTTAGAGTGAAATAATTATCTAACGACATTGGTGATATCTGCAATCATAATGTCCCAATGGAACATAAAAAACATGTCTCTAAATCCATTCGGGCCTGCTGCACTTTCCACATTCAAAGAGGAAAAGGAAGATATGACTTCTTCTTCAAAGGGGGCATCTGTATGAGATTTTTCTGATTATATTCAAAACATGGAATGGTGGATTAATACAAATAAATGGAATTCCCATCACCACCCTCATTGTGAAGAGCTGTAAAATAACCAACAATAACATTAAATATATCATTATCAGATGTAATGGTGATATCATTGATATAGATGTAATTCAGACCTTTCATGGATGCTTTCTATCTATGAATATGATGGAAAATCATGGAGTTCCTATCCCCATCCATTATCAAAATAACATCAAATAGATTTTTATAATACATATTATTTAAATACAAGAGTTCATCCAGTATGGAATGTATCTTGATTTCATCATAGGAAGGTATGTTTAGCTAATATTTTATACTTTGACATAGGGAAAATAATATTTAGTATCCTTAATGTCATCACTTAACTAGGAAAATGAGTATATACTCCACTATATTAGAAGACTTTTCATTTCCCTATGTCTAAGGGACACAATTATGTATGGGATGCCATGAGAAATTAAATTCCATCCATATCAAACCACATCCAATCATCCAGGAATCGTGAGCCTTGCATTGTTAAATTTAAATAGAAGAGGTGTTATCCTCATGACTCCCAGGTTGAGATCAACAATAGGAGGATTATGATCTGAGTTGAATTTGGGATGATTAAACCATGAGAGATCAGTAGGGGATCTATTTTCTTTAATTATAAAGAAACTCCTATCATGTTTTCTAGCCAACCATTCATTGATTTTGAACCATCCCCATGTTAACGAGGCTCCAAAAATAAGGATTTCTATGTGGTTTCATTGATCCAAGAACCAAGATATGTCTAATGCATCATTTATATAGAATTTATGTCCAATATTTTCAATTCGTTTGAGGGAATTATTATAATCACCAATAATCATCCAGTTTTGAACCATTTTCACATGTAGATGAGTCAAAGTTCTCTAGAGAGCCATCCTCCTAGTGTACAGGAAGGATTCATATACAAAGGATAGTGTTAAAGTATAATATTGAAATTATATTGAGAAATATATGATTTGATATTTCACCTCATAAGAAAGAAACTGAATGTCATCATGCTTCAAAACCCATAATGTATCCAAGGTACTATCATCCGTATTATGAGAAATTAGAGAGTATCCAAGTCTGGTCCAATTTAATCTATTCCAATGTTCAAAATTCATCTTGTATTCAGCAATACCTCTTATAATTCGCCTTTTAATGATAATAATCTTCCTAAGGGTTGCGACCGTGGGAGAATTCCCATGCCCATTGCAATTAAAAAACATGATCCTTATTAAAAAAGGGATGTGTTTCCCAAGAGAGAGGTATGAATTATTTAATATGTTTATAGTAATTATTACATAATTTCCCTTTACCATATAACAATATATATTTGGTATTTCCTATAGGATTATTTGGGGGTTATATGTCAAAGTATTTCCTTATCCGGTTGTGGCTATATTAAAGATGCATAGTGGGTTCTAGTCCAGAGGAGTGCCCATTTGTTCACCATCTTCATGGGTTTAAGAATCCTTAACCATATCATTCTAGTAAACAACACTAAGTGGGATAAATTTATTCAAAGGGCATACAATTTCTTTGGATTAATACCCATAATGTTTCCTCTCAGTATCCTTGTTTGAGGATACCATGGTGAAAGAATATGAACTCAGATAAAAAACATGAGATCTCTTAGGTGAGGTCACTTGATCCATATAGTGTATTGGGTAAACTAGAATGATTGGGATATGAAGCGAAGGGGACTTAGATTCTAATCATGGTGATTCAAATAGAATAACGAATTCCCCCACTTGAGTAGGGTCAAAATTACCCTACTAGTTAGATGGTGTATCTTGAATCATGTTAACAGAATAACCAGGAGAGTCCTTTTCCACAACTTCTACAAGGGGTGAGGTTGTGATAGTACCCAATATGAGGCCTTACTGGTAAAGTTATCATGATTCCACTCAACTTGGTTGTTGGGGTAAGCAACGTTGTTAATAATTCGGGCCTCATGTACAACATCCATAGTATGAACCAAGAAACTGGTGACCTCAGCTGGAGTGGGTTCTTGGGGAGGTGTCCTAGTTTCCATGTCCTGGTGAGGGGAAAAATGCTTTGGTTTCTCAATGCTTCCATCCGAATGATTTTTTGGCTCCCCATATTTATCAATCAATCCATGAAGTGTGTGGGGGGGGGGTGATTCTATAACATCATGACAATAGGTTCACCCTTCATCATTGGGATGGCTAGATGGTGAGAAAATCTATGTGGTCGCATTTATGGGAGAACAGTCTAAAAAAGGTTTTTGGTTAATTTCCCTGACATAGTAGGCAAAAACATTACAAGTACTTGAGGAGTATCCTCAATAGATCCCTACTTATATGAAGGATCAGGGATGATCCCCTCAGTTCCAGCAGCTTCATTCTGATAGCACATAGAAGTAGTGGGGTTATGGTGGGGGAAGGGTTCAACAACCTTAGAGCATGCATGAACCATTCCTATATATGTCCATCAGTTCTTATAATAGATATTAGAATCATAACCCTTTAGGTTAAATATAGTGAAAATCATTCATCATTTACACTCCATGCGTAGAAGGCCAACGAAATTGAAAATGTGAAAAAAGTTGGCCCTTTTTTCATATGGAATTTCTAGGGTCAAACTATCTTCATGGGTATTAAGGAAAACCTCCCCAAAAAGGGTGATCTCCATATCAACTTCAATCAGGAACCTTTCATAATGTCCATACCTTGGGTTTCCTATCTCTCTATCAATCTTGAAAATGATGTTAATCAAAAATGAAATGTCTGAAAAGATCTGTGGGTGCCAATATAGCCAACTCAGCTTACATATACAGACCCATACCCATTTGAAGGTGTTATAAAACTAATGGGATAAAAATTATTGTCCAAATCTGAAATCTAGAGGAGTCTTGGTTTGAGATTATGGCATCCAAATCTTGAGGCCTTTCTTTTCCAAACATCTAAGGGGAATAATACGTGGAATTATACCCTTCCCATGGCTGTCATATATTAGGGGTTTTAATAGTGTTTTTGTATTATTTAGGGCATTTGTGATCTTTTTGTGTTATTAGGTTTTTAAGGGTCTTTTATGTTTTTAGGGTTTTATTGTCTTTTAGTGTTTTTGGGTGTATTTTATAGGGTTTATCATGTATAATATAGTGTCTATGGTGTAGGTTTTAGGGTTTAGAGTGTACTTAATATGGTTTACTGTGTATGGTTTTGGGTTTTGGGTATAAGGTTTAGGGTGTATAGTGTTGGGTTTAGGATGTAAGTTATTGGGTTTAGGATGTAGTGTTAGTGGTGTAGGGTATAGTATTTTGGGTGTCAGTTTTTCGGTATAGTGTATAGGGTATAGGGTTTAGGGTAGGTATTATATTTTAGGGTGTTGGGTGTAGGATTTAGGGCCCATATTTTAAGGATTATGGTGTATGGTATAGGGTTTATGGGAATTGGTTTTTAGTTTCGGGTGTAGGGTATCATTTTTAAGATGTTGGGTTTAGGTTTTTGGGTGATTGTTGTTGGGTTTAGAGTTTAGGGTTTTGGGTTTTGGGTTAATGTTTTAGGTTTTTTAGTGTATGGTACAGGGGTAAGGGTTTATGTTATAGGCTTTATGGGTTTGGGTATAGGGTTCATTATGTAGGGTTTCGGATGTAGGGTTTAGGTTGTAGGGTTTTGGGTCTAGGTTTTGGGTTTTATGATTTATGATTTAAGGTATAGGGTTATTTTTGTAGGGTCTTTAGTTAAAGGTGTAAGGTATAGGGTTTAGGTTTTTTAGGATTTTATGGTTTTTTGTGTTTTGGGACCATTAAATTTTTATTGTTTGTAGGGGGTTTTGCATTTTTTTAGATTTTGTTAGGGGTATTATGAGTCTTTATATTTTTAGTGGTCAAATTTTTTTTAGGGTTCTATAGGTTTTAGGTGGATTTATGGTTTGTAGTACATTTTTAGGGTTTTAAGGGTTCTTTTAGGGGGGTTTCGGTTTTATGGTTTTTTATGATTTTTAGGGATTTATGTATTATTCTATTATTAGGGTATTATGGTATTAAGTGGTTTCATAGGGGTTCTAGCAAATGAAAATTTTCTTATGGGTTTTTAGGATTTTAAGTGTATTTGTGATTTTCAGGATTTTTTTGTTTTTTTATCCATTTTAGGGATTTTAGGAGTTTTTAGCATTTTTTGGATTTTATGGGGTTTTAAGGTACTTAATGTTTTTTAGGGTTTTTTAGAGGATTTTGGATATTTGGGTTTTTTCATGTTTTTAGTTGTTTTAGGGTTTTTATGGGATTAAAATAGTTTTAGTGTTATTTTATGGGTTTTAGAGTTTTGATTATAATTACGGTATTTAGGGGTTCTTATTGTATTTAGAATATTTAGTATTTTTAGGGTTTTTATAGGGTTTAGGGTGTTTAATGTTATTCATATTTTAAGGGAGCATTTATATTTTTTATGGTTTCTATATTCTTCAAGAGGTTTTAGATACATTTAGGGTTTTTTCTGGTTTTAGGATATTTTTGGGGTTTAGGGACCTATTTTGGGAATAATGGATTATTAAGACATTTTCACATTTTCATCATTTTTAGGGTTTCTAGGTTTTTTTGGTATTTATGGTTTTATTTGGTTTTTTGGGGTTTAGGGTTTTTTGGCTTTTTATGGGTTTTATGTATTATGTTTTGGGGTGTTTTATAGTTTTTTGGGGTTTTAGGGTTTAATCGTGGGGGGGGTTATGGTTTTTATGGGTTTCAGAGTTTTAATGGGCTTTAGGGGGTTTAATGTTTTTAGGTCTTTTGGGGGTTTTTAGTGTTTTACTGGTTTTTATAGTTTTTAAGTCAAATTAATGTATTTAAGGGGTTTTAGGTCCTTGTCTTGTTCTTGTGTTTTTAGTGCTTTTAGGGATTTTAGGTTTTATAGGGACGTTTAGTGTGTTATTTAGTCTTTTGGGTAATTTGGGATTGTTTAGTGTTTTTAGTATGTTTTCATGTTTTTAGGGACATTTATGGTTTTGGGGTTGGGTTTTTATTGATTTTATGGTATTTTAGGGTATTTATTATAATTTGGGTCTTTTAGGATTGAACTGTTTTGGGTCCTATTGTTTTTTTTTTGTTTTTATGGGTCTTAAGATTTTATGGGTTTTTAGTGTGTTAGGGATTTGTTAGGATTTTTATTTTTATGTTTTTAAGGTATTTTTTGTTTTTAAGGGTTTTAGTGATTTTAGGGGTATTAGTTTATTTTAGTATTTACATTGTTTTAGGGTATTTTAGTTCTTTTCTGGTTTTAGTAATTTTTTTAGAATTTTAGTGTTATATGGATTTTTCGAGTTTTTGTGTTCTTTATGGGGTTTTTGGGTATTTTGTTGTATTTTAGGGGTTTAGGTTATTTTATGATTTTAATGGTTATTAGGTTTTTTTAGATTTTTTTTTATTTTAGGGGTCTTAGGGCCTTTTCAAGATATTAAAAAAATAGTCTTTTAGTGGTTTTTGGATGCTTTATAATTTTTTTGGAGTTTTGGGTTTTATGTTCAATTTGGATTTTTAGGGTATTTTGGGTTATTTTGAGGGGTTTATGGTCCTTTATTGTTTTTTAGGGATTTCCCAATCCTTTATATGATTTATATTATCTTATGGTCCATTCTGGGTTTTAGGCTCTCATATGGTTTTTATGGATTTTAGGGTCTTTTACAGATTTTAGGGCCTTTGAGAGTTTTTAGGGATTTGGGGTATTTTTTGGTATTTATGTGTTTTAAGGGATTTTGTGTCATTTAATATTTTTACTGGTTTTAGGGTATTTTGGGGTTTTCAAGTTATTTAGGGTCTTTTGAGGTTTTATGTGTTTTAGTATCATAGAGTGTTTTGGAGTTTTATTGGGTTTCAAGAGTTTAATGGGTTTCTTAGGGTTTTTAGCACTTTTTATGGTTTTAGGCAATTTTTTATGGTTTTAGGGTCCTTTAGTGTTTTTATGTGGGTGAAAGATTTTTTATTATTTTATGTGTTATATAGTTTCTAGGGTAATTACATATTTGGGGATTTAAAGGTTTTTAGGGGCTTAACTGTTTTTTATGATTTTAAGTGTTTTTAATGGTTTTGGGGGGGGTTTTGGATTTTATGAGGAATTTAGGGGTTTTATGGTTTTTTTCAGGTTTTATGTGGTTTTGGATTTTTATTTTTAATTCGTGTTTTCTAGGTTTTCGGGATTTAGCGGTTTTTTGTATTTGGGGGGGTGTGTTTTTAAAGGGGTTAGGTATTTTTTGGAATTTTAATGCTTTTAGGTATTTTAACGATTTGTTTGGCGTTTAGGTGTTACTATAGTTTTGGAGGTTTCAATGAATTTTTAGGGTTTTCTAGGGAATTTCATATCTTTATATGATTTTTTATGGATTTAGGGGTTTCATGGGTTTTTGGGTGGTTTTAGTGGTTTATGGTTTTTAGGGTATTTAAGAATGTTTTGCGGGTTTGGGGGTTTATTAGAGTTTTTTTTGTATTGGGTTTTTGTGTTTTTTAGTGTTTTTAGTGGGATTTAGGGGATTTAGGTTTGTTTTGGGTAATTTTAGGTTGTTAGATTATTTAGTATTTTTATATTTAAAGTGTTTGTTTTGACATTTAGGGATTTCTAGTGTATTCTTGTTTTTATAGGGTTTTAGGGGTTTTGGTGTTTTTCTAAGGTTTTTATTGTCCTTTAGGATTTTTATGGTCTTTCTGGATATTTTTTCCATTTTTATTTTTGGATTTTACAGTATTTTAGTTTTTAGATGTTTTAGGTTCTTTTAGTGTTTTTATGGGTTTTACTGTCTTTTACATTATAGGGTATAGGTTTAGGCGGAATGGTGAAGTTTTTATGGTAAATATATAGGGTTCGGGGTTTTGTGGTTTAGGGTGTAGGTTATAGGGTTTATGGTGCACAGTTTAGGTTTATATTGTAGGTTATATGTTTTTGGGTGTACAGTTTTTGGTTTAAGGTATATGGTAAACAATTTCGGTTTTAGGGTTTAGGGTGTATGGTGTAGGGTATGTTGGTTATGTTTTATTGTTATTTATATTTTATGGGGGTATTTAAGGGTTTTACTATTTTTTTCTTTATGGAATTATATGGATATTTATGGGTTTTAGGGGTTTAGAAATTATTTCTATTTTTTGGGGGATTGTTCGTTTTTAGTGTTTTAGGGGGTTTTTAGATATTTAGGGATTTCATGGTTGTTAGGTTTTTTCATTTTTTAAAGATATTTATGGTTTGGATGGGGTTTTGGGTTTATATGGTTTTATGGGGTTCATGATTTTTAGGTGTTTTGGGTTTTTTAGGAGTTTTATGGGGTATCAGTGATTTTATTATTTTTTACCGATTATAGGGTTTTAGGGGGATTTTGGATTTTCTGATTTTTTGGGTGTTCATATTTTTTGGGATTTTTTTAAAATTTTTAGGTTTAATGGTGTTTTAGGGGTTTAAATGCTTTTATGACATTCAATGTTTCCCTAGGGTCTATAAAAGATTTTTTTTGTATATTTGGGGTTTTCATGTTCTTTAGTGTTTTGTAATTTTTTAGGTTTATAATGGTTTTGTGGGTTTTAAGGTCTTTTACTACCTTTTATGGTTTTTGGTCTTTTAGGCATTTGATCATTTTTATGTTTTTTAGTGTTTTTAGGGATCTTTATGGTTTTTTGGGGATTTTTTTTGTTATGGTTTTTAGGGAATTTATGGGTTCCTAGGGGTTTATGGGTATTTTTTGTTTTTTAGGTTTTTGGGATTCTGCATATTTTATTGGGATTATAATTTTTTTATATGGTTTTTAAGGATTTTGAATGGTATAATTTTTTTGGTGAAATTTATGGTTTTAAGTAGTTTTATGGTCTTTTTTCTCCTTAGTATTTTTAGCGATTTTATGGTTTTTATTGTCTTTTATGAATTTATAGTTTTTAGAGTCTTTTTAGATTTTATGGTCTTCTAGGGTGTTATAGGTTTTTTACTTATTTTAGGGAGTTTAATATGTTATGTTTATTTAGGTTATTTTTTTATTTTCATAGATTTTTGTGGTTTTGGGGGTTTTATGGTGTTTAAAGAATTTAAATGGTTTTTAGGGTTTTACATTATTTGAATTTTGATATTTTTTTACAATTTTTCAATGTCTTACATTTTAATGGTTTTGTTTTAGATTTATTGTTTTATGGATTCCATAGTTTTTTTTATTTTTAGGGTACTTTGGGCCTTTAGGCATTTTGGGTATTTCTGGATTGTTAGGCAATTTTGGTCTTCTGAGTTTTAATGGGTTTTAAGGGGGTTTAGGTATCTGTAGTGTTTTCTGTGGTTTTTAGGGATTTTGGGGTTATTTCTATTTTTAGGGTGTTTAAGGGTTTTATTGGGGGTTTTTTGGGAATTATTGGTGGTTGATAATATTTTTAGTGGTTTCGGGTTTTAGGGTTGTTTTAGGGTTTTTATGCTTTTTGTAAATTTGAGTGATTATTTAGGGTTTAATGGTTTTATAGGTATTTTTGGTATTTTTGGATGATTTATGAGTTTTTATGGTATTTAGATATTTTTTAATAGTTTTTTATGGTTATTAGGGTTTTTTGGGTTTTTGGGGATTTAGAGTTTTTAGGGTTTTGAGGGGTTTTGAGGTTTAAAGGGGTTTTAGGATCTTTTATGATTTTTGGATTTTAGGGTTTTTAGGGGTTATTTAATGGGTTTTAGGGCCTTTTTAAGGGTTTTAGGATGTTTATGGTCTTCTATTGGTTTATGGGTTATTTGGGTATTTTTGGGATTTTAGTGGTTTTAAATTTATTTTTTGATTTTTTGTTGATTTTTTGGTTATTTTTTATTTTTTGGTGTTTTTGGGTCTTTAGGATTTACTATATAGAGTTTGGCATCTAAAGTGTACGGGTTTGGGTTCGAGGTGTAGGGTTTTTTTTAGGATGTATGGGTTCTAGATTAATATGTCGGGTTTTGGGTTTTGGGTATAAGGTGTTGGGTATATGATGTAAGGTATATGTGATATTTTGTATGGATTTGGGTTTAACGTGTACGGTATAGGGTTTTAGGCGTAGGGTTTTTGGATTCGGGTGTAGGATCAAGGGTTAAGGGTGAATGGTTTGGGGTTTAGGGATTCAGGTATTGGGTTTAGGGGGTTTAGAAGTTTTTTATGTTTTTTTGGGTTTTTAGTGTTTTTAGGGTTTTTATGGTTTTTATTAGTTTTATGGGTTTTAGGAATTTTTTTGGTTTATTAGGGTAATATCATTTTTATTTTATAAGGATTGTAGGATGTTATTCATTTTTTTGGTGTTTTAAAAGTGTTTTGGGTACTTTAGGATTTCAAGAGTTTTTTTGGAATTTTAAGGTTTTTTTGTTGGAGTTTTGGTTTATCATCATTTGGTGGTTTTAGGGAGTTTTTTGGGTTTTATAGTTTTTAGTGTTTGGGTTTTTTAATGTTTTTATTATTTTTTGTGTATTTTGGGGTTTTAAGGGTATTTATGGTTCCTTGTAATTTTTAGGGTTTTTTGGGTTTTTATGAATTTTAGTATTTTTAGGGTTTCTAAGAGTTTTTTGGGATGTTATGGAGTTATTTTGGACTTTGAAATATTATATAGTGCTTTAGAGGGTTTGGATGATTTTTACGTTTTTGTTGGGTTTTTTGTGGTTTTTGGTGTTTTTTGGGTTTTAGAGTTTTTTAGTGTTTTAGGGTGTTTTGGTCATTTTATTTTTGAAGGGTTTTATGTTTCTTTAGGTGTTTATGATTTTTAGGTTTTTAGGGATATTATAGTTTATTTGGGAATTTAGGTTTTTATGGTTTTAGTTATTTTGAGGGGTTTTTTGGGTTTTAATAAAAATAATGGTTTTTACAGTTTTAATGTTCTTTTAGTGTTTTATGGTTTTTCGGGTTTTTACAGACCATTTGGTTGTTTTTGGGTTTCATGTTCTTTTACAGGGTTTTGGGGTTCTTTACATTGTTTCGATTTTTTAGGATATTTTATGATATTTTAGGTTTTTAGGGTTTTTACTATATTTTTGGATTTTTATGGTCATTCAGTGTCTCTAAGGTTGTTAGGTTCTTTTAGGGTTTTTAAGAGATTTGTAGGATTTGATGGGTTTTTAAGATATTTAAGGGTTTTAGGGATTCTACTGTTTTATATAGTTTTTTGGTACCTTTATGATTATTTGGGTGTATGGTATAGGGTTAAACTTGTTGGTTGTATGTTTTTGGGTATAGGTAGTAGGTTTTAAGGTTTAGGATGTAGTCTATTGGGTTTAGTGTGTACAGTTTAGCATTTTTTATATAGTTTATAGGATTTAACGTGTAGGGTTTATGGTTTATGGTGTTCGATGTATGATTCTTGGTATAGTGTTTAAGGTTTCAAGTGTACAGTATAGGGTTTCAGTCATAGGAAATATGGATTAGCGTGTCAGGTATCAATTTTAAGGTGTAGGGTTTTAGTTCATAGGATATATGGCGTTAGGATTAGGGTTTAGGGTGTTGGGATTATGAAATAGGGTATAGGGTATAGTGTATAGGTTTTAGGGTATAGGGTTTTGGGTGTAAGGAATAGAGTTTACAGTTTTGTGTACAGGGTTTAGGGTGTAGTGATTATGGTGTATGGTTTGGGGTTTATGGTGTAGGGTTTTTGATTTAGTATGTAAGGTCTAGAATTTATAGTTTTGGGTTTAGGTTATAGGATTTATAGGTGTTTTAGGTATTTTTAGGGTTTTATGATTTTTAGTGGTTATAGGGTTTCTGGGGGATTTTGAGTTTTTATGGGGTGTTAGGTTTTTAGGGGTTTTATTTGTTTTGGGGGGTTTATATTTTTTAAAATTTTTTGTATATTTTTTATGTTTTTAGGGGTTTTAAATTGTTTGATATTATTTAAAATGGTTTGAAGGGTATTTATGTTTTTGGTGGTTTTAGAGTTTCATATGGTTTTAGGGGTTTTTGAGTTTTTATAGTTATTTTAGTTTTCAGGGGTTTATGTTTTTTTTTATTTTTAGGGGTTTTAAAGGAATTATTATGTTTTCTTTATATTTGGGGTTTCATAGGGTTTTATGGTTGTTTAGTGGGGTTATGGAGTTTTATAGATTTTATATGTTTAGTTTTTTATGACTTTTTGGTTTTATAATGGTTTTAGTGGTTTATAATGACTTAAGGGTTTTTTGGGTTGTAAGGTTTTCTTGTGTTTTAGAGTCTTTTGGGGGATTTTTTTTCAAATATTTATGGTTTTAGGGTCTTAAATGTCTTTTAGTATTATTTTAGAGTTTTTCAGATTTTTAGGGTTTTAGTATTTTTTGGGTGTTTAATGGTTTTATATATTTTTAGCTTTTTAGTGTTTTATCATTCTTATGGTTATTAGTGGGAGTCAAGTGATTAATATTTTTTATATGTTTTTAATGGACATTTAGGTTTTTTATTTGTTTTATGGTTGTTCTGGGTTTTTAAATATCTTTTTGTGTCTTTTATAGGTTTTGGGTTTTTGTGGTCCTTTAGGTGATTTATCATTTTAGTTGATTTTATTGATTTTATGATATTATATGTTTTTTTAGGTTTTAGCGTTTTTAGGGTTTTTAGGGGTTTTTAGATTTTTATGCTTTTTAGGTGGGTTTTAAGGTCTCATTGTTTTTAGGGTTTTGGGGTCTTTAGGTTTATCAGGTTATTTGAGTTTTTTTTTTGGTTTTTGTGGCTTTTTGGGGTTTTAGGATTTTTAGGGTTATTTTATGTTTTAGGGTTCAAGGGGTTTTAATTGTTTTTAGGGGATTTACGAATATTAAGGGATTTGGGGGTTTTAGGGGTTTTAGGGTTTATAAGGGTTTTTGGGGTTTTTGGGGATTTAAAGTGTCTTTAGGTTTTGAAGGGTTCGTAAGGGTTTTTAGAATCATTTTGGTTTTAGGTGTAATTATGATATTTTAGGGTTTTATGAGGTTATTTATGTTTTGATGGTTTTTAGTGTCTTTTAATGTTTTTATGGATTTTATGGTCTTTTATGGATTTTAGATTTTTTTGGGGATTTTTGTGTTTTTTGGGTCATTTATTCATTTTATATGTTTTAGTCTCTTTTTTTGGTTTTTAGATATTTTCACAGACTTTTAGTGGTTTTAAGAGGATTTAAGATTTTTTTAGATTTTGATTTTAGAAAATGTAAGGTTTATTTTGGGATTTTTGGGGTCTTTTAGAGTTTTTATGGCTTTTAGGTCCCTTTTAGGGTTTTTATGTTTTTTGGGGTTTTAGGTTGTTTAGGGTTTTAGGGTTTTTAGGTTTTTTTTTGTTTTTTAGGTTTATAGGTTTTTTATGTTTTGGGGTTTTTCGATTGTTTATATATTTTATATTGTTTATTATTTTTATGTTTTTTAGGATTTTTATGGTATTCAATGTTTTAGGGGTCCTTAGGGGTTTATTTTGGAGTTTTAGGGTATTTAGGGCTTTCTGTTTCTATAGTTTTTAGGGTTTATACGGACTTTTGAAGTATTCTTGGGGTTTTTTGGGTCATTTTGGGTTTTTAGTGTTTTTAGGTTCATTAGGGGTTTAATATGTCCAGATTATTTTTAGGATTTTGGAATTTTTAGGAGAATATTGTTTCTTATACTTTAGGATTTTATGGTTGTTTTTGGAGGGTTTTTATGTATTGTTGGATTTTGTAGGATTATAGTGACATTTAAGGGTTTAAGGGACTTTAGGTTTCTTTAGGGTTTTTAGGGTACTTATGGGGTTTTATTTTTTTTAGGGTACTTATGGTATTATAGGGTTTTTAGGTTCCCTTTGGGTTTTTTTGGTTTTTAGGGTCTTTTGGAGAAGTTTCGGGTTTCGTGAGTCATTTTATCTTTTTAGGGTTATTTCTATTATTTAATGGTGATGAGTATTTTATAGTTTTTAGGTTTTTTATGTTTTTAATGTCTTTTATTATCTTGTAGGGTTTCGTGTATTTTAGGGTTTTTAGGGTATTATGGTATTTTAGTTTATTTTAGGGGGGGGGGTTGGAAATTTTTAGATTTTCAGAGTTTTTTTTGTCCTAGTTGTTTTTATGTTATTTTACACATTATTAAGTGTATTTATTTTTTTAATGTTTTTTAGGGGTTTCAATGTTTTTTAGGGATTTAAGGCTTTATGGTTTATATGCCATTTATGGGTTTAAGGGATTTTTAATGTTTTTTATGGTTTTTATGGGTATGGGATTCATAGGATTTTTAGGGATATTAAGGGTTTTGGGTTTTTAAGGATTTTGTATTGTTTATGGCTGTTTTAAGGGGTTTATGGGGTTTTAGAGTGTGGGTTCTTAAGGTTTTTCTTTGTTTAAGGGTAATTAGGATTTTTGGGGTTTTATGGAGTTTGGTGTATTATAGTGTTTTAATGGGTTTTAATTATTTTAGGTAGTTTTACATGTTTTTATGGTTTCTATTGTTTTTTGTGAATCATTTGGGATTTTTGGAATTTTTTGGGTTTTTATCATTTATTTGTGTATTATGCTCTTAAAGGTTTTTGAGGGAATTTTATTCCATTATTGGTTTTAGTATTTATATGATTTTTATGGGGTTTGGGGATTTTAGATATTTAATTGTGTTTCAGGGCTTTTAATGCTTTTTGGAATTATTACAGATTTTACAGGGATTTAGTTTTCAATTATTTTTAAACATTTTTAGGGGGTTTAGGGTTATATGGTTTTTAGAATGTTCTAGGGCTTAGAGGGTATTTAGGGATTTGGGGTTTTTATAGGTTTTAGTGTCTTTTTGAGGGGAGGGGATAGGGTATTTGTGGACTCTTGGGATTTTTAGTTACCTTCATTACATTTTATGGGATTTAATGTTTCTGGGCTTTTTTGGGGTTTGGAGGGGTTTTAGGGTTTTTTGGGTATATTTGAGTTTTTAGGGGTTTTTAGTGTTTATAGGGTTTTTATTGAGTTAAGGGGTTTTAGAGTGTATATTTGAATTTATTTATTTTCTTTTGTTTTTTTGGGATTTTTTTAGATTTTTTAGAGATTTATAGGGTTTTTAATGTGTTTTTTGGTTTTATATGTTTTCATGGATATTTTGGGGTTCAAGGGATTTAAACTATTCATTTAGGTTTTAATCTGTTTTACAATTTTTTATGATATTTAGGTTTTCTTAATGGAATTTATGGGTTCTTTAGGATTTTATTTGTTTGAGGTCTACTTCAGAGTTTTTAGTGGTTTTAATATTTTTATAACATTTTAGTATTTCTAGGGGTTTTAGGGATTTTAATATTTTTTAGGGTGTTTAGAGTTTTTAGGGTTTTCATGGGTTTTTAGAGTTTTGAGTTTTTTAGTGTTTTTAGGATCATTATGGGTTTTGGGGTTTTCAAGTGGGTTTAGGGTGTTTTTGATCTTTCATAATATTTTAATGTATTCTAGGTTTCTATGGATTTTAGATGTATTGGGATTTTACAGTTTTCAGGGGTTTAAGGGTTTTTAGGTTTTTAGTGTTTTCAGAGCCTTTTGGGTTTTTTGGTTTTTTGGGTTTTTAATGGTTTTTTGGGTTTGGAATGGTATTTTTTTAGTGGTTTTGGGGATTTTATGAAGTTTTCGTGGGTTTTGGGGGTTTTGGGGTTTGTTAGTGTTTAGGGGTATTGGGGTTTTTTTCTAGTTTTCCATGGTTTTCATTGGGTATTTAGGGTTTTGGGGGTTTCGGGTTTTTAGAGTGATTTATGATTTTAAGGATTTTTTGGGTTTTAGGGGTTTTTATGTGATTTTAGTGGTTTAATTGTGTTTTGGGGTATTTATGGGGTTATAGTGATCTTTTCTTATTTTTAGGTGCTAAATGGGGTTTAGGGTTTTTAGATTTTTGGTGTTTTATGGTTTTTTTGGTATTAGGGTTTTTAGGTTTTCTAGGGTTTTAAAGCCTTTTAAGTGTGTTTTAAGGTCTTTTTATTGTTTCTTAATTATTTCTATGGGTTTTTTGGGTCACAAGATTCTTTAGAGTCTTCAGAGTTTTTAGGGTTTTAGGGTTCTTGGCTTTTTATGGGGTCTTAGGGTTTTTTGGGTCTTTTAGGGTTTTATTAGTATCTTATAATGATTTCTGGGGCATTAGGGTCTTTCATGGGTTATGATTTGATTTAATGGGTTTTAGTGTCTTTTATATGTTTTCTTTCCATTTAGGGTTTTTAGTATTTTAGGTTTATTATAGAGGTTTGAGGGTGAGATTATGGGTTTTAAGGGGGTTTTTAGTGTATTTATGGGTTTTTTAGTTCTTTTTGTGTTTTATGTATTTTTAGAGTTTTATTGGTATTTGTACTTATTTTTAGAGATTTAACATATTATCATGTTTGTTTTGAGTTTTTATTTTCTTTTGGGGTTTTTAGTGTTTTATTGCGTGCTTTGGGAGTTTTTAGTGGTTTCAGGTCTTTCCTGGGTTTTTGTGTTTTATAAGTTTTAATATTTTTAGAATTTTTACTAGTTTTTTTGTTTTATGCGATTTTTTGCTATTTTAGAGTTCTTCGGATTAGTTTTTTTATTTTGGTGTTTCTTATTGTTTTTAGGGGTTTAAATAATTTTAATGGTTTTTTGTAGTTTTATGGTCTTTTTAGGGTTTACGGTATTTTAGGGTTTTTAGGTATTTTATGTTAGAAAGAATTTTAAAATGAATTTTTTTTGTTTTTATGGTTTTCATGGTCTTTAGAGGTTTTAGATTTTTTGGGTGTATCTTGGGTTCAACAGAGGTTTAGAATTTTTTTTCTTTTATTGTATTTTTTGGTCATTTTATATTTTTGTATTTTTTAGGGTTTTTAGGGGTTTCAGGGTTTCAGGGTTTTTTGATTTTTTTGGGGTTTGGGGTTTTTTCTTGTTTTTTCTTGTTTAGTTTTGTATTTTTTTGTTTATTTTGGGTTTTTAAGGTTTTTGAGGGATTTTTAGGGTTTATGTTTTTTAATTATTTTTTGCTTTTATGGATTTTTGGGTTTTTAGGGTTTTAGGTTTTATAGTTTTTTAGTGTTTTGGGGGAATTTTAGGCGGTTATAGGCTTCTAAGGGTCTTTTATGAGTTTTAGGGTTTTGGGATATTTTTGGGTTTTAGGGTTTTTAGGGTATTTTGTAGTTGTATTTTTTGGGTCTTTTAGGGGTTTAGGTTCTTTTAGTTTTTTAGCGGTATTTAGGGTCTTCTGGGATTATCGTATAGGGTTTTGTGTCTAGGTGGTGGGTGTAGGGTTTAGGGTTTATGTTGTAAGGTTTAGGGGTTAGGGTATAAGATTTTTGGTGCAAGGTATTGGGTTTAGGGTGTATTGTTCAGGGTTTAGGGTGTACGGTACATGTTTTAAGGTTTCGTATTTTGGGTTTTTTTTGTAGGGTATATGGTTTTTTTGTGTTGGGTTTAGGGTGTACGGTGAACAGTTTAGGATTTAGATTTTAGGGTTTAGGGTGTAAAATATCGTGTATATGTTTTTTAGTGTTTTTAGTGATTTTATTATTTTTATAGGTTGTAATATTTTTTAGGGTTTTATATTTTATAGTTTTATGGGATTTAGGGTTTTTTCAGGATATTAGGGGTTTCATTGTTATTTTGGTTTTTATGGTTTTCAAGATTATTTTGGTTTGTTGGGGTTTCAGAGTTTTTATTGGTTTTTAGTTGTTCTTATGTTTTTATGGTTTCAATTGTTATTTTGGGTCTTTCGGGTTTTAGGGTTTTGAAGATGTTTTGTTGTTTTAGGGTTTTTAGGATTATTTTAGGATGTTTTGTAGGTTTTTTGTGTTTTTAATGTTTTTAGGGGATTTAGCATCTTTCGGAGTAATTAGTTTTTTGGATTTTTTGGTGTCTTTAATGGGTTTTGGGCTTTTTATAGGGTTTTATGGTTTTTAGGGTTTCTATGGGGTTTATGGGTTTCTGGTCTTTTAAGGGTTTTTTTTGTGTTTTTAGAGTTTTAGGTTTTTTTCAATATTTAAGGGCCTTTAGGTTTTTTAGAGTTTTTAGGGTTTTAGTGTTCTTATGGTATTATCGATTTTTTATGATTTTTAGAATGTTTTAAGTATTCTTAAGTGTTTTTTAGGTTTTGTATGTTTTTAGTGGTTTTGTATTGTTATAGATATTTTATCATTTTTAGGGTATTTGTGGTTTTCATAGTTTTTAGGGGGTAGTTTTTTGTTTTTAATGGGTTTTATGGTTTTTATGGGGTTTGGGGGTTTTATGTTTTTAGTGTAATTTTATGGAATTATTTGTTTTTTGGGTCTTCTCAAGGGATTTTGGGTTTTAAGATCTTTTTACGGATTCATGGGGTTTTTTTTGGGTTTCTTGTATTCTGTTTGGTGATTATGGTTTTAGGGGGTTTTAAGGGGTTTTTAGGTTTTTACGGTTTTATGGGGGTTTTATGATTTTAAGAGGATTTATGGGGTTTTTAGTTTTTTTTTAGATTTTAGGTTTTTTAATCGTTTTCTCGATGTTTTAAGTTTTTAAGGGGTTTTAGGGATTATTAGTATTTATTTAAGGATTTAGGGAGTTGGATTATTTTTTACGTTTTTAGGGGGTGTAAGGGATTTTAGGCTTTTTATACTTTTATTATTTAAAAGTTTTTATGGGTTTTAGGGGCTTTAATGGGTTTTTTGTGTGTTTTATGGTTTTTATGGTTTTTAGGAATATTGGGTTTTTTTTGTTTTTCTAGAGTCTTTTAGTTGGGTTATGGGGATTTAGTATCTTTTATGTTATTAATTTTTTTTGGGGTTTTAGGGTTTTAATGGTTTTAGGGTCATTTAGTGGGTTTTAGGTTCTTTTAGTAGTTTTTAGGGGTCTTATGGTCTTTTAAGGATTAGTGTGTATGATTAGGGTTTTCGGCGTTGGGTTTAGGTTTCAAGGGGTATGGTATAGGGTTTATGGTGTTGGGTTTGAGGATAAAGTTTTATGATATGTGGTTTAGGGTTTACGATTTTGGGTTTAGGGTCTAGAGTATAATTTTTAGTGTAGAGGTTCATTGTTTTAGCATGTATGGTATAGCATTTCTGCTGTAGGGTTTAGGGTGTGTTATATATGGTTTTGGTTGGAGGGCTTAGGGTCTATAGTGTAGGGTTTTATTTTTAGGGGTTTTTTGGTTTTTAGTGTTTTTGGGGTTTTTAGGGGTTTCGTGTTTTTATTGCTTTAAATAAGTTATGGGTTTTTATGGGTTTTTAAGGTTTTAATATGTGTTGGTTTTTTATGGTTTTAGGGGTTTTAATGGGATTTTAGTGTTTTTGTGGGTTTTTTAGTTTCTGAAGGTTTCTTTTGGGTTTTATTGATTTTTTTAATTGTTTATAATTTCTATGTTTTTATTGGATTTTTTGGGGTTTTAGGGGTTTTTAATGGTTTTAAGAGTTTTTAGGGGTTTATTGTTTTTTTCTTTTTTAAGAGTTATTTTGTTTTTGTAGTGTTTTTAGTTATTATTAGGGTTTTGGGGTGTTTGATTTTGGGTTTTGGGGTTGTGTTTTGGGGGTTTATAGGGTTTAGTTTGACCATGGTGTTTATAGTTTCAAGGTAATTTAGGGTTTTCAAATTTTTTATAATGCTTTATGATTTTTTTTGTTTTCCAATATTAGGGTCTTTTATGTAGTTTTATGGTTTTTAAGATTGTTTCATGTCCCCTGAAATATGTGTTCTGGTTTGGAATCACAGCTTCCAGGTGGTTTCCATTGGATATATTTATTGAATCGGAAACATCCAACGGTTCTTTATCGAAAGGGACATGCTTTCCAAAGGCATAAATTTTCTAGGTTTGGACCTATGATACTTAAGAACATGAATTGGTCGAGAGAAAGAGAGTTCGAACTCATCAAACCCATTTGGGGGGAATTATTGCCTTTTCGGGACTCTATTATAGATTTGAGATATTTTCACGAATGCTTATTAATTCACCAACTATATATTTAGTTTCCCTTGGAATTTGAAATAAATTATTATATTTTTTTGATATTTTGATTCATTTGTATGTATTAGAGATTCATCATTAATGGACACATCTTTATGTGTTCTAGGTTCCCCATCAATGGTATTCTCTCATATACTATTTAGATATTAATTTAACCATAGTTATGATAATACTAGTTTTTGAGCCACTCAGTGAGGAACTCTTGAATTTATTGTCATCCAGGGAGACAAAATTTTGTTTTCATGTCACGATCATACCCATAAATGGGCAACCTACATATCCTTTTGAAAGGAATCTGAATCCCCATAGGTCGATGCTGCTTAATGGGACACATTATACCTTTTAAGGTCATGTGATAAAGACCTAGTTGTACAGTTTAATGTCATATTACATGAACATCTAAGGAAAATGTGCTTAGTCAAAGCTTGTTGTGGGACTTCTACCTAAGTTTCCCAAGGAACCAGTTAAAGATATGAGTTTCCAGGTTGAATTAGAAAATGTATAGAATATTTTTCCAGAAGAACATGGATTGATTTGAGGTGTTGGGATTAAACATCAGGGATGATTCCTACGTATCCCCCATGGATGGGAATCAAAGAACATGTAGTTTGATGTGTCTCATAGAAGAGTGTAATCCTTGGAGAGAAATGAGTTTGGGATTACTTCTTGAAAAGGATTCCTATTATGGATGAAGTGAAATGGAGATCGATCCTTAGGAAAGATTCCTACATATCCCAATTTTGATCAGAATGAGAGTTGTCATAGTCATTGATCTCATAGGGGTGTACGAACCTTTGAGAGAAATAAGTCAGGGAATTATTTTAAATAGAATGCCTGAATTAATGGAATTATGTTAGGATTCATGAAGAGGATATCCAATGAGCACTGACCTTGGTGAAGGCTTCCTACGTATCCCAATTATTGTTTGAATCACACTTCTTATAGTTTAAGAGTGGTGGATTCTGTGGATGTTTTTACCATCATAGTTCTCTAATCCTACGTCATTCATACTTTGTGTGAGAAACACGAGGATGTGAAATATTCAAAAAACCACACACACTCTCTTCTGCTGATGGGAGAGGGCGGGCCTACAATGAAAGAAGCTGATGTGATGGTGGGAATCAGAGTTCTCATTATTCATGTTTGGGATGTTTATACAAATTTTGTGATCTTGAAAAATTTCTAAACCCATGTGAGTCGTGCTTGGTGTGTGAAATAAGGGGATGTAAAAGATTCAAAAAAACACACACACTATTCCCTGTCCATTGGTGGAAGTTGACATGACTACGACGGTGAGGTTGGATGAGGCCGAGGTGACCACGGAAGAGGGCGCAGAGCAATGCCCCCGTCAATGTGGGTTGAAATTGGAGGTCATGTGATCCGGCTCCCAGAAGATTAGGGACTTACCTTAGTGGGAGTTCCCATATTAATGATTGGTTGGGGATTAATCTTATGTATAATTTGTATTTTGGTTTGTTTGGGGCTTACTCTTATGTAGAGTTCCCATTAGGGAATCATATGGGGCATACTTTTCAGAAGGATGCTCATTTGATATTTAACCTGGAAAGGGAGTCAGGTGATGAGGTTTGAGGAGTTTCTTGATAATTGTATCAACTCAAGGTCCCTAAGGAATCTATAAGGTCATTCAAAACTCAAAACATTTGAATGAAACCAGGAGGAGTTATTCCACTCATTGTAATTCATTGAGTGTGATGGAGTGTCTTAAATCATGGTATTCCAAGGCTCGAAGTTGGGAAAAATAAAGGGTGAAATTGAAGATGTCATCGACCCGACCAGAAAACTTTTTGGTGGGGCTCTCCATTTTTCATGGGGTTCACTAATGGAAGTGAAGGGACCTACCCGAAGGGTCCGTACCACAACCATAAAATAATCCTAAGCCAGGGTACGGGGGAGGAGCCCCCACGTTTTGGACCACGTTATGGACTAGTGAGGTGATCCATGTAGGTTCTCCTCACAGGTGCACAACGCACATACGTCGTGCAGGGGCACTATGTAGGGGATCCTATTAGAATGGTTTGTATGAGTATGATATACTCTATTATACCAAATTTAGGATCAAATATTTAAAATGAGATACAAATAAAAGATTGGGGAGGGGGTGAATTGAATACTTTAAAAAATCCTTACGGAAATTTTTCGTAACAAAAATTCACAACACATCTAAGTTCTAATAACATGCTTGATTCTGAAAAAGTGATTCCAGAAATGAAACATAACAAAATTTTACAACAAATAAGAATCTACCATAAAGCCTGTATAATATAACTAAAACATATTACAAGTATGTGGAAGTATAAGAAAGTTATACTTTATTCAACAATACAAATGCACGGCGGAAAAACAAATTAGTAAAACTACAAGTAAAAAGTAGAAACTCTTTTAACCCAAAGAAGAGGGTATCCAACAACCCTGGAAAAGAGGTCCCTTGATTTATACATATAAGAAATTATGTCTTTCCCAAACCCAGGTAAGCCCTCAATCTAAAGATCGGTATCTGTATTGCTATCCCCACAATCCCTCGATTGGTAAGGAAATTGGCACCTCTTACTTCACAACCCGATGTCTCTGATTTTAAGGAAATCGAACCTCTGCACTAAGAAAATATACATGAACCAAAGTTTTAATGAGCAGTTCAAAATTTTCTGCATGAAGCATGAGATTTAATAAGAGACTCTTTCTCTAGAAATCTCTTCTGAAAATTCTGAGCTACAAGGAATCCAAAAGTTCCAAAAGTTGTGAGCTCTTTCAAGTGAGCTCATATTTAAAGGCTAGGTTTCAACAGTCGGCTCCCTCCTCTAACAGTCATATTCTTCCTTGAATTTCAGAGGGACCTACACATGTGTCACTCAAACAATGGTTATTTGAAAAATGAATGCACGACGTCTTTTTATAACAAAATGAGTGTAATCTTAACCAAAAACTGATATTTGTAATGATGGTAAACGAAAGTTCGGAGTCTAAGAAAAAACTTAATTTGGAGTCTATAGTACAAGGATATTCAGATTCTGTTTTGTAGGAATTCAGAACATGAATTCTATAGAATTCCGAAGTATGAATTTCAAGTAAATTCAGAGTCTGGTTTCACAAGAATTCTAAACCTGAACATAGAATGTTTGGAGTCAAAGTTCATGAGAATTCGGAGTCAGAACTCATAGGAGTTCGGTGTTTGTATTCAGATAACTCAGAGTCAGAACTTGGAAATGTTCATAACCAGAATTCGTAATTGGAATTCAGTATCAGAACTTAGAAGAGTTCGTATCTAGAATTCATAATTAGAATTCTTAGTTGAACTTTACATAAGTTTGTAATCAGAATTTGGAGTGGAACTTCATGAATATTCGTAACCAGAATCCGGAGTTGAACTACATGAGATTTCATATCCTGATTAAGGATTTGAACTACATGAGAGTTCGTATCCAGAATTCGAAGTCTTAAATAGAATGCCTCATATCTATGTATTATATGATTCTGAGGTTTTTGTTTTTAATCATATTATTACACTTAGAAACATTATGACTTGAATAATGAAAACGTGGTAAGGGTAAATTTCCTTGGGGAAGGAAATTTTTCCTTATAGGGGTAAAATATAGGGTAAAATGAAGTTTTCCGTAAGATAAGGTGTTTGTGATTTTCAAACAAGTTAAATGGTAAATTCATAAGGAAAGCCTTAATAACTTAAAAATATCCCCCTTGAATGAAGGAATATAAAAGTCATAAGGAATACATTATTGTATCAACAATATCCCCCTTTATTGAAAGCACAAACATCCTTACGAAAAAGAATATAAGGACTTTGAATAAATTTCTAGAGTTTGAAATTAAAGCATATCTCCCTTTCTTTATGATTAATGGTGAATACCACTAACTACCCCTTATGCTTTGGAACTATAAGGAACTTATTCTATATTTCGGTAATGATGATTTTCATTTGAATGTATAAATCTTCATAATGAGAACTCCCCCTTAGATAAACTCCCCCTAACTTAGGGATAGTTCTTCATTACTTATAAATCATTTTCATTCACCCTTTTGGAATTATTTTTTCTTCCCCCCCCCCCCCTTTGAAATTTTCAAAATGAGTTTATAGGAATTGAAAAATAATATAGTACCTAAAATATTAGCATAAACAACCAAACAAAACACAAGCAACCACCATTTCATTATAATTTGAAGAAGTAGTACAACAAAAGATCAGAGTGGTCTATTTTGGTTCTTTTTTCCATGGGGAACAGGTTCTTCATAATTTTATTCAATTTCTTCATCTCTTTGTGATCTTCCTCAGCTTTCTTTTCTAAGGCTGTGATCATGTCCTCTTGAGACTTCAGGGCCTCTGCCTGAGCCTTTATAATGTCATATTGCTTCACAAGCTTTTCCTCCATCTCAATCCGAAGATCCTTTTCATTTTTCCAACTTTGGAAAAAATATCTCAGTTTCCCATTCAGATCTTTCACCTCTTGAATCCTAGAATTTTTTTCAAGATATATCTTATCCTAAAAGTTTTCTGAATGATTTTTGATTTTGGAATCCTTAGTATGGAAGGCATTCATGTCACCTTCTTGAAACTGATCAAGATCTTCCATATCTTCAACAATCTTTATAGACCATTTGGTCGTTTTATTGCAAGAACTTCTGTGGGATTCATAATTGATCATGAATTTTTTTGTGTTTGGACTCTATCTTAACAAATCTATCCATCACCATTGATACAGAATCTGACTTCTGATTCCTGCTGTGCTGAAGCATCTGGCATCAAGACTCAATTGCTGGAAAGATCGGAATGGTATCCACTAGCTTCTTTAAGGACTGAACCAAAAAATCAATCCCTAAAGCAGATGACTTAGAATCAGATATTTTACTTGGATATGGTTCTTCCTCTAGCTCTACAATCATTCTCTTTGAGGTTCCTCCAGCTTCTTTCTTCTTCAGAATATGTTTTGTTGGGGTGTCAACAACCACTTGTTTACCCATACTAATTCTCGGAATGGTTTCTTCATCAGTTGATTCATGCTCACTCTCAAATAATGGTACAATTTTATTTTCCTCAACTTTTTCTTCTGAGCTCCATCTTCAAATATCCTTGGGAAGAATGAAGTCATGATTGTGACTCTCTTCCTCAGACAACTTGTTCACTTCTTCTTCTTCTCCTTTCTCATCAGATCCCGGTGTAGTAATTTTTGAGGATCTGGCTTGAGAATTCCAGAGTGAAAACTTATTGGATGGGGTTCCCTTATCTTTATATTCTTCAACTTGCTTAATTAAATCATCAAAACCACCACTATTATCAGCTTTTTTTACTTCTTCGGCAGCTTCCTTCTCTTCTACAATCTTTTCTTGAAGATTTTCTGGAGTCTTCTTACCCGGAGTTTTAGAATATGGTTCTACCAAAAATGGCTTTGGCACCAGAATATTCTCAGATGAAATTTCAGTATCTCTCATAAAGGATTGATATATTTCAGCCTCTGACATCATCTTATTGAGCTTCTTCTCTTTGGCCTGATTTTCTAGCTCATCAGTAGGTTTTTCTTTCAAGGCCTTAGCCTCAGTATGATCCAAACTGAACTGTGGATCCCTTGATTTTCTACTCTTCTTATCCTCCATCCATTTTGCTACCACCTCATCCGGGTAGGATTTTTGCTTCTTTGGTTTAGGATGTGCGGATTGGGATTTTTTGGATTTGGGGGTTTTGTCTGTTTCCTCCACTTCTTTCAACTTTCTTTTCTTTCCATCTTTCTTTGATGGTTCAGCTTTTTCAACATTTTCCGGAATGGCTTCTACCCCATCCTATGGAAAATTAAAAAACTCACCCGCCTCCTTTGAAAACCCAACCTTCATCCTCTTAATAGTTTCATAACTTATCAGCATCACCTTGTAATTCCTCGTCTTGGAGTTGTAGGGGATCATGAAGGATTCGAGACACCGAAGTATCAGCTTGGAATGTAAGGCAGGATACATTATAATATGAGCTCTCAAATTCCCATTTTTCATATTCTCAATCATAATGAGAATGTGTATCATGAGATTAACCTTCCTTAGGTTTACTAAAAAGTCCAGGATATACATGTCACATTTCTTCAAGGTGTCCTTGTCACCCATCCTCGGTACAAAAAGGCCTTGAATCCATAACTTTAGAATACGGTTGTTGGTAGACATATGGGAAATTTTTGCGGTCTTGAAATCTTTAAGCCCAAGGAATTCCAAAGCCTTTGCCTTAACAAAACATCCTTGAACCTCTGGAAACTTGTGAGAGAAAAACTCGGCCTCTCCTTCATATGATAGATCCACCAAGCTCGCAGCCTTGGTGTAAGATAGTATGTATATCTTCCCATAACTCTTGAAATGGGACTTTTCCCTACCATATTCCTTAATGAACAAAACTGACTCATAAAATTATATGAGAATATCTGGATAGACCACATCCTGAGCACCTTTTTTCGAGATAGATATACTTTTTCATCCATTGATCTTGATGTTCTTGGAAATTATAGATTCATACTTATTGAAGAAGTTCAGATGAACTAACCTCTCCCTGTAAATTATCCATTCCAAAAACGGCTTAACAGTAGACATTTCATGAGAATGAGCTTCTGTAGACACTCAGACTAGAGTACTTCTGAAGAATTCAAAATAGTGTTTTGTAGAGGGGAAGAGCATCGAGATGTGAGAGCTTGAAAACTAATGTGGGACAACCATCGGGGGTCCCCATTATATAGGCGATGAAGTGACCTTTCTACTTCTAAAACCAATATAACCATTTGGAAACCTTCTGATCTAATCTAATGTTTGATACGATAGACGTGAGGAAAAATTTGGTGGAATCTGATCTTTTAGGGTTTTAAAAGGAAAAACATTCGGATTTAATGAAACTTCAATCCGAGAAATTTTAAAACCAAACAAAACTAACAGAAAGTAAAAGGTAATTATGAAAAAATCAAGAAAGAATCATTCCATTCATATTTCTAGGAAGATTATTCGTACTGAGAAATATTCTTCTTGAAGAACTTTGGATTCCAAAATAACTTGAATACTAAAAAAACTTCACTACGAAAATTTTCAAAACTGAACTATTATATTATGAAAATTTTCAACCCGAAAATTTCATTACAAAAATTTCAAGTCAGAGGATTTTCATTATGAAAACATCAATACGAAAATTTTTAAAAAACCGACTATGAAAATTTTCATTATGAAAAATTTGAAAAACCAGCTATGAAAATTTTCATTATGAAAAAATTTGGGAAAAAAACCTTCAATAACAAATGTACCCCCCTATGAAAAAGAGTTTATTACTATAAGGAGATTGATTCAACAGAAAGTTAATCAAGGAAGATTAGTTTAAAGTTATCATTCCTAACTTCTTTTTAATGTATTCAAATCTATCAAAGGGTAAATATTTTTTGAAAATATCATCAAGTTGATCTTGCATTCCAATAAATTAAAGAATGATATCTCCTTTTTTTGTGATCCCTAAGAAAGTGATGCCTAATATATATGTTCTTTTCACGAGAGTGATGTGTAGGGTTTTTACTAAGCGAAATGGTACTTCTATTATCACACAAAGTTTGTGTCTTTGTAAAACTCAGGCCATAGTCGGTGAGTGTGTGTTGCATTCACAACACTTGATCACAACAACTTCCAGCTGCTACATATTCTTCTTCAGCAGTGGAAAGGGATACTGAGTGTTGCTTCTTTCAAGACCAAGAAACTAATGAATCTCCTAAGAAATGACAATTTCTGGATGTACTCATTCTTTCCATTCTACATCCACTAAATTCAGCATCCAGTTTTTTTAAAAAAAAAATCATTTCAAGAAGTATAAAATAGTCATAAATCTATAGATACCTTTAAGTTGCGAAAAATTCTCTTCACTACCTTTAAATGAGATTACTTAGGATTTGATTGATATCTTGCACATAAGCGTACTAAAAAAGTAAGGTTGGAGGACTAGATATCAAGTAAAGTAGACTTCATATCATACCTCTAAAAGATGTTTGATCTACTGGTTTCCTAGCTACATCAAGATCAAGTGTGTTTGAGGTACTGATGGGAGTACTTATACTCTTAGTGTTGTCATATACATAGTTTTTAAGAAGATATTTAATATACATATGTTGGGATATATAGATTTGTTCTAGTTTTTGAGAAATTTGAAAACCAAGGAAAAATGATAACTCACCGATCATACTCATTTCAAACTCAGATTTCATTAAATACACAAAGGAACCAGTTAAAGATTGGTGAGTTGAACCAAATATAATGTCATCAACATAAATTTGAACAATAAAAAAATTTCATATCATTCTTTATAAAAAGGGTTGGATCTAAATTTCCATTAACATAGTTATTATAAAGTACAAATCCTGTAAGTCTATCATACCAAGCTCTAGGGGCTTGTTTAAGGCCTTATAATGCTTTGGTTAGTCTGAAAACATAATCAGGATGTTTTGTATATTCAAAGCCAGGAGGTTATTCAACAAAAATTTCCTCTTGAACATAACCGTTAATAAAATCACATTTCACATCCATTTGAAAACATTTGAAGTTGAATAATGCTGCAAAGGAAAGTAAAATATAAATAGATTCAAGTCTAGATACTAGATCATAGGTTTCATCATAGTATATTACTTCTTGTTGATTATAGCCTTTAATAACTAATCTAGCCTAATTTATTACAATGATTCCATTTTCATCACACTTATTTCTGAAGACCCATTTTACTCCAATAATAGAATTTTCATTAGGTATTTAAACAATGGTCCAAACATTATTCATTTCAAATTCTTTTAGCTCATATAGCATGGCTTTGATCCAATCATCATCACTTAAAGCTTCATCAGTGCTCTTTGGATCTAATTGGGAAAGGAATGCTAGATGTTCTACTTCATTTCCTAAAGTACTTCTAGTCCTTATAGGTTTATTCACATCACTAATGATACTATCACTGGGATGATTCCTTAGAAACGACTGATTTGGGTTTTTTAAAGCATGTTAATCGACATAGGGTAAGAAATCTTCCGAGGTAAATGTTTTAGAAGTAAATTCTTGAAAATTTTCCTTATCATAAGGATCTTCAATCAAAGGTTGATAATCAGTTTTCTAAATCAAATCCAAGGATGTAGGTTGGGGTTTTTAAAAAAAAGATCAGTTTCATTAAATTTAACATGTACTCTTTCTTCAATAGTATAAGTTTTTTTGTTGAAAACCCTATTTGCCTTAGAAGTTGTGGAGTAGCCAATGAAAATTAATTCATCTTATTTTGGTGCAAATTTATGAAGATTATCTTTAGTATTCAGAATGAATACCTTGCAACCAAAAACCGTAAAGTAGGAAAGTCTAGGATTTCTACCATTCCATAACTCAAAATGAGATTTATTAATAAAAATTTTAATCAAAACTTGATTTATTGTGTAACAAGAAGTACTTATAGCTTAAGCCCAAAAATTTTTGGCTATAGAATACTCACTCAACATAGTTCTAGTTATCTCTTGATGAATTCTATTTCTTCTTTCAACAACAATATTTTTTTGAAGAGTTCTGGGTGATGATAAGTTGTGAGTAATACCTTTTCAACTACAAAAAGTTTCAAAATCAGAATTTTGAAATTCTCCTCCATGATCACTATGAATAGTTTTCAATGTAATGTTTTTCACATTTTTAACATGGGCTCTAAAACATTTGAAATAATAAAAAGAATCATACATATTTGATAGAAAATAGAACCACATAAATCTAGTGTAATCATAAATTAAGACAAATACATAATACTTTCCTCCAATGCTTCCAGTTTGTGTTAGACCAAAAAGATCCATATGCACTAGCTATAATGCATAAGTAGTTGAGACTTCACCGACTGATTTACAACATGATTTATGTTTCTTTCCATATTGACAAGGGTCACAAACTTTTGAAGAATCAAATCTATGATCCGGTAGATCCTTATCTAGTCCTTTCTTAGAAATTTGGCATATGTTCCTATGGTTATAGTGTCACTAGCCTTCTATGCCATAACCAACAATAATCTTCTATAGCACTAAGGTAAGGTAGATCTTGGCTCCTAAGGTCTTCTAAGTTCAGTGGGTAGACAATCTCTTGCCTATGATCAGAAAGAATAAACTCTTCAATGGAACAGTGTACTAAGCACTTATCATTCCTAAAATTCACAAGGTAACCTTCATCACATAACTGACTTATGATAATGAGTTTTTTCTTAAGACCCTTAACAAATAAAACATTTTAAATCAATGTTTTTCCAAGAATAACAATTTTACCTATACCAATGATTTCTCCCGGAGCATTAAATATGATAGTTACTTTTCCTCCTTTCATATTGATAATCTTTTCAAAATAGTTTTTCTTACCAGTCATATTCTAGGAACATCCACAATCCATGTACCATGTATTGCTTTTGGTACCTTCTCAATTTTCTTGAAAATAAGAAAAAGTTAGGTTTTCGGAATCCAAACTATCTTGGATCCGGAATTGTTAGAAAAAATAAACTTTGGGTATCCACATTTGTTTAGAAAAATATGCTCTATGAAACCCAATAGATTGAACTTTATTCAAGGATCAATTTTTCTTCTAATGCCCACCACTTTGACATTTAGTGAAAAAAGGGGCACTAGAAGGAACTAAAAAGTTATTTTTGAAAACTGGTTTTTGGTGAGTATAACCTACTCCAGTAGTGTTTCCTTGAGGTTTAATTTGATAATAAATCTGGTCAAAATTTTCCTTCCCAGAGGTAAAGTTTGCATGAAGCTTCTTAAGAGAAAATATTTCAGATTTTAGTCTGATGACTAATTTTCTATCCTCAGTAATCAATTCCTTAGAGTTATATTTTTCCTCAAAATCATTATTCTTTGAAATATAATTCTTAAGATCTTTATAAAGTTCTTCCTTAGAATAATTTTCTTTCTCAAGGACTATAGTTTTTTTAAAGCTCATCTTTATTTCCAAGATCTCCAGAATGATCTGAAATCTTTTTCATAAGAATTTATTCCCTACTATTTGCGTTGTCTAATTTCATATAAATTTTACAATTTTTTTCTTCAAATAACTTAGAAAATATAGATACTTCTTCATATGAAGGTTCTTCATTTTCTGAATATGAAGTATCTTCATTAGAAGTACTATTTTCAGAATAGTGATTCTTATCAAGAGATAAATTTCTTAAAGCCTCGGCAGAGCGTACCTTGGCCAAAAGACATGTATTTGGAAAAGAGGTAGTAGAAATGAGTCCCATATTCTTCTGTACTGTTGAATCATATTTAGAAGATTCACTTTCTGAAGAGTCTCCACAGCTAGCACTCAAAGTATCATTTTCTTTAAGACTTTTCTTGTGCTTTGAATGATTTAATTTCTTCTTGTTCCTTTCTGAATTTCATTCCTTCTTATCCTTCTTTTTCAACAATGGACAATCAGGTCAGATGTGACCTATTCTTCTACATTCATAACAAGTAACTTTACCATCTTTCTTATCTCTGTATTCTTTCTTATTTTACTTATTCATATGATTCTTCTGAGCTATAATCCTGTTCATTCCTCGTGAAATATTAGCTAATTCATTCTCTGAATTTTCTCTATCGCTATATTCTGACTGAACAATGACTTTATTTGAATTTTATCTAGTAAACATTTCTGTGGTCTTGGCTTTCATATGTTTAGAAGTGGTTTTAAATGCAACTCCTCCATTCCCATTCTTCTTCTTAACATTTTCACCATCTCTCTTCATTCTGGTTTCATGCTGAAGAAGAGTTCCAAACAACTCATTTAAGGAAATCTGAGTGACATTCCTGTTCCCATCAATAGCTATCCTCTTGGACTCCCATTCATTATGCATGATATATTTGATATTATCAAAAAGATACTAATCATCCAAATCATTTTCCAGTATTGATAAAAAAGTATTCATCCCATCTCTCTAGTATTAATTATCATTTCCATCAAAAATAGGAGGTTTGGTAGGATTTAGATTATCAATAGAACCAACAATTAAACCTACCATTCTTATGAAAATATTTGGCACACAGACTTGTTAGTAGTATGAGTTTGTAAACAAGAGAAACTAACCTAAGAAAGGAACTAGATATTTTATCTCTAAGAAATAATAAATCAAAATTATGTGATTCCGAAAAAGAGATTTCGAAAAATATGAATAGGAAAAATATGATTCCAGAAAATCAATTCTGAGTATTCTCTTCTGGATCTAATCATGAGATTAATTCCGAGGTAACCAACGATCTGATACTAATTTTTAGAATTTTATGTCTGAGTATGATATACTCTATTATACCAAATTTAGGATCGAATATGTAAAATGAGAAACAAATACAAGAGGGGGTTAATTGTATACTTTAAAAAAATATTGAAGGTAATTTTACGTAACCAAAATTCACAACACCTATAAGTTCTAATAACTTGCCTGATTTAGGAAAAGTGATTCCTAAAATGAAACATAACAAAAATTTACAACAGATAAGATTATAACTTAATGATTATAGATTCTAACTAAAACATAGTACACGTATGAGGATGTACAAGAAAGTTATACTATCCTTAAAAATACAAATGCACAGCGGAAAAAAAAATATAGTAGAACTAAAAGTAACAAGTAGAAACTATTTTATCCCAAAGGGGAGGGTATCCAAAAACCCTAGATAAGAGGTCCCTTGATTTATAATTTCAAGAAAGTATGTCTTACCCAAACCCAGTTAAGCCCTCAATTAGAAGATCGGTATCTATCTTGCTATCCCCGCAAGCCCTCGATTTGTAAGGAAATCGGTACATCTGACTTCACAACCTGAAGTCTCTGATTTCAAAGAAATCAAACCTCTGCACTAAGAAAATCCACACGAAGTAAATTTTAAACGAGTATTTCAAAACTTTCTGCACTAAGACTGAGATTTTATTAGAGTCTCTCTCTAGAAATCACTTATGAAAATTCTGAGCTACAATGAATCCAAAAGTTCCAAAAGTTGTGAGCTCTTTCAAATGAGCTCCTATTTATAGGCTTAGCTCAAATGGTCGGATCCCTCCTCTAATGGTCATATTCTTCCTTGAATTTTGGAGGGACCTGTACACTTGTAACTCAAACAATGTTTAGTTGAAACCTGAAATCATTACATCTTTTTATAACAAAATGAGTGTAAGAATAACCAAAAAATGATATTCTGAATGAATGTAAATGAAGGTTCTAAGTCTAATTAAAAAATGAATTCGAAGCCTATAGTAAAAGGATATTCAGATTCTACCATGTCGGAATTCGGAACCGGAATTCTATTGAATCATGGAGTATGAATTTCAAGGAAATTCGGAGTCTGGTTTCACAAGAATTCAGAACCTAAACTTACAATGTTCAGAGTCATAGTTCATGAGAATTTCGTGTCAGAACTCATAGGAGTTCAGATTTTGTATTCAGATAACTCGGAGTCAGAATTTGGAAAAGTTTGAAACAAGAATTCTTAATCTGAATTCGGAGTCCGAACTTTGAAGAGTTCATATCAGTAATTCGTAATCAGAATTCTTAGTCAAACGTTACATAAGATCGTAATCAGAATTAAGAGTGGAACATCATGAATGATCGTAACTAGAATCTGGAGTTGAACTACATGAGAGTTCGTATCAAGATTTAGGAGTTGAACTACATGATAGTTCGTATCCAAAATTTTGAGTCTTAAATATAATTCATCATATCTATGTATTATATGATTCTGAGTTTTTAGGTTTCAATCCGATTTTTACACTTAGAAAAATTATGATTTGGATAATGAAAACGAGGTAAGGGTAAATCTCCCTGGGGAAGGGAATTTTTCCTTATAGGTGTAAAATATAGGGTAAAATGAAGGTTTCCTTAAGATAAGGTGTTTGTGATTTTCAATACAAGAGGAATGGTAATGTCATAAGGAAAACCTTAATGACTTAATAATCTCCCCCTTGAGTGATGGAATGGAAAAGTCATAAGGAAAACCTTATTGACTCAATAGATCCATGGTGTTACTCCACATAGGTCCATGATGGAGCTCCATGTTTTCAAGAACCTGATGGGACTTTGAACCACTTCTCCCCTTTAATTATCTCATCTCTAATGATTTATAGAATTATTGGAGAGTTTTTTTTAAAAACCTAAGAAAATTAGCTATGAAATGGGAGATTCGTGAGTTCTTTAATCCTTTTCCACCTCTAGAATGGGGAGCCCAAAGGACCTATTTATATGCAAGGTAGGGGGCTGGTCAAAGTTACTTTTTCCACATAGGTCCACTCTGTAGGTCCTCTGTTTAGATCTTTCATGTAAGAGTGTAAAAAATTTACAGCTGTGTCGGTCCTCGATGTATGTCCTTTGCATAGGTCCTCCGCATTGGTGAGAAAAATCCCATTGTAAAATTTATCCGTCATCCGAGTGGCAAAACTTTTGATACCGATAACCGTTCATGCCCTACGACCGGTCAAATTAAATATCTTGAGGATATCTACACTTATTGATATGGTAAATACACTATGTCTTCTAATATTAAACATAGAAATTAACATTTAATCAATTGATACCTTGTAATCATCAGTCTTCGAAATCCACAACAAACATTTTAAGGGGGGGATCTATCCACTTATCCCTAATTTTAGAGAAGTCTTTTAGAGGATAGAAATCCATACTCCATATTCTTCTTTCATGGTGAATCATCTTTACTCATACTTAACCTTTTTTTTCTATGTTAGATTCATATATTCAATTTTTTGGAGAATCACATGAAAAGAATTTAGTGGGGTCAAAAAGAATATTTTAAGGATTTTATGGTTTTTTGGTGGTTTGGGGGCCCTTTAGTTCTTATTTTGGGTTTTATGGTCTTTGGGGTGTTTCGATCCATTAGTGGTATTTAGAGTTTTTAGGTTTTTTTGTAAAATTCAGAGTCTTTGGGGACTTATTGGTGTCAATTCTGGTTTTAAGGATAATATAAAGTATTTTTGTATAGTTTGTGTAATTTTATGTTTTTAAAGGGTTTTTAGTGTCATTATGGGTTTTTGGGGTTTTTGGTTTTTTAGGTTCTTTTGGGTTTTTGGGACATTTAGTGTTTCGGTGTTTTAGGGTCTTTTTATATTTTAAGGTTTGGGGTTATGGGTTTTAATTATTTTTATGGGGTTTAGTGATATTTAGTTATTTTTATGAATTTTAGGGAAATCCATGGTTTTTAGTGGTTTTAGGGATTTTTAAGTTTGATTAGTGTTTTTTAGATTATTTATTATTTTTATTGATTATTGGGGTTTTTAGTTATTTTTGTAAATTTTGGGTTTTAAGGGTTTTTGTGTTTTAGGGGGTTTTATGGGTTTTTATGGGTTTTGTGGTTTTAGGGTTTTTAGGTTTTTATTAAGTTCTTAGGTTGTTTTTTGGTTATCATATTTTAGGGGTTTTAATGGTTTTTATTGATTTTAGGGTCCTTCACAGTTTTTAGGGGGTTTTGATGTATTTTAGTGTCTTTTTGGGTTTTTTTGGGGGGGGGGGGTTATGGTTTTTATGGTTTTAATGGTCTTTCGGGGTTTTTTAGTTTTTTGTGGTCTTGAGTGTTTTTATGGGTTTTTAGTTTATTAGGTATTTATATTTTTTTAATAGGGTTTTACAATGTTTTGGATCTTTAATAGGTTTTTAGGGTTTTTATGGTTTTTATGATTCTTTTTGGTTATAAGAGTTTTATGGGTTTTAGGGTTTTATATGGTTTTGGGGGTCCTTTATTGTTTTTTGGGTTTTACATGGTTTATGGGTTTTGGGATTTTAGGGACTTTTATGTGGTTTTAGGTATTTATTAAGGGTTTAGGGGCTTTTTAGGGTTTTTTCAGTTTTAAGAGGTTTTTATGGTCTATTAAGATTTGGTCATGGTTTTTATGGTCATTAGGTTATTTTAAGGGGATTTTAGTATATTTTTTGAGTTTTAGGATTTACGGTATTATGCAATTTATAGTATTTTATATGTTCAAGGGCTTAATGTTTTTTTGGTTCTTTTACGTTATTTTGTTTTTAGGGTCTTTTAGTGTTTGGGAATAGGTTTTAGGGAGTGTGCAGAAGGTTAAATAGTTAAGGTGTGGTTTTTAGAGTTTAGGACATAGGGATTAAGGTTTATGGAGTATGGCATATGATTTAGGGTGTATGGTTTGGGGTTTATAGTGTTGAGTATAGAGTTAATGGTGTAGGGTTTTTTCATTATGGGTGTGGAGTATAAGGATCCTAGTGTTCGTTTTAGGGTGTCTGTTTCAAGTATTGGTTGTATTTTTAGGGTGTAGGTTATCATGTTTAGGAGTTTTTATGTTATTATGTTAATTTGGTTGTTTATGGGCAGGGGTGGGGTTGGGGTTTTTAGGTTTTAAGGGTATTTATAAATTTTTATGTTTTAGGGGGTTTTATAGTTTTTTTGTTTTTTTGGGTTTTAGTTGTTTATGGTTTTTTTAGTTTTTATGGTTTTATCAGTTTTTAGGGTTTTAGGAATTTTAATTACTTTTTGGGATTTTAGAGTTTAAGGAGTTTAGAGGTTTATGTTTTTTTTGTCTCTATGTTTTATTGTGTTAGTGGTTTTTAGGGTATTTAGAGTTTTTTGGGATTGTGTGGGATAATTATGGTTGTATTATATTTTTTATGTTTTCCTGTTTTTTATGGATTTTAGGGGTTTTAGGTTTTGTTAGACTTTTTTGAATTTTTTGTGGTGTTAGTTTTTTTAGTGGGTTGAGGGTTTTTAATGGTTATTAGGTTTTTTTGGTTTTTAGGTTTTTTCATTTTTTATGTTTTGTAGTGTTTTTTAGGATATATGGATTTTAGCGTTTTTTGGGTTTTTATGATTTTTGGGGTTTTATGGATTTTTAGGGTCTTTGGGGTCTTTGGGTTTTTGGGTATTTTGTGGTCTTTTATGGTTTTTAGGATTTTTTATGGATTTTTGGGTTTTTTCTGTTTTTTGTTTTTTATGGTTTTTAGGGGTTTAATTTTTATAGGGTGTTTAGGGATTTAGGAATTGTTTGAAATTTTTATTTTTCGGATTTTAGGGTTTTTTTAGGGTTTTAGGTTCTTTTGGGGTCATTAAGATTATTATAGGTTTTTATGGTTTTTATGGTCTTCTGAGGGTTTTTTGGCCACTACTGGATTTTATAGATTTTATGGTATATATGGAATTTTAGGGTTTTTAGGGTCAATTATGTTTTTGTATGGTTTTTATGTTCATTTAGTTGTTTTATGATTCTTTGGGGTCCTCTACAGTTTCGAGGGGGGGGGGTTAATGTCTTTTGGGATTTCATGGAGTTTTTTCATTTAGGGTTTTTAGAGATTTATAGAATCATTAGGGTTTTATGGTATTTTGATTCTTTTATAAGTTTCAATGGTTTTAGATTCATTTGTGTATTTTTAATGGGTTTATGGTTTTTAATTTTTTAGGATATTTTAGGGTTTTTATGGATCTGGGGACATTTAGGGTGTTTTATGGGTTTTTATGATTTCTACATATTTTTTAATTTTTTACTGTTTTAGGTATTGAGGGTATTTATCGGTTTCATGGTTTTTATGGATTTTAGGGTACTTTAGTGTTTTTAGGTTTTTGGGGATCATTGGGTATAAGTGGTTTGGAGGGTTTTTTACTATTTAGGGTTTTGTGGTTTAAAGGGTATTTAGAGTTTTTATGGGGGTTTTAGTATTTATGGTTATTAGGTTTTTTATTATTTTTTTCTTTTTTAATGTTTTAATGGTGTTTGGGGTATTTAGGTATTCTATGTGTTTTGGTGGTTTTTGTAGTTTTAATGGTATTTTATGGTTTTTTATTTCTTTTAATGGTAATTTGGGGTTTTTAGGGGGTTTTAGTGGTGTTTATTTTCATTTATGATTTTAAGGGTTTTATACGTTTTAGAGATCATACGGTTTTAGGGTTATTTGTATTTTTTTTGGAGTTATTTGGAATTTTTAATTTTTTACGGTTCATTGGGATTTTTAGGTTTTTTAGGTTTTTTAGGGTTTTAGATTTTTATGTTTTTTTTTGGGTATTTTGGGGGTTTTCAGGATCTTGGGGTGTTTCTGGTGTTTTCATGATGTTTTGGTGTTATTGTAGGGGTTTTCATGTATTATAAGGTCGTAAGGTACGTTTAGGGAGTTTAAGGGTTTATTTGTTATTTTAGTGGGTTTTAGGGTTTTAGGGACTTTTAATGTAAGGTCTTAGTGGTTTTATGTTTTTTGGATTTTGGGGGGTTTTAGTGTATTTATGGTTTTAAGGGTTTTTAATGTTTTAGGGGTTTTTTATAATTTTTACATGTTTCTTGGGACTTGATGGTTTTCTGGGGGGTAGGGGTTTGGGATTTATTAGTTTTTAAGTTAATTTTATTTTTTTTATTATTTTTAATGATTATTTAGTGTTCTGGATTTTCTTGGTCTTATTATTTATGGATTTTAAGGGTTTTACGGTTTTTAATGATTTTTATGGTTTTATATTTTTGGGGGATTTTTGGGGTTTTCTGGGGTTTTAGGTTATTAGGGGGTTTAGGTATTTTAGGGGTTTTATGGATTTTTATTCTTGTTAGGGGTTTTTCCAAAAAAAATATCATGTTATGGGTTTTAGGATATCCAAGGGTTCGAATGTTATTTTAAGATTTTTATGCTTTCATTTTTGTGATGGGTATTAGTATTTTTACAGTTGTTTGTGGTTTTTAGGGTTTTTATGGATTTTTAGGATTTTTAAGGTTTTTTATCATTTTAAGGGGTTGTATGTTTTTAGTGGTTTTGGGAGAATTTAAATATTTTAAGGGGTTTAGTTGTGGTTTATATTTTTTTTGTCATTTTTAGTGGTTTTAGGATATTTAGGTGTTTTGGGGGACTTTATGTCCTTTAGGGGTCGTGTAGTGGTAACTGGGTTCTTAGTTGTTTAGGGTCTATAAAAATTTTTCAGTTTTTTTAGGGTTTTACTAGATTTTGTAGGGGTTTTTTGTATTTTTCATGGTTTTAGGTTTTAGGGATTTTTTGGTTTTATGAGGGTTTTTTTGGGGGGTTTTATTTTTTAGATTTTTCTTATTATTTTTTGGGTTTTTATATTTTTTTGGTTTTTAGTGTTTTTAGGGATTTAATGGTTTTTAGAGGTTTTAATTGTTTTTAGATGTTTTAATGGGTTTTTAAAATTTTTGGGGGTTTTTGGATTATAAATGGGCGTTAGGGATTATATTTTGGGAGTAAGGTATAGGGTTATGGGTGAAGGGAATAGGTCTATAGTGTAGGGTATAATGTTTAGAGTTTAGGGTATAGGGTTTATGTTGTATGGTATAAGGTTTAGGATGTAGGGTATATTGGTTAAGTTGTAGGGTTTAGGGTATTGGGTATAAGGTTTAGAGTGTAGGGATTTGGGTTTAGATTGTAGGGTGTAGGGTTTATTCAATGGTTTTTAGGGTTGATGGTGTTGGCTATAGGGTATAAGGTGAAGGGTTTTGGGTTTAGGATGGAGGGTGAAGGGTTTTGGGATTTCGGATTGGGGTTTAGGGTGAATAGTATTTGGTCTAGAGTGTAAGGTTTATGTTTTTGGGTTCATGGTATATGGATTTTGGCTTAGGGTTTAGGGAACGAGTTTTATGGTTTTAGGAGTAGTGTATAGCGTTTACAATGTAGGGTTTAGGGATCCGGATTTTGGGATCGGGGATCTGGTTGTGAGGTATTTTTTATTTGGTGTAGTGTTTGATGTGTAGGGTAAAGGATTTAGGGTGTGGTGTTTATGGTGTTAAATATAGGGTATAGTGTTTAAATTTTTTCATTTAAGGAGTGTCATAAAGGGTTTTGGTCATAAGTCTTAGGGTATACCATTTAGGGCATAGGGTTTTGGGTTTAGTGTGTCAGGTATAGTGATTAGGGTGAAATGTTTTTTGTTTGGGGTTTATCGTACATAGTTTATGTTATATTTTTTACGGTGTAATGTGTTGAGTATAGGGTTTAAGGTTAATGGTGTAGGTTTTAGAGTGTAAGGGTTAGGGTTTAGGGTATATGGTTTTAGGTTTTGGCTGTATGGTATCAGGTATATAGTCTAGGGATTGTTGTTAATAGAGTAGGGTTTAGGATTTGGTGTATACGGTATAGGTTTTAGGGTGTATGTTACAGGTTTTGGGGTGTAGGTTATAGGGTTTAAAGTGTAGGGTAATGGGATTAGGGTGTAGGACTTAGGGTTTATGTTGTATGTTATGTGGTTTCGGGTTTAGATTTTAGGGTTTGTGGTGTAGGTTTTTTAAGGGTGTAGGGTGTAGGGTTTAGGTTGTAGGTTAAATGGTTTTGGGTGTGGGAAATATGGTTTTGGGTTTCGTGTATAGAGTTTATGTTATAGGGTTTAGGGTTTTTGGTTTTGTGTATTGGGTATTGGTGTAGGGTTGAAAGTTTGCGGGTTATTTTTTACTGTTTAAGGTTTAGTGAGTAGTTTATAGTGTTGAAGGTTTAGGGTTTATCGATTAAGTTGTAGGGTGTATTTTTTATGGTGATGGATGGAGGGTTTATGTCTTTAGTTTTAGGGTTTAGGGTGTATATTTCTGGTTTAGCAGGTTTTGTATTGGATTTTAGGTATAGGGTTTAGTGTTTATGGTGTATGGTAAAGAGTTTAGAATGTAGTATTTACGGATTATGGTTTAGGGTGTCCGTGTAAGGGTTTAGAGTGTAGGGTATATGGTTAAGGGTGTATAATTTTTTTTTAGATTGTAGGAGAGTGAGTTTTGGGTGTAGTATTTGGTGTGTATGGTTTAGATTTGAGGGAGTATAGTTTAATGTTTAGTGTGTATGTTTTTTTACTGTTTAGGGTACAGGGTTTAGGGTTTAGGGTGTAAGTTTTAGGGTTTTTGGATTTTTAATGATTTTCATGTTTTAGGGGTTTTTATCTTTTCAAGGGATTTTTCTGTTTTATAAGGTTATTAGTATTTTTCAGTTTTTAAGAGTTTTAGGGGAGTTTAGTGGTTTATGGTTTTTTTATGGTGTTAATGTTTTAGGTTTTTTTGGGGGGTTTGAGGGTTTTCCATGTTTTTTTTAAAAAAAATTGGTTTTTGGGATTTGTGAGGTTCTTATGAGTTGTTTTTGGGTTTTTTGGGTTTCATGTTGTTAAGGGCTTTTTGGGGTCTTAATGTTTCTTGGGATCTTTTAGGGGTCTTTTGGTTTTTGGGGCATTTTTAGGATTTTTAGAGATTTTAGGAATTTTTAGGGTTTTTAAGGGTTTCTATTGGGTTATATTTTGTAGGGGTTTATTACGAATTTTACGTTTCGTTTGGGATTTGTTCGGTTTGGGGGTTTTATAAAATTTTTAAAGCATTTTTGGGTTTTTAGACATCTAGGTTTTTTGTAGATTTAGAGGATTTAATGTTTTTAATGGGATTTATGGATGTTTTTTATTTTGGGTTTGCGGTAGTTTCATATGGTTTTAAATTTTTTTTATGGTTTTTAGGATTTTCATGTATTTTTTGGATGTTTTTATGTTTTTATATTTATTATGCATCTTTAGGGTTTTAGGTTTTTGGGGTTTTTAGGTTGTATATTTGTTTTAAGGGGGACTTTGAATTTTACAGGGTTCATAATGAGTTTTTAGTTTTTTTCATGATTTTTAGAATCTGTTATGGTTTTTTGAGTTTCTTAGGGTCCTTTAATGGGTTTTATAAACATTGATGTATTTTTATGTATTTAGGGGGGGGGGTTGGGGATTTTATGGGCTTTGTGGGTTTTTATCAATTTTTTTGTTATTTAGATTTTTAGGGATTTCATGAACATTATGGGTTTTAACGTTTTTAGATTTTTTTAGTATTTTAAGGAATCTAGGGATTTAAGGTTTTAGTACTTTAAGGTATTATTTGGGTTTTTGGGGGTATTTTGGGTTTTATGGGGTTTTAGGATTTTTAGGGGATTTAAGGGTTTTTTCATGTTTTATGAGTTTGATGGGGTTTTAAGGTTTAAGGGGGATTTAGGATTTTTGGGGGTTTTAGAGTTTTTCATGGGTTTCTAGAGGTTTATCATTTTTTGGTTTTTAGCAGTTTTCAGGGTTTTTAGGTTTTTAGGGTCTTCAAGTGTTTTTAGTTTTTTTCTCATTTTCCTATCTCTAAATGTTTTTAACGATTTATTATGGATTTTTATAGTGTATGAATTTTAGGTTCTTTTATGTTTTTATTGTAATTTTGGATTTCTAGTGTTTTGAGGTTATTTTATGTATTTTATTTTAATTTAGTGGTTTTATGGGTTTTTAGGTACATTTTGTGTGTTTGTGGGTCATTTAGTTGTTTTAGAGTTTTTATGGCCATTTTGGGGTTTTTCATTTTTTTTAGGGTCTTTTAAGGGTTGTAGTTTTCTTATGGCTTTAGGGTGGTTTAGTGTTTTAGGGTATTTAGTGTCTTTTAGGGTTTATTATGGTTTTTAGCATCATTTGGTCAGTTATATGGTTTTAGTTCCATTTAGGGGTTTTTATAGTTTTAGGACCGATTTGGTTTTTTGGGGTTTTAGGGTTGTTATGGGTTTTAGTGTTTTATGTATCTTCAGGGGTTTTACAGGTTTTATGTACCTTTAGAGGTTTTATGTTTTTAATGCAAATTGGTGGGGGAGTTAGGGTTTTTAGATTATTTTTGGGGTTTAATGTATTTTATTTCTTTTTGTGGTTTTTAGGGGTTTATTAGACTTCTGAGATTTTTAGAGTTTTAGGGCCATTTGAATTTTTAGGGGTTTTAGAGTTTTTTGGGTTTTTAATGATTTATTATATTTTTTGGTATTTATGAGTATTTAGGGTTTTAATTTTTTTTAATGAATTACGGTTTTTAGTGTTTTGGCGGGGTTTTTTGGGTTTTTTGCCTTACAATGTAATTTAGTTATTTTAACCGTTTTCTTGTATTTTAAATGATTTTTTTTGGAAATTTTGGGTCTTATTTTTTAAAAAAAATTTAAGGGTTTTAGGGTTTTTAATGATTTAATGTGTTTTAGAGTTTGGGGGGTTAGGTGTTTTCTGAGGTTTTTTGGTTTTTGGGGGGTTTTAGGGATTTTTTGGGATTTAGTTTTCTTTTCTTGTTATGATTTTTTCAAAAAAAAATCATTATTTTTGTGTTTTAGGGGTTCTAATCATATCTTATTCATTTTAGGCTTGGATTTTTTATGGTTTTTAGGATTTTTACAGTCTTTTAGGGTTTTTAAGATTTTTACGGTTGTTTAGGGTTCATATGGTATTTTATCATTTCTAGCGGTTTTTGGATTTTTAGGGGTTTAGGGGACTTTAAGTCCTTTTAGGGGTTGTATAGTTGTATATTGGGTTTTTAGTGGTTTAGGGTCTATAAACGATCATTAGGATTTTAAGTTTTCTGTTGGATTTTGTAGGGTTTTTATGATTTTTAAGGTTTTTTAGGTTTTATTGTTTTTTTAGATTATGAGGGTTTTGTTAGGGGCTTTTATTTTTTTTAGTTTTTTCTTAGCATTTTTTGGGTTTTTAGATTTTTTTTAAATGTTTAGTATTTCATTTTTTATGGTTTTTAGAGGTTTTAAGGGTTGTTTAGATTTTATAGGAAATTTTCATTTTTCAATGGGTTTTAGCGTTTAGTGTCTCAAGAGTGTGGTATAGGGGTATGGGTGAAGGGTATATGTTTATAGTGTGGGGTATAAGATTTAGAGTGCACGGTATAGGGATTATGGTGTAGGGTTTGAGGCTTGGGGTGTAGGGTATATGGGTTTGGTTGTAGGGTTTAGGGTGTACGGTGCTGGGTTTAGCATGTAGAGTTTAGGGTTTAGGGTGTACGGTGTAGGGTTTATGTTCTAGTTGTTAGTAATTAAGGCATTAGGTATAGGTTTTAGCGTGTAGGGTTTAGGGTTTTGGCTAGAGGATGTTGGGTTTAGGGTGTAGATTATCGGGTTTAGGGTGTAGGGTTTAAGTTTTAGGTTGCATGGTATAAGGTCTTTGGTTTACAGTTTATGGAATGTGGTTTAGGGTTATAGGTTTAGTGATTAGATTTTATAGTGTAGGGTTTAGAGTTTAGGGTTCAGGATGTAGGGATCAGGGATTAGGGTGTGAGGTATATGTTTTTAGGTATTTGTTTTAGGGTTTAGGGTATAGGATTTTGGGTGTAGGGTTTAGGGTGTTTTGTATAGGGTTTTGGGTTTTGGGTTTTTCGTTTAAGGTGTAGCGTATAGGGTTTAGGTCGTAAGTTATACGGTATAGGGTTTAGGGCATAGGGTATAGGGTTTAGTGTGTCAGGTACAATGATTATGATGTAGTGTTTTTTGGTTTGGGGTTTATGGTATATGGTTTCTGTAATATGGTTTATGGGATGGTGTGTCGAGTATAGGGTTTATGGTGTATGGTGTTGGTTTTATTGTGTATGGTATAGGGTTTAGGGTATAGGTTTTTCGGATTTAGGGTGTATGGTATCGGGAATACGGTCTATTGATTAGGGTTAAGTTTGTAAGGCTTAGGCTTTACGGTATACGGTTTAGGGTTTTGGGTGTAGGGTTTAGGGTTTAGGGTGTAGCGTTTAGGGTTTACGGTGTATGATTTAGAGATTCAGATGTGTGTTATGTGGTTTAGGGTTTTGGGTCCAGGTTTTATGGTATAGGTTTTATGTTTTAGGGTGTAGGTTATAGGGTTTATGGTGTAGGTTATTTTTTTTAGAGTGAGGGGTATCAGGTTTAGGGTATCTGGTGTCTGGTTTATGGTGAAGGATTTAGGGTTTTTAGTGTTGGGTATTGGGTTTACGGTTTACAAATTATGTTTTACGGTTAAGGGTCAATGGAGTAGTGTACAGTGTTAAAGGTGTATGGTTTATCGCTTAGGGGGTATGGTTTATTGTTTATGGTGTAGGTTGTTGGGTATAAGTCTTTGGTTTAGGGTTTTGGGTGCAGGGTTATCGGTTTAGCAGGTAGGGTACAGAATTTTAGGCATAGGGTTTAGAGTTTATGGTGTATGGTAATTGTTTAGAGTGTAGGTTATAGGGTTTATGGTGTAGGGTCTCAGGTTTTGGGTATAGAGTGTCGGGCATATGGTTAAGGATGTAGAATTTTGGTTTTAAGGTGTAGTATTGCGAGTTTTGGTTGTAGGGTTTATTATGAACGGTTTAGGGTTTATGGAGTATAGTTTAATAATTGGGGTGCATGTTTAAATTTTAATTTATATAGTGTAAGGTTTTTGGTTTATGTTTTAGGGTTTTGGTTTTGGGGTGTAGGTTTTAGGGGTTTTTATCTTTTTATGGGGTTTTTACATTTATGTGTGTTTTTTGTTTATTGTGGTTTCTTAGAGTTTTAGGGGTGTTTAGGGGTTTTAGAGATTTTATGGTGTTAGGGTTTTAGGGCTTTTGGGGTTTTCTGAGTTTTTAGGATTTTTTGGGTTTTCGGTTTTGTGGTTGTTTTTATGATTTTCTCTTGGGTTTTGTGTTTTATGGTGGCATTTTAAGGGTTTTAATGTTTCTATGGATCTTTTAGGGGTATTAGGGTTCATGGGTATTTTTAGGGTTTTTAGAGTTTTTTGAAATTTTAGTATTTTCAATGGTTTTATTTTGGTTATAGTTATTTTTATCATTTTCTTTAGGGGTTTTGGTGTCTTCGGGGTTTTGTTTAGTTTTTATGGCTTAATGACGTTTTGAATGGATTTTAGGGTTTCTAGGGTTTTTTGGTTAATTAGAATTTTTGGGGTTTTAATGGTTTTAGGGTTTGTATGGTAGTTTTTTGTTTTGACTTCTATTTTTATTTTTATTGTTTTTTGGGTTTCTAGGATTTTTATGGGGTTGTGGGTGTTCTTATATTTTTAGATTTATTCTTCATATTTGTGTATTTATGGTTTTTTGGGTTTTTAGGTTGTATAATTTTTATAGTGTTTTGGGTTTTATAGGGTTCTTAATTATTATTTAGATGCTTTCAAGGATTTTAGGATCTTTTATTGTTTTTTGAGTTTTTTAGGGTCTTTTAATGTATTTAGTTTCATTAATGGGTGTTTAGGGATTTTAGTGTTTTTTTGTATTATAGGGTTTTTGGGGGGTTTTAGCAATTTTGTTTTTTATTTGTTTGGGTTTATATATAAATTATTGTTTTTATCATTTTTAGATTTATTTGGCCTTTTAAGTTCCCTTGGGATTTTAGTGTTTTTGGTAATTTAAGGATTTATTTGGGTTTATGGTGGGGGGGGGGGGGTTGATTGTATGGGGTCTTAGTGTTTTTTTTGCAATTTAAGGGTTTTTTTATATATTTTTAGTTTTTATGGGGTTTTATGGTTTTAATTGTTTTATTATTTTTAAGTGTTTTAGTGGTTTTGTGGGGTTTATAGGTGATTATATTTTTTTGTGGATTTAGTTGTTTTTAGGTTTTTTTAGAGTGTTCTAGGGTTTTTATTTTTTTTAATTTTTACTATTTTTATATTATTTTGGGAATTTTATGGGTGTTTAGAGTTTTATGGATTTTATGTTTTATGGTCATTTAGGGTGTTTAGTGTTTGAGGTTATTTTAGGTCTTTTATTGTGATTTGTTGTTTTTAGGGTTTTTTAGGGTTTTTTTGGTGTTTTTAGGAATTTTAGTTGTATTAGGATTCTTATGGTCATTTAGGGTGTATTAATGTTTTTAGGGTCTTTTAAATGTTTTTAGGGGTTTTATGGTTTTTATGGATTTTAGGTTCATTTACTATTTTAAGGTATTTAGTGTATTTTAGTGTTTATTAGGGGTTTTAGGATCCTTGGGTGGGTTTATGGTTTTGAGGACGCTTAAGAGGGGTTTTTAAATTTAGGGGTCCTTTAGGTTTATATGTATTTTAGGGTTGTTTAGGGTTTTAGGATCCTTTAGTTTTTTTAGGTTTTTAATGTCATTTAAGGGTTTTATGGTTTTAATAGGCATGGGGTAGTGTTTTTATATTTTTTGGGGGATTTAAAGGTATTTTATAGATTTGGTGGTTTTAGGGGTTTAATTGTCATTTAAGGATTTTGGGTTTTAGGGAACTTTGATTTTAAAGGGTTTTTTATTTTTTTGGGACATTAGGGAATTTTTGGGTTTTTAAGGGAACTTGGGGATTAAAGGGTGTTTTAATGTTTAAGGGTATTTTTTGTTTTTTGGGTTTTGACGGGTTTTTAAGAATTTAAGGGTTGGGTGGTAGGGCTTTCATATAATTTTAATTAATAATAATTTTTTTAGTATTTTTAAATATTTTTTGGTCTTTTGGATTTTTGGGGTATTATGATTTTATTGATTTTAAGGGATTTTGGGTTTTTAATGACTTTTACTGTTTTTAATATTTTTGGGTTTTTAGGGGTTTTCGGGGGTTTTAGTTTTTTAGTGGTTTTTAGGGGTTTTAGTATTGTTTATTCTGGTTAGGGATTTTCTAAATAAATATCATTTTTATGCGTTTTATGGGTTTTAATGCTATGTTAGCATTTTTTGGATTTCATTGCTTTTATGGGTTTTAGGGTTTTTATAGACATTCAGGGGTTTTTTTCTTTTTATGGGTGTTTCAGGTTTTTAGGTTTTTTGTTTTTAGTGGTTTTATGCTTTTAATGGTTTGGGGGGACTTTATGTCCTTTTAGGTGTATTGTAGTGCTTTATATGGTTTTTATCATTTTTGTTGATTTGGTATTTTAAGGGGTTTTGGGAGTCGTTATGTCATTTTAGGGGCCGTGTAGTGGTATACTGTAGTTTTAGTAGTTTAGGGTATGTAAAATTCCTTTATCATTTTTAGGGTTTTATTGCATTTTTAGGGGTTTTCTAGATTTTTAGTGTTTTTTGGGTTTATCAGGGTTTTGTTAGGGTTATTTATGTTTTTTAGTTTTTTCTTATCATTTTTATGGTTTTAAATTTATTATGGTTTTTAGTATTTTGTTGTTTTTATGGTTTTTAGTGTTTTTAAGTGTTTTTTAGATTTTTTATGGTTTTTTTGGATTTTAAATGGGATTATGTGTTTTGGGTTTCAGGATTACTGTATAGGGTTATGGGTGAAGGGTATTGGTTTATAATGTGAGGTATAGGGTTTAGAGGGTTGGGTATATGATTTATGGTGTTGGATTTAGGGTTTAGGGTGTAGGGTATATGTGTTAGATTTTTGTGTTTTGGGTGTTGGGTGTAGGGTTTAGGGTTTAGAGTTTAGGTTTTAGGGTGTAGGGTGTATGGTTTATCCTTTGGTTTTTATGGTTTAAGGTGTTGGGTATAGGGTTCAGGGTGTAGGTTTTAGGGTGTAGGGTATTGGGTGTAGGGTTTAGGGTTTAGGGTTTAGGGTTTAGGGCGGGCGGTGCAGGGTTTTGGGTTTTGGGATTTGGGTTTATGCTGTAGACTATTGGGTTTAGGGTGTAGGGATTAAGGTTTAGGGTGTATGATGTAAGGATTATAGTTTATGGTTTAGGGAACGAAGTTTAAGGTTTTAGGTGTAGTGTTTAGGGTTTACAGTGTAGGGTTTGGGGTTTAGGGTTTAGGGTTTAGGATGTAGGGTTTAGAGTTTACGATGTGAGATATATTTTTTTAGGTGTAGGGTTTAGGGTGTAGGGTATAAGATTTAGGGTGTAAGATTAAGTGTGTTGGTATAGGTTTTAGGGTTCAGGGGTTTGTGTTTAATGTGTAGCATGTATGGTTTAGGTCGAAAGTTGTAGGGTATTGGTTTTAGGGCTTATGGTTTTTGATTTAGCGTGTTGTGTATAGTGATTAGGGTGTAGTGTTTTTGGTTTGGGGTTTATATAATAGGTTTTATGTTATATGGATTATGGTTTAGTGTGTTTATTATAGTGTTTAAGGTGTATGGGGGTTTTGATTGTATGGTATATGGTATAGGGAATAGGGTTTTAGGTATAGGGTGTATGGTATCACGTATATAGTCTAGAGTTTGGAGTTAAGGGGGTTTAGATTAGGCTTTAGGGTAAATAGTATAGGATTTAGGGTGTAGGGTATTAGGTCTGAGGTGTAGGTTATAGGGTTTAGGGTGTAGTGTATAGGGTTTAGAGTGTTGTAATTAGGGTTTATGTTGTATGTTATGTAGTTTTGTGTGTAGGATTTAGGTTCTATGGTTTAGGGAATTGTGTTTAGGGTGTAGGTTTTATGTTTTAGAGTGTTGGGTATAGGGTTTAGGGTGTAGTGTATACGGTTTAGGGTGTGGGGTATATTTTTTAGGGTGTCGGGTATAGGGTTTATGGTGTAGGGTTTAGGGTTTTGGTGTTGGGTATTGGGTATTGGGTTTAGGGTTTATGGTTTATGGGTTATGGTTTAGTGTTTATGATTTAGAGAGTATTGTATAATGTTAAAGGTGTAGGGTTTGTCGCTTAGTGTGTAGTGTGTATTTTTTATGGTGTAGGGTGTAGGTTATATGTCTTAGGATGTCAGTTTTTTGGTATAGGGATTCAGTTTTAGTGGGTTGGGTGTAGGTTTTTCGGTGTATGGTTTAGAGTTTAGGGTGTAGGGTATATGGTTTAGAGTGTATGTTTTAGGGTTAATGTTGTTTTTTGTCTGGTTTGGGGTGTAGGGTTTGGGGTTTTAAGTGTAGGGTATATGGTTAAGGGTGTGGACTTTTGGGTTTAGGGTGTAGGTAAGAGAGTATTGCGTGTAGGGTTTAACGTGTAAGGTTTTGGGTTTAAGGATTATGTTTTAATGTTTGGGGTGTAGGTTTAGGGTTTATTGTGTAGGTTGTAGGGTTTATGATTTAGGGTGTAGGATTTAGGGATTAGGGAATTTTAATGATTTTAGTGTTTAGGGTTTTTTTATCTTTTAAAGGTTTTTTTTGTATTTTAATATTTTTAGGTTTTTGGATTCTTAGGGGTTTTAAGGGTGTTTAAGGGTTTTACGGTTTCTATGGTGTTAGTGTTAAGGGGTTTTTCGGGGTATGGGGTTTTTTAGGATTTTAGGATTTTCTGGGTTTTAGGTTTTGTGAGGGTTTTTATCAGTTCTTTCTGGTTTTTTTGAGTTTTATATCTTTAATGGGTTTTAGGGTTTTTCTTAGTTTTTTTTATTTTATATGCTTTTCAAGTGTTTTGTTTATGTTATTGTTTTTATGGTATTCTAAGGAGTTTTAGGTTTCTTTTTAGTTTTTCTAGTTCATTAGGGTTTCATGTTATTTTGAATGGATTTTACGGTTTTTAGGCATTTAGGTTTTATTATGATTTTTTATGGTTTTAACGGTTTTAAGGGTTTTAGAGTTGTTTTATGTTTTTTAGGGTTCTTTTATTTTTATTGTTTTTATGGTTTGTAGGATTTTTATGGTTTTTTAGTGTCTTTTTGTTTTTATATTTTTTATGAATTTTTGGGTTCTCTTGGTTTTATTGGTTTTTGTTTTATTTGATTGTTTTAAGGGTTTTTTTGCTTTTATAGGTTTCTCTTCGAATTTTCAGTTGTTTTACATGTTTTTAAGATCTTTTTTAGTGTTTTGAGTTTTTAGGGTATTTTAAAGAAATTAGTGACTTCAAGGGGTTTTTAGGGAATTTAGTGGTTTTTTGGTATTTAGGGGTTTTGTGGGTATTTAGAGAATTTTATGTTCTTTACAATTTTTAGGGATTTTATAGATGTTATGGATTTTAGCATTTTTACGTTTTTAGGTTTTTAAGGATTCTAGGACTTTTAGGGCTTTAGTAATTTTTGGTTTTATTTGGGTTTTGGGGTGTTTAGGGTTTTAATGGTGTTTTAGGGTTTTTCAATGATTTAATGGGTTTTTCATGTTTTAGGAGTTTTTAGGGGCGGTTATGGTTTTAAAGTGTTTTAGGATTATTGAGGGTTTTAGTGGATTTCTAGGGTTTCTATGAGTATTTGATTTTTTGGGTTTTAGTGGTTTTATGGATTTTAGGTTTTTAGTGTTTTAAGGTTTTTAGGGTCTTCAATGTTTTTTAGTTTTTTCAGTATTTACTATCTTTAAATGTTTTTAGGTAATATTTTAGGTTAAATATAGTTTTATGGATTTTTTGTTCTTTTTTTCTTATTATGGTAATATAGTGTTTTTAGTGTTTTGAGTGTCTTTTAGGTGTTCTACTGGGATTTAGGGTTTTTATGGGTTTTAGGTACATTTGGTGTCATTTAGTTTTTTAGGGTTTTTATGGCCATTTAGGGGGTTTTCATGTTTTTTGAGATTTTAAGGGGTTTAGGGGTTTAAGAGATTTTAGGGATTTTAGGTTCGTTTAGTGTCATTTGGGTATTTAGTGTATTTTAGGGATTATTAGGTTTTAAGTTTCCTGTAGTGGGTTTTATGGATTTTAGGTCCATTAAGGGGGTTTTTATATTTTAGGGTCCTTTAGGTTTTTATTGGTTTTAGGGTTGTTTAGGGTTTTAGGATTTTAGGGTCCTTCTTGGGTTTTATGGTTTATAAGGTCAATTTTGTGTTTTATGGTTTTAATGGACTTTTGGGAGCGGGATGGGATTTTATTTTTATTTTTGGGAGGATTTTAATGTATTTTATAGCTCTATGTGGATTTTTGGGTTTTAATATTTTTTTTCAGGTTTTTAGGGGTTTAGGGCCCTTTCATTTTTTATGGCTTTTAGGGATTTAGGGCATTTTTTGATTTTAGGTGTATTAGGATCTTTTTAAATTTTTTGGTTTTTTTAGGTTTTTAAGGTTATTTTTAGTGTTTAATGTTTATTTGGATCATTAGTGGTTTTGGGGATTTTCGGATATTTATGAATTTTATTGGTTTGAATATTTTAAGGTTTCTAGGGGTTTTTAGGCCTTTTTATGAATTTTCAAGGTTGTCTAGGTTTTTGGTGATTTTTATGGGCTTTGTGATTTTTTGTGTTTTTAGGGTTGTTTTGGATTTTAGTGGATTTCAGGAATTTCAATTATTTTAAGTTATTTTTTGGATCTAGAGATATTTTTTGGGTTTTTTAGAGTATTTTCATGTTTTTGGGATTTTCATAGTTTTTAGGGTTTTTATGGGTTTCTATGGTTTTTACTATTTTTTTTTGGTTTTATGGGTTTTAGGGTTTTTAGTGTTTTTAGGGTTTTTATCTTTTTTAGGGTATTATGGGTTTTATTGTTGTAAGTGTTTTTAGGGTTTTCTTAGTGTTTCTATAAGAGTTTTTTGGTTTTAAAAAGATTTTAGGGTTTTTATGTTCTCTTTTATGGGTTTAAGGGCCTTTGTGGGTTTTTGTGTTGTTTTAGTGGTATTTTATTTTTTTAGGTTTACAGGATTTTTTGGTGTTTTGGGGTTTATTATAATTTTTAAAGTTATTTTTGTTTCTGGACATTTTATAGTTTTTAGGGTTTAATTATGTTAATAGGGTTGTAATGGTGTTATTACCATTTTAGTGTTTTTATGGATTTTTGGGTTTTTAGGGTTTTTTATAGGTTTTCTGGGATTGTTATGGATTTTATGTGTTTTAATGAATTATTTTGGATTTTTAGGGTTTTATGGGATTTTATCTTGTTTTATTCATATTCCTATATTATTAGTGGGGTTTTTATTTCATCTAGATTTGAATTGGATTTATTGATTTTTTTTGTAATTTCATTATTTTTTTGTAAGGGTTTTAGGTGTTTTTAGTTTTTTAGGTTCTTTATGGTTTTGGGATCATTTTGGGGTTTTAGGGCTATTTCGGGTATTTTAGGGTGTTTGGTGTATTTTAGGGGTGGGGTTTGTGGGTCTTGGGGATTTTAAGTTATCATAGTGTTTCTTTATGTATTTTTGGAATTTTTGGGTTTCTTGGTTTTTAGGGTGTCTTATGGATTCTAGGGTATTTTAGTTGTGTAAAGGGACATTTAGGGTATTGTATAGTTTTTAAGGGCGTTTAGCAGTATTTAGTGTCTTTCTGGATTTTTATTATCTTTTTATGGGTTTTTAGACTTTCTATAGTTTTTAGTATATTTTATGTTATTTTTAAGGGTTTTTATATTTTAGGGTATTTTATGATGTTTTGTGTTTTCTAGAGTTTTACTATCTTTTAGGTGTTATAGGGTTTAACGATCATTTTGGGTTTTTGAGAGTATCTAGGTCTTTTCAGGTTTTACTTACATTATGGTATTTTTTGTTTTTTGGGGTATTTAGGGTCATTATAAGGTTTTTTGGATTTTACTATCATTATGGGTTTTTGGGTTTTTAAGGTCATCATTCATTTTTAGGGTCATCATTCATTTTTTTGGGTTTTTATGGTTTTTAATATTTTAAGTCTTATTAAGGTTTTTAGGGATTCTAAGAGAATCTTATGTGATTTTATGGTATTTTTTGTTTTTTATCTTCATTTTGGGGTTTTATGGTTGTTTAGTGTATTAGTAATTTTAGGGTTTTTAGGAATTTTAGAGGTTTCCACGGTTTTATGGGTTTTAGGGTATTTTGATGGTTTTTGTTTTTTAGGGTTTTAAAGGGGATTTCTTTGTTTTTAAATTCTTTTGGTTCTTATAGTATTAGTGTTTTTAGGATTCTTATAATTTTTTATTTTTATGGTTTTAATGATTGTTTATATTTTAGGGATTTTATGTTTTTTTTGGGTTTTTATAGAATTTTATGTGTTTAAAGGGTTTTTTAGAGTTATAAGGTTCTTAGGAATTTCTAGGGTTTGTTATGGTTTTCATGAATATTTTGGGATTTTTTGGGGTTTTAGGATTTCTAGGGTTTAAAGGGTTTATTTTTGAGTTCAAAGGTTATTTAATGGTTTTAGGGGGTTTAGATATATTTTGTGTTTTTTGGGTTTCTAGGTAATTTGGGGATTCCTAGGATTTTAGGGATTTAATTTTTTAGGGTTTTATGGGTTTTAGGGGTTTTAATGGTTTAGGATATCATAGGGGATTCTTGGGATTAAATATCCTTTAGGATTTGTTTAGAGATTTTGTGATCTTTTGGGGGTTTTAGGTTTTTTCAAGTTTTTTTGTATCATAGACTCTATTAAGGTTTTTAATAGTTTTTGGGTTTTTATATATTTATGGTTATTAGGGTTCTTTAATGTTTTTATAGATTTTTGGTTGTTTTAGGGTTTTATGGTTCTTACAATTTTTTAATGGGTTTTATGGTTTTTTGGATTTTTAAATAGTTTTCAGTGATTTGTAGAATTTTTATGCTTTTTAGGGATTTATGTAGTTTGTATATAATTTTTTCTGTTTTTCGTATTATTTTGCAACTCAAGAATTTTGGGATGGGGGTTTATGGGTTTTTTTGGTGTATTAGGGGTTTTGGCGATTCATTAGTTATTTAGGGATTTTTTGTGAACTTTTCTGAATTTAGTGGATTTTAGCGTTTTTTTGTAGATTTTAGGGGTTTTTTTAGATTTTTAGGGTCTTATTTTGGGAAATAGGTTTTTAAAGAGTATTTTCGGTTTTTTTCCTTTATAGGGTTTTATCATTTTTAGTATTTTTTTGGTTTTAGGGTTTTCTAAAGTCTCCAATGGGTTTTATGTTTATAATGTTTTTATGTATTCTTAGGGCTTTTAGGGTTTTTAGTATTTTAGTTTTTTATGTTTTTCTATTTTCTATGGTTTTTTAATGGTTCTTAGGGTCTTTTAGGGTTTTATTGGGGATTTATCTTCTTTTAGGGTTTTTTAGGATATTATAACATTTTAGGTCTACTATAGTATTTTCTTTGGTTTAATGATGGTTTTTTTCTTTGAAGGGGTTTTATTATTTTTTGGAAAATTAGGGTTTTTAGGGGTTTTATGTTTTTATAGTTTTTTATAATTTTATGTTTTATTGTTTTAGGGGTTTTGGGGTTTTAATGTTATTTTAAGAGTTTTAGGGTTTTACGGTTTTTAGGGGTTTTATGGGTTTTAAAGATTTTCTATGGTTTTCAATGTTTTTATGGGGTTTTGGTCTATTTTAGCGTGTTTAAGAGTTTTTATGGATTTATATTATTTTTAGGGTTTTTAGTGTTTTCTGAGTTGTATAATGTTTTAGGGGTTCATGGTTTATCAAAGTTCTTTTTGGATTTTTAATGTTTTATGGTTTTTAGTGGAATAGGTTTTTTTAGAGATTTTGAGATTCATATGGTTTTTAGTGGGTTTTAATGTGTAGGGGGGTCTTAAAGTAGTTTCTTATGGGTTTAGTTTTTCTTTGTTTTTAGCGGTATTAGTGTAATTTAACGGTGTTTGAGGGTCTATTATGATATTTTAGGGGTTTAATCATTTTTTAGTGTTTTAGTGTGTTAAGAATTTATTAGACATTAAAGGGTTTTTAGAGTGTTTTGGTATTTTTCGGGTATTTATAGGTTTTAAGGACTTTTAGGTGTGTTAATGATTTTTAGAGGTTTTTTTAGTTTTTTGGGAATTTTTGTAATTATTAGAATTTTTTAGGTCTGTGAGGATTTTTGGGGTCTTTTATGGTTTTCTGGAGTTCTTAGGGTCTTTTTGGAGTATTGGGGTCTTTTAGAAACTCTTCTGAGTTTTTAAGAGTTTTTAGTTTTACTATGGTTTTCGTGGAATCTTTGTGTTTTTTTAGATTTTTATCGATTTTAGGTATTTTTATGGATTTTTAGAGTTTTTTGGGTTTTTGGGTTTTTTGAGTTTTTGGGGGTTTTAGGAAATATTGGTATTTAGGTGTTTTTGGGTATTGCATTTTTTATGGGGTTTATAGTTTTTATTGGTTTTAGGATTTTGTAGGTAATTAGGTTTTTTGGGCGATTTTACTGGTTTTAGGATTGTTTTTGGTGTTTTTCATTTTTTGGTTTTTTAAGGGACTTGTAGGGTCAAAATGCCATTTAGGGTCTTTTAGGGTTTTCCGGTATTTTTTTTTGGGATTTTTAGTTTTTTTTAGAGTTTTAGGGTTTTTAGGGGTTTATGTTTTTTTGGTTATTGGGAGTTTTTAGGTTTTTTAGTGTTTTTGGGTTGTTAGTGTTGTATGTGTTTTAATTTTATTATAGTTTTATCATTTTTTGGGTTTTAAGTGTTTTTTAGTGTATTTTTATGGTTCTTTTTTATGTTTTTATTATTTTTTAGTTTCATTTCATGTTTTTTAGTGTTTTCATGGTTTTAGTGTATTTTTTGTGGTACTTTGGGTTTTTATGGGGTTTTAGGGTTTTTGTGTTTTTGTGTTTTTGTATTTTTTAGGGTTTTAGGGTTTTATAGGTTTTATAGTGTTTTTATGGGTTTTATGCTATTTTAAAAATTATATAGGTCTTTCATGGTCTATTTAGATTTATATTATAATTTTATGTTATTTTATGTTTTTCTATTGGATTTTTATCTTGAGTATTCTTATATAATTTAGGGTTTTGGGTCTTCAGGGTCTATTAAGGTGGTTTTGGTGTTTCAAAGGGTTTTATGGTTTTTTAGGCATTAATTTTTTTTATAATTTTTGGGGTTTTAGGTTTTTTATTATTTTAGAGTTTTAAACAATTTTTAGGGTTTCTTAGGGTTTTTTAGTGTTTTTATGTTTTTTAGTGGTTTAAGGGGTTTCAAGTTTTATCATGATTTTGGACAGATTTTGGGGGTTTTATTGATTTTTGGTGTTTTAATGGTTTTCACTATCTTTAAAAACGTTATTATTTTTAGGATTTTTTGGTGTCTTATTTTATTTTACGGGGTTTAAAATATTTTAGGGTGGGTAAGGGATGTTTTTGAAATTTTGGGTTTTAGGGGCGTTTAATGTTTTTAATGGTTTTAGGGCTTTGGTTTGTTATAGTGTTTTCTTGGGTTTTCTGGTCATTTAGGGATTAAGGTATAGGGTTTAGTGTTTGGGGTGTAGAATTTAGTGTTTATGATATATAGATTTTGGTTTAGGGAATAATGTTTAAGGTTTAGGTTGTAGATTTTAGGATTTAGGGTATATGGTGTAGGGTATAGGGTTTAGGGTGTATAGTTTTGGGTTTAGGGATTATGATATATGGTATCGAGATTAGGTTTTTGGTATTAGGTTATAGTGAATAGGGTTTAGGGTGAAGGGTTTTGGTTTCATGGAGTAAGGTATGGGGTTTAGGTTTTAAGGGTTTTATGGTTATTATTTTATATAATGTGTTTAGGTTGTTATGGTTTTTAGGTTTTTAGGGGTTTTATAGTTTAATGGTTTTATGGATTTTATATATTTGTATGTGTTTTTAGGGTTTCTCTAGTTTTTAGTTGTTTTATAGATTTATAGGTTGTTTGGGGTTTTATGGATTTCGAAAATTTTAGAAGGGGAAATTTCAAGGGTTTATGGTTTTTAGAGATTTTTTGTTTTTTAGGTTCTTATCATTTTAGAGGTTTTATGACTTTTGAGTGTTTTATGGGTTATTAGGGACTTTAGGATTTTTATTGGATTTTTTTTTCATGGTAATTATGGTCATTTATGATCATTTAGGGTTTTAGGGACTTTTATGGTATTTTAGATATATTTTTTGTTCTATTAGGGATTTTATGGTTTTAGTGTTTTTTCAGTTTTAACAGTGTTGTTTTAGTTTTTGATATAATTTGGGGTTTAATGTGTTTTTAGGGTTTTATGGTGTTTATGTATATTATAGTTCTTAAATATTCTTTTGATTTATTGTATTTTACGGTTTTTAGGTGGTTTAAAAGGTTTTTTTTGTATTTTGTTATTTTTAGTGTTTTTATAGTATTTTGTGACTCTTTAGGGTCATTTAGGGGTTTAGGTTCCTTAAGGGTTGTAAAGGGTTTTTATTATTTTTTTAGTTTTTTTGTTTTAAGGTATTTTTTTGGGTTTTATTGTCTTTTTTTTGGATTTTAGGGTATTTAGTATTTTTTGGGGATTCATGTTTTATGGTTTTAGGGTTTTTAAGGCTTAGGGTTTTAAGGTTTTTATTATGTTAAGGGATTCGACGGTTTTTAGGTTCTTTATTATTCTATAGGGTTTTATGGGTTGTTTTTGTTTTTTGGGGGGATTTATTATATTTATGGTTTTTTGGACTTATTTGGTCCATTCTTTAGTTTTTTTCTATTTAAGGGTTTTATGGAATTTTTGGGGTTTCGATGGGTTTTTAGGTTTTTAGGAGGTTTTAATATTTTTATGGATTTTGGTTATTTTAGTGTTTGTTTGGATATTTTTTGGTTTTTTTGGTTTTAAGGTATTTATTGTTGTAGGTTTTTTAGGGTATTTTGGGTTTTTTGGATTTTTTAGGGTTTTTATTGTTTTTGGGATTTTTCAGTATTATAGTGTTTTAATGGTTTTTGGGTCTTTTATATTTTTAGGGTTTTTAGGAACTTTTATGGTTGTTTTAGGATTTTTCTATAGTTTTTATAGTTTTTTTATGTTTTCAAGAATTTCTATGGAATTTAATGGTTTTTAGGGTTTTTAAGGGGTTTACAAATTTTATCTTTTTCTAGTAATCTTATTTCATTTATAATTTTTATATTCCTTTTGGGTTTAATGTGGACGGTTTAGGGTTTAGGGTTTAGGGTACATGGTATATGTCTATATTTTTTGGGCATATGGAATATGGTTTATTTTTAAGTTTTAGTGTGTAGGGTTTAGGATTTAAGGTATTGGGTTTAGGGTGTATGGTATATTGTTTACTGTGTAGGGTTATGGGTTTATGGCGGTGATAATGGGGTTTTGAGTATAGGGTGTAGGGTATATAGTGGTGTGTATAGATTTTAAGGTCATGGAATTTGGGTTTAGGGTGTTGGATATATGTTTAAGATCATTTAAGGGATTTTATGGCTTTTAGGATTTTTAATGGTTTCCTTGGGTTTTTAATTTTTTTTTTGGGGGTTTTGGTGTTTTTTTGTTTATAGGGATTTTATATATATTATGGATTTTACTGTTTTAAGTGTTTTTCTAGATCTTTTGGTTTTTAGTGTAATTATGATTTTCAAGGATTTTATGGGTTATTTTTTGTGTTTTTGGGGTTTGATAGTTTTTTAGGGTTTTTTATTTTAACTGTTTTTAGGATTTTAACTGTTTTTAAGATTTTTATTGGTGCTTTTTGATTTTTTGGGATTTTAGAGGGTTTTGTGAGATTCAAAAATTTTAGCGGATTTTATGTGTTTTAGTGTTTTTAAGGGTTTTAGGGTATTTTTGGGTTTTTTAGGTTTTACTATTTCATAGGTTTTCAATGATTTTTTTTGAGTTTTCTAGTGTTAAGTGGGATTTTTGGATTTTTACGATTTTTTGGGTTTTGGAGATTTTTTATTTTTGAGGGTTTTTACAGTTTTCAGGGTTTTAGGGTTTTTAGAGTATTTTAGGTTTTTTTTGTATTTATAGTAACTTTTAAGGGTTTAAGGTTTTTTTGTCATGGGTCCTTCAACATTTGTAGGGGTTTTAGAGTCTTTTGGGGGTTTAGGGTTTTTAGGAACCGATGTGATTTTTATGTTTTAATAGTCATTTACAGTTTCTAGGGTTTTTATGGTATTTTAGTATTTTTAGTGCCCTTTCGGGTTTTTTGGGATTTTAGTGTTTTAATTACTTTTGTAATTTTAGTGTATCAAATGGTTTTTCATTGTTTTGGATTTTTAGGAGTTTTTTGTTACTTTTTGGGTTCTGAGGTTCTTTAGGGGCTTAGGGTCTTTTGGTAATTTTTATGGTTTATAGGGCATTTTAGGGTTTTAGGGTTTCATGGTCCTCTTAGGAGTATAGGGGTTTTAAATCCTTTGGTATGTATTTTGGGATTCAATGTGTTTTTATTGTTTTTAAGGACATTTATGAATTTTAGATCTTTAGGGTTTTTACTGTTTTCATCTGTTTTAGTGTATTTTAAAGGTTTTTAGGGTTTTTACTCAGATTAGAGTTTTTTTTAATTTTTATGTTTTTTTAGTTTTTAGGTGAAATTTAGGGTTTTTCGGGTTTTTATGGGTTGTTATGGTTTTAGGGTTTGTTAAATTTTTTATGGATTGAAGTGGTTTATCGATTTTATTTGGTTTTAGTGTTTTTTAGTGTGTTTATTTTTTTGGTATTTTTAGGGGTTTTTAGTCTTGTTTTATTGGTTTTAGTGGTTTTAGGGGTTTGTTGGGGGTTTATGGTATTTTACGGTATTTTAGGGCTTTTGGTACTTTTAGAGTCTTTATGATTTTTATGGTTTTAGGGTTTGTAGGGTTTTTCGGTTTCTCTGTTTTATTTTCATTTTTATAGTTTTTAGTGGTTTTATGGTTTTATGAGTTTAAATTGTTTATATTTATTGTCAATATTTTATATAGTTAATAATGTTTTTAAGTTTTTTAGTTTATTTTTAGGGTTTTATAGTCTTTTGGGGTCTTAGGGACTTTTAGTTTTTTTGAATATGTTTTTGGGTTTGGGGGTTTTCCAGGTTTTTTGGTTTTTTTTGGGTAATTTAGGGTTTCATACAATTTTATGGTTTTTTAGTTTGTTCAATTACTCTTAAAGTGTTCTTGGGGGTTTGTAGGGTTTATAGGTTCTTTTAGGTTTTTATTGGGTTTTATGGTCATTTATGGGGATTTGGGGGTATTTCGGTCTTTTTTGGGGTTTACAAGGTTTCTGGTTTTATGGTCTCTTTGTAGTTGAATAGTTAATTTTAGTGTTTTTGGGTTTTTAAAGTTTATATGGTTTTTATGGGTTTTGAAGGGTTTTTAGTTCATTGGGATTTCTTAGAGTTTGTTAGATTTTTAGGGATTATTACAAGTTTTATGGTTTTTTGGGAGATTAAGAGAATTTTAAAGTCAACTAAACATTTTAGGGTTTTTATGGAGTTTTATGGGTCTATTGGGATTTTTTTGGTGTTCTAGGATTTTTTTGGGTTTTGATCTGTTTTATGATTTTTAAGGGCTTTTGGGTCATTTAGGGTTTCAAGGGGTTTTAAAGGTTTGTTAGGATTTCTGGTAATTTTAGTGTTTTGTGGGTTTCATGAACTTTTAGAATATATTGTATCAGGCTAGGTGTTTAGGGTGTTAGTTATAGAGTTAAAGGTGTAGGTTTTGGGGTTTTGGGTGTAGGGTATAGTGTTTAGGGTATCTAGTTTTGGGTTTTGGGTATAGGGTATACAGATTCAATTATAAGGTTTAGTGTTTTGGGTGTAGGTTATAGGGTTTTGGATATATGGACTAGGGTTTAGTGTATAGGGTATAAGTGTTATGTTTTTTTGGGATTTATTATTTTAGGAGGGTTTAGGGTATTCATACGTCCTTGGGTTTTTATAAATTTTGAGTATTTTTATCATTTTTATGGTTTTTAGGGTTTTAGGGTTTATTAGGAGTATTATGGATTTTTTGGTTTTAGGTTTTTTGGGTTTTTAGGGTTTTTATGGGTTTTATGTATTTTAGGGAATTTTTATTTAAAATATTTTGGGTGGGTTTTTATATTTTTTAAAATTTGTAGTAGTTTTTTTGTCATTAATGGTTTTAGAGGTTTTTTAGATTTTTTAGTTTTTACGTTTTTTAAATTGGTTTTGGAGTTTATTATATTTTTTATTTTTTGGGGGGTTTTTTTTGTTTTTTTGTTTTTATGGTTTCAAGGGGTTATAGGGTATTTAATGTTTTTTGGTTTTTAGGGGTTTTTTCTATGTTTTTAGGTTTTTAAGGGTTTTTTGGTTTTTTGGTTTTCTAGTGTTTTTATGGTTTTTAGGGTTTTCATGGTTTTTTAGGGTTTTAATAGTTTTTAGTGGTTTTAGGGACTTTTATGGTGTTGAAAAAGTATTTATATATGTTTTTTGGTTGTACAAGGTGTTTAGATTTATTATGGGTATTTAGGGTTTTAGGGGTTTTTTGTGATTTTAGGTTTTTTTGGGTCTTTTAAGGACTTTTCGTGTTTCTAGGGTTTTAGTGTTTTTATGGATTTATGGTTTTATGGGAGTTTAAGAGTTTTGGCGTGTTTAATGGTTTTAGGGGCTTTCACAGGTTTAGTTTTTTTATTCTTTAGAGGTGTTGGGGGTTTTGGGTGTTGTGGGGTTTTGATGGTTTTCTTTCGAGTTTTAATGAAATTGGGGTTTTAGGGGATTTTACGGGTTTTAGAATTTTATATTATTTACAGGTTTGGGGTATCAGGGGTTTTTATGGCTTTTTAGGGTTTTAGAGACTTTGGGGTTTTTAGGGGTTTTAGTTTTTTTATGGTTTTTTGGGTATTTTACGTTCTGTATAGTATCTATGTTATTTGAAAAGGTTTAGAGTATTGTATAGTTATTGTAGTTTTATGGTGCTTTATGGTGTTTAGAGTCCTTTGTGATTTTTAAGGGTTTAAGGGTGTTGTGGTTATTAGGGTCCTTTAATATTTTGGTGGTTTTAAATGTCATTCGGTTTGTCTGTTTCTATTAATGTTTTAAAGATATTTTGTGTCTTTTAGGATTTTAGGGGTCTTTTAGGATTTGAATGGTTTTTTGGTTCTTTTACAATTTAATGGTTTTTTTTGGATTTTATGGTATATTAGGTGATAGGGCGTTTTAAGGTAATATAGTGTATTTAGAGTATTTTAGTGCACTTCAAAGGTTTCTATAGTTTTTAGGGGTTTTAGGGTACGTAGGGTTTCTATATTTTTAGCGGTTTTTTTTGCAATTAGGGTGGTTTAGATTTTAGGGTTTTTATGGGTTTTAGGAATTTAATGGATTTATGGATGTTTGTATTGCTTTAGGGTTTTAGGAATATTTAGGGGTTTTTAGGTTTTGGGGTGGTTTTTAGAATTTTTGGGGTTTTCATGCGTTTTAGTATGTGTATTGTTTTATGGGGTTTTAGGATATTTAAGGATTTTGATGGTATTTAGGGTTTTAGCGGTTTCTTGGGTTTTTAGGGTTTTGTAGTGTTTGTAGGTTTTTAGGGATTTTCACTATTTTTTGTAATTTCAATGTTTTAGGGTTTTTAATGTTTTATAGTGTTTCTAGGGGTCTAGGGGTTTTCATGATTTTATGGGTTTTATGGTTTTCCAATATTTTAAGAGGTTTTATCGTTTTAGGGGGTATTATGGTTTTTGAGGTTGCTTTTGGGTTTTGAGGATTTAAAGGTATTTTGGTGTTTTTGTGTTTTAATATTATTTTGGTGTTTAAATTATTTTATATCTTTTTTAGGTGTTTTAGGTTTTCTATGTTATTTTAGGGTTTTTAGTGGTTGTTTCGACCCGAGGTGACATGCGTATGCATCAGGAGAAAATGAAATATAGTCCGATGGGTGACAAGCATTTTCCAATGTTATAGAGACTTTCACATCACCATCTTGGTTTCTGATTGATTTGTTTTTTAGCCTTTAGGGGGATTGGATTGACCCAATGGCAATTGGTCAATTTATCCCTTTTGAAATATGAAGGAGGTTCCACAATAAAGTGGTCCAATCATGTGATTTCATGGCGTTAAGTAATTGGGCAATTGGTCCTATAAAGATATGGCTTCCTCAGATGGTCTTTAATGTTGTTATTCGTGGAGTCAAAGACACCCAACGACCCGAGCATCCCTGATTCATGGACCTACATTTCAAATACAGGCGCTCATTGGATGATGATTTTTCTAATGACACTTAAGGAATTCATTGGTCAAGAGGATGGCAGATCAGGCTCATCACACCATTTTGCGAGGAATTATTGCATATTTCGGGACTCTCTTATTGATTTAAGTCATGTTCATATGTTTATGAATCCTTGGTTCATTCCTCAAGAGTGTATCCATGGGCTACCCCTGGGTTTCAGGATCATCATGAATATATATAGATTTGATGCTATTAAGGAAATTATGACTTAATCCATACAATAAGGCGCTCGGAAGTATATGATCATCTAGGAGAGATGAATGGTGGTATGATGTTGGGGTCAAACCCATAAGACGAGTTTTCTACATACCATTGTGAGAGGAACAAGAGCCCACATAGTTCGGTTATCTTGAGGCTTGGACGTGAGAGGAGGCACATTTGTTGGGGGAATAAATGGGTGGACACAATTTGTAGGGAACCCCTTTTGAGATCAAACCTTCAAGAAGGCATCCTACATATCATACTTTGAATAGGAAACAGTTTTCTCGTAGTGCAAGACATGTGGGTGATTGTGTGGATGTTGTGATCATCCCAAATCTCTATTCCCATGTGAGTCACACTTGTTGGGAGAAATGATAGGATGTGAGAGATTCAACAAACCACAAATCTTCTCTTCCACTGATGGAAGAGTTTGGGTCTATGGCGAAAGAAGTCAAGTTTATGGTGACTGAGGGCATGGGGAAATGGACTCTTCCTTGTGGGATGACATTAGTGGTCATGTGTATTGCGTCTTTAAAAGATAGAGACATACATAAGTGGGAGTTCCCCAACATGTGTTCTAGGAAAGGAAAGGAATTTATATTCCCATCAAATGGGAAAAAAGAGCATGATCACATTGACTGATCACCATTCCTTATTGAAAGGAAAAGAAAGTGATCATCCTTGATCCCTTGAATGGGGAGGTTCATGTATGTATCTCGTTGTTCGACTCTAGGTTTCCGTGGTAATATAAACATAGAGAAATTATGGGGGTTCTAACCATTATGGGGAAAACCTTTGTGACTCTTCTTACCTTGGGTATGTAGAATTATAGAGGTGTGTTGATCTACCATGTGATTTGATCGTACTGGTCTGGTGGCTATGGAGGAGTCTTTAGACTGATGCTGGTGGAAGGGTAAGAGGAGGATCTCTGGAGGACTAGTCGGTAATTGAGGGGTGAGATTGGATCAAGAGGGAAGGACACCTGATGACTCCCCATTCTACATACTGTTTTATCATGCAGAATGGGGGGAGCCCCGCATACAATAGTGTTATTCATGTAAATGGGTCATCCACATACCAAAGCTGTATGCGGGATTGGGTATGTACCACCACATACAAATATCATACATGGTCCTAGATTTGGTTTTCCACACCGCTTTGGGTTTTATCCACATACTGATGTAGGGTTCGATCCGCATAGTGATTAACTATGTGGAACACCATATTGAAGATGGGTCCTAGAACCTGTGATTTTCACGGAGTTCATCCGTGAGAAATTTATGGTTCAAGATGGCACCAGTAAGGTTCAAGGTTCACTAATTATTATGATGTCCCTAATTTTTATGTTTTGTAGCTAGTTAGAGCTATGGAGATGTGATTTTCAGTTTTCACCTCATCTATGATTCGAAAGCTGATTCAGAATCCCCTCTGAATTCTATCTTCCAACCATTAGGGTCCCCTCTGTGGTTTCATTGTCATTCCTCCTTTCAATTCCTCATGTTCTTCTTTTATATAGAACTAGCAAAGTTATATATATGGCCATGAAACACCATTTTTAGAGTCCCATAAAGATATATCTCAACCCCTGGAAGACTCAGTCAACCAGGGATTGTGGAGGTGGGGGTTCGTGGAACCCTTCCACCTTTCTTAATTTGTGAACTACAGATTTTATGTGATGGTATACAAATGGAATTCCCATACTCGATTACAATGATGACATGGTTTGGGGTGTCCTATTTTGGGTGGACATCTCCCTATGGGCTAGAACCTCACTGGTCCTTCTGCATACCAGTGGTTCTCTTTTCATGCGCTACGTGAACCTTTCTCGGTCATGGTACATAGTTCACATTAAACTCATGAAAATGTTAATTTATTGAAGTTTCTTCTGAAATTTTCAATTCAATTAGGGTTATTTTTCCTGGCCAGACATGTAAGAATAATTATTTTATTTTGAAATGTTCTGGTTGGTGTATTTACTTCCCCTTACATTTTTTAAGACATTAAAATGCTCCCATCAGAATGGGGTCTATTTGGAATGAAGAGGAACCTATTATAATGTATAAGTGGTCCTAAAATGAAGTAGTTTGAGGTAGAACAGATAGGTCTGGTAATATGGGACCACACCTATTTATATAGTACCAAGTCATATGTATTTTACTGTTTCTCATGGTGAAAAGTGCTTTTAATATTCCCTCAAGTTATTTTGCATCCGCATACTAGCTCTTTTGAAAAATCAGTATTCTTGAAACACTTTTTACTTTTTCCAAGAAAAACACTTCATAATAGCTTCTACCTAGAAACCAAATTTTGGGTTTCACGAACTGCACTGTGAAATTTAGAACGTACATCTAGACATCCGTATAAGAGAACGCTATGCAATTTATGCATTCTTCACACCAAACATAAACTATTAAACCATAATTTAAACATTATTAAATCGAATATAAGTTATTAATCAATATACTTTAAATATCATCATGGAAATTCATCGGTTATCAGTTTCTTCCATCCGCGAACCACACAGTTTGTTGACTAACACTCCATAGGATAACACCTAGTAGGCCTTCCACATACCAAGGTCGTACATGGAATATAGATTCGGCATACCAATGATGTACATTGTAGATGGTTTCCATCTCTCGTTTCAAAGGGAAGTATATGTTTCTCCTTGTGGGAATTCTTTTTTATGTCTCTTGCCCATTTTTGTTGCCATTATCCTACAATTTACTCATTGGACTGACTTTTTTTGTGACCTTTTGGATCTTTCTGTGCAGACTACAATGTCTCTTCCACAGACCTTAACAGAATTTTCCAGGACAAGGGGAACCATAATTGAGGACACCAAGGACTATCTTTGGTCTTACGTTGTTCCATGGGATAGTTTCTTAAAAGATATTTTTACACCAGAGCTTCTAGCTTACCTATTATTCATGTAGCTATGGCTATATGACTTTGGTCTCTCTGTTGATGTCCCTCTACCATTGGATGGACATAATACTCCCTTCATAATCTAGGAATCACATCAAGGGTGTAATCGAGTGAATACTTCCTCAACATGAGAAATCAAAGCTACTCCCATTCAAGATAAGGTGTTCATGATAGAGGGTTGGATGTGGACTCAGAGAAATCACAGTTCTTACAACACTTCCATTAGACTAGTTTCATAGGAGTAGCCCTATATTGTTAACCTTTATTAAGAAGACCCTACTTGTCGGTAGAGCACCAAATGGGACCTATGATCTGGAGGATTCTTTTTCGATGGATGGGCTTAGTCATTATGGGTATATAAAATATTTTTGGAGTCCCCCAATCAGTTGAATGTTGTGAACTTGTATCAAGATGCATTGGCCTCCCTGTTTTGAGTCTTCTCTCTATAAAAAATCCTACATGAACTGTTCAGTTGTTTGTGTTCATATACCAATACATTCTATTTATCAGATGGAGAGGTGGGGATTCACTTATGGGACATACACCATCTCAGATGACTAACCATTAATGGAAACGTTAATGACAAATTTCCTCTAGCAGCCATTACATTGGAAAATATAAAACATGTATCCCCATTGAGAATTAGGATACTAGTCTTGGAAGAGGGACTTCTGGATCACCTCCTCTAGGCTCACTCATATATCCCATTTATGGATTGGATGAGGTAATTTCTGCTGGTGAACAATCTTCATCCTCGAGCCCACCATGGTCTAACTCATCCAACCTATCAGAATCGAAAAATTCCAAGGGAATATTGAGCCTCCCTTGATGTGTGATGATATAATACCTGAGGATACAAGATTCAACTAAACATGCCAGCTGAGCTTAGATTAGCATATTTCATTTCCATGTTTCTGAGCAGATGTATCTTTCCATCTCGTGACATATATAACGAGGTCATAGTTTTTACTCTGATGATGGAAGCTATGCTGGTAGAGGGTCAACCAATTTATATGGACACCCCTACTCTTACCCAACATTAAGAGCGATTTGGGTAGATATGTGAAGGTAAAACTCCACATCATCTCATCAAACCATTTCATTTTTTTATGGGTGGATAGTAGAACATTTCCCTTGGTATAGATATTGATATACTACGTGGGTTACTCATTCAAACTTTCACCCCACTCTTCATAACATTTTTGAGGTTAGTCCTATGAATTTAAGTGTTAGTGATGTGGTCGGGCTATGGAATGAAGCATCTTGCATTTCTATTGCATAATACCCTACCCCTCATTGGTCAATAAGTGGTGATGGAGGTGGTTCTTCAGAGGAGTGTTCATATATAATCGCACTTTGGGAGGTGGTGCTAACTTCTCAAAAAGATCAAGTGGTTATTTGTGATCCATACCTTTTCTAGCAGTTTACTAGGAAATTTTGGTGACATCAAAAGATTCTGCTTCTTCTGGGTGATTAGTTGAGGGGAGGATTCCATCACAAAATTCTTCACTAGTTATGGCATAAAATGACACAGGAAGGGCACACCATAGAGATTATCATACCTAATATGAAGGTATCCACTTTTCTATTTTTGTAATATACCCAATAGTGAGTGGACTATTGCCCAGATAGAGTAATGGGAATACCAATTAGATGGGTCCAAAATCCATTAACCATTGTTTTCCTTGTATTTACCCTGACTACCATTCCATCTATACCTCTTCATGTGGGGACTGTGATGGCTACTCCATCTATTTAAATCCCTATATTGATAATATGTTCGATCAACCATCAGTTTCATCTAGAATTTGATTCATCTGTGCAGCTTATCATTATAGGGAGTGATTCAGACTTCTCCCCTCATGCGGATACTATTCATGTACTCAATAGAGTGTCACTGAATATTGTGAATGTTGTTCTTAATCCAACATGTTCTACTCTGGGGGTCAAACCATCTGTGGGGAGGGAGAGCCCTCCCACACAGGTAACTAATAATAGGTCCCTTACAACTTCTATAATGACTATTCATGCTTATAGAACCATTATAGTATGGGAGGACTAAGGCCCTGGTGTTGTGAGGAGGCATCAAGAATTGGAAAAATTGGTGTGGCATTAGATATGTCCTCTTAATATGGAAACCCCTCGGGCTAATTTCACCATTGAAATGGAATAATTATGGAAATTGTTTTCTGAATTAGGTTCGTGTGGCTTTGATTACATGAATCTACACATTATAATTTACTAGATTTTTAATGCCCAGGATGAACTCACATATAGTGAGAAAAAACATTCCATGTTCAATTCTTCATATCATCAGGAAATGACCTTTCGAGACGTTTTCAAGGTGCTCGATCATCTCATGACTAAGGTGGAAAACTTTCATTACTTTTTGTTCCCCAAAAAAAGGATCTATGAGAATGATAGGGTCACATGGAATGGTTAATGGCTCAACCTTTCTTCTTATGTTCCAATTATGAAGATAAAAAAATAAATCACGGGACCCTAAATCTGTTATGGAATATGTACCTCCAAGGTGGAAGAGAGAGATTCATTAGAGAAGACTTGTGACGGCCCATGACTGCCCCTTTTCATTTTTCTATAAAGAGAGAGCTGAGCATCACTATAAATTACCAAAATCATGATTTACCCATTTTACATTGATAACACGAAGATGATCCAAATTGGGGATGTTCCTCCATTTTTTAATTTTTGGGGACTAATGGATCTATCTTTTCCTCAAATTGTTCTCTTCTTATTTCTTTTTCTATTTTTTTAATCAATCAAAATTGACCATATAAGAATAATTTCGATCAAGTATTAATTTTCAACTATGATTCGAAACTAGTACACTAAAATCAAAGAATTCAGCTGTAATTTTTTCCTTGTATAGGGGACTCACCGAGCATAGTTTGACTATTACTGGGGTTTCATGAAAAAATAATGATCTTTTGTGCCTTTTTTCATTATTGCCCTAATTTTTCCTAATACAATTAGGTATAGAATTAGTAGTTTTATCATTACTTTTTATTATGCCACCCTTTGTAGGGTTTTGAAAGAACAAGCATTATCACACTTTTGAGTATTTGATAGATGAACATTTTTTTCTAAACCATACATAGTTTAGGTTTTATGAGGTGGTTCTTTAATTTTATACAGGGGCCCCTTTTGTGTGTTTTTACTCTGGTGAGTATTTATTCTTTTTGTTGTTGGTTGTTTATAGTCTTTCTAATCAGACTTTTTTATGATGTTGTAGGTCGAACATCTTTTAACAAAGATGATGGGGTAGGTGACCCAATTTGGGATTCATCGGCCGAAAATGTCCTAATAACTCTCAAACATGAATGAAATATTTTTCATGACCCTAATTTTGTGATTTTAAGATGTATAAAGGTATTTGGATCCATTTTAGGTGTGTGGAGGTATGAAAGGAATCTCATTTTACTTTGATACCATGAAGAGGATCCAAATTGGGAATGTTCCTACATTTTTTCGTTTTTGGGGACTAATGGATCTATATTATTCCTCCGATTCTTCTCTTTTTTATTTATTTTTCTATAATTTTAATCAATCAAAATTGACCATATAAGAATAATTTCAATCAAGTATTAATTTTCAACTGTTATTTGAAACTGGTAAACTAAACTCATCGAATATTTCTGTAATTTTTGCCTTGGATAGGGGACTCACCGTGCATAGTTTGACTATTACTAGGATTTGATGGAAAACCTCATGATTTTTGTGCCTTTTTTCTTTATTTCCCTAATATTTTCTAATACAATTAGGTATGGAATTAGTAGGTTTATCATTACTTTTTCTTATTCCACCCTTTGTAGGGTTTTGACCGAACAAGATTTATCTTTCCTTTGAGTATTTTATAGATGAACATTTTTTTCTAAACCATACATGTTTTAGGTTTTATGAGGCGGTACATTAATTTTATACAGGGGTCCATTTTTTGTGATTTCACTCTGGTGAGTATTAATTCATTTTTTTGTTGGTAGTTTATAGTCTTTTTATATGGTCCTTTTGTGTTTTAGGGTTTTAGGATATTTTTAGGGTTTTATTGGTTTTATGCGTTTTGGGTTTTTATGGTCTTCAAAACTGATTTTGAGTTTTTTGGCTTTAAGTGTTTTTAGGGTTTATATGGGTTTAAAGGGTTTTTTGGGGTTTGAGGGTTTTTATGATTAATAGGTATTATTTTGGTGTTTATGGTATTAATTTTTTTAATGGTTTATGGTTTTTTTTTGAGATTTTATGGATTTCTAATTTTTAATGGTTTTGGTGTTTTTATGGTGTTTTTTTGGTTTAGGGTTTTACGGGTTTTTTGGGTTTTATAGATTTTAGAGTTTTAAGGGTTTTTTAGTGGTTTATGTTTTTTAGAGGATTTTATGGTCTTCGGGGATTTAAAGGGTTTTAATTTTTTTAACATTTTTATGGATTTTTAGATCTTTTTATGAGTTTCAGTATTTTAAGGGTTTTTGGTGATTTTTAGGGTTTTTAGGGTTGTATAGTGGTTTTTGTGTTATTTGCTGATTTTTTGTTTTGTGTTGGTTTTCTTGGGATTTTAGGTGTTTTAGGGTTTTTAGTGTTTTTATGGGGTTATTGTTTTTTGTGTTTTTTGGGTCTTGGGTGTTTTTAAGGGTTTTAAGGTTTTTGGTATTTTATTATTGATTTTTATGGTTTTTTGGGTTTTGTGGAATTTTCAGTTTTATGGTTTTTAAGGATTTTTGGGTTTTTAGGTTTTTAAGGGTCTATAAGAATTTTAGTTTCATTTATAACTTTATAGGGTTATTTATTGTCTTTTAGGGTTTTATACGGATTTTGGGCATTTTTGTTCTTTTTAAAATTACTAGTTATTTTATTTCCCTTTAGCGGTTTTTAATGAATTTTAAATGTTTTATGGGGTTTCATAGTTTTTAGGATATAGGTTTTTTTAGTGTTTTAAGAGGTTTTATGGTGTTTAGATTTGTTATGGATTTATAGGGTTTTTAGAATTTTTTTACTATTTTTTGGGTATTAAGGATTTCTATGGATTTCATAATATTTTCTATGGTTTTAGGGGTGTTTAGGGTTTTTAGGGGTTTTAGAGGTGTTTTTATTTATGAAGATTCATAAATGTTTTTATAATTTTTAGTATTTTCCGGAATTTTGAGGGGTTTTTGTGATTCATTTTATTTTTATGGGTTTTAGGGTTTGTTCAGTTGTTTGAGGGGTTTGTAGAGTCTTTTAGGGGTTTAATAAGGTTATTTATTTTCTTTTAGTGTTTTAATGTTTTTATGGTTTTTTTGCTACTTTGGTTTTTTAATCTTTTTAGGATCTTTGTGGGTTTCAATTGAATGTTTGGGTTTTTAGGGTTGTAGTCTATTTTAAAGTTGTGTTGTGTTTTTAACGATTTTAGGACTTTTGGAATAACATAAGGGTTTTATTATCCTTTATGTTCTTTTGGGATTTTATTTTTCATTAGGGTGTTCTTGAGAATTGTAATTTTTTTGGGATTTTTGGTTTTTTGGGTTTTCTGGGATTTTTTATGGTTTCTTTGGTTTTAGGGTTGTTTAGTGGTTTTTAATTTTTTATTGATTTTTATGTGTTTATGGGTTTTTACTATTTTTTGGGATCTATGATTTTTAGGGGTTCGATTTTTTTTAAGGTATTGTGGGAATCATGTTTTTTTTTGTTTTATGGGTTTTTTAGTGTTTTAGGGCCTTTAGGGGTTTTAGGGTACGTTTATTTATAAAGGGTTTTTTATTTTTTTTTGGATTTTTACGGGTTTTAGGGGTTTTATGGGTTTTACTGGTTTTACAGGTTTTACATGTTTTGGGGTTTAGGGATTGATTGGGTATTTTATGTTTTTTTGTTATTGTAGGATTTTATAGTTTCTATGTTTTGGGGGGTTTTTTTGGTTTTTTGGTTTTTTTTGGGGTTTATATGTTTTTAATGGTATCTTGGTTTTATTGGGGTTTTGGGTTATTTTGAAGAATTTTATTGTTTTTCAGTTTTTAATGTTTTTGGGGCTTTATGGGTTTTCTGTATTTAGGAGTTTTATGGGTTTCTTATGGTTTCGAGGGTCTTCTTATGGATTATATATTTTAGGGTTTTATGGTATTATATGGTTTTTTAGGGATATTATGTATTTTTTAAGGATTTTTAGATTTTCAAATATGTTCATTTGTGGTTTATGGTTTTTTTGGGTTTTGGGATTTTTTGGGATTTTTTGGAATTATTCATATATATTTTTTATATTTTTATGGGTTTCCATATTTTTCATGGTTTTATTCATTTTAGGTATTTTTATGGTTTTTAGGGATTTTAGGGTTTTATGGGGCTTTTAGTGTTTTAATCAGGGTTTTGGGTCTTTTAGGGTTTTGAATCTCTTTTAGGATTTAAGGATTTTTAGTGTCTTTTGGGGTTTGTAGTGGTTATGAGGGTTTTATGGTGTTACAGGTTTTTATTTTTTATAATTTTTAGTAGTTTGAGGCATTTTAGGAGTTTTAAGGTTTTATGGTTTTTTATGGTTTTTTGGGTTTTAGGGGTTTTTAGAGTTATTTTTATATTTTAGGTTTTTATGGTTTTATTTTCTTTTAATGATTTATGGGTTTTGGTGTTATTATGGGTTTTGGAGGTTTTTGTTAGTTTTATTGGTTTTACGGTTTTTGGGGTATTTTGTGTTTTTAGGAATCTTTGGGTATTTAATATTTTAGGCTTTTTTGTTGTTTTTTTGGGTTTTAAAATGTTTTAAGGTTTTATTAGGTTTTAGATTTTTTAGTGTTTTGAGGATTTTTTGGGTTTTATAGGGTTTTAGTTGGTTTGGGGGGTTTATAGGTTTTTTGGGGTTTTACTTTTCTTAGGATTCATGACATCTTAACTCTTTGCTATATTTTTAGATTTTTAGGGGGTTTTAGGATTTCTTTTTGTTTTTTGGGTTTTTAGGGGTTTTATGGTTTTTAATGATTTTAGATGTTATTTGGGTATTTGTGGGTTTTGTGGTATTTAGTGTTCTTGGGTTTTTTATTATTTTTATGGCCTTTATGGTTTTTTAGTTTTTAGGGTATTTTGGGGGTTTTAGGGATTTTATGTTCATTTAGTTATTTTTAGTGATTTTTTGGTCATTTAAGTGTTTTTTGGGTCTTTATGGTTTTAAAAGAGTTTTATGTTTTTTCTGTTTTTTATGCCTTTTAGGGGTTGGGGGTTATAGTTTTTAATGTTTTTTGGATCTTTGGTTTTTCTGTGATTTAGGGTCTTTTAGTAAATATTGCAGGTTTTTAGATTTTTTGGGTGGTATAAGGCTGTTGAAGTATATTTAGGATTTTTTGGGATTTAAGGATTATTATTGTTTTTGGAATTTATTTGGGGTTTTATGGGTTTTAGGGTTTTTAGGGTTTTTATTGTTTTTTGGTTTTTAATGGGATTTTAGGGGATTTGTTTATGGGTTTTAGGGTTATTTATGTTTTTGTGGGGGTTTTATGGGTTTTAGGGGTTTAAAGGTACTTGGGGTTATTGGGTCCTGAAAAATCCACTAAACAAGAACAAAATAATTCCAATAATTTTTTAAATGAGTGAAATAAATCTGAAGAAGAGTTCATGGAAAAAAATTAAAAGGGGTGAGTCGTGATGTATGGGTCGATTATGTGAACAATAAATCTCTCTATAGACCATATATGTGCATGGAATTTCGTCGCTTCTCAATGTACCCACGAACGAAAAGAGTTCTTGGAATGGGGAGTAACCTCCAGTGATAGGATTCAAAACAATGTTGTTTGTTATAACATGCAGTTGTTTCTTCCCTATGAACAATCACCCCTACCGACTAAACAGTTCATAAGTTGAGGCTATAATATCAACACTTGTGAATGCAACAATGTCATTTGCATAGACAAAGAAGGGATTTATTCCTCAAAAAATAATTTTCCCCTACATGAATGAAATTTTCACTGGCTAAGTCATTCATGGACTGAGGTTCCAATCATGGTCTCCCACAAAAGAATCCCCATAGCCGACCATGCATGACTAGTCATGTTGTAATCCGCTCCCTCCGCTCTTCTTTGAAAATATCCCTAGGGGGACTGAAGGAGGAGCCAAAGATGACATATGCATGAGACCGAAACATATTATATTTTAATGACATGAGTGATGAGGAAATGTAAATTATAGAGCCCCCCATCAATTCCCAGTAGGTAAAAATCCACTTCATAACAACAAAGAAGAATTAATAAATCATTTAGTGATCAAGGAACCCAAATATTGATGTAGAAACAATTCCTCGAGGCCCAAAATGGATGGTCCCCTTTTAAATAAACACCCGACATAGAAAAATTATATACGGAAGGAACCATTCACCATGTAGAAAAAAGATATGTAGAGTAAACTCATCCCTATATAGAAATACCCTACGCTGATAGAACTTGGTCCCACGTAGCAACACTCTATGAGGATGGAACACGCCCCCACCTAAAAACATGCTACATGGGATGAACCGAGGTTTTCATATCACAACTCTACCTAGATAGTACCCTAACCCACATAGAAACATGCTATGCTGAGGGAACCCCATCCCACCTTAGAACATGCTATATGTAATGGGGTATCCTATGTTATTCTACCCTATAAATCTCATCACTCCCTTCAGTCATGTCATCGGTCCCCTTTTTATCTACTCCAAAAACTAACCTAACAGTGCCAATCCATGTCCTCTTAAAAACCCACATGACATGTATTATGAAATAATCTAGAACATTAAAATGTCTTTTTAGGTTTACATACCCCTAGAAAGAAGAGTCGCGTGGGTAACCTCGACATTATGGAGGATTTTCAAAATGTCCTTTAGTTTACAATGTCATGGTAACAAGGATTCAGACCTTTTGGTTCTCACATGAACCTCCACACACTAGGTGAGATAGATAAGGATCATGATTTACTTTCCATTCGACAAGTATTGTGACCCCCCCCCACACAGGAAATTTTTTTAGTGAATTCCACCTAGAGTAAGCCCCTTTCCTACCATGGGAGAGTCATCACACTTTCTCCACTTCACCTCCACCTGGGAAATAGTATGATAGATCACCAAATATGACTATCCGAGTTACCAAAATAAAAAAAGGATACAAGAACATTAAAATCCATCTCCCTATCGCTTTAGGCTTTGGCACCTCATCCATCAATAGTCAGAGTGGATCCAGGGATCTTCAAATCCACTACTTCCACTTCTTTATCACATCTAGCATGACTCAATAAGAGTAGGATTCAGCTGAGATAAATATATCCACATGATAAAAAACATCAAATGATCCACCTGTCTAGTACAATACCCAACCATATCCATGAACTAGGATTTCTCCATATATTTAAGCCACCTCCTCTGTTCAAATGGGCATTCTCTATAGATATCAACCTGAACAACCATTAAAATTGATAGATTCCAAGTGTAATCCCCAAAATCATGCCTCAACCATCAATGGGACATATTTAAAATTAACTAGCACCAAATGGGACTTTCCTATAGATTTATGCCCCAAACTCAGTTTAAATGGGATAACTCCAAAGATATAATCCCCAATCTCATTTCAAATGGTCATCATCCATATATAATCCCCAAAATCAATCCTTAAACATCAATGGTCTATATTCATATTGAAGAATCACTAGATTGTAATACTTCTGAGTGTAATCCACAATCATTCCTCCTTGACCATGTTGCTTCCATGCATAAGTCCCATCTTTACCAAACTATGCGGGATTTGATTCCCAAATAATTGAGATATGTAGGAAGCCTCCTGAGGTCCAAATCTGACACCCAAATCCACCTTAGAGTTCTCTAGACCATATTCATAGTAGGTCCATATCCACATAGGATACCATATTTCTTCCTAGTCCCTCATTCCACCTTGTAATAAGTTCCATTTCACTAGATCGTCCTTTCCACATGATGTTAAGATGCATGATTTGGTTCTTTTTAGATGACCTTGAAAGATGATGTGTCTAATTAAGTGAAACCTTACTATATGGGTCATGATTCATCACATGATGATATGTAAGAATACCATCCCATGGGATTGATCGTAATATCAAAAAAACTCCTTTGGATGACAGTAAACTCTAGGGCACCTCACTATATATCATAACATTGGAATCATTCTAATAAATATACAAAATCATATCTCATCTATCCATAAAAGGGGACCATTAAAGGATAAACATAGATACAAGAAGATCCCTTCATTGATGGAGAACCCCAGATACATATAGATGATTCTAAACCCATTAACTGTTATTATGGATTGTTACCTTACAGTAATATTCATATACATACTTGAGAATGAACCAATGATTAATTAACAAATCTTAAATATATATGTGTGTCTTGGAATATGAAATAGTCCACCCATGGGTGTTATGATCCCAACTTCCCATCTTCTTGACCAATGGGATGTTTTTTTGGAGGAGATACCCTCTGAATGTCAGCCTTTGGGAAGAAGGTCCATGAATCATGGATATAAGAGTTGTTGGGAATTTTCAACTCCATAAAAAACCATAGGATATTGTTTGAATGAATTTCACCTAATTTAAGTTATTGCAAACAATTCAACCCCTTAGAATCTACCATTCGGGAACAAAATAATTTTATACTGAAACAAAATAATGAACCTAATGTGAAATTACTCCAATAAAACATATCCTTCCCAAGATAAAATGGATATAATATTGATTATTCATTAGACCTTCAAAAAACTGACCCAAATGATTCTTCTCAGGAATCACAATGTTTAAGCTGAGAGAAATACATAACAATGGTGGTGGTGTTAACCTGATTCAATCCCCTTTCATATCGATAACAGAATACAGTCATGAAAGACAATTAATTATGTATGTGTCAATGATATGATACATTGAAGATGTTTTTTTATTTATCAAATATATTATAGGAACACTTAAAATATATCTCTGACAAAATGGCTTCATAGCATCCTTTATGGATGCATGCATTGGACACTGCATGAGCTAGGTCCTCATCCAAACTAAGGATTCCATCACCCACCCAGCATCTTCAATGACGTGTTTCAAATTCAATTGTTAGTGAGTACCACCATATGGGTACTCTCCCCACTCAATAGGAAACTAGGGAGGCCCTCTAGTCCATTTGGACCCACCAATTTTCCTCCTAGTGAATTTTGGTGGTCCAAAACCAGACGACTCCTCTAAGGTTCTTCAAATATTTCAGGAGCCTATCCCTAGAATGTGGTAACACGTTCCTACCATACATAAGAGAGGATTATTATGTTATCACCAGTGATTTCATCCATGTGGCATAGGGTTCTCACCCAAGGGCCCCTGTCAAATATAATTGTCTCCAACACCGTGTAGTCTAGTATCCCCCTCATGTGGATGATACTACCCTATGGGATCCAACAAAATTCTAGTAGACCTATGTCCCCATGGAATCTCACAAAGTGAAATGATCATAAAATTAAGAACAAAACATCATCCTAGTTCCTACTGAATAATACCATCATGCAAATAAGTTGGTATCCCATGAACAGACATATATTTCTTCTCACACTCATAAATCCTCTCATCATAATCTGATGGAAAATTAAAAGCATATATATATATCTCTAATAAGGAACCAGAATCCCAATATTAAAATAACATGGAAAAAAAGTAGATGAAAATATCAAATCACAAATATTAATCACATCATAAAATTATATTGAAAACCCACGAGTAGGTGAAAAATCCAAATACAACATTCCAAACTAGCCCTGTAAATAGTGTGGAAAATTATATGTAGACATATATTTTTGAAAATTCAAATTAAGCCTTCAATTCAAAAAAAGTGGAAATTAATGAGAATATATATATTTTGGGTCACTCATATCAATCCCACTGGTCAAAAATTACAGAAAAAATAATAGTATTGGAAAATTCATGTAGATGCACATGATTCCCATCATTAAAATATGATGGAAACCAATGAGGAGACCCAAATTTCATCCCATTCATATCAATACTGCCAGTCAAATATAGTAATAATCTGAGAAAGTAGCTGGCGTATCCCAATTATAAACCAATGGTAGATTCTTACCTCTTCCCCCACACATGAGAACTATCAGTACCCATTGGAATGAAATTGATGAAAAAAGAAGAAACATATTCTAGCACAGACATTGGAATTGGCATATATTATCATTCACATAATGTAATTCTATCAAAACATCTTATCACTTATTGAGGATTAAATATCAATCCATTTACATATACTACATACTTTTTAATATGTATTCACATCCATGTAAATTGGATGTAGTAAGCCCCATAACCCCACCTCACTATGTGGTGTGACTCATCCGTAGAATGAGGTTGTCACTTAGGAGAATATATACATCCCTTCTTCTATCTAGGATGGTCATCATAAATATTGTGTGTTAAATCGGAAATAGGATCAGTCATAAATACCAATTCCAACTAAGGTCCATTGGTCTAATTTAGTGGTCATTCCTAGGGAGGTATATATCATTATCCTGAACACAAGAAGCCTTATGGTATATCCTAAAACACCATGAGAGCCACTAGAATATGCACCCATATATAAAATTTGTCACCTATAGTAAATGGACACAGTCACCCACAAGATAGATCATAATAAAGAATATCACCAAAGGTAGGTGTAAAATTAAGAATAGACACATGACACTAATTTGATGTAATCTGAAGTTTGAGGGGTCCTCTAAAACTGATCCCTAGTGTCCTATTATCCCACTGACTTGTTAAAAAATTATGGGAGTAACAATAGTAGTTGTGAAGATCCTCCCTGTGACAATGTTATGAATATCTATAGAGGTCCTCCCTAGAGTATTGACCATGAACACTTCCACGATGGACACAAACCAATCAATCATGGTAGTTTATCTTTGTGTGAGAATCATGGTGGACCTATATGTGTTTAAAAGATGTAATAGTAATATGGCCATCCCCTTTCTATCATCATCTCAAATGGTTGACCCCAAGGTATATGTTGTAGAAATTCTCATTGTAGTCTTACAGCAAACAATGAGGGTTGTTCTTTCCATGATTGCATGTGCTATGTTGTTCCCCCCAGAGTGAAATTTTATTTTAGTAAAAAGGTCATCCCCCTAATATCATCCTCCATGAAGGTCCTTGCCTAGGTATACACTGCATAAATTCTCTCGAATGTCATAAATTGATCTATGACTCTAGTCCTCACCATAAGGTAATTCAATATGTTTTTGCTCCTTGGAGTGACATTTTATGTCAGAAGTAAGGTCCTATTCTTTCTATCCTCTACCTTATTGATACTAACCAATGTTTAAGATGAATAAATTCTCATTCCAGTTGAGTATCAAGATGTAATTGTAGTCCTCGTCATGATGGAATTCTTTGTGAAGGTTCTCCTCACAGTGACAGCAAATAGAAAGAAGGCCCTCCCCTTGAAATCATCTACCCTGAAGGTACTCTTAATATTATATGTTTCATAAATTCGTCCTATAGTTAGGAATCTAAGGGTGATGGTAGTCCTAACCATGATGAAAACGACTATGAAGGTAAACCGCATAGGAAAATTCCATGACTATAAGATAGTCCTCCCCTTCCAATTTCAAAAAAGAGGAATCCCTTGTTTTCTATGGTGTGTGGTATGATAGGGAAAAACATGTTAGATACCATATCAAAAATAGGAAACACCATTTCCCAACAAAGAGATTTCTAGTGGCAACTCACATCCTTGAATCCACCCCCGCACCGTTAATAGAATTACGTAACCCATAATAGCCCTACTGCTTATGAGAAAACAGTCATGAAGTGGAAATGTTGTGAAAATAAGCTATAGGAGTCTCTTTCCAAAAAAAAGGATATGTTGTTTGTGAGAAGATAGTTTTCTAGGGATGATATCCAATTTATGTTTTGGACCTTAGACACTCCATAGTTCAACATACCAAGGATTTAGTTAGAATAATCAATATATAACAATTATCTCAATCTCTGTACCACTCTCCTCCACCAGAGATATAAACTATTTCCCAATAATGGGTATGGAGACCATGTCAAAATACTGAGATATATTCAATGTCAAACCTACTTGGAAGTTGATCTGTCTATGCGGCATCCACAATCAGATATGCAAGAGAAATATCTCTAACTGACCTCCCTCGGTGAACTACATAAGTTCCATTGTATAATCATGGATTCCCCATATAGTGTTCATATTTGAGGCTCATATGTTCTTGAAACTCTAAATTTATTCCCCAAACACCATTCAAAATAAACCACTGAAAATGGAATCCTATAATTCCATTATCCCAAGGAAACTATATAGAAGTACCCTTTATATAGATCAACATCGCACTCAACAAGAATTGGCCTTGAGGAAGTCTCAAAAGAATTAATCCTGGCGTGAAAAATCCATCCAAAAAATCCTCAAAATATAAAATGAGAAAATTCATAAGGCTTTCAACATAAGGGAATCCAATAATAAAGAACTCCAAATGTCCATAGAAACAACTGTTTGTGTGCGGTACCAACATCACCTTTAACTCATACTCAAACAAGAATGTTCAAGATTAAGAGAGTGGAGACAGCAGCTGCAGTCACCCTTGTATGGTATCAACTCTATCCAATTGGTATGGGTAATTTTTAACACAAAATTCCTCTATATGAAAAAAAATACATGTCTATGCACGATTATAAAAAATGTGAAAAACCCCACCCCGTAGGGCTTGGGGAATTTTTTACCTTAGCCACCACTCAATGAAAATCATCATTTTCTGATTTAAGGAGATAAAAAGCATATAGGTCTCTTATTCCATCCAATATCATGACATATTTACTTTATAAGAGAGGCATATGACAAGGATTTATAGTGTATCTCTTCAAGTCACCGTTCACCAATAAGCTCAATGGGGATCCCACAATTGAAGGAAATGTTCCAATAAAAGATAAAAATAGATATACTACCACTAAGTACCCATAAAAATTTCATAACACATTATTCATTGATGAAAATCAGGGATGTTAACTCCTAAGACCAAAAAAATGATGTGAATGTAGAAGAGAGAGTAGAGGATGGTTTCATATGGAATCTGATCCACACTGATAATGAAGGGGTGATCACTAGGAACTAAAGAATCTACCTAGATCTGGGTTCTCCCTTGATCAGTCCTCTAATGCCTCCTCAAAAAATCTAACATATAGAAGAATAAAATTAATGTCATATATTACCCACCACATCCTATCGATGAGAATATTCTTCCAATTCTTGATAGAAGATTAACTTGAAAGGTGGATGAAATGAGAGTGTTGAGGCGAATCAATGCTGATCTGATTTGAGGTTGCATTACAATAAAATATTCTCCCTACGTAGATACTCAATGTACACTTCTTGTTGTTTTAACTCATCCAAAAAAATTCAAACATAAAATTAAAAGAAATGTTACAACATCTACCCAACTTGAGAGTGGGACCATTGGGCCACCTGGACCAGGTCATGGGAAAATATCATGATTTCCCTCCACTAAAGAGACAAGAAGAATAGATTTATGAAAATCCTCAAAATATGTCCTTGGATAGAAATCTTCCTCAAATAATGTAATACCTAGAATTCCAACTACAACCCCTCATAGAACCTTTCCAAGATCAGGTACTACAAAACACTCATCAGAGGATTATTAACACAATCGAGTCAATTGGAATCTTTATTGGAAGCCATAGAGGAGAAGTGTCCACTAGTACAGTTGGAATAGAATCCTTACCCTGACTGGGTTAGTGACACCCCCCCCACTACCAAATTTTGAGAGTCCTATGTTTTCAATATTAAATGGATCAGCTGATAATGAACAACATACGACCCACTATGTGTCCCATTGTGATCCTGTGATAGAAACTTAAGAGAATTAAAAAGTAGTGAAAATTAAGTGCTTTGTGTTATCCTTTTAGGGGTTATCCTTCATGAATTATACCAATTTTATTCCTTGGGTGATCACAAGTTAGCAAGGATTCTATCAGAAATTAATCTACTAGTTCAGATCAACACTACACTAGAAAACACTTAGGGACCTATCAAACTTCAAACTATAAGATAATGACAGGCTCTTAAATTCCATTTCAATATGGAAGTGTTTGAGATATTATCTATACTAAAGACTCCCTATAGGGGATATTATTTCTATATGCATTTAAAACTTATCAGAATAGTTGAAAATTATTCTCTTCTCGATAAAATATAAAATAGGTTTCTATGATTTCTCCTGCATTTCACATAGATGGATGAATCCATACCGAAGACAAATATCAAATCTTGAGTAGTTCCACCAGTCCATGGGAAAAGAGAAGGAAAATAAGAGGCCACATCTTTTATAATTATTCCATCCCCCATGCTTACTCTGTTCCAAAACCTACATCATATCATGAAGCCCCCCCCCTAGGGCATCAATCGCAACCCCTATCTCCACAAGATGAGTGGAGGGGAGGGTACCCATCTGAAATCACTTCTAAGAACGAATGAATAATCCTTACTCCTTATGAGATGATGATGTCTATGAAAATTTTATATATTACATGTTCAATTATTTTCTCTATCTATCAAATCCCAAAAGGTCCAATGAGGTGGGTCTTGAAAACCAACCAGAATATTTCCCCATTCACTATATACTAGGACACACCATTCAAGATTTCTATATCATAAAAATTCTTCTATAGAAAATGATACATTCTGAGAATGTTAAATTTAGAAATCCCAAAGTACATGTGTTTTATGTTTCCACTTCATCAAATAATGTATAGCTATGTGAAAATAAGTTGTTACATGTAGAGCACAAAGGTTAAATTGATGGATGGCTCCAATGAAAATCAATCCACATCACAGTACTCACTATGTATGGTTGAAAGAACCAACTATTCCCCCAACCACTCCAAATACAATACAATAAAATTCCGCATCCCCATAATACTCTAGAAGCTGACCTTCCAAAAAGTGGATTGACTAGAATGGTAGGTAGAATTTTCCAAATGAAGAACTTGCATCAAGGCCAAATTCAGTTTTGATCCTCTCAAATTCATCAACAACAAATATTAAATGATGGGAATCTCCTTGCCAAATAGAACCACTTTTTCCCTCAGAACCTATGTTCCAATTTGGAATCACTACCTATGGACGGTTTCCATTGGATATATTTATGGAATGAGAAACATATTATTGTTCTATATCCAAATGGACCTTCATTTTATTGGTGCGCATTCATTAGGTTTTTGGCAAAAAATACGTAACAACTCACTTTGTTTTAGAGTATGGGAGGCCAGGCTCATCACACCCTTTTGTGGGGAATTACTGGCTACTCTATTACTTTCTTATAGATTTATGATATGTTCAAAAATCATTATTAATTTACCATGTATAATGTTGGATTCCCTTGAGGTTTTCAATCAATTATTTAGATTATATAAATTCCATCATCGTCCATATGTATTTGAGGGTTTTCATTAATGGAGATATAATTATGTATTCAAGGTTCTCCACCAATGGTAACCTCTCATATACTAATTAGATATTATATAGTTGTTTCTATGATCATGTGGGTTTTTAAGCCACTAAGTGGGGCACTCTAGAAGTTGGCGTCATCCAGGTAGATAAAAGTTGTTTTGATGTTGGGATTATATCCATAAATGCATTACATATGTATCCTCATAAAAGGATTTAGAACCCTCATAGTTTATCTCCACATAATGGGACACATCATACCTTTTAAGGTCATCTGAAAAGGACCAAACCATACTTTTAATTTCATGTGGTAAGGACATCTTAGATGAAAGATGCCTAGTCAAAGATAAGTGTGGTACTTAATCCAAAGCATCTCATGGAATAATTAAAGGAAATAGGTTTCCATGATGGATTATACTGAAATAGGAATGTATCTCAGAAAGAATATGATTGATTTGGAGTATTGGGTTTGAACCACATGGTGGTTTCTCCAAATCTCACATGGATGGGAATCAAAGACCCCATAGTTCGATAAGTTATGTAGGGGAACATGCCCTTTGAAAGAAATCGGTTTGGTATTACTCATAAAGAGTATTCCCTTATAAAAGGGTCCATGGGAGATGTCTTAAATCATGGATTTTTAGGGTGGCTTAATTTGTGGTTTACTTCCAAGGAGGATGCCCAAAATAAGGGAGATAGGGTTGGACTCTTGAGGATGATGTTCAGTGGGGTGGATTGTGCAGATTCATGATCATCAGAAATATATAAGCCCATGTGAGTCATGAAAGATGTGAGAAACAAAAGTATGTGAAATATTCAACAAACCACACACATTCTCCACATCCAATGGAAGAGGATTTTTTACGATGAAAGAATGCAAGGCAAAAGTAGATGAGGGTGCAGAGTGATGATCCTTTAAAGTTAAAATAATAGTGAAGGTCATTGGATATGGTCTAAAAATATCGGGGGTTTTCAAAGAAGGATACCCTAAAACATCTAATTGTAGTGGAGGGAGACTTTTATTTTGTTGAAAATAAAAGTAGGGGCGAACCATACGTTTCTTGCAAGGGAACTGAGGCTCCAACTTTTTAATATAAGGGATGAACATGGATTAAACCCTAGTCCTCTAAAATGGGAACTCCTCAACACAATTAGAAGAAGAATATCCCTCATTAAAATAAAGAGAAAAATCTATATAAATTTCAATATCCCTTTCATCCCAATATGACATGTAAGGGAAACCTCTGACCTTAGAGATAGAAATTCGAATATGAGACGTGCTAGTGTGCCTTTCCCTAAGGTTTTATAAATTTAGAGGTATTGGTGGAGGATTCAACATGATCCATTTAGGGAAATGGAACTATTGAATATGAATCTCTTCCATGAATGACTTAGAAGGAGGCTTCAAAAAAGGCACAAAGAGGCTAAAAAGGGTAGGTGAACCAAAGAGTGGGGCTCAAGTATCTGGCATGCATGTCTTGGGAACTCAATTAGTCTTGGGAAAACTTATGTCACCTTATTTTATGAACAAACTATAGGAAAATACTTGGGAAAAACATGGTTCAAGCCTTCCAGAGTCTTCACATTCATTCCCAGAAGTTGGGTGCTCATGTTCCTATATACAAAATGGAGGGCACATAGGTGTTCTTCATTAAGGGAGGTTGGGTGCTTTGGGTGTTCAAGAATTATATATTTCAAACACTAAATTGAGTTATGTCCCATGGTCCTATTTTTAATTCCATCTACTTAGGGGTTAAAGAACTACTTGGGTGGTTTCAGAAGACTTTGGTAAAGTCCAAGGGTGACCAGAGCATCAATTGTGATTCCGAGAAACACATACGTATAAATAAAAACCCTGTGGGTCTATTTATAAGAAAAAATAGTACACTTGATGAAGTATGGTTGGGCATGAAAGTACCATTCCTACAGATAGTGTTTTGGCTAAACTGGGGAAATTTCAATTTGGGCAGTTTGCAAATATTAAAATTCTCCAGGTATTTTTCCTCTTTTTCAACGGTATTTCCCTTTCTCACTTTTTCATCCATGATATGAAATGAAGTATCAACAAAATCCCTCTTCATTATTTGAACTAAATGAATAAAGGTTCTTATGTTGACATAAAGTAATGAAGAAAAATGTTAATAAGTCTCTCTTGATTTGTTGCACAAGGTCGTGGTGCACAAGGTGATGGCATGCATGCAGGATTCAACATTAATATATAGGCCCTTCACTTCAGTGAAAATCACAAAGTCTCTCTGAAATCATGTACTCTGTGTGAAAATTCCTTATTTTAGGATGTTTTTCTGAAAACATTGGTCACACTTCTTCTGTATGTATTTTTAGTTTCATGCTGAACATGGGGAGGCACCCTTGCACGCTGTAGTGGCACATTCACACCAAATGTGGTGGAACACCCTTGCGTGATACAGTGGAACTTGCCCAACATTATGCTTTTTTCAATTTTTCTATGTTTTTCCCAAATAATATCCAAATTGAAGTCATGTTAAAATTGATTTTGATATCTTTTCAAGTTCATTGGATCCTAAAATAATTTCTCCCTAGATAATTGGAACTGCTAACAAATTAGCTAGTAATACAATTGATGATATGATGGAGATCTTTAGGCATATTCTCGTTGAATTTTGTGACACTACTCTCCATAATATGGTAAATTATCTTAAGAAGTATCACAATGATTTTACATGGAGTACATATTTTCATCTTTAAAGTTATGGTCATCTTTATGATGCTAACATACCATATCCAAAAAATTTGGACTATTTTTTAGGTTTCAAGACCAGAATAATTTATCATCTTCCAATTTTTTAGTTGTGGGAACATATATCAATATTGGGATAGCAGGTGAGGGCCATTTCATACATCATTTCCCATATTCTTCATATTTGAAATCACATACACTTGAGCTGCAACCACACTACTATTCATCCATTTTCTGATATTCTCAAATAGATTAATCAAATGGTTGGATGAAATGTTGGGACTTTCACATGGGAGGGGTGTTAAACCTGTATAGATGTGGGAATAATAGGTGCACAATACAAGTGTAGAATTTATTTATGATTTTAAAGGTGTTAGAATTTATTAAGTCTTATGTGTTGGGAAAACCTATGTATAGGGAAATTATGATTTTTTTCCAGAACATTTAATTCGATGGATTACAGAGAAAAATTACTTCCATTTGACACATGGAGAAGTTGGAATTAGTATTTAGGATATCTATAATATTTATGGAGCTTTGATCCTTGGAGATATGTATGATTACTTTATTCCTCCGTAAAAGACACTGAATGATATAGAAAAGACACCATCCTTGGAATGTGAGCTATTGAAAGTATTTTAAAAACACAAGAATTCATAAAAAATAAAGTCCCACACAGGATGGGATATTCACTCAAAGGAATTAAATGAAATATTTATATTGAAGAAGAAGGAGAAAGGTCCCACCTGTACATGTCCGAAATGTTTTTCAAAGGCAGAAAAGGGAGGTATAAATGACAATATTATGAAAACATTAGAGAATGGAGAACTTGAAAAGTGGGGGTATGAATTTAAAACCAAAATTCATGTGAATAGGTATATTTTTTCGGTCTATGTGGTTCAATGTATATTAGTTTCATGTTCAATATAACAAGGGTGGTGTAAGGTAGATAAATTTTTTTATAGCGGGGAGGCTGGAAGAGAAAAAGATGGTGGGGTTGGATACCCCTATTTTGGTGAAGATACATATGAGATTATTTCATATTCATAGATGAATGTATACTTTCATAATATAAGTACCATTACCGGTTTTATGGGGATGGATGACCACTCATTACAGAACCTATATTGTGTAGAGTGGGATCTTGGTTCTAAAAAGTTCATTCCGACCATTTGTTCACGATTTTTCTGGTATTTCACAATTTTTCTTTACACCTTATTAAATTAAGGTAATGTTTAGTATTTTAATGGAGTTACATATTTTAACATACAGGAATCCATATATGTGGTGACTAGTTGATGATGGGACAACCATATAAGAGATATTGGTGGGTATGCAGTCTTGAAGATATGGTATATTGGCCACCAGGATTGATGGGAAAATCCTATGTGAGGCATACACTCCTTAAAGATTCATACATCAATTGAAATTATTGAAAAACATAATTTTAACCCTCTAGTTCATGTCATATTATAGAAAAATTCAATGGTGGCTCAATAACTATGGTTGTTGAGGACTATAGAGATGATCAGGGCAGTATTTAATTTACCTATCACTGATGAAATGAGTATATTGGATATCTGGGATTATATGAGTCGGGTTGCTTCATACCCTGGAAGGGTGAAAAAAAAATTTGTATCTTGAGTTAGAGTAAATAGATGAAGTATGAAGTAACCCTCAGATTTGTTTGGTGCTTTTTCATCATTATAGGATGATTCATCTAAGTTAGAGTGTAAGGGAATTAAGAAGCTTCATGTTCAACATGGATACCTCATGAAAGATACAATCCTCCTTATAGATTCAGGTGGGATAAAACATCATCACCAACTAAAGCTACACCTATATGGTCTAGTCATCATCATTCAAAAGAGAAGCGGGTCTCATTTTCTTATTCACTGTCCGTGACGAATGTAATTGGGAATACTGCCAGATCTAGGACTATGGGATCATCTTCACAACATGATAGTGTGTACTCTGAATATTTATGACCTATTGAGGATCATACATTGTAATAATTTCTTCGTGATGCTGAAATCACATTAATAAATTTATATGAAGGGTTATATATTCTAGTAAAAGGAGATCTGTTGGATTCATCTGATATATAGTTTGAGAATAATCCTAATGAAGTAACGATTCATATTCAGGATATTGAAATTATCATATATTCAACTGATGAATCAATTCCAACCATAAAATGATTGAAAGAGATGATAGATCGTCGAACCACTAAAGGGATTACATCGTTATTTGACGAATTATGGAATGATTTTGTAGATTTTGAGTATGTAAATTTTATTTTTCTTATATTATTTTCTACTATGATATTTGAAATTCATAAAATCATTATTTCATAGGGAAAATACCGTCTTAAATTGACTTTGACTAGGGGAATGTTTACTAAAGTTCCATCGAAACATTATAGACTTGGTGGGACTGCACTTGGATATGCTGGATCATCCTGGGAATCGTTAGAGATATATCTAGCCTGACAGGACATGGATAATGATATATAAGGAGGATTATGGCCTCCCATGACAGTGTTTTTGGGTTATAAATCAATTAAAAACAAAAAGTGAAAAATGAAGTAGATAAAACGAAGAAAAAAAACTATGGTTAAATGTTTTCTCATCTGTGGTAAGCATTAATAACTGCATTAATTTCATTATTGTCCATAGAGTTTTTTTAAATATCATTGAATTATAAGAACATATTTTGTTTCTTCCCTTAGGTAAATTGAATATGAACCTTGGGGAGGAGTAGAGGGATCATATGTTCAAGTGATAATTTCTACCAGAGATGTGCATCATTTGGCTGAAGGGGTATCTATGCCAGAGGAAACAAAATATGTTCTAAGAACTACTCAAATTCCTAATACTAGGAGCGAGGATACCTCTGGTATGTTAGAAGTGCATCATGATATACTATGTATATTAACAACTAACATTCCATACTATAATATTTTAGGCTCATCACATGCCACTAAAAATCCCGCAATGACTGATGTGGACCCTATAACTGTCATTGAGGAGGCCCTTCGGGGTCAAAAGTTGTCAGAGGATGGTTATGAACCAACCGGTTCAAATATTGTCATGGGTGATACTAATACATGACCTGGTATGTCAGGGGAAGATATAATAAATCTTTTAATGTATTTGGAGGAATCTTTGGAACATGTTAATATGTCGAGTCCTATATAATAACGTGTAGATCAGTATATAGAACCATGAGAATGTGACTTCTCATTATCCCTCCCATAAATCTTCTCATTCCTAATTTTCTAACCATAATCTATTGCAATGTGTAGCTCCATCTGTAGAAGCTTATATAGTGATTATTTATAGAGGATGTGTCAACATCACTATCAATCCCACTATTGATGAGGTGTTAGATGAGGTGAACCTTGAAATATTAAATATTCCTGAGGATCATCTGGATAACTCTTATCAGGTTCAAGGAGGTATCCCACATGAAGAAGTGTCAACCAAAAATACTAATGCTATAATTATTAGGGAGAAGTCTTCTAAAGTTGATGATCTATTATTAGTTAAGGTTATCAACATTGTGATTATTCACTCTCATGAAATTCCATTGGAGTTAATCTAGATTTAAATTAATCTTCTAGGATTATCAGCTTTAATGTGCAGGTTGGAAGGTTATTTTTTTAATTAGATCAACTAGCATCACGATGTAAGGGAGCCACTATTATGGAAGGAGTAGAACATGGCACTTATTTGAGTTCATTAATCTCAGAATACATTTCCCCTTATGATAGTGATTATGAATCCAATCCAGAGTGGTAGAAGGCTCTTATACTTGAATGGCATAAGGCATGGCATAACATAATAAAGATTACATCTGAGGTTCACCTAGAAGAACTGTCTTCATGAAGTCCGTGACATTAATCTTTTTTCAATACATTGGGATTTTTTGGTTTTGAATACCCTGAAATACATACTGTAGTGAAAGAGTCCATCTGAAAATAGACCAAGAGAAGAAACATCGACAATATATGATAAAAGACAGACTATTTATCAGTATTGATCATTTCCAAGCACCATTATCCCATGATGAGTCCAATCATATGGAAAATCTGATAAGACATTGGCAACAAGTTAAAGAGACAGCTGTTCAAATATCAAATCTTAAATAAGAGCATGATAATTTTACAAGGGAGCTTGACCAACTTTATGGCTCAATATAATAAGCCCTTAAAGATGGTGAAAAATATATTGTAGATTCCAAGGATGGACTTCATCATGTTGAGGAGAATGATATTGGTTAGCTTACTGAACTTCAACATGCAGATGATTGAGCCCAAGAGGCTATCAATCCAATGAAAATCTATGTTGATGGAATTGTCTGATTCATAATGGATAAAATCCAATTTTTTAATGTTCTTATGGGACATTTATTGATTATAAATGAAAAGATTTTTGTTTCATAATAACTTATATATTCAACCCTGCATTTGTTTTTTCTATGATAATGGCCTTTGTGATCGTAATTTTATTATTACTAGGGTCATATAGACAACCCCCACATACTTTATATATTTTATATCATTACCCTTGTTTTTTTCTTAATCACAATTTTAAGGAGACATATAATGTTTGAATTGAATTTTTCTTTGACTTCCCATTCTTGCTTTTCAACCTAATAGGATTTGTTCCTTTTAATTTTATTTCTCAATATTTCCTAGACTATATAGGGTGTAGGTATAGCAAGCTAAGACTCAAATTTTGTCCATATTTCCCTTTTTGTGGTTTCAACCTAGTTAGTATAGTATCTCTTTTTGATGGCATTTTAATTCCCTGAAAGTTTCAATAATAAGGATAATGTTTAAGGTTGAATATATTTAACCATAAATTTTGAGATTTTAACCCAAACAAGGGTTGATTTTTGGGGAAGGTTTCAATATTATTTAGATATTTATAAGGGGAATCTTTGGTCATGATATTTTATGGTCACTGAATATAAACCATGAAATATAGAAATAGAGGAGGTCAATTCCAAATACAATGTTATTGCTATCTGAAAAACCCGTTATGGGTGTTTCATTTTCCAGGGCCATTTAGGGCATATGTAGCATATCCAAATAGTGGAATCCTTATGCTGATAGGAATATTGTGTATAAAAATTTTATGAAATCACTCCCCGGGGAACATACTTCATAATAAGATAAAGGATCTCTCAAAAATTTAACATTATTTTACTAAATGTAGATTAATGTTTATGGAGATTTAGATTTTCCTAAGCACTGTGTTTTTTATGGAGAAAAGTAGCTTAATATAGAAAGGATATTTATTGTCATGATTTATAATTAATTATAGGAATAGGCTCTCTGTGAATGTTTGAATAAAAATGTAGGAAATATGGTGGCTATTGTTTTAGTTCGTATGCCTAGGATCATAATATCATGGAAACAATGCATGAAATGTGGTTATATGATCAAGTTTATTTCAATATGCCTTGAACACGAGGGGAGGGAAAATGTGTAAACCAGAGTATTGGAGGCTTTCAAGTTGAGATAAATGATATGGGAAAAATAAACAATGGTTGACTGCATTAAAATACAAGTTCAGATATATTGTCATCAAAGATTAATGGTGAAAAAAGAAGTTTCAACCAAGAACGATGTTACCACTGTTTGAAAAAAAACCATTATGGGGGCTGTATTTTTTAGGTACAACTATATCCTATGTTGCATAGTCAAATAGTGGAATCCTTTAGATGACATGCCTATTATGTATGGAAATTTTATGCAAGGCCACCTAGGGTCGCTTACAACATCGTTAGGAAAAATAGTTCTCAATTATCAGAAAATATACCTCAAAATCCCGAAGAAATATTATGAAGATCTGAATTATTCAAGATTAAGAGTGAGAAATATGAAATGGGTAATGTTAAATGAATAAGAGAAATATCTGAATCAATATTGGTTGTGAGTTTGGAGTCCCTTACATAGTTTTGACTCATATGTATTATGGTATGATATTTTGTTTCCTTAGTGGGATATCTAAGGATTGGACCAAAAATAATGGGCTCCTACACGATTTTTTAATTGTATGAAGTAGATGGGTAATATTCATTTATCCTATAGCTGGAACTAATATATACATCATATTTTTCACTACATATCTCTATAGGATAGGAATAAGGCCATACATAGTTCATTGGGTACCGTGTAGTCTAACGTCATACGGTAAGGACATTTGGGGATTTGATATAAATGGAATTTGAATCTACCCATGTAGATCAAACTCATACTTGAGAGATAAAAGAATTATTCAAATCCTTTTATAGCTTGGCAAATGATTGAAAATACGGACATCAATATGTACCTCATATAAATGAGAATCAAGACATAGGTATTTCTTGTAGGTTCGGGCAATTTATCTTCTTATGGTGAGGATGTGATTTTATTCATATGTGATATGGAATACAACTAATGGACCATAAAAGAGGACCCAGGTGCCACTAAGTCTCTTCATGGAGAAAGAAACAAGACACATATAGTTCATAAATAATGGTTCCCTCACTCTAATCGCACTCACAAGTGAGGGATAATATGAGCTTCTTGAATATGGATTCGTACATAAGATAAAAATATGTTTTTAATCTCCTCAAGTAGATATGATTCATACATTAGAGAAGAAAATCATTAATTGAATGATTCTGGATCATGGTGCATGATTTTAATGTCTATACATTTTTATGTATCACTAATGGTTGACAATCAAGCCAATTCCAATGTAGTTTAACATCTTGTGGTGAGGATGATGGTGAACTTACCTAAAATGAATACATATCTCATTAAATTGATAATGAAGAAACATATAGTTTTTAAGGATATCTTGCAGTTTATTATCTTGTGATGAGGACATAAAACCAAAAATAAGAATTGAAATACCTTATTTTTGTTGATATGTTCATTATCAAATTCCTAATCCCACATGAGTTGTGATGGGTGTGAGAAATAAGTAGTTGTAAAATGTCTCTTCTTAAACAAAAAGGTATAACATGTGAAAGATAAGGTTATAATAATTAAATGGTGGTTGAGCCATGATATAGGAACCATGCATCAATATCTATATTTCTAAATTATCAATCAAGACACACATAGTTCTTGAGACTGTTCCCCATATCAATCTTGTATTGACATGGGGAAGAGGGATTTTTATAATTTCCAGGATAATGGTTAGGCCTAAAGTAAAATGTATAGGAATCACCATGTATCTATTTAAAATGAAAATCATAATTATTGTCTTTCATGAAGTCCCTATGAAAAATTGATTTGTGAATAAGTAAAATAAAGGGGGTTTCTTTCATGAAAATGTTGCTAGGAGAAAGATTGAATATTTTTGTATCACTATGTATCTCATGGGGATAACAATAAATCCACACGTAGTTCTTGAATAATTCTCTATACAGGTTTGATTCATAATAATAGTTAATAAAGGGGATTTTATTATTATTTTATCATGTATAGGACCGTGATTGAAGATCTAGGATTCTCTACATATACCATTGAAATTAGAATCAAGACAAATATAGTTCTTGAAAAGGTCGTTACCACCACCAATTGAGTTTGATGTAAAAGAAGATGGATTTTAATAAATTTTAGAATAATGGTTAAACATAAGACACAAGATGGTATGAAGATTTAACCATGTTTTCTGGAAGAGTACTCTATATTGATTTGGTTAATATATAAGAGTAATATGGGAAATAAATTTCATTATAGTTGTGGAAATTCCAAAGATTAAAGATATAGGCATCACTACGTATCCCATGGAAATGAGAATCAAGCCACAAAAAGTTCATGAAAATATTATTCCCCATGCAGATCTGACTCATAAAAAACAATGAATGGGGGAATTTTTATTTTTTTAGTTGGGAAAAGGATAGGAGATTTAGGAGTCTCTACGTATTTCATTAGAATGAGAACCAAGACAAACCTAGTTCTTGAATTGGGTCACGTGGAAGATCTGATTCAAAAATAAGGAGAAATGGGAGTTATATTCCAATAAAGAGTAGCAAGGATGTCAGTAATGGTTATACATAGAAACTACTCATTTTTATATAACCTCAAGGAATGCCAATTTTTGGTATCATACGAGATTTCTTAATATCAAATGAAAGAGATGTTAGCTAAACAGTTTAATGTCATATAGAAAGGAAAAAATATTTCATGCTATTTAACATCCTAAAACATGGAAAATGATGCTACGAATTTTATCATCGAGTAGTATGGACACATATGGTTTTTATTTAGTTTAATGTCTTATAACTAGGACATTACTCTGTTTGATTAAACAAAGTACTTCTTCTTGAATATTTCATTGGTTGGAGTTTTAATAAGTCTACATCAATTGATATTAGAGAATAAACACCATTAGAGTATACCTTATGTATGGTATAAGGTCCTTACAAATTTTTCTATGATTTGGAGGCTTCATTCCTGGTATCATCGGAGTCCTGAGTACTAATACCAATTCTCCTAGAAGAAATGGGATGATGTGTACTTTCTTTTGAAATATCATGCAATTATATTCTGATAGTGTTCCAAATGATGCAAAGCATTAATTCTCTTTTCATCTAATCATTTAATCTCATCAAATATCTTCTGAGACTATTCAATTGTTGATAACTAATCATAGATGGAAACTCAGACTAAAGGCAATTGAATTTCAATAGGTAGAACTATGTCAATCTTGTAGACTAACAAAGACAGGGTTGATCATATTGCAGTACGAGTAGTAGTCCAATATTCCCACAAGGCAAGAAAGAGATTATCAGGACTACACTTATTATCATTATACATCATGTTTTAGAGTATATTCAATAGGTTATTGTTTAAAACCTCTATACTTCTCTTGGTCACTTCAATGAAGTGAGGTGAATGGTGGGATTTGATATTATGCTCCAGATATAGAATCTTCAAATCAGTAGAATAGAAATTGGGTCTTTTGTCTCTCAATTTGTTATGTGGGATATAAAATATAATAATGATGTTATATTTGAAAAAGACAACAATGATTTTGGCATAATATTCTTTGAGAGGTATCACCTCATCCCATTTAAAAAAGAAATTAGTCGTAGTAAGAATATAATTGGACTGCTTAGTCGTAGGTGGAGAATAGGGTCTTACTATATCCATTCCTTATATAGAAAATGGCCTAGAGTATTTAGATATATTTAGCAACTCCGAGGGTTGATGAATTATGTTGGCATACATTTGGAAGGGATGACACTTCCTAGTGAAATTGGTAAAATCTTGGGTCATGAAAGTCTAAATGAATCCATGCCATTGGATTTGATCAAAAATCACATGCCTAGACTGGTGACCACCATAATCTCTTACAATTACTTCTTTCATGAAAGCCTCAATTTCTTCCCCATCAATGAAATTGACAATAATTCTATTAAATCATCATCTATAAAGTATCTTTGAATGATTTGGTCCATCATAAAGAGTGAAATTAACTTCTCATTAGTGGATTTGTACTTTTTTAATTTTGTTCGGTTTAAGTACACCATTTTAGTGATCTTCCATGTTTGGTGTTATCCATCCCATGGTATGACCAAATGGAGCAGAAATTGGAAATATTTCAATGATTTCCTCGATTAAAATTTAAAAAAAAGGTGAAACCACTTGACGATGAGAAATACTAATGATTGTTTCATCTTGATTTGGATTTTCCAAGGTTGTGGCTGCAATTTCTAATGCATCAGCTTGGGATTTTTGTAACCATGGTACGTAAGACATGTTGGATATGAGGGGAATTCCTCCACAAAAACTCAAACATAATCACACAAGGTGATTAGATATTCTTTTATAATGGTGTAATCCTCATTGATTTTCCAATTTTGAATCGCCTTTCACCATTAGGTAATACACTGGTAGATGGAGTGATAATACAATGTCTGCAATGAGATCTTGATATTTTTCTTCATTGTTGGTACCAGAATCTAATTATAGAAAGGAATATAGAAAAACATCTATTTCAAGGGAGATAATCCCAATTGCCAACACAACATTAGAATGTTTAGGTTTTTCCATTCTCTTTCCCATTGGACTTCTAGATGCACCATCAAAGCGCATTTCCTATATTCAGGTATATTCTTGAATAGATAAGATTTCATTATTAGGAAATTCAATATTAAATGATGTATCTTCCATATATGGGATCTCAATAAGTTAGTATACTAAATAATGGAATTTTAATACTTTTTGAGGCACAAAATGTATATCAAACTATGGCAGAATAATCACCCACCATGCCAGATGTCCTGTAAGCATAAGAGGATTGAGGATAAATTTTAGTAGTTTATTGCAAGATACCAAGTGGACCTCAGGAAGATACAAATGGTGTCTCAATTTTGGAACTATAGAGATTAATGTGAGGAATCTTTTATGAATATATAAATAACGAGTCTTTACATACAGCATGGTTCGACTATGATAATAAATGCTATTTTTATTCCCAGCATAATTCATTTATGCAAGGAATGTGACTAGTGATCACTCCAATGATGTCACAGAAATAATGAGAATCCTTCAATCAAATGGTGGCATCAATACTAATGGGATCAAGAGGTATTTAATCAGGATATTAAATTCTTCTTGTTAATCATTATTCAACTCATATATGACCCCTCTCTTCATCATTTCGGTGAAGGGAAAACATTTTCCTACCAAATTGTCTTGGAAGCACCAAATTTATTCCAATTTTCCTTTAATTCCTCTAAGTTATTTCATGTTTAAAGGCTGATTCATTCAAAATATTCCTGTATTAATATCATAGTTGTCTTCAATGCTTGTATTGAATAAAATGAAACCATGAAATATCCCCAATGTTACCCCAAAATGACATATCATATGGTTTATCTTCAAATTATGTTTTCAAAGTTTGCTGAATATGGTCTCCAAATATACCATGTGATTAGAACATTTTATACAATTAACTAATATATCATCCACATAACATTAATTGAATTTCCCCAAAAAGGTTTCAAAATTTGGTACACTACACGTTGATATGTTTCACTAGTATTCTTCAAGCCAAAGGGAATTACCCGATAGAAAAATATTCCTTGAGGGGATCTAAAATATATATATTCCTCATTTTATGGGGATATTTAGAATGGTTTGTAACCAAAGTATTTCATCCATAAAGAATAGATATTTGTATTCAGATTTTTCATGAATGAAAAGATTAGTTATTAGAATCAGAAAGACCTCTTTATGAAATTTCCAGTTAAGAACTCTAAAATCATTGAATACTCAGATATTTCCATTCTTTTTTTCACAAGGCCAATATTGGCTAGTAATTTAGGATAATGAAAATCCATGGTAAAGTTATATTTGATAATCTTCTCGACATCAACCTTGATTTTGGAGGCATGAGGTGGGTGTATACTTCGTGTTTCCTACTTATATCCCTGATGCACATTTGAAAAACCCAAATTATGAGTGGCCACATCAGGGTCGAGGCCTAGAATTTTTGTATATTTCCAAAAAATTACATCTCAGTGTTTATTTAGAAATTATGAATACATCTCTTTCTCTTCATAAGTCATGGTTGCACTATGTAGAGTGGGTGTGGGTCTTCCTTTGTACCCAAATTTATTTCACTAAGCTAATCCAAAGTGGTGGAAACACCTTCCCAAAATACTGGAGGGGCGTCCTTGAGGTCTTCCTCTTCTTCATCTTCTTCACTTGTTTCCTCTTCAATATCTACATGAATAGCAGGTGATGAATAAGTTACATGTTGATGTTTAGTAGATAGAATGAAGATAAAGCTATTTAGGATTCCATCAATGTTCAGTAAATCAAAAATTTATCATAAGCTTTCAGGGGCAATTTCCATAACTTATATTTTGGAATCCACAAAATGAGTGCTTGTATCTGGGTCTACCCTTTAAATATGATTTATAGTAATAGCACAATAATCATTATGATTATTGAATGGGTTGTCTAGGATCTTTTCCAGACCATTCAGAGAATTGATTCTTATTATGTATTTTTCCACATACTGTGTTCACTTTGTGAGACAGAACACTACATCAATATATTGAGATTCACATGTTTTCAATGGATCATTTTCATCATTAAATGTCATAATTTAACCATTGAAACAATACATGAGACATTGGTGGTATGTAGATATAACCAAGGCCTTCCAAGAAGAATGTTGAAATTTGTTTCATGTTGGAAAACCATGAAATCTAGATTATATAGAAGATCCTCAAACTATGTTATGAGCGTAATATCACCCAGAGGTTATTGTTCATTCCATTCATAACCATGAAAAATCAAATTAGAGGTAGATATGTAATATTAAGTGAGTCACAACCAATGACAGGTATAGATGGAAATGATGTTGACTCTTGAGCCATTATCCATGAAGGATCATCAAATGTTTGTATCATTAACATTGATAGATAAATACAAGGGCCTGATGTGTCCATGTACAACATCATCCTCGTCTTTTTCCATGAAATATTTAAATTCATGGAATTTTAAAATATCATTCTCTATATGGTAAACCATGGAAGCATAATCCATGGTTTCAAACTCTTTAGGACATGAAAAAAGCCTCAATAAGTGCATTATGAAGGACTTTTGATAGCTTTAGAGTATCTAGAACTGATATAATAGATGGTAAATGGTATATTTGTTTCAAAATATCATACTTCTAGTCCAAATCCTGTTTTTTACACCATAGAGATATAGTTTTTCATGTTCCTTGGATGTTGAAGCTCTTGATGTTGATGTACCATATGTCCGGGAAGAAGATTGCAATAATTTTTCTCTTGATGTGTTAGGCTGACTAGGTTTTCCCACATGCTAAGAAAGTGGTGGTATATCCCCTAATTGATCTTCTAGAGTGATCATGTTGGGTCCATACATATCATGTCTAGGAGAATTGCCTTATTCTTGTTGAGCTTGTTGATGAGCTCTCACATGAGTTTCTACAACATAAATGGTTCGATAAGGGATGTAGTAATAGAAATGGCATCTTGAAAACACAAATCTTACCATATATCCTATACCTTGATGAATTATTCCCATAGTTCCTTAAAAAAGTACAAAGAATTCTGGTTCATAATCAGAATCATCAATTTCATAGGGATCCATTGAGTGAATAAAGTAATGGAACTGAAAATAAAATCCTCATATGATAAAGATTATGCCTGACAAATTGATTCATATTGGTATGTTTAATAGTTTAGTAACCATGATTTTGAGAAAAATGGAATTATATCTTCCAAATTTATTGATAACTTTGGTTTTAATATGTGCTCATAATCATCTGGGTGCTCTTTACCTTTCAGATTAGGTCACTTCATTGAGTATTGGCCTTTGGAGGAATGATATTTTGATGAAGATGTCTTTATGTAGGGGAAGTTTCTATAGGAACAGTCCATTATTTCATTTTTTTAATAGAATATCATGAGTTCGATTGATAATTTCCATAACTATCCAATCATCAAACTTCTACGCATTATTTCTTTCTACTTTCTTCCATTCGGATTCTTCCTCTGGATTGGTAACAATGACACATGCTACCTAGGATGATGAACTTTTTAGTTTCACTTTTTTATATTCCACCACCTTTTGCAGTATTCCCTTGAAAGAAAAACACTCTTGCACCGGTTTCCCCAACATTGGATGAAAGAGAAAATCTTTTGGGAGGTCCTCATCTCCTTCTTTGTTCATTTTCTTGGGTCTTAGTAACTGGACTAAGTTGATTTTCAAGGATGAAATAATGTAACTATGAACCTGTTCATTCCAAAAGGAGATTAATTTGTTATTTTACTCCTCAAATTATCTTCTACATTGATCTTTTGGAACATCTTGATGAGGCGGTAGTTGTTTCTGATTCTAAACAGGAGGATCCCTACGATATGATGAGGGATTTAATGTATAAGCAGGTATATGTGCTTTATTTAGTGTAACTATGGTAGCCCATGATTTTCATATTCTCCTTCTTGGAGTTCATGGGATAACATGAGAATTAGATTTGTTTTCTGAAATGGAATTCTCTACTTGTTGGGTGATCGAATAAAGGCCTCAAAACCCTCATTTGTATTTCATAGGGATTAGTGGTTTTCAAAACTCATCATTGATATTTTCCACACATATATGAAGAAACACTTCTTGATGAGTTTTATATTCAAGGAGTATGTTACTCCTTTCCACCGATTAATGAATTCTGATACTCTTCCATTCTCCATTTTTTTATAGTTTGTAAGGTCAGAGATTGTTGTCTTATGCAGTATTGAGCTAAATTGGAATACAATTTTCTAACAGATTTCATCCCATCCACTGATCAATCGTCACTGAAAATTTTATACCAAACAAATGTTGACCCCTATAATGATGGAACAAAAAGTCTAAGCTTTACTGCTTCTTATTATTGAGGGGTCCCAATCATGGGATCACAGTTAGAAATGAAATGAGTTAAGTGCTGCTCCAAATCTCCGAAACATTAAATGATTTGATATATGGTATTCATAATGTTTGATGGTAGAGGAACCAGATACCCCAACCCGGGGTAGGCCTTATTTTCCGTTTGTACTAGTGTGATCCGTTCTTCAATAGATTCCAATATATTTTTTAATGATTTAGTTGTATTCATATGAATTTGGGGAATATTTGGATGAACTGGGACTTGTATAGGTACAATAGTTGGATGCTAAACTGGTGCAGAAACTGGTAAGACCACTGATTGTCGTTCTACTAGTATTCTTGTTGGATATACCAGGGGGAATTCATATAAATATGATATTGCCACTATTTTAGCTATTAACCCAATAGCGGTAATTCATTATTCACATCAGCAGTCACAAAAAGGCCTCTTTACTGTGGAGCTGCTACTGTATGTGCAAGGTGAGGATCTTCATGTGAAGCATGTTTGTAAGTAATTATTCTTTAGAGTAACTCGTCAATGAGTCTTCTCAACAGCATCATCTCCACATATTTTTGTGAAAATATTTCTTTAAGTGAATGATATTGACCTTATCCAGTGGAAAATTGATACATGATCTGACCATTACCTTTCCCCATTTTAGGTGCCTTTCGAAGAGGTATAAGTTGATAATTTGAGGGAATACTGAGAGTTTGGGTAAGACTCTGATTTAGGGTATGCAAACATCCTTCATTTTCTTTAGTGTGTACTATATTATTGACAAGAACTGCATCATCTAAATCCCCTGAATTGAACTAATTTTATGAAGTAACTTCCATAATGGAATTGATGACATTCACTGATACAAAAATCATTAATGACATTATACCATTATCTTTTTGAGATCACCTTATTCTTCATCCTCCTTGAGACTTCGTTCTCCTATTTGTTGGTTCCAAATGAACTATTTTATGGATATTAATCTAAATGGAGTCCTCAAATTTTTTAGTTGTACATTAACTTTTGGGATTCTTTCCTAATAGGGAGGAAAATGACTTCCACTAAGGAGGGGATTGTTGATCTGAAAAATCCATCATCCCTAAGGGACGGGTCTATTCATGTTATTATTCCTCAACCCTTTTTTATTCTTGTTTGATCTAATTTTTTCTTAAAAATCCCACATCCCTGCTGGTTGGGGTGGTTCTTTAACTATTATGTCTGATATCAAGGTAGCTTCTCTTCATATTTTATGAATTCTTGTCCAAACATTAGTTGGGTGCATTATACAACACCCACATAAATCATCTATTTCAAAGTACTATTGTGTTGTTTCAGAAATTTTTTTGATCGAATGGGTTATATAATCAGTTCATGAGTCCTTCACAACATTCTCAAATGCTTGATGAAAAAGTATCTCGACAACTTTCTCTCTTTGGGTCTGGATTAAGTGAAAACTGATCGAGGATTGTTCTTACTAATCATCTCTTTGTTCATGAATATATCTTCTTAGTGTTCCTAGGGAAATAACATTTCATGAGACCACTTTTGGAGAGCTTCGCTAATTTTGAAGTGCAGTGTATTGCAGTGCTCTATGTGCACCTTGTCCTATGTTTTTGAACACTGGATGGGTTTTCTGCGATCAATTGTCACAATTAGTTAATTCCATTGCGGCATGCATGTTGAAGGGCCTCCCATTACTTCTTGATATTTGTATTTCAATAATCTTGGAGATATTCCAAGTAAATTTTGTGATGTAACCCTTTTATTACTTTGAAATTACTTTGATATTCATAATATGGAAAAACTTTTATTTTTAATAAACGATGAGTTTTCAATAGTTGTTTGGTGGATATTATGAATGCAATCCTCAACCATCAATTCTAGAATTTTGTATTGATAGGTTTTTAAAGGTGAAAACATGACAGTTATTTCACCCTTAGCAAGTTGTTTTCACATATTCAACATATCATGTTCATCTTTTTCTATAAGTTTCTTAAATTGGTCCGACCAAAGTGGATTCTTATCGATTGCTTTATCACAATAAATTGGATTGGTTGATATTTTCTATACTATTTTAGAAGGAAAATGACCCAAAGGAGGTTTGTAGAATGACCATCATATTAGGATGTATTCTGGTTGAGAAAGTATTTCACCTACCAGTAATAAGGCATTAGACATGACTGGGCTTACATATGGAAGTTCCAGAAGATTAGGGGGCTTTCTCATCACCAAATTGTGAGTTAGAGAATTTTCTTAACAATGTAAAAAACTACTGGTGAGAGGAATTTCTCAATGAAACCCATCATGGGTTGGACCACCATGGTGTATTATAACAATGGATAAATCTTATTGGTCATTGGTGAACTTTCCACACAGAGTGTTGATGTGGCTCTCATCCAGAGATAGTTTCTCTAAACTTTCTGATGTAACATGAAGCAAGAATTCATGATGATGTATCAAATGATGAATTTTATAATTACTTCTAATACTCCATTAATTTTATAATTGGAGGGTAGGTTCTTGAGTTGCAATAGATAAATTTCTGACTTCAAGAACTCCTGAATTAAGAGGGTCCAGATCAAAGATTTTCTATTGATTCTCCAACTATGATTGGTGATACCGATTCATAGATTCTTTCTTACACGTAACTAGGTTCACAAGATAGAAAAAGTGGTTACCATGAGAAGGTTTATGTGCCCACATTGAAGTGTATGTTTGAACAGACTTGTTATCTCTAATTGGAATGGGTATATGTGCTTGATGTGATTATCTGTATGATATGAGGGAGTATTTCCCATAACCCCATAGATGAGAATAAAGATATTTTTCTTATTTTGGATGGCATGATAATGTGTCATCTTAGTTGTGGGAGAGAATTATGATTCTATCCCTCTATTACTATTGAAGTTGTTGTTATGATATTCTACAAATCTTCAAGGATATAAGATGGAATTTTTTTCTACCTTTTCACAATTTACTAAATGTGTTTGATAACTTCAGTAGTCAAAATGGGAATATACATCAATTTCATAATTGGGGTTGGTGCATTTACATACTCTTTTCCTCCCTTTACTGTCAAAAGATACTAACAATACTTGTTTATGGGGGTAGAGAGTTGAGTCTACCCCAGGTTTTTCCTTAGTGACTTCTTACTGTCTTATCTGGGTGCTTCCAAATAAGACTATTAGCAGTATTGATGGATACTGGAAGGTGTATGTTCCTGCTAGCTTCTTTCAACCAAGAATGGTCAACAGACTTCTTTAAATGATGATAGATGAGACTTCTATTATTCTTGGTGAGTGAAAACAGGTATATGTTCATACTTTAAAGTTTCCACTACACATGTTTAATGGGATTTCTTGACTGTATCCAGATGAATCTACTAACTAGAAAAAATATTGTAATCATGTGTATGTTTCATATCATGGTACTCTACCATATTTTATTGGAAGGATTGGTAGAGTGCCACAAGATAGGTCTACTGGATAGAATACATATGGTGGATGAATGTATGTTCATGTTCATGTTAATTGTTTTACATCAAGATAGATTGATTGAATTCTCTGTAGGGGGAGGTATTAACCTACTCCCTATTGTATGGTTTTTCTCCCCAACAGTTCATATTGTGTTCCCAGTTCTGAGGGACCTTGGTCGGACAAATTAAGATAACACCCTCATCATGTTGATGGTTTACTACCGCGCGGTGTTGGTGGCACTGATTATTGGTAGGAGCCCTTGGGAGGTAACCTTGTGTCTTCAGGACAAGGCCATAAATGACCTCTTGGTTGATATCCCTAGAATAGGGGATGTATTTGTGGTTTATTCTGGGATAAACTACCAAATTAGTTGTATTTGGTGTTAGGAAAAATTTTCTTCTGAACCCGTAGTTATCATTGACTGGATGATCGGGGGGTTATTCTTGATTTGAGGGGCCTGTTAGGCAACCTCCGGGATTCGGATTTTACTATGTTAATGGTACACTTGAACCAATGCATCAGAGACCTAGTGTTGGAGATTTTGAGATGGTGATGATGTCCTTCAAGTGGAAGGTGATCCAGCTTGATCTTCATCCATGGAATTCATGGGTGTAAACATCAAGAAGTCAATTTTGAATGAAGGTAGTTCTTGTAAGGATGTACCTTTATATATGAAAAATACAAAAAATAAACTCCATTAAAGAAGCACAATATAAATGAACACATTCATATTTGATTCCCTTGCCTATCCCTTTTTATGAATTTATAGGGGCCTTACAGATGGGTAACACAATCATATTGGTTATGGATTCATGTCGAGTTCACCATTTTTTGGTTCCCCTAGAATGTGTGATCTGTTTAGGAATCCCTAATTCTGGTTGGGTTCCATCATATTTATTTATGGAAATAAAAAAGTCCAATGGTTCTGTATCCCTAGATGCCTTCTTTCCAAAGGAATTTTTTTGTATGGTTTATTGACCTACAATACTTAAGAACTCATGTTTCTATAGAGGATGGGAGTTTGGGCTCATCACACACTTTTGGGTGTAATTATTTCATACTCCAAGACTCTCGTAAAGATTTAATATATGTTCATGAATCCTTATTTATTTACAATGTATAATGTAGGTTTCCCTTGAGATCTGAAATCAATTATTTATCCTGTATGATATTCAGAATCATTCTTATGTATTAATGATTCTTCATCAATGGAGATTTTCATATGTATTTGAGTTTCCCCATCAATGGTATCCTCCCATATACAACATAATGATTATTTTGTTTTTGTTCTGATGATGATATTTTTAATCCACATAGTGGGGAACTCTATAATTTATGGTCATCTAGGTAGTGAAAAGTTTTTTTGATATTGGGATTGTACTAATTAATCGGCTACCAACGTATCCTCATGAAAGGAATCATAACCATCATAGTTCAGTGCGGATTAATGGGACACATCACACCTTTTATAGTCATTTGATGAGGATCTAACCTTGAATTTTAATGTCATGTGGTATGGTCATCATAGAAGGATGTTTACAAGTCAATAATTGGTGTGAGACATAATCCTAATCAGCCCAGGAAACATGGAAAGGATATAGGTTTCTATGTTGGATTATACCCTACTAATAATGTATCCCAAAAATAATAGGATTGATTTGGAGTGTTGGGTTTTAATTTCACAGAGGATTCGTGCCTATCCATAGGGATGGAAATTAAAGCCCATGTTGTTTTATAAGTCTTACAGGGGAATATATCAATTGAGAGAAATAGGTTGGGGCTTACTCCAAAATAAGATTCCATTGTAATAGAGTCCATGATAGATGTCTTAACTCATGAACATATAGGTCGGATTACTTTAGGGTTTACTTCCAAGGAAGATTCCTAGATTAAAGGACTTAGGGTTAGACTACTGAGGAGGATGTCCTGTAGGTGGATTGTGCTGATGTGTGGTCATTACAAATATCTAAACCCACAAGAGTCATGCTCAGATTTTGAAACAAGAGATTGTGAAATATTAAACAAGCCAAACACTTTCCACTCAACTGATGGAATAGGTCGGGCCTACAGTTAAATTATTTGAGGCAACAATGGATTATGACATCAAGTTATGAACCATTCAATGTGAAATGAAAGTGAAGGTCATTAGATCTGGCCTAAAGCTATGGGATTACTATAGGAGGGATGCACTATAGTTTATCTTGGTATAGGAGGGATACTTTTCTTTTGTTGACAATAAAATAATGTCTAAACTGTATCTTCCCTACCATGGAACCGAGGATTTAGGTTTTGGAGATAAGGGATAGGCCTGGCCTGAAGACTAATCCTCCAAACTGAGAAATCCATAGCAATGTTTCTTGGATAATATCCCTCAGGACCAAGGAAATACAACTCCCAAGACATTGTATGAAACATACCTTCCCAATAGGACATTTATGGGAAACCTATGACTGTAGCGAGTCAAATCCAAATAAAACATACCCTAGTGTACCTTCCCTAAGGTTTCATAAATCGAGAGGTATTTGTGGAGGTTACAACACAATACATTAATACATGAGAGATAATAGAGAGAAAGTTCTACCATGAATAGATTTGAAGGAGGCTTCATGAAATACTTGAAGTGGATGAAAAGGGGAGGTGATTCAAATATGGGCGCTCATGTATCAGACACATAGGTATTGGGCATAAAAGAAGGCTTGTGTGACCTGATGTCATGTTATATGATAAATATACCGGAGGATAAGACTTGGGTTAAACTTGGTTCAATCCTTCAAGAGACTTTATAGGTATTCCCAGAAGATGGTCTCTCATGTTCCATTATAAGGAATGGTGGTCATGCAAGTGTTCTTGATTTAGGGAGGCAAGGTGCTTTGGGAATACAAGTTTTATGGATTTCAAAAATTGATTAAACATAATTCATATGACCCTACATTAAATAATGGATCCTTAGGTGTTAAAGATCAACATGGGAGGTTTTGAAGGACTTGGTTGAATCACTAGGGTGACAAGAGCTATAATTATGATTTGGGGAAATTTTTCTATATAAATGAAGACCCCATGGGAGTATTTATAGGAAAAAATAGGACCTTGCGAGAAGGATGGTTTGGCACGCTAGTACCTTTCACAACAACAATGTTTTGGCTAAACAATAGTGATTTTAATTTAGGCCCTTCAAAAATCATAATATCCTCCATGTATTTTCTCTAGTTTTTATGAGGTATTTCCCTTTGTATATTTTTCATCCCTGAAATGGAATCAAGTGTCAGCAACCAGAAAAAATGGTATGTCATATAGACTCTTCATCATATGAGGAGTTGATCTTCAACTCCATTAGTTTAATTCACTTAATGTATTCCATCAATGATGATGGGTAGGGCTATGAAACCAAGATCCTCACACCTGAATAAGAAAATAGAGGGAGGGTTTTCCAGATCTAATAATACCGGGGAAGATGCAGCCATTGTAGAAACAATGCTTCTATCAATGAAACTACTCAGACTATTAATATTGTAAAAACTCATGAATAGACCTTCAACAGACCCATTGAGAATAAGAAAATACCCCCACACCCACCACAATCCCCTATAACCCAATCACTCTAGAATATCCATCATAAATTGAATATTCTTCTAATTACCCTTGGTATAAAGGAAGACCTACCCATCCAAACCCATAAATAACCATAGCATCTCTAGCTTCTATCTTGGGGGATGATTTTTCTACATCTAATACTCTATCCAAAAATGTGCATGTAAAAGAGCATCCCAATGCCAGAACGTGGTGACCATTATACTAGAAATATGATATCTGGATGAAATTAGATTTTCTACTAACCAACCTATAGAACATAGATTCCCTAATATTTTCAAAAGACCATAGGTAAGTACTCATTGATAATATGTTAATCCCCCAAAAGATTGAAGCCATAATATCGACTTCCTAGGTCTATCAGAGAGAGAGTGGTCCTTTGGAATTCTACGTAGTAATATCCTTCACATAGAAAGATGATGATGTCATTATACAAGGACACATAAGACTCTGGAATGTGTCTATTTTGATAAATGGCATTGATATCCCAAATGTTTTCTTTAAAACTAGATCGGGAGTTAATATCATTTTTATGTGAATACTTCATCAGCTAGGCTGCAATGAGGATAAACTAGTGACTTCTTCTATAACCATGAAAGGATTTGAGAAAACTAAGTATAATTAATTGGTCCAATCCAAGATCAAGACCTAGTTTTTCATCCAAGTTGCTAACTAAGAATTTCTGTTTATTTGACAAAACATGGATTTCAATGACTTACTAGGAAGGCCATTGTTGCATCAAAATGTGAAAATCCATTCATCATACTATTAATGAATCAAATAATGAATCAATGAAAAAATAGTACATTTCAAAAATATAAGTAACCTTTCAATTCCTATGAGTCCCATTATATCATTTCCAGATTTAATCAAAATATTGGGAAAAAACCCCTGGTTGACGGTGTTGATTTGTTCACTACCCCAAATGGTCTGGAAATGAACTTGACTAACCCTTTCAAACTACTTGATAAATAATATGTGTTACCCACAAATAAAATCAATTGTATGTGTCCAAATTCAGATTCATATTCTGAAATCTTCATGATTTTAGTCATGACCACTAAGTCAACAAGTGCTGGAAAATCAATGGACTCCCCAGACAGTGGTGAAAAATGAAATTGGAATTCCTTCAACCCATCCTCTGAGATTCAGAAAATCCCCTCCTCACCAACAGAGGTATAAGAGTATGTATCTTCATCTAAATCAGATAAATACACAACTATATCCCTCCCGCCACCCACATCATAGTTTCAATGAAATCCTTTTTTCATAACAAGGTCAGAAAAAGTTATCTCACATTTTGAAAACCAAGATATTGATTCTTATCCTAACTATGGAGAACTAATCATTAGAATTTTTTTAACTACAAAAATATGAGGAAGGGGAAGAGGAGTAGGAACATAGGGATGCACCACTAGCATTATGGAAAGGAGTCTCTACCACCATTGATGAACTCATGAAAATAAATATGGGTATTAAAGAAGATCCACAAAGAACCTTCATTAGTAAAGCCATTTATTTTAAAGAGAAAGAGTAATAAACCTCCTACATATGGAAGAAACAATATTTATTCTTTTCTAATTACATAGAAATTAAAATCCTTGGTCCTGGGGTGAACACTCATCACCTTGGTCTTCCAAGAGACCTCCAGGGCTATAAAAAGGTTGCTAAAAGGACAAACCTGACACATGGTGCCAAAATAAAGGTTGAAGTTGACATGCTCATAAATTCATGTTTCATTCAAGAAGTCTAATTACCAATGTGTCTAGCCAATATATACCCCTGAAAAAATAGAACATATAAATTAATTTCTAAATTCTTTTTAGGGATCTCGGCTATTATAAAACAATGTATTATTTCTATTTCCCAATTACAAAACCAATGATCGATTAAATAGTCTAATATCATTATCTATGTATCATGGATGGTTATTCATGGTACAACAAAATCATAATGGCCCAGGAAGACAAAGAATCTACTGTCTTCATGGACCCAAAGGGGTATTTTTCTATTGGGTAATGAACATTGGCTTGAAGAATGTCAGTAAAACATGCCAATATTCCATGCATCACATCTTCAAACCCTTCATAGGAGTGTATTTTGAATTCTTTGTTGATGACATGGTGGTTAAATATAGAAAATGATTTTACCACCTGAAAAATCATGAAACAATCATCATAAAACTATGAAAACATATCCAAAAAATAAATCCCTTGAAATGAGGTCTTGTCATTACCTTAGGGTAATTTCTTGGAATCATTATAAGATATCATGACATTGAAGTATACCTCATGAAAAAATAGGTATCTGGGGAATGTTACCTCCTTGAAAACTCAATGATTTTAGAGTACATTAAGGAAACTTATCTTATATTTAGAGATTCGTTGTCAACATTTCTTTAAAATGATTCACATTCTCTAGGATACTAAAAAATAGGGTTACATATAAAAGAAATAATTATAGTTAGGAGGAATTTGATTATATCCAAAGATATTTCATAATACCTCTAGTTCTAATTCCTCATGTTGATGGTTCACCATTTATTATGTATGTGACAGACTTAGAGTGATCACTTTGTGCCTTCTTCGCTCAATAGAAACATTTCAGTGGTGAAAAAAACATTATTATCTTAATAGAAACATGTTAAATGATGATACTAGTAATTAGATATCAAGAAGATATTTCTGGAACTGATATTTTTAGAACATAAGTTAAGGAACAAACTGTAGCATCATGAGATTCATTTGGCCTCTCATAGAAACCCACTCATGTACATTCTTAGACATTCAATTTTGAATAGATGTCTGTGACGGTGGGACGTAATAAAAAAAGATTGATATTTGGTTCATGTTAGAAAAGGAGGTAAAAGGGAATAAATTATTAAATTTCTGGTCTGATCACCATTAAGATGAGACGACATCATATGATATAGATCTAATTAATGAAGAGTTTTTCTATATTCAAGAGGATTCTTGAGATTTGGGACCTGCATTTCGATGGTGCATCTAGAATCCCAAAATTAAAGAGTTTGACTACCCAAAGTACAATAATGAGAGGTTGTAGATCATAACCATATATCTAGAAAATATAGTCCTTCCTTCTTTATGTGGTCGGATGGGTGCAGAAACAATTAATTATAATATCAAGCCCTCATTTTAGGGATAGATATGACACTTCAGTTACATGTTAAACGGTTGAAGATAAAATGTGATTCAAAACTTTTCATCAAGTAGTTTAATGGAGATTATGCTATCAAAAAGGAAAAACTGATTACCATGATAAATTACATATGAGGACTAATAGATGGGTTCTCTTCAAATCTATCATTTAATCTTGTACCACAATCACAAAATTACATGGATGATGCGTTGAAAAAATCAGCCAGAGATCATTTCAATCTATACTGGGATGATATAGTCATCAGCCATGCACAACACTAAATGGTCTCACTGTCCACCTAGGTCAACACATAAGAAATTAATGAGGTTCTCCCCTTACCAAAACCATATGTCTGTAGAATTGGTTGTCTGAAACCCTTTGTTTATGACCTTCAAATGGGAGATCTCACACTAGAAAAAGCTGAGACAGAGAAAATATGATGACGAGAAATTAATATTGTTCATTAAGACATCATGAATTTTCCAAAGGTATTATATAAGTGAATCCATAACAGAGATAATCTTAGGTGCATTGATGGAAAAGAAACCTCTTATTTTATGAAGGAAGTACACCATGGAGCCTATGGGGACCCCAATTAGGATACAAGCTTTCCCATCAAATTCAAAGTCATGGATACTACTAGACCACTATAACACTTGATTGCACAAAATTCACCAAAAAACTGCCTTTTGTTCCTAGTTCACACCAAATTCATCCACCAAACCCCAGAGTTACATCATATATCCATGTATTCCTAGTCATTCTACATATAGGGAATGGATTCCATGGGACCATATCCTCCCAATATAGCCTAGAAGATAAATTATATTCTCATAGAAATTAAATTATTTTCTAGTTTGGTTGTAGATACACCCCTTAATGAATTTGGGGAATGTAAAATTGTGATATTTTTGAAATTCAACATCATCACTAGATTTGGTGTCCCTCAAGAAATACAAAAAAACAACTCCAATTTCTATTCCACTAAATTGGAGAAGTTATATCAGAAGTATGACATCATGTCCAATGGTTCATCCCACTACCTTGAAGAGGCCAATTGAAATATATAGGCCTTCAATAAGAACCTATAAAATTTACTATTGAAGATGTTACATGAGGATAAAAAATCATTTCCTGTAAAAATCATCCATCCAATATAGGATTACTAGAACACGACCCACACTACCACACTTGTGAACCCACACTCATTATTATATGAGATAGAGGCGATCAAGACTATATATGTTTTACTCACCTTCCTCCATGTTTCAATTTTTTATTAGTTATAAACAAGTGAGTAATTGTAGAAATGTATTGGTGAATTGGAGCAACTAGCTGATATGATATCTCATACCAAGCACCATTTTTAGGTTTACCAAAACCATATTTCCCAATCCTTAATCAATTTCGTTGCCTTTGGTCATTCCTATAGGAAGAGATGACGTTGGTTCTCATGAAACCAATGATACCTATAAAGAAACCTCCAAATTTGTATCCAGTATATGATGGAACCTATTCCATATGAAAAGTATACTCTAACGAATCTTATTCTCTGATCTATAAGGATGAAAATATCACTACAATTCCCACTAATGGAGGGTTCATGATGAAATATTTCATTTAAACTACATGGTGCAACATCCTGATCAGACAATGTTAAATACATGGTGTGTAATCAAAGATACATGATGTTAAATTTCATATAATGTATTCTAAAATATATGACCTTAATATAGGAGTTCATGTTCTCACCTCATTACGTTAAATTGTGATGGATTCATTGTTTCAATCCACATTTCACTACACATGAGCTCTATTTTCATTAGGGGAATTCAAAATTCCCCGACAAACGACATGAGAGTCAGATTGAAATTGGGTGGCTCCCATGTAGATCTACTTGTGGTCTGACTCCTTCAAACATAGGATACATCGTGATTCCTAGAATCTATTGTCTGGAACATCCAAAATATCCCTCCATCCATGAGAGGGTTTTCTTACCAACATTTGTCCTTAGATCCTATTCTCATATCGTTATTATGTTTATTGTGGTAAAATAAAATGATCCTTAAAATAGTTATAAGACCTTTCTCTTAATCACATGATGTTAAAATGCATTGTGCATTGTCCATTTCAAAAGAAAATAAATTGCAGGACCACATGGCGTCCTCACGTGAGAGGGTATCACCTCGGGAATCATTCATTCACCATTCCTCATTAAATATCTATATCTAAATTGATTCTCATCCTTTGGGATATGTAGTGACCCCTATATTTTACATACATGTCCATCCAACCAGAGAAAAAAATGTTTCTCTCCCAACGTATGTGTCAGACTTACACAAGGAAATTTCAATCAAGAATAATGTACAAATTTTTTCTCAACCTAATGAGATACATTTTATTTTTCAGATCACATGTCTTCAGACCATCCATGAATTATAGGAAATATCCCCCCCCCCCTATACGATAACATAATCTATGTGGGGGACTTCAAAGAAGGTATGGTATGTGGGACAATGTCAAGAAAAATTCCCTCTCCCTATACTCGAGTCAAATGTGTGCGGGGAAATGAATAGAAAACTACATGTTTCTTGAATATAATTATATTATATATATAGTGACATATGAATTTCATGTTCTGATCCTAGTTGGAAAATATGGGAATAATCCTCGCTATGTAGGGATCAGACATGTGTAGATATTTACAATTCATAACATCGTGTGGTTTCATTCTTGGTCACATAGGATACATAGCAACACCAGAATCTACAGTCCCTGTTCTGACCACATAAAATAAAAAATACCTCCTCCATATGTATGAGTATATTTTTAATAGAAATTTACATTCAAGAAATATGTATTGAATGACTTATGTCTTCACGAGATACATAGAAATGCCTAGATTATACATCCTAGTACAGATGAAAAAAATTCAAAATGCCAATATCCTTCATTTTATAACCTTTTTGTGGTGAAATAAACCATTTCCACTCATTGTTACTCACACCAAGCACAACTCACTTGGGCCTAAGAATATCATAATAGGGTTCCCCAATCAAAAAAAGATATCAATCCACATTGGGGTAATCATGGTCCTAATATCAAAAATGTAACTGTTAACATCAATAATCCATATAAAAATTAATTAAACTACACAAAATTGTACTTACCACAAGATGTTAAACTTCATGGAATTTTTAGAACTACACATGGATTTATTCTTATCATTACATCATATGTAGTGGAGACCATTTCTTTAACCTGGGTACATCTGAAATATTTTTTATTTACAATGGGGAACCATATTCCTTACCACATGACATTAAACTACATGGTGCCTCAAAAACTATGAGTTGATTGATAATAATTTTGAAAAGATACATAGTGACACCGAGGACCTCTTTCCTAGTACCATCCATGGACAAAAGAAAATGAGAAATGTCCCCCTCTACTGTATGTATGTATATATTTGCGCAACAGATGTCATGATTGGGTTCCTAATTCTAGGATCCATCAATGGAATAGAAATGAACCCTCTATATATGATTGAGATCTATGTATTGAATTCATGACTCCAAGGATAATTGAGACCTACATCTTTCTTATATTCCCAGACACATCCATTCTATTTAGAAAACTTGGTACCCTAAATTTTTTTAGATATTCCTAAACCTCCAAGATAATTTGAGGGAGGGGGTTAGTGTCATGAGGATACCTTTATTTGACTATGTATAATATTCCCTAGTTGGCTCTGCATAAGCATTCCCTAAAAAGTCTTCTCATCCAGAGAAAAAATCATCCCCCCTGAGAGACTTTTTTATCTTCATATTCCCCAATTGATTCCATACCCCATGTCATTTCTCCAGATAAATGAATCCCTAGAATGATGCATTACACATTATTTCCCCCTAATGTTCAGGGAATGTTATAATTTCATGGACCTATTAGCCTCCAGTTACACATTGTATCTATGAAAAATGGTCCTACCCATATGACCATGAACAGTAGGACTGCAATCATTCCTCAATGCATAATGTTAAACTGCATGATATTGGGAACTATGTATATCTTGATTCCTATCATCATAGGACAAATAATGACATAGGAACCTCACATCTCAAGTCCATATATGATTTAAAAATGTCCATAATTTTCTTGATTATGGGTTAGAACAACATAAGATTTTCAAGATGAAAAAGAAAAATCTCTCATATTCTTATGCATGAGATTGATCCACATAGGAAAAACAAATATGAATCTCTTCCCATTCAATATATCATGCTGAAAAAATGTCCCCTTCCCTATACATTGGTACAATCTAAACAACGGTCCTTCAAATAAATATCTATGTCTTGATTCTAATTTCAAAGATATATGCAGTGAAATATGGACCTTATATATTGGAATAATCTATATGAAAAGAAAATGTCTTTCTTTTCTATGTTTGGCTCAAACCAGAATAAGAGAAATGTCTCTATCTACTCATAAGAAATTTTGACTCAGAATGAACCTATCATATTTTGGAACCCTCCTTTCACAAAACAAACTCTACATCCAAAAATGCCCAGATCACCATAAACATCCTCGATCGTTGAAATCAAATGGATAGTGTCTTGAGGAATCCTTTATTTAACTATGAAAAATATGCATGAATTATATCTACATATTTTCCCACAAAAAATCCAATCAAACAAAGTAAAATTCATCCCCATGAGACATTTTTCCTATCCCCATATGCATTTTTGAAAATTTCATCAATCATCACTTCTTTTATTTGAAGACCCCCTATATTAAACATTATAACCTTCTTCCATTCATGCCTAAATATTACAGAACATTCCAAGATATATTACCCAAACAATAGAAAATAATTTATCACTCAATCAATGCAATGCGACCTTATGTCTTTTGTATATGTCCTTATTGCATGATGTTAAATTGATCCATTTTAGAACCCTCCATTACACAGTCCTAATTCATGTGGGTGTGGTTTCTCATTCATTTCTGAAGATTATATATAATCCATATTCATTTTTAGACATCAATCCCTTATCATTAAATCCTTCATGGTCTTGAGAAATATGAATTTATTTAAAGGTACATGACCATAAACAATTGATAGCCAATTTCCTCAGTAAACCATTGTGAGATTATGAATAATATTCCCTTATTGGATTCAGATATGTCAACAACCAAAAATATTGTCATCTAAAGGATTATATTTTCCCCAAGGGATGTTTATACTACCTCCATATGCACCTAGAAACATCATGTAGAAAACCATTATTACAGTTACTCTTCTCTCTTACATTCCATATGCCATGTTACTATTTTACATAATTACTATGGTGATGAAAAATATTTCATCCATATATGAAAAATATTTTCAAATACTCATAAAATATCCCTTCGTGGGGACCTTACCCCATAATTCATGGCCAAAAATGTTTGACCTAAAACATTAATGAAATCATCCCAGTTTTCAAGACACTAAAATATCCATTGATGGTGACCTATAACACTCCATGTTTTAAACCCATAATGGGAACCTTGAGTAAAATTTAGTATTGTCTTCCAATACCTATGATTCATATAGATTTGGAACAAAATCAATAAATTTAAAAATAAATGATATAAAAAACTTACTAAGTCAAAAACCCTCAATTTGAGGCCTAAAAAATCCTATTTACACTGTCTAGGTCCACACCAAAGTGGGATTAGGAAAAAATTAAGGTAATAAAATAAATGTAAAAACGATAGTAGGGTTTTAAATTTAACCCTAGGAATATTCAAAACTATGCTTCCGAAGTCACTTGGATCGAGAAAAAATTATATCTTTATGTGATCATTCAAATTTGATTATCCATGAAGGCTGTTGAAATTGAAATATAATATGAAATAAATTATTTCATCTAAAGATCTATACTTTAATACACATCATAAATTGGGACTTGAGGTCATAATAAGGAATGATAAAGGATGGAAATTAAATGGAAAATGAGTTCTCATTTATTTAGGAAATGATAAATCATGAGAATCCATATCCTAGAGTCTCTCCATAGGAAAATGATTTTTTTATTACTGAGCCTACTCAGAGGATTCAGAAATATGGAGCAGTGTCTAGTTGAATTCCTCTATAGTTCATAAAATCTATGAAAATGACATAGTCTCAGCATCTATATTGGTATGTCGTGCCTCCAACTTCTTAGATAAATCTAGTCCTTCCTTTTAATCCTCCTCTACCATCAATTTTCCTTCTTCAAATCCTACCTCTTTTTGATCCAATTATTTCTTGAGCCATTGTAGTTCCTTGATAAATCACTCCACCTCTTGATGAATCCACTCCACAGAGGTATTACACTCTAAATGTTTTCCCGGTCACCTAAAATACAATTCATAATTCTCATCAACATCATTAATAATGACATTCTTGGAAATGGTAGGATGATCCATAGACTTTACAGTCGAGAGACGAGAGTGAATTATACTATCCTTATCCTAGGTAGCAATACCCTACTTTATTATATCATGGTTTACCTGATAATCAAACCACCCAAACCCCAAAAATATAAATTTTAATTTTAATTTGGGAAATTTTTTCATCACGTTTGTAAGGGGGAATGAGAAATAATCTTCTAGATATACTACCATATTTTCTGCTATGCAGTTTGAAGGTCTTATAGGGCCTCCTATTCCACCTCAGAATCACTCACAAATGGTAAAATATATTCAGAAATTGGATCCACCTAAGTGGTTATTAATTTAAAAACTTATATATTGTTTTATATCATATCATTTTCTTCCCTTGTAGCATCAGTAGGTGTAAATATAAGAACATTGGTTACAACAATAATTTTTTTTTCTAAAGTTCCAGAATATGAATATTGAAACAATTAGAACCTAAATCTTGAATGAAAATGGATTGGTTGGGAGGTCAAAAATATCATCTCTACCTTCTGGGACATTGACATCCTTGGACACCGGTATTTCATCATCACCGTAAAAAATTTATGTTAAATATTTTGTTTTCAAATTGACTGTAGGTTCATCCAAATACATATGTGGTAAAGAATCATGCTTCACTGAGTCCATATTATCTAGAAGGATACTCACTAGTATTGTAATCACAGGAATAATCATCAATGTGATATAGATGAAAACTGATTCAAATTCATTTCGTGTCTGAATTTCTCCCTTTTCCATGGATTGTTTACCCATAGCATCATCATCAACATTCCTAGAAGAAACATCAACCCCAAAATACACCCCATCTATTGGGGGGAGAATTTATTTGATTTCATGCTATTGACCTCATGAGGCTTGGGATATAACTGATATTATCAATTTTTAGGGCTTCTCCATTTAATTCTACTACCAAAAGTATAGTCATCATGTTTATCTCTGTTGAAGCATGATCAACAAGCAAGATTAATTATTCAACCTCTGAAGACTATCCCAGAATTAGAACAAATGTTGTTTGATCCTGAAGAGACATTCCATGGGATTGCGATCCCCCCCAAACAACCTCAATTAGTCTATATTCCTTATAATATTTAGTTCTATCCACTAGTAGTGTCACAAGTACCTAAAGAACTGGGATCTGTAGACCCCTAGGTGATTGGATCTGGATTAATCATCCGACCTGCATTAATTATTTTGAATGAAAATTTGACAGCAGATGAAGGCCAGGGATTTGAAAACCCTATAATAATTGTAAGAGTCACATGTTATCCCTAACCTTTGGTGTATCATTATTTGTGAATCTTAACAACAACTAATGGTATTTCATGGGGATGTTCCCCTGGAAAGAATAATGGGAAGGTCTAGGGGTGAAATTCACCTATAGGATCCGCATGTAATGCATCCCTATGTTATATTTACCTTAGAGATCCCACTATAATAAACCCCTAATTAGAAGAGACAATCTCCATATCTTTGGTTCTCATTATGGTATATTTCAGGGAAGAAACATTTTCATGAATATATCAATGTTCCTACAATTATAAGGGATTGGGGTGTATGGTCATGATGGTTTGATGAAAATGAATTGGTGAAAATTACCTTCTCATTTTTTTTGTTTGGATCCACCGTAATTATCTACATGTTCTCTACTCATTTGGACATGTAATGTATTCATTTGAAATATTAGTGGTGGGTATCCATTTTTTCTAAATATATATCCACCTCACATGATTCATAATGAGATGAGATCCACATGAGAGTTGTGATCGATACAAAGCTAGTGAGATTAAGGGGATCATTCTAAAGTGTCTCCCATATATCATCAGTAGATGGTATTTCCCTCATGGTATCACATACATTCCAAGACTCCAATAATTACACAGTAATAGGGATGGTTTATACTAGAGGATCCACCTAGGGAATAGATTAAGTTGTAGTAGCCTCAATTTCTTGGATGGGACCATCGTTTCCCTATAAACCTATGAGAATAGGCACTTGTGAGTCCTCAAATGGAAATGAGGGATTTCAATGAACACATTTTTCATAAGGGGATTGATTTAATTGACATCCCCCCAGGCATGGATATCATATTTTTCATCCTCCAAAAAATCAATCCTCACCTCGTCTGTACTGCTCCTTCATGCCCTGGCCTCCCGGTCCTTTTCTTCCTTTGTGAAGGATTCCATAGAGGATTTGGGATGTTTTTGGGGAGAGGTATCTGTTTATGGCTAGGTCGAATGGTGGTGGCTTTCTTCATTTTATATATCCTTGTGGTTTTCTCTTATGGTTATGGATTTGGTTATCTCTCTCTTAGAGGATGTCTTTCTACAGTGGTATATATGGCTATGAAATTGAATATTGGTTCTTATTCAATGGTTTTTTTTCAGTTTTTCTTTCTCAATGTTATCAACATTGAATTTTTCATCTCAGGTTTTTTATTTTATTTCAGTCCGAGTTAGGATTTCTACCGATCGTGTGAGTTCCCATCAGCCGACAATGGTGATGAAGTTGATTTTTAGAGTCTCCATGGTTCTGGTGATGTATCATGATGATGTGTAAGCCTTTTAATGTTTCTGGTTACATTATTTGGCAGTGAGGATGGCGACGATGATGGTTCTCACGATGGAGGAACACAACGACATGATCAGCCTCTGGTTTTTTGGTTTTTTGGTCGTGGATTATGGTACTAAGGATGGTGGTAAGCTACTATTCCATATGGGTTGCACTGGGTAAGCATGGGGCTCGAAATGGATATGGCAGTTTACAAAATTTTAGTTTTCAAAATTTGAATGTTGAACATTTGAGTTATGAATGTGGTGGTGTGGATTTTGTGGATGTTGGTATTTTGTTAACAGTTGGCTCCTTTATGTATGGTTCCCACCTAACCAAAAAGTGGATATTCGAAAATACAAAAAAATGGTTTGTGGTGGGAATTACTATACTCATGAAAAAACATGGTGAACAACACCTTTCATGATAGCTTAAAAAGAAATTTAATTATTAACTACTTATGAAGACTTGAAGGCCTAACTATTTTCTTCTGTTTCCCCAGACCATAGGCACTTTTTGGTCCCCAACAATTGGAAATATTTTTTGTCTAGAATTTATGGATTTATCAGTTCCAGAATTCATAATTTGATCTCTTAGTTTAATCTCTATTCCCACTGAAGCCAGAAAACCAATCTAAGATCTTTTGTCCTCTCATGTGAACATCAACTAGAGTTTTCAAGCTATCATTTAGTTTTTCTCCTGGTGTACACTATTGATGGTTGATAGAAACCTCATATGGACATAGATAAACTAGAATCTAACCTTATTGGTACATACCCCTCACATATAAGTTCCATTTTGATCGTGGAAACCGAGATGTATTCCCTTAAAGAGATATGATATTCATGACTGATGAATAAAATTGATTCCTCATTCACCATGTACAAAAATGGAAATAGTCGGGTTCATAGGTAAAATGATAATTATGGTTGATTCAATCCATCACTATGTACTCACTCTAGTCCACTTGAATTACCCCACTTATGCTTTGGTGGTATGGTTGGATGGTTGAATCAAGGATCTATTGGGAGTTGATGTTTTTGACCCTCTAATAGGCAATGCTACCTAGCCCCTGACAACTTGGAAAGGACCCACCAGATTGTATAGTGGCCTCTCCTCACACACCTATTCTAATAAATGGTAAATATATCCTTGTACTGGGAAAACAATGTTATTAAATCTATCAATAACCAATCGAGCCAACATGATGACATTTTCTACCCTCTCCCTTGTGTAATAATCATGCACTCGTAGTAGCCATCCACTCAAAAACATGGTTGGAAATGTTTCCAGTTTAAATAGTTGATCATCATCCAGAATGATCTTACATATACACTCATTGAATTGGCCCTTTACATGAATGGGACAGTAGGAACCCATTTGACTTTAGGTTTCAAAGGCTGGAAAATTTTTCAGCCTCCACACATAGGTATTTTGGAAACATTCTGTAATAATTATGTTAATCCAATCATTAAATGGGGCGTCCTGATTTGGATGTGGTTCAACCTTGAAAATATCCATCACCTTGTAAATTAGATTCATGGAAATAGGGGGGATTCCTCTCCACATGATCCCACATGGAAGGGGGTGGATGAAACTCAAAATATATATAATTTATGATAGGTACCCCCAAGATCCATTAGATTTCCTTGAGACTAATACTAATCTCCCCATGCACTATGTGTATGGTGTTGTTTGGGGTCCACCTGCTGAATAGTTATTGAATTATATTTTGTATTCATTGAAGGTAGGTTTGTGATAACCAAACCACTTAATATATACCAATGTTGTTCATATCAGTTTCAAATTCTTCACAATTCTGACAGACCTAGAAAGGATACCCTAAGTCGAATATGAATGAGGCCCCCATGGATAAGGTAACATTTTAGTGACCACCCCAATTTCTCATTTTTTGTGTACTTTCATGCAATGTTGTCATAATAGTGGATTTTTTCATTTAGGACCCACATAGTTTCATCCAATGATAGAGGAGAATATTTCAAATGAGACCTTATAAAATATATTTTTCAGACATTGTTCCACATCACTGAGATGTTGGCTCAAGGAATATTTCTATTTTCAAGTATCCATTCTACATGATTATTTGTTGATCACGGTGTAGTAATTTCTATGTTTGATGGTAACCTGAATGAAAAAACGATAAAACTATTTGAGACCAAATAAACTCATTGATCTACACTATCATTTCCTTCCATAAGCTGATGAAGTGGGTTGAAAATGATTATATTTTAAAAAAAATTTATCATGGACTTCCTCCTTTAGTTTCCATCCAAGAGTATAGTATCATAAACAGAAGAAGCATCCTATAAAGGGTCCATAAGGTTTCCAAAATCCAAATATTAATGTAGGAGAATTAGTTTTCTCAGTAGTGGAAGAGTATGAATTCCTAAAAACCATCCTTTCATGAAGGGATAGTCCCTCAAACCATCAGTTCATGAAAATAACTGCTTCTAGACATTCAGTTAAAAAAATGGATTACGGAGTATTATTCAGTGAATATACAACCCATGGTATGTTGTATTCATGAAAATTTTACCCGTTATATATAATATCATTAATTACCAATCATGGTTGATACATTCAGTTCATAGGTGAAGAAAATCAGTTCAAAAAAAGATCCATATGTAAAAGAGTACTTTCTTAGTTGTAGTAGGGAATCCATAGAATCAACAGTGTGGTATGTCTATAATGAAATTAAATAAAGGATACTTGATATCAGAATCCTATTTATAGGAGTGGTCCCTTATTTTAGGTCCACCTATTTCCCACAAATAAGTTCAAAATATGACCTCTTTTTACATCAGTTTTGCCTTCTATTTTTTCCAATAAAAACCCATTCAGATAGGTGGAATTTTTTGGGCCCTGAAAATTCCTCATAATAAAACAAGGGCTTTCCTTTAATTTGTAAAAATAGTTAAACAATTCAATATAAGTGTTTAAGAAAAAATTTCATATGGGAAAGTTGTGAAGGACAGTTTAATTCTGTGAATTGTAAATCATTCAGCAAACTACCACTGTACATGGAATTCTTCTTCTTTGAGAAGTACCCATAGGAGAAAATATTTCATGTATTGGGGTAGAATTAATTGATCCCAAAGATGAAATTCTTTATTTTTTTAAAAAAATACAGAAATTTCTACCCCAGGAATAATCCCACCATGAAAACTATATAGTTTACCAAATTAGGTGGTACCATCGATGCTCGAGAGTGAAAAAACATCGTTTTTGGGACTAAGGCGGGGATGTCCACCCCACCCAGAATGACATCCTCACCAATTGAGTTGTTTTCATACTAGGGAAACCATTATGGTATCCCGCAGAATAAAAATCATAACATACCATAGATGACCAGCCATGATGGTATTTGGTGCCTCCACTGTTGAATAGAAATATCCTAAGCAGGACTGAAGGAGTATCCAAAAAAGGAGGACACTCAAGACAGAAACCGAAAAACATGATAGATAAGAGTGGTGAGGACACAAAAAATCCAAAGTCTCCCTTTATATTATAATCAAGTAAAAATCTACCGAATAAATTTAAGGAGGAATTGATAAATCATCATCTGATTTGAGAACCCAAATCCTTTAGCGGATATAATTCTACAGGGAAAAAATGGATGTTTCTTTGGGGATAATCATCCTACATAGAAAAAAACTATGTGGAAGGAACCTTTTCCAACATATAAAAACTATACATGGAAGAAAATAGGCCCCACATAGCAACATGTTATGTAGAAAAAACATGGTCCCGAGTAGCAACACTCTAGACTAATTGGAAGTTGGTTCCATGTAGTAACACACTATGTGGGAAAACCTATGTTTGTGTAGCATAATACTATGTGGAGAACACCCTCACTCACATAAAAACATGATAAAAGGATTTAACCCTATACCTACTAAGAATATTCTAAACACAGTGGTACATATGAAGGTGTTCTACCATAAAACACCCATCATTCTCTTTTATCGTGTCATTCGTCTTTGTGTTGTCTCCTCTGCAAACTAGTCTAACAAAACAAGTCCAATTTCTCTTCCAATGTCTCTTAACATTATGATGAAATCAGCAGGAACCTTAGATTTTTTTTAGTTTACCTACCTGTGGTAAGTGGAGTTGCACGGTTAACCTCTACATTAATGTAGACTCTCAGAGTGCCCTCATATCTACAATCTTATTGTAATGAGGGTTCCATCTATGGGGTGATCAAATGAACCTCTTTATTCCTTTAGGGATGGCTAAGGATCATGATTTTTACCTTAGAAAATGTTTGAGATCCTCACCCCTGATACAATTTTAGGTCATCCCTCTAAAAGAGATCCCCGGTCATTTCCTATGAAAGGCCATAATCATGAACCTCTTCATTCTGCCAGGGGTGTAGCTAGATAGATCAACAAATATGAGTATCTCAGTTACTATAATAAAAGAGGATACATTCACATTAAAATACTTATACCTATCACTTTGGGATTCAAAACCTCACCCATGAGTGGACCTAGTGGATCTTACAATATTCATATCCAATGATTCCTATTGTTGTTGACACCGATCATTACTCAAGGGGGCTTAGGGCTTAGTTGGGATCATGACATAGGCACAATCCCAATCCCCAAATGGACCTCTTATCCAGTGTCAACCCCAACCATATCTAATAATTCAGGCCTTCTGTATTTATGTAATACCTAACTTCTATTCAAATGGTAATTCTCTATATATTTAATCCCAAACATCGATTCAAATGGGGATCTTCCAAGTGTAACACCCGAAATCATGCCTAAAACTTCAACCAGATGGGCCTTCTCCATATATGTAAGCTATAACCTCAATTAAAATGGCCTTTTACCCTAAATTTAAGTCAAAACCCCAATAAAATGGGAATATTCCATGAATATTCCCCAAAATCATGTCTCAACCTTCCAAGTGCCATATTCTTGAGGAATCAGTATCATATGAGTATCCTTCTAAGTGTAAGCACCAATCATGCCCCCTTGTCTTGGATTATTCCATGCATAAGCAACAGCTTTACTGATGTATGTGGGATTTTATTACTAACTAAATGGGATACATAAGAAGCCTCCCCGAGTTACAACCCAAGACCCAAATTAACACTGCTGTTATCCAAACCAAATTCTTGTTAGCTTTATATCCTCCTGGGAGACCAAATTTCTTCTAGGTCCCTCTGGATGCCTCAACCTAAGTCCCCCCACCACACATGACCAGGTACCATTATCCTTCGAATCCATTCCACATGTTGTTAAAATACATTGTCTAGTCCTTCTCACTTGAACATAAAATGTGATGAATCTAATGAAGAGCCACCAACAATGTGGGTTATATTTCTTCAAATGAGGATACCATGGAAGCCCGTCTAATGGGTCCGATATCAATATTAAAACAACTCTCATCCCCCTGGATGATGGAAAAATATAGAGTATCTCAACATGTCGGTTAAAACTAGCATAGTAAAAATGAATGGCCCAATGAATATATAGTCTATCCATAAAAGGAGACCATTTATAGTGAACCATTGATCCTTTCTGATCCCACTATTGATAGAGAACCATGTATACATATAGATAATTCAAAAACTATAAATATTCATAATGGATCATTTCTTTAGGGTAATCCATATATGAATACTTGGGAAGGAACCATAGGATTAATGAACATATCGTAAATTTATAACGGAGCCCTAGAATAGTAAATAATTCCCCCTAAAAATGTTGTATGTGCCAGAATTCCCATCCTCACAACCAATGTGACGTCATAACTGTCATTGGCCATGTTAACCAATTATGTATTGCCTTTGGAAATTACATCCACGAATCATGGATAAGAGATTTGTTTGGAATTTACATCTTAATGAAAAAAACCCTTTTTAGTCTGTTTGATCATGTTGTACCCAACATTAATGAATGCACACAATTAAACACCTATAAATCAATGATTTGGGCGCAGTTGAGTTTTTATCGGAAACAAAATGTCAAACCAGACTTGAAATCACTTAACTATAACATCTCATTCAAAAGGTAAATGGAATATACTATTGGGTTCTATTCATACCATCTAGTAATTGGCCAAAATTATTCTTTGAGGGAAATAAGGTCCATTTAAGGATTTTAGGACTTTTAGGGGTTTTTAGAGGTTTTTTAGTGTTGTTTATTTATTTTTATGTATTTCAAGTGGTTTTAGGTGTTTTATCATGTTTTGGGGTATTTTAGAGGTTTTTAGGATTTTGGAGTCTTTTTTTGAGTTTTTGGGGTTTTATTGGGGTTTCAGGATTTTTATGGATTTTATATTTTTTATGGTTGATAGGGTTTTTAATATTTTCAATCTTTTTATGGTTTTTAGGTTTTTATCTTTTTTTAGGGGTTTTACTATTTTTATTGTTTTAATGGATTTTTAGGGGTTTAGTTTTTTGTATGGTTTCTAGGTTTTTTAGATATTTTTGTGTTCTTTTATGGGTTTTAGGGGTTTTAGGGTTATGTATGGGTATTTTGGGTTTTTAGGGATGTTATGGTTTTAAAGTAATTTTAGAGGTTATAGGGTTTTAAGGGTTTTATTATTGCTTCTTAGGGATTTATGGTTTTTTTGGATTCTTGTATGTGTTTTAGATTTTTTAGGACTTTTGGGGTTTTTATGTTTTTATGAGTATTTAAGGTTTTTTTGGATATTTTTGGGATTTTATATTTTTAATGGTTTTTACAAGTTTTAGGGTTTTATATATTTATGAGGGTTTTACTAATTTTATGGATTTTTAGTGTTCTTATGATTTTTAGAGTTTTTTAGTGTTGTAATGGTGTTTTGGGTGTTTAAGGTTGTTTTAGTTTTTAGGGTATTAGAGTTTTTAGGGTTTTTAGGATTTATAGTGTTTTTAGTGATTATTTGGTTCAATTGCGTTTTAGTGGATTTATAGGATTCTAGGATTGTTTAGAATTTTATATGGTTTTTATGGAATTTTAGGGTTTTAGGGGTTTTAGAGTCTTTTAGGCGTTTTAAAAGGGTTTTAGGGTCTTTTGAGGGTTTGAGTGTTTTTTTGGTCTTTTAGGATTTTTTGAGGGGTTTTGGGTCATTATGGGTATTTTACGGTTTTTTGGGTATTAAAGGGTGTTTTGAGAAATTTTACAGTTTTTATGGATTTTAAGGAATTATATATTTTTTGTTTTTTTTGGTTTTTTTAGGTTTTTGGGTTTTTTAGTTTTTTAGGTTTTTAGGGTTTTATGGTTTTTAGGGTTTTGGGGGTTTTCTATAATATTTAGGGTCTTTATGGGGTTTTAGTCTTTTTGGGTTTTTTGGAGTTTAATGAGTTTCATTGGGGGTAGGGGGTTTTAAGGTGGTTTTAATGGTCCTTAAGATATTTATAGGTTTTTAATTTATCTGGGGTTTTAGGGGCAGCATATGTTTTTTATTATTTTAGGATTATAGTCTTTTAGGGATTTGTATGGTGTTTCTGGGGTTTTTTTGGGGGGGGGGGGTTAGGGGTGTTTCTGTTTTTTAGATTTTTTAGATGTTTTTTGGGTTATATAGATTTTTTTCTTCTTTAAAGTATTTTTTTGTGTTTTGAATTTGTTATTTTTTTATTTTACTTTTTTAAGGGTATGTTATGATTTTTATGGTCATTTAGGGTTTTATAGGTATTTAGGGTTTTACTGGTTTTTTGTGGTTTTACAGTTTTTAGGGTTTTATGGTTTTCTCATATTTTAGGATGTTTTTAGGGGTTTTAGGATTTGTATTCTTTTTTTATTATTGTTTTTGGTTTTTAGGTTTTTCATAGTCTTTAGGGTTTTTAGGGATTTCAATATTTTGAAGGTATTTTATGGTAATCTAGTGTTTTTATTATTTAGTACAAGGTTAAGGGTTTTGAGGGTCTTAAATAATTACGATTTTAGGTCTTCTATGGTTTTTTGGGGGTTTTAGGGGGGCTTTTGTTGTTTATGGACTTTTATTCTATTTTCTGGGTTTTAATGATATATATTTTCATTTAGGTGTTTGAGTATTTTTATGGTGGTTAAGGGTTTAAGATTTTTTATAGGGGTTTTTGGGTTTTTATGTGGTTTCATGGTTTTAGTATGTTTTTATGGTCTTTATGATTTTTAGGACCCATTGTAATTTTTAAGATATATAAGGTACTTTTGGTGTTTTTTGGGGTTTTAGGGTCCTTTAAAGTATAATTATGGTTTTCGGGTCCTTTATGGGTTTTTAGGGTCCATTTGGGTTTTAGTATTTTTTTGGGGTTATTTTTTATGTTCTTTTAGGGTCATTAGATTCTTTTAGGATGTTTTAGAGTATTTTTCTGTCTTTTATGGTTTTAATTTTTTTGATTTATTTTTCAGTTTTTAATGAATTTAGGGTCTTTAGGTGTGTTTATAGTTTTTATGGCGTTTTAGGGGATTTAATTTTTTTTCACCCTTTAGGGGGTTTAATGGTTTTTGGGAATATTTTATGGGTTTATGGTACTTAATATCATTTATGGTTTTATTGGGTTTCATAATTTCTTTGGTGGGTTTTAGGGTTTTTAGATTTTTTAGGATTTTTATGTGTTATTTGTAATTTTTAGGTGTCTTAGGGTTTTTTTGGGTTTTTAATATTTTTATCATTATTTAGCATTATTTTGGGTTTTAAATGTTCTAAGGTATTGTAGAGATTTTAAAGGGATTTAGATATTGTTAGGTATTTATGTTTTGTAAGGATTTTTTTTGGCTGTTTTAGATTTCATTAGGGTTTTTAGTCCTTTTTATGTTTTTTAGGTATTTTTAGGGGTTTTATGTCTTTATAGTTATTAGTGTTTAAAGGTTTGAGGTTTTTTTTATGGATTTGTTTTGTTTTTTCATTTTTTTATTTTTAGGGGTTTTGGGGAGTTTTAGTGTTTTTTGGGTATTTAGGAAACTTTGAGGGTTTTTTGGTTTTTAAAGATATTTTAGGTTTTTTGGGGCTTTTAGGATTTTTAGGGTTTTTAGGGGTTTTAGTGATTTTTTTTTTCTATGGTTTGGGGGATCTTGGGTCTTTATGGTTTTGTGGGTTTTTTATGGTTTTTATTCTTTTAGGGTATTATGGTTTTTAGTGGTTTTAGCGGTTTTAGGATTTTAGGGTTTCTAGAGTTGTTTGGGTTTTTGTGAGTTTAATGGGGTTTTATGTTTTTTAATAGTTATTAGTGTCTTTTATGTATTTTATAGGAGTTTTAGGGTTCTCAGTGTTTTTAGGGGTCTTTAGGATTTCTTGGTTTTACGAACATTTAGGGCGTTTTAGGTGTTTGGTTAAGGGTTTTATGTTTTTAGTATTTTTATTGTTTTTATGATTTATAGAGATTTATTATTGTTTATTATAAGGTGTTTTTGATTTTTTTTGGTGGGGGAGGGATAAGGGGTTTTAGGGTATTTATGTTTTTTGGGTGTTTCTTAGAGTTTTTTTTAGGGATTTATAGTTTTTAATGGGTTTTAGGGTTTTATGGTTTTTATGGGGATTTTAGATAGTTATTTTTTATGATTTTTTATAGTTTTTATGCATTTTTAAGGTTTTTGGATATTGTTTTTGGGTTTCATGGTATTCATGGTGTTTTAGTGTTTTTTGGGTTTTTTGTATTTTACGGGGTTTTAGTGTATTTAATTTTTTTAGTATTTTTTATGTGTGTTCGATTTTTTAATGACATTTTAGGATCTTTATGATTTTTTATATTTTTTAGAGTTTGTAGAGATTTTTATGGTTTTTATAATTTCAATTCATTTTTGGGAATTTAGTGGCTTTAAGGGTTTTTAGGGTCTTTTGGGTTTTTAGGGTTTTTATTTTTTTAGGTTTTTTATAGTTTTTTTGGTATTTATGGGTTTTATGGTGTTTATTGGATTCTTCAGTTATTCTAGGGATTCATTGCTGTCTTTTAGGTTGTTTTATGGTTTTAGAATTTTTTATGGGTTTAGAGTTGTTTAATGTATTTTATAGTTCTTTAGTGGTTTTTGGGGATTTATTGTCTTTTACGGGTTCTAGAATAATTCTAGATTTCTTATGGTTTTTATATTTTTAGGGATTATTGGGTATTTAGGGATTGTATGGTATTTAATGTTTTATGGATTTCTTATGGGTTTTAAGGGTTTTTATATTTTTTTGGCATTTGGGGTTTTTCGGGTCATGGGTTTTTTTGGGTTTTAATGAATTTTTTCATTTTTTGGGTTCTTAAGTTTTTTAGGGTTTTTAAGTGTGTGTAGGGTTCTTTATGGGTATTTATGGTTTTAAATGGAATTTTCATTTTTTTCCTTTAAGGGTTTCTAAGGGTTTATTGGTTGTTTAAGGTATTTAGGTGTTTTATGGGGATCTATGAGTTTTTTTGGATTTTTAATGTTTTTAATGGGGTTTTATGGTATTAATGGGTTTGTGGGTCTCTTGGTTTTTATGGGGTTTAAGTGTTTTTTAGGATGACAAGGGTTAATGGTTTTAATGAATTTTAGGACTTGTTTTTATTTTTTGGGGGTTTTAGTGTCTTTTAGGGATTTTAGTGTCTTTTATGGTTTTAAGGGGTTTTGGGAATTTTATATATTTATAGGTTTGTTTGTGACTTTTTATGGGTTTTAGAATTTATGTTTTGTTGAGGTTTAATGGGTCGTTTAGTGGTTTTATGGTTTTCAGTTTTTTTTTTGATTTTTGGGAGGTTTTAGTGTTTTTAATAGATTTTTGGGGATATTTAGGGTCCTTATGTATTTTTAGGGGTTTTAGGGGTTTTAGGTGTATTTTGGAGGTTTAGTAATTATTGTGGGTTTTAGATATTTTTATAATCATTAGGGGTTTTAAGGTCCTCTATGACTTTTAGGGTCTTCAAAGATTATTTGATATTTTAGGGTTTTAGTGTTGTAATGGTTTTATATTGGTTTTATAAGGGTATTATGGTTTTATCAAGTATTTTAGGATATTTTTAATTTTTTGGATTCTTCAGATATTTTGGGGGTTTCTGGGTTTTGGAGTATTATAGAGTTTGAAGGATTATTAGTATTTTTAGAGTTTTTTGGGGGTTTTTGGGATTTTAGGTGTTTAATGTCTTTTTCTAGTTTTATGGGTTTTCAGGTTTTACTAGATTTGTATGTTTTATAGTTCATCTTGGGTTGTTTCTTATTGTGTTTTTTCTTTTAAGGATATTTTATGGGTTTTAGGGTTTATATTATTTTTAGGGTTTTATATTTTTAGGGGTTTTTAGGGTTTTATAGTGTTTTAATTTTTTTAAGGATTTTTTGTTTTTTAGGGGGTTTTCTTGTGGTTTATGGTATTTAGAGGGTTTTACGGTATTTGAGGTTTTTTGGGGGTTTCGGTTTTTATAATATATTGGGTTGTTTGGGGGTTAGGTTTTATAGGTGTTTAAGGGTTTTATGGGGTTCTAGATGTTTTAATGGTTTTATGGGTTTTATGGTTTTAGGGGGTTTTAGGGTTTTATGGTTTTTAATGGTTTTATAGGTATTTAATGTTTTCTGGTTTTTAAGGATATTATGGTTTTAAGGGTTTTATAATTTTTTAGGTTTTCCAATGTATTTTTGTTTTTTATGGTTTTAGGTGTTTTTGGGAATATTATGGTATTTTAGGTCTATGGGGGTTTTAGGGTTTTTATTATATTGGAGACCATTAAATATTTTTAGGATCTTTTTGGGGTTTTAGGGTTTTTAGTTTTTAATGATTTTGGGTATTTTAGGTATTTTAGTTGTTTAAAGTTCTCTTAGGATGTTTTGGGGGTTTTGGTTTCCCTTAGATATTTATAGTTTATAGAGTTGTTGGGGGGTTTAAAGGTGTTTTATGGTCTTTTTTGGGTTTTTGTTGATTTTATTGTCTTTTAGGTGTTTTAGGTGTTTTAGGTGAGTTGGGTTTTTTGGTAGTTTTTTCAGCCTTTTAGGATTTTAATTGGGGTTTCGAGGATTTAGGGTCTTTTAGGATTGATTTTTGATTTATAGGGTTTTCAGTGTATTAAGATTTATTACGATTCTAGTTATTTTTAGGGGTTTTTAGTATTATTAAGGGTGTAGGGTTTTTTAGGTTTTTTTAGGTTTTGGGGGGATTTAGTAGGGAATTGGGATTTTTTTGGGAGGGGGTTAGGGTCAATTAGGGGTTTAAAATTTATTTAGGGGATTAGGATATCTTTTTGGGTTTTTTGGGTTTTAAATGGTTTTAGGGGTTTTTAAGATTTGTAACATTTATAAGGTTTCTTGGTGTTTTAAAAGTTTTTTAAGTTTTTTTCAAGGTTTCTTATGTTTTATGGGTTTTAGGGGATTTTGGGGTTAATGGTTTTATGGGGTTTTTTGTTTTTATGTGTTTTAGGTTGTTCTAATTTATTTTAGGGTTTGTGAATTTTTAAGCAACTCAGGGATTTCTATGGAATTTTGGGTTTCTAGGGTTATTTAGGGTTTTTAGGATTTTAAGGGTTTTAGGGTTTTTATGATTTTTTAGGATATTTATGGTTTTTATAAATATAAGTGTTTTTAAAGGTTTAATGGATTTTAACGTCTTTAGGGGTTGTTTTTTTGGTTTTTCGAGTTTTTATTGTGTTTCAGTGGTTTTATGATCTTTAAGAGTTTTTATAATATTTTTTTATGGTTTTTAGGATTTTATATTATTTTAGGTTTATTTACGATGTTTTAGGGTTTGGTGGGTTTTAAATTTTTTTACGGTGCTTTTGGATTTTTAATGTTATTGCATATTTTTATGGGTTTTCAAAAAATTTTGATTCTTATATAGATTTGGGGTTTTTAAATATTTATAGTGGTTTTTTAGGTTTTTAAATATTTTAGTTATTTATGGATTTTATGGATTTTATAATGTTTATTAGTGTTTTAAGGGTATTTATTATTGTTAAGTTTTTATAGGGATTTGAGTTGTTTTGAGGGTTTTAATATCTTCAAGGATATTAGGTTTTAGGGTTCTTAGTGTCTTTTAAGAGGTTTTAGTGGTTTTAGATATTGATTAATGTTTTGAGGTTTTTTTTTGGTATGAGGGTTTTTAGTGTTTTTTTTGGGTTTTTATGATTTTGGGTCATTAGGATTTTTAGAGTTTTAAGGAATTTTAATGGAATTTTATGGTAGTTCGGGTATTTTATATTTTTTATGGTATTTAGTGTTTTAATTTAATTTGTGTATTTTTAGAGGTTTTACTGTTTTTAGGGTTTTAAACAAGTTTTGAGTGTTTTTTATTATTTTTAATGGTTTGTAGGGGTTTTGGGGGTTTTTTCGATATTTATGGATATCATTGTGTTTTTAGTGGTTTAGTGTTATTTTATGGTTCTTTTAGGGATTTTTGCAGTATAGGAGACATTTAGGGTTTTGTGGTTATATTTAGGGTTTTCATTGTATTTTGGGTTTTTAGGGGTTTAAAGTGGTTTTAGGTGTTTCTTATGGTTTATGGTTTTTTTGGGTTTCTAGTATTTTTTTAGATTACTTTTGGGTTTTTATAAAATTTTATGATGTTTTTGTGGGTCTGGGAATTTTTATGTTTTTTTTAAATTTTTAGTGCATTCTTAAGAAAATAATGTGAAGGACCAAGTGTGAGTAATCCTCAAATTTTATTAAACAAAGGTATATATAGAGAATTACAATGATGGATTACCCAAATGGGTGTGTAGTTCACCCTTCATATTTGATTCCACAAAAGGAGAAAAATATTGTGGGAAAATAAAAGGCCACATTGAGCTCCTTCCCACAAGTGATTTCATATAGATAATAACTTCCACCATGTTTTTCTCCCTATATGCATGAATGATATTAAGAATGAGTTCTTGGCAGTCTTTGTGGTACTCAATTCAGTGTGAGAGAACTTGCCAATGGACTCCGCTGGATCTGTTCATCAGGATTTCCACCACTAAAATTGAGTCTAATTCGATACAACTATATTCCATAACCCTTGATATTATAAATTTTTTTAATGGATAGAACATTCCTCCACCACCTCGTGATTGAAAAAAACAGGCACAACACACCCTTTGTTGATATAATGGCTTGGAAATCAATTAGTGAAGTTAGAAAAAGATAAAGATGATGCTACATTCAAAACCATTGTAAATTTATTCTTTGGACTAGCAGCCTCTAGAGTCATGTGAAGATCAAAAAGATACACAATTATAGGATTATAGAGTCAAAAATGCTTATAGCCTCACCCAAGTCCGATAGGTTTGTAGAGAGATATGTTACATTGGAATCAGAGGAACTCAAAGGGTTGGATCACCCCCCAAATTTGGAATCACATGGAGCTTTTCCTTGATCACTACAGCTGATCAATCCTGGTTTAGATGACACCATATTTTTATCTTCTAAAATATATGGATCCATGGTTCTTTTAGATACACGATCCTTTAGATCTCCTTATCCCCTTCCTTGATTTTCCAACATTATCTTATTTCTTTCTATCTGGTTCTTTAATTGGAGTTTTGAAGGCCTTTAGGGTTTTAATATTTTTATGTATTTTTGGGTTTCTGTGGAATTTTTGGTATTTTAAGGGCTTTTTAGGGTTTTAGGGTTTTTAGGTTTTTAGGATTTAGAATTTTTTTAGGGATATTTTTTTTTCATTTTCATTAGTTATTTATTTAGTTTTTTATATCTGTATATGTGTTTAGGGATTATTAGCGATTAGGAAATATGATGTATTGTATAGGGTTAGGGTGTAGGGTATAGGTATATGGGTGTATGGTATAGGGTTTACGGTGTAGGTCTTAAGGATTTGGATGTATGGTTTATGGTTAAGGGTTTATGGATTAGGTTACTAGGGTTTTTAGGGTTTTTGGGGTTAATTTTGGGATTTTAGTGTTTGAGGGAATTTAAGGGTTTTGGGCATTTTTGGTTTTTTAGGATTTTATGGTTTTAGGGGTATTTTGGGTGTTTATGGATATTTCGTGGGTGGGGTTATGTTTTTTATAGAATTATTTATTTTTTCAGGGACTTTAAGGGTTTTTAGAGCTTTTTTTGGAATTTTAGTGGTTTTTAAGGGTTTTAGGGAGTTTTAAGGTTTTTTGGGTTTTTAAGGGTTTTTAGGATTTCATTTTCTTTTATGGTTTTTTTTGTATTTAGTTTTCTTATATTTTGTCAGGTATAAGGTTTATCATGGGTTTTATATATTTGTAGTGTTTTGGGATCATTATACGGTTTTAGTGGTTTTACAGTTATTTGGAATGTTTATAATTTTTTAGAATTTTTTTGATTTGTATTGGTGTTTTATGGTTTTAACTATTTTTAGGGTTTTAAGGGGTTATAGGGTATTTTATTAGTTTAATGGGTATTTAGGGTTCTTTATTGTTTTTATGGTTTTTACGGTTTTATGGTTTCAAGGGGTTTTAGGAGTTTCTTAAAAAATTTGGGTTTTTTTTATAGTTTCCTTAGAGTTTTTAGGGTCTTTACATTTTTATGGGTTTCTATAGGTTTTGGGGATTTAGTATTTTTTAGTTTTTTTGTGGGGTTTTAGATATTTTAGGGTTATTTTTTGGTATTTTCATTTTTCGGGATTTTTCAGGGATTTAGTGTTCATTAATTTTTTGTGTTTTTATGGTTTTTAATTTTTTTGTATTTATAGAGTTATTACTATTCTTATAGTTTTATTTGGGGAATTTAGTGTTTTTATGTTTTTTAGTGTTTTCATGGTTTTTTGTGTGCTTTAGTGTTTTTTGAGGTTTTTCAGGGTTTACAGTTTCAATGAGATTTTAGTGGATTAGGGCATTATTGGGGTTTTGGTGGATTTATAAAATTTTGGGATGTATTATAATATTTTCTAGTGTTTTTAAAGTTTATCATGCTTTTTTATGAGTTTTCAGGTTTTCATAAAGATCTTTCAGGTTATTTTGGAGCTTTTATGGTTCTTTAGTTATTTTTGTGTTTGAGGGGATTAAGTGTTTTAGAATGTCTTATGGTTTTGTTAGGGTTTTTATGTTGTGTAGGAAATTTAGGGTTTTAGGTGTTTTAAATTGTTTTAAAATTTTTAGGGGTTAAATTTTTTTTGGTATTTTTAGGGTTTTTAGGGTTTTTCAGGGAATTTAATGTTTTTTGGTGTTTGTGGTTTTTTGGTGTTTTAGTGTTTTTAGTGGGTTTTGGGGTTTTGGGGAGCTTTTACTATTTGGGAGAGGGAAGAGATTTTAGGTGTTTTAATACATTTTGGGTTTTAGGTTTTCTATGTTATTTAGTGTTCTAGATATTTTTAGGAATCTTTGGGTCTTTTGGGGGTTTATTAGGGTTTTATAGACTTTTAGTTTTTTTAATTATTTAATATATTTTATTTGTTTAAATTTATTTAACCCCGTTAAGGTTTTAGGCGTTTAAGGTGTTTTTTATGATTTTTATGGCCTTTTATGGTTTTCTGAGTTTTAGGGAACTTTATAGATTCTATGGTTTTATAGGGTTTTAAGGGCCCTTTGGGTTTTTATGTTTTTTAGAATCTTTTAGGGGTTTAATGTTAATTTTTTTATTAGTATGTGTTTTAATTAAATTTTTGGGATTTTAATGATTTTAGGGACTTTTATATGGTTTTAGGGGTTTAGGGTCTCTTAGTTATTTCAGGATTTCTGGAACTTTTACGGGTTTTCATGTTTTTATGGTCTATAAGGTCTTTTGCGTTTTAATGTTTTGTAAGGGGTTTTTAGGGGATTATGGTTTTTAGTGTCTTTTATAGGTTCTTGGAATTCTTATGGTTATTAATTGTTTTTTTGGTTTTTAGGGTTTTTATAGTTTTTTTTCATTTTTAGGGGTTTTCATGTTATAGGAATTTTACATATTTTAAATCATGTAGGGATTTATAGGTTTTTTAAGGGTATTTATAGTTTTACTGATTTAAAGATTTTCTGGGATTTTTTTAAAGTACGATGTGGGTTTTATTATTTATGGGTTTCTTAGGGATTATTTGGAACATTTATGGATTTTAGTAATTTCAGTTGTTTTAAGATTTTTTAGTGTTTTTTGGGGTTTTAAGGGGGTTCTAGATTTATTAATTTTAATAGATTTTTTATGGTTTTATAGTGTTTTAGTTGATTTTATGTCTTTTTAGATCATTTAATGGTTTTTAGAATGGTTTTTCGGGTTTTGGGGGGTTTTTTTGTTTTTAGGGTTGTTTTGGGTTTTATAATTATTTTTATGGTTTTTTGGTTTTATTGAATTGTATATGGTATTTATGGTTTTTTAGAGTATTTATAATTTTAGTATTTTTAGAATTTTTTAGTGTTTTTACAGGTTTTAAGAGGTTATGGGTTTTATGCTTTTTTGGTTTCGTGTGTTTATTCATGGTTTTAAGGGTTTTGTTAGTGGTTTTCGGTTATTAATGGGTTTTTAGGTGTTTGGGGTTTTAGAGGGCTTTTAGAGTGTCTAGGGGGGGTTCATATTTTATGCATTTAAATGGGTTTATTTTTTTTGTGTCTTTAAGTTTTATTAGTGGGTTTTATGGTTTTAAAGGTCTTTTAGGGGTCTTTTAGAGATTTTTGAATATTTTAGGGTTTTTTGGTGTTTTAATGGTTTTGCGGTTTTTTGGAGGGGGTGGGCGGGTTTGGGGTTTGGGGTTTTTGGGGGTTCAATTTTTTTTTGAGTTTTTAGCGATTTTTAGGGATTTTTGGGAGTTATCTTATATTTAGTGTTTTTAGGAATTTAGGGATTTAAATGTTTTTAAGGGATTTGAGGGTCTTATAGTTTTTATTGTTTTTCAAGTAATCCTAATGTGTTTATGAAATTTTTCTGAATTTTTATGGTTTTTAAATTCTTCTATGGGTTTTTATGGTTTTTAGGGGTTTTATAGTTTTTAGGGTTTTTTTTGGCTATTTAGGTTACTTAGGGTTTTCTTATTGTTTTAGGGGCTTATGAGGTTTTAGGGGGTTTTACCATGTTGATGGGTTTTGAGGATTTTATAGGGATTGTTTGGGTTTTATATTCATTTAAGGTTTTAATGGTTTTAGGGTGTTTTAGGGTGTTTAGGTTCTTTTTGGGGTTTTTAAGGTATCTATGGTTTTTAGGGTTTTTAGGGTATTTAAAAAACATATTGGTGTATTTAATGTTTTTATGGTTTTGTGTTTTTAGGGTTTTAAATTTTGGGGTTTTTTGGGTTTTTTTGGTCATTTAGGGGTTTTAGGGAATTTCTGGGACTTGGGGGGAGTTGGGACTTTTAGGGTTTTTACGGGTCTCAAGGCCTTTAAGTTGTTTTATGGGGTTTTAGGGATTTTATGGTCATTTTAAGGGCTCGGGGGTTTTATGGTATTTTTAGGGTTTTATGGGGATTTAAGGGCATTTTTGGGTTTTATTATTTTTTATTGGGTTTTAGGGATCTATTTGTTTACAAGGAATTTTAGGGTCTTTATTAATTTTTTGGGGTTTTTACACTTTTAAGGGTTTTGGATGTTTTTAGGTTATTCTAGAGTTCTATGGTTTTATGCATTTCTAGGTTTTTCTAGGTTTTTAGTGGATTTAGATTTTTTATGTTTTTCTAAGTGTTTTGGGATATGAAGGTTCTCTTTGGGGTTTTTTTGGATTATTTTAGTTTCTAGGGTTTTAAATCCATTTTATTATTTTTTTCATCCTTTTTAGATAATTTTTAGGGTTTTAATATTATTGATTTTTCGAGGATTAATGTTTTTAAGGGTTTTTAGGGGCTTGTAATTATTTATTTTCCCTTTTAGATATTTTCATTTACTTTTATGGACTTTTGAGGGTTATTTTGGTATTTTAATGTTTTTTGATTTTTTAGAAGATTTTAGGTTTGTTAGGGTGTTTATGTGTTTCAGGGTATTTTGGGGGTTTAAAATTTTTATTCATGGTATTAATATAGTTACGTGTTTTATGGTTTTTACAAGATTTTTTATAGGTTTTAGAGTGGTTTAGGGGTTCTGGTTCTCTTACGGGAGTTCTAGGGTTTTTATGGTTTTTATGTTTTTTTGGGGGTTTTAGGGTTTTTATGGTTTAAAATTTATTTATTGGGTTTTAGGGGTTTTCAGGTTATTATGGGTTTTAAGAGTTTAAGGTATTCACTACAAAGAAAGTGGCATTTACCAACAGAAAATTATAGAAAAATAATATATCTGTTGGTAAAAATGATTAATTCCAATAGATATTAATTTTGGTTTGTATTAACTACAAAAACCAATAGTTTTTTTACCAAAAAATATATCTGTTTATATTAGTAGTTCATTACCATAAAATCATTTACCAAACATTTAAATCTATTGGGTTATCATAACAATACCAACAATTGATTTACAGATAACTAAATCTGTTATTATCGATTATTATTACCAACAAATCTGTTTCAATTATAAAAATTTGTTTCCTTATATTATTTGATCATACCAAATATTTTACAAAAAATTGAATATATAGATAAATATATTACCCATTAAAAACATATCATTTTGATAATAAAAATATATGATTAATTAAAATATATATAATTTAAATAAAATATATATAAAAATATATGATATTATATATATAAACATAGTTGTTATTTAATATATTTTTTTATATAAATTATATAGAAATTAAAAACAACACCCCCCCAAGAGCTATTTCAGCCGGCATCCACGCGACCCCCTTCCCTAACCCTACCTCCACTTTCATCGTTGGTGTTCCTCACTAGCATTCCTCCCAAGAATACATTATTTTTCCTGGTTAGTTTTCCACATTCAAATAGTCACAAGAACCCACTTCAAGTTTCCTTTTAGTTTTCCTCATTCAAATCTTCACAACCACCTTCTTGTTCCTAGTCAACTCCCCCACCAACAACATCACACAAACCCCCCCCCCCCCTCTCTGTTCTCATCTAACATCCTCCCTCACTGTGCCTTCCTTCCTAGGTGTTCCATGCCATCATCCCAGCTCGACCGCCACTTTCCATAGCATTTTATCCCGGTATCCCTTTGTGACCCCTCTATTCTTAGCACCCCAGCTCGGCCATATTTGTCCCCGAAATCCCTGTCTACCACCCATGAGCTTCGCTTACCACTGCTGCACCCACTGATTCCCCTGGTTTGAAGGTTGTCCACAGCTTACTGCTTTGGAGGGATTTCATAGAAATAAATACCCCTAGATTATAGCACTAGGGTAGCATGTGGGTTTCAAATTGGTGATGGGTTCGATGTATATGATTGTTGTTTGTGATAGATAGATCTTGTACAGTGTTGGTTTCTATGTTGGTTTATAGTTATCAGTTCTTATTTAGTATGTATTATTTTATAACCAGATTTAGGATCATTAATTTGGTTATAACACAACAAATTTTTACATTTTTCAATATTTTTACAGTTCTTCTTCAACATTTGGTTTGTGCAGTGTTCCATTGGTGGAATTACAGAAAACATTATCTTCAATGTTAGTAAAGTTAATTTTTTATATTTTATCCCCATTATTAACACCTGAATGATATTTCGTCTTCTCAATACATATGGAAACTACCAATTTTATTGGTTTTCATATCATATTTTTTTTGCGCAAATCTGTTGAATTTATTTTTTAACTTTCATCACAAGTTCACTTTATTAATTCAAAATTAAATTGGCATGAGCCTTACTACGTTGGGTTCAAATAAGGATAATTTTTTCACTTGTGACGTAAATTCGCTGTAAAAAGTGGAAATAAATCCTTCGATATGAAAGCGTTTCTGATGTTGGGGGTCCATTTTATGTTGGACTTTTATGATTTTTGGATATATACATGTTATATATGATTACAACAATGAGACAAGTTGAACTCTAATCTTATGTGTTTAACTCCCAGGCCATCCATTTTACTATAATATTCACTATTTTAAATAACTTAATGATCATGTAATTAATCACAGGACTTCCACTTGAGTCTTGGTAGCATCATCATTATTTCTAGATTCCATACTCATGGAATGATACACTCTTCATTACATTTTTTTGAAAACACAATTTTAACTATTATCATTGTAATTAGAACACTTTAAAAAGACAATGTCCAAAACATTGTTTTGAAATCCATGCCCATTATCAATGATAAATGGAAGGAGATATTAATGTTGAACTATCAAGTCCTAAATACATTATATCATCTCTAGTTTGGGATAAAGAAAAGAAATCATAGAATGTTATTATTGTAAAGAAGGTAGTGTATGGAAAGGGATTTCATATTGTATGTATTTTCAGACCCATGGTTTTTCATATGTCCCATGTACTTTCTCATATGGTTCCATTATTAGTATTATCAGCACTGTTTAGGCCCTTACGTTTGAATTTTTTATTCATATTTATCTTTTGGACTGACTATCAATCTATTAGTATCATTCAATATTTTAGTATTTGAAACATTTCATTAAGTTTCATATATCATTTACAATTTCTACAATTACCTTTGTTTTTATTGTTTCCCACTTTTTTGGTACTAAAAATGAAATAAAATTATTATTCTGGCATTTCTTAACAAATTGGAAATTATTTGATTTCGGTTTCATTTCCAATGTTCTTCTAATTATCTATTAAGGGGTTTTTTAACAACATCCATATTATCTTCCACTATTATTAATCCACCATGGTAACTCATTGAGATTTATTTGTTAAAACTATTAATTTTCTTATATCATGTACAAAAAATTTATTTTCTAGAGGAGTAGTCATAACATCTTCTATGGCATCGGTTTCATTTAATGGGGAGTTATTTTCTCCTGGAATTATGATTTATAAACATGGTTTTCAAATCCAAAAATTTCCAAGGAATTAATGTTTTTATATCCTCTTATAAAGACATTATATGAGGATTTTTCTTGAATATTGGAAAACAATAATGGTATGGACAAGGTATCCATACATCCTGGATGGGTGATTGGTCCTCTATTACATCCTTTGTTTACTTTCAGTGTGAATCTAGTGCTATACCTCATAAAAGGAGATCAAACATTTCCAAATAAAACAAACAGATGGGTTTATGTGAGAGATTTTAATGGTTCCTTTATTCAAGTTCATGAAATACCATCAACTAATGGAATATACTGTATTGTACAGTGGAGAATATTTTAGAAACTCTGAAGATATTGTGTAAGCTATATCCCATTTTCACACTACCTGAATGGTGCATGGATGATAAACCTTTTTACCCTACACAATAGGTGTTCAAATAGAAATCTAGAAGTATGAGCATCACCTCAACCCCTCTACAATGGAGAATAAAGGAAATCACCATCACCCCTATAGATGTCTAGGCATTTCCTTCTCCCCTCTAGAAGTCTGAGGAATATTCACCATCATTTACTTATAGCAACTTCTATGGATTTTTGAAAAACATACAGGGTAAGTTGTCTTCTGAGTTGATTCCTTTTTTTGATTTTTTTTATAATTTTTTGTTACAAATATCCGCCATTTTTCTGTATCATCCATGAAAATCAGCAAGGTATTATATATAAAAATTTATGTCATAAATATAAATATATTTTTTATTATATGGCTGATAATTTTCCAATTGTGATGAGATTTTATTATGTCTTCATTCTTCAATGTAATTAATTTATTCATTTGCATTTTCCAGATTCATAGATCAGATGGGATAGTGTCATCTATGTTGTAAAGAACATTGCAACATCGACCTAGTATCTCTTTACACTACATGTTTCTCAAATTCATATGGATATGCCAATGCTTTCTGACAAATATGAGCAGTATGTTTTCTATTTATTTGATCCTGTGTTTTATTTATGTGTATTGTTCAACTTTTCCAGCCCAATATGCTTTTTCCATAGGTATAAATTCACTTAATGGATTGAATATCTTATCTTATGTTATGAAATTTTGTGTTCATCCTCTCAAGAACGATCTGGAGAAAGAAAAATGACTTTTGTGTTGAATACATGGTTCATGATGCAGCATTTGAACATCTTGTATGTGAGGTATTGGTTGTATCTTCCCACCACCCAACCAGTTTTTAGTTTTTTGGTCTTTTTTGAAAAGATGATTTATATTAAGGATATTTAGACCTGGTATATATTGAGTAATTACATTTTCATTTCAATCATCATTTATTTTAGACCCATTATAGATTGAGTTAGTAATTTTTATTTTAATTATTTATTATTTTGATCAAACGTGAAGGAGAGGAAAATGAGTATATTCTTGAATAAGCCCCATAGATATCATCCTGGAACTGTCACGCTTCATGAAATTGTAAAGTACCAGAAGTTCACAAAACATCTGATAAAGAAGAGGCCATTCCAAAGGCTGGTTTGAGAAATTTATCAAGACATCAAGATCGATTTACATTTTTAGATCCTTGGCACATTGGCGATGCAAGAGGTAGTAGAGGCGTACATTGTTGGGATGTTTGAAGATACAATTATTTATTCTATTCATTTCAAGTGGGTGATGATCATTCCTAATGGACATTCAGCTGGTGCGCCAGATCCACGTCGAGAAGGCTTAGTTGTTGAAGTCTAGGATGGTTTAGTGTGAGAGACTCTGCATTTATAATCCTATATTACCTTTTTTATTTCTTTTCTTAAGAAATATTAATACCATAAATTTACTGTTTTTTTCATTCTCGAGTCGTTTTAGTGTTGATGGTAATTGCAGACACGAATTCACCATCTAATTGGTTTTGTGAGTAGTTGGCCAAATATCTATGACCTTAATACACATATGTTTTCATGCTCAATTCCACACTTATTCTATCAAACTTAAAGCTTTTACAGATTCAAATTTATCTTTCTGCATTCTGTTATTTGTACTTTGTATTCATTTTTCAAATTGAAAGACTGCAAATGAAGTTAAGAAATATTCTATACATATTTCATTTCATTTCATTATCATTCATCCATTGAAGATAAAAGGTTTTATGTACTATCATGTGATTTATGATATGATTTTGCTGGTCATATATAATTTTCAAGTTATAAATGTATTCTTTACTTCATTTTAAGATGGGGCATGTCATTTGAAAGGAATTATATTTTTTAACCAGAGGTTGAATTATTTTCTCTCTATATTCAATTTATTATGCACATGTAGAGAAGTCTAACAACACATATTCAATTTATTATGAACCTTTTGATATGTTATAGAACCCATATTCCTTTCCCTTCCCCATTAAGGGTCAGGTCCTTTGGAATCATTCTTTTCATGTTACACATCTATACATCCCCATTAATGGTCAGATCCATTGGAATCATTATTTTCTTGTTACACAGCTATACATGGTTTCTTTTTATTGGGTTCGTTCATGTTCTTTGATCTTTTTATTCCTTCTAAACTTGTACCAAGAGAATGTTATTTTTGAGATGGTATGGTTGTTCTAAATCCCACCATTATACGTATGCATGGTTTTTTTATTCTAGGTTGTTTTCTAAATTTCCATTCTTGTGTTGATAAGAAGTAAACCATTTTTTCTACTTTCATTTATTTATATTTTGGTTTCAATTTGTGTATATATTTCACACTGATTTCTTAGTATGTTATTTGGTTGTGTGATGAAGATGTTGGAGAAAAAATTTTGACATGGAATTGAATTGAGGTTCCTCACTTGTACCGAAGATGGCATGATTTGTTTCTTCAAGTGGCCTACTGGTGGGGTGATGAAAGATATCATTAACATCATGCCATGAGGAGTAACTATTATATCATGGTGTAAAATTCATGGGTGTAGAGGATTATAGTCATCAATTATATTAGAGGATTTCCACATATCCTTTTATCATGTGGGATGTGGGGTGAATGGATGGATGATGAGTTTGTATGAAATTTTTAGGTGTGAAAAAAGTTCAAATATGCATTGATTCATACTATATTAAATTTAATTATTAATATAATCAATCTTTTTCATGAGTTTTAATTTGTGTGGAAATCGTATTTGGTTTAATAATTCAAACAGGTGTATTATATATGATTCATCAATAAATATAATATGATTTTTTATGAGAAATAAATTTTTATAATTTATATTATGTAATTTATAAATAGATTTTTTATGTTGGTAATATTATTATCAACATATAAATTTGTCGTATTAATCTATTACTAAACACCTTAACCAACATATATATTATCTTTTGGTAATATTAAAATTGTAATAGAATTATTTTATCAATCTCAATAACATTTAGCGACATAGTTTTTACCAACAGTTTAGTGATAGGGACATATTTTTTTGGAAAAACATTTTACCAACAGAAAATCCACTTTTACCAACATATATGCCCCTGTTGGAAAAAGTGAATTTTTTTAGTGATTTTAGGGTTTTCATGTTTTTTTGGTTTTTAGTTTTTTTAATGTTTTTTTTATAGTTTTTGGGGTTCTTTGGAGTTTTGGGTTATTGGGGATTTCTAATGGTTTTAGGGGTTTTAAGGTATTATGGGTTTTGATGGGTTTTAGGGAATTTATTGGGATTTTTTATGATTTTAAAGTCAGTTAGGATTTTTTAGGCTTTTTTTTAGGTTTCTTTGGATTTTTAGTGGTATTTAGGGTTACATGGGGTTGTAGGGGGTTTTAGGTTTTTATAATACTATTAGGGATTATAGACTTTTTTTCAGGATTATAGGGTTTTAAAACATTTTAATGGTTTTTAGAGTTTTATGGATTTTTAATGGTTTTGGGGATATTTATGAATTTATAGTGTATATGTATTTTTTATTTTTTTAGGTGTTTAAGGGTATTTTATATTATTTTATGGTTTTAAGTGGTTTAGGGTCATTTTTTAGTTTTTTTGGATTTTAGGGTCTTTTAGTGTTTTTATGGATTATAGAGTTTATATGGTTTTTATGGGTTTTAGAGTTTTTTTTTGTTATTTGGAAATTTAGTGTTTTAGGGACTTTAGGATCCTATAAGGTTTTTTAGAGGCCTTTATATATTTAATTTTATTATTATTTTTTTGGTTTTTGGATTTTTATGAGTATTAGAGTTTTGTAGGGGTTTTAGGGTATTTTATTATTTTTCATGGTTTTATGGATTTTTGGGATTTTTAGGTGATTTAATGTAATTTTTATTTTTATTTTTTTAGGGTTATTGGGGTTTGGATGTTTTAGGGATTTTATGTGATTTTTGGGGGTTATGGGTATTTCGTGTTTTTATGGGTTTATTAGTGCTTTAGGGTTTTTTGGTTTGTTATGGGTTTTTGGATTTTTTTGTGTTTTTGGAAATTTGAATGTTTTCTTTGGGTTTTAGGGTATTATTTGGGGTTTTGGGGTATTTTGGGTCATGAGGGTTTTAATGATATTCATATTTTTTAGGTTGATTTTGGTTTTTATGGATTTTGGGTGCTCTAAGGGTTTTTATGATTTCTTTTGGTTTTCGTGTGTTTTTAATGGATTTTAACATTTTTAAAGGCTTTATAGATTTTTTTAATAGGTTTGATTGAAATTTTTTTGGTTTGTTAGGGTTTTAGGTGTTTTTCAGTATTTTTTGGGGTTTTAATGGTTTATTATGTTTTTTTGGGTTTAGGGTGTAAGGTATAGAGTTTAGGGTGTTGATTACAGGGTTTATGTTGTACATCATACGGTCTTGGGTGTATGATGTTGTGTTTAAGGTTTAGGGTATAGGTTATTGGGTATAGGGTATAAGGTGTAGGAAATTCTGTATATCGTTTTGGGTTTACATAGTTTCTAGGGAAGGGGGTTTAGGGTGTAGGGTATAATATTTAAGGTATATTGTTTAGGGTGTGGGATTTATGGATAATGGTGTAGGTTTTAGAGTTCAGGATATAGGGTTTGAGTTTTCGGGTCTAGGGTATAGGGTTTAGGGTTTATTGTGAAGGTTTTATTGTGTGCGATCTATGGATTAGGGTCTAGGGTGTATGGTGTAGGGTGTAGTGTTAAGGGTTTAGGATATGGGATTTGGGGTCTACGGTGTTGGGTATTATGTTTAGGGAGTAATGTTAGGGTTAAGGGTGGAGGTTATTGTGTTTATGTTTTATGGTATATGTTGTAGGGTTCAAGTTATATGTTTTAGGTCCTAGGTTGTATGGTTTAGGGTGTAATATATTCGGTTTTTGGAGTCATGTATGGGGTATAAGGTATAGGGTTAATGATTTATGTTTTTGGGTTCAGGGTGTAGGATATATGGTTTAGGGTGTATGGTATAGGGTTTTTATTTTAGGTTTTAGGGTTCTGGGTGTCGGATTTAGGGTTTATGGTTTATATTTTAGGGTTTATACTGTAGGATATAGGGCATGGTGTATAGGTTATAGGGTTTTGGGAGTCGGGTATAGGGTTCATGGTATAGTGTTTAGGTTTTAGGGTATTGGGTGTATGGTTTTAGGTGTAGGGTTGGGATTTACTATGATGGGTATAGGGTTTAGAGTGTATGGTTATATGATATGTTCATAGGGTCTAGGGTTTTGAGTGTAGGGTATAGGGTTGCAATGTTGGTTATTGGATTTAGGGTATATGGTATAGGTTTTAGGATGTGGTATTTAAGATTTAGGGAGTTATGTTTAGGTTTTAGGCTATATAGGTTAGGCTACAGGGAATCGGGTTCAGGGTGTAGTGTCTTGGGTTAAGGGTGTAGGGTGTATAGTTTAGGGAATAGGGTTTTCATTTTAGGGTGTAGGGTCAAGGGTTTAGGGTATCCATTTTTGGGTTTTGGGTGTAAGTATAGGGTTTAGGGTATTGGGTTTATGATTTGGGATGTAGGGTATTTGGTTTAGGGTGTAGGATTTGGGGTTTAGGGTGTAGGGTGTTGGGTATACTTTGTATTATTTATGGTATATGTAGTAGATTATAGGGTTTATGGTGTAGGTTTTTTTATTTACGGTGTATGGAATATGTATTCTGGTGGAGGGTTTAGGTTTTAGGGTGTAGGATATAAGAATTAAGCTGTAGTATTTTGAATGTATGGTGTAGGTTATTGGGTTTAATGGGTAGGGTATGTGGTTTAATGTTTTTTAGGGTTTTTATGATTTTAGAGTTATTTTAGGGTGTTTATTGGTTTTGGGGGTTTTTTGGGTTTTGTAACATGATGGTAAGAAATATTATGGTATTCAGGTTTGGGCTTTTTTTAGAAATGTAGTTCAACAAAAATAATAATCACCTCAATTAATTTTTGATGAAAATAAGACCGGACATCTGTTGACACCATTAAATGTGTTCCATGCACTTTTCCATAGAGTGAAGATATGATTCTCCCATTGACAAATAAATGATTAGAATTGGTAATGATGTTTTACAACATGAAGGAAGAAGATTCAATCCAGATTTCTTTGTTCCAAAATACTACTCCATACCCAATGGATAAGTGGAATGATATTACCATCTAGAAGTTGGATGTGGATTTCCAAGATCAATGATGAAAATGTGTTGATACATTAAATTCAATTTCAGAGTTTCATTTGAGGAGACTTGTTGTATTTACCATATCAAGAAGTGTAGATCTCATCAAGACCATCGATTTGATTGGTCGTTGAGCCCAAACAGACTTACAGATCAAAAGTTATGGCTCTTGGAAGACAGATAAAATTTCACCAAGGGAACTACATGAGGGACCTACATGGAGCACCTACGTGGAGAACCAGCGTCGAAGAATAATTTTGACACCCCTACGCAGAGGACCTACACGGAGGACCTATGAGGGAAACATCCCTTCGATTTGGTCACATGCATGACTACAAATCGGACCCTTGGGCTCCTCATTTCATACACGGAAAAAGTTTGATGGCGTCCCAAAGCTCCCATTATGTATCCCTTTTTCCAAGATCCCCCAATTCTCCTCAGATAGATATCTAAAACATGATATAAGAGAGAATTAAAGGAGAAAAAGTGGTTCAAAGTCCCATCAGGGTCTAGAACATATGGATCTGCTCAGAGCACCTAAATGAAGCACCTCCATGGAGCCCCAGTGCAAATCACCTTTGCGGAGAACCTGCATGACACAACTACACGACACAACTTGGAGGAGCACCTTCACGACATACCTTGCCAGAGCACCTGTGCGATGAACTATGGCAGAAATCATGCATGGCCCTGCTGGTCCATATTGCGGCGGCTGTGCCCCCACACCGCTGCTCGGGGTCAGTGATGGGCTGCTGTCCCGGCCCTTTGGGCCGGTACCTTCACTCCCGTCACCAACCCCCATGAAAAATGGAGAGACTCACCATAATATTTTTGGATCCGTTCGACAACATTTTCCATTTCTCCCTTATTGTGGCCCAACATCCAACCTTGGTATACCATGATTTTAGACACTCCACCACACTCAATGATGTGCCTTGAGTTGGCTTACTCCTCTTGGTTCCTTTCACATGTTACGAGTTTAGACTCTCCTTATGGATTCTGCGAGTACCATGAGTCGATATATTAGTCAAGAAACTACTAAATCCTCATCAACTGACTCCTATGCGATGTTAAAATCTCAAATGGGAATCCTCATTAGGATTAATCCCCAACCAATCTCAAATGGGCATCCTCCTTAGGAGTAATCCCCAACAAATATCAAATGGGCATCCTCATTAGGAGTAAGACCCATCCTAAAATTAATTGGGCATCCCCATTAGGATTAAGCCCCAACCAATTCCCAAAAGGGTATCCATCCTAGTGTAATACCCTCACCTTCATCCCTTACTCCTTACATTGGACCGTTGTCCAATGTAAATATAATAGAGGGAAGGATTTTCCCCTTGACCTCTTCCATGGGCGACATGCCCTCATCCATTAGTGGAGGAGGAAAAGTTTGAAGTGTCCTTGTTGAATCTGTCAGATTATATTTCTTATCATAGGGAGAATGACTCACATTGTTTTAGAGATATGTGATGGTTACAACATTTTCACAAAAACTCCCCCAAATGAACTAGGAGAACTCTGATTCCTGTTCACCCTAGGATACATAGGAATTCATATCAAGTCCCAAGATCATTGGGCATCCTCCTTAAGAAATATGCCCTAAATTAAATCTTCAAATCATCAAGGAATCCTTTTAGGAAGAAATCCCGAACTCATTTTTCTTAGAGCACCATACTCTCCTATGAGATTTAAGGAACAATGAGAACTTTTATTCCTATTCAAACGAGGATATGTAGGAAGCCTTCTCAAGGACAGAGCTCACTCAGCATCCTCCTTTATAAATAAGCCACATATTCAATCTTCAAATCATCAATGAATACTTTTCATGATGTAATCTCAAACTCATCATTCTTAGAGGACCGTACTCTACTAAAATATTTATCGAACTATATTGGATTTGAATCCCATTAATATGGGATGCGTAGGTATCCTCATTGAGGTTCAAACCCAACCCTTCAAATCATCCCTATTCTCCTTGAGCCACATTCCCAATAGGGACTGATCCTACTTGAAAACTCATATCCTTTCCATGTTCCTTGGGTTGCTTCAGCGAAAGTCCCACACTAAGTTTTGACCAAGAACTTTTCGCTTAGCGGTCCTTATCAGATTACCTTAAAAGTTATGATGTGTCCTATTATACAACACCAAAATATGAGGGTTCTAATTTCTGTCACAATGATACGTAGGTATCCCATTTTACAGGCATGATCCCAATATCAAAACAATCCTTCTTCTCCCTAGATGACAATAAATTCCAAAGTACCCCACTGAGTGGCTTAAAATCTTGTATCATCACAATAGTGATTAAAATAATCTCTAATCAATACATTAGAGGATACCATTTATGGAAAACCTCAAATACATAAATATATTTCCATTTATTAAAAAACATGAAGGCATACTGATGATTCTAAATTTTACACATGTTAATAAGTGATTGTATATTCCAAGGGATACATATGATATATATGGTGAATTAATAAGGATTCATGAAAATATGTAAAATATTACAGAGAGAGTCCCAGAGTAGACAGTAATTCCCCCCATAAGGGTGTGATGAGTCCGACCTCCCATTCTATCAACCAATGCACGTTCTTAAGTATTGGAAAGTTAAAACTTAATGAATGCCAACCTTTGGAAAGCAGTCCCCTTTGGATAAAAAAATGTTCAATGATTCCAGTACCATAAATAAATCAAATGGAAACTACCTAGAAATAGTGATTATATAAACTAGAACAGATGTATCAAGGAACTAAGAAACAACATCATATTCAAAAAACCAGACTCCCAAATCAAAATAATGGCCATCAAATTGGGGAGATGTTTTCAGGTAGAAAGGATCATCATAATCCTCATGTGTCCATAATTAAATAATTTATCATAATTAGGTAGGTAATTGGATTTAGAATGGATCTGTTATAAATATGATGATTCTTTTCTATTTTTAATTTCTCATAAATCGTAAGTATGATGTAAACCCTATGATACAAGCTTGATGAAGTAAAGGGGAAGAATTTTTTTGACAATTGTATTCAAGAAAATCACATTTATGATAATTAGGTGTTGACGCTCCTTTCGTCACAGAATCTAAAGATCGGAAAAGGGGAATATCTGAGCACAAAGTGATTCAACCATTGAAGAAAATATCAAAAATCAACAAAGGCATGAACAAAGGATCAAAAGCAACTGCACCGCGCAAGTTATATCACTATCGCGCAAGTCCACTTGCGCGACACCCTTATGGTCATGCAAGTGACTTGCGCGACCTAGTTGATAACCGCTCGGTAACCGCTCGGGGACTTCTCCTGCCTATAAATAGACCCTGCGGGCCCCCCATTCGGGGATCTTTTTCCAAAAACTCGGATTGAAGCTCCCGATGCTCAAGTCTCTTCTCAAAGCTTCCGGAACACTTCTAAGGTAATTTCTTACCTATAACGAAAGATCTAAAGAGAGGGAGTAAGGCCTAAGTGTTGAAACTCATCAACACTTGCGCGCCTGAGTGGCCAGCCCTTAAGGGAAGTGGTCACACTTGTGCGCCGCCTTACTCCTTCGATAGAACTTGCACGTCCCTTTTCTTTAAGAACCTCAAGAGGATTCTAAAGGATTTAATAAAGAGTCGCTCAAGTATTTCAATGCTGGTTGACCATCGCGCAAGTACACCACGTGTCGCGCAGGTATACCTGCGCGACCAATACTTGCGCGCCCACGTAGTACTTGCGTGTCTTCCAAGACTTGCGCACCCATTCCTTTTTTGGGTGCCTTTCTTGCCCATTTCACCCCTCTTAAGCAATTATACTTCCTTTTCAAGATTCAGCCTTCAAGACACTCTTCAAAGCCATTTATGGCATGATTTCTTGATTTGAATTCCTTATCTGAAAGGAATTCTATGGAATATCTCTCAAAACCTAGTGATTTAAATATCCTTATGTCACTAAATATGGAGAATTCATTCATTCTACCTCATCCTTTAAGATGAGAGAATCCTTAACCTGGGTCTCCTTTTCTGGAATAATCCCCAGTCATAAGTCTTCTAATTTGGTCATCCTTTTCAGGAGTAAGCCCCAAACCTTAATCCTTAACCTGGGTCTCATTTTTTAAGAGTAAGTCCCAGTCCTAATCTTGGGCATCCTTCTTAGGAGTAATCCCCATATCCTCTAATTTGGGCTTCTTTTTCAGGAGTAAGCCCCAAACCTTAATCCTTAACCTGGGCTTCCCTTTCAGGAATAATTCCCAGTCATAATTCCCTTAACCTGGGCCTCCTTTTTAAGAGTAAGTCCCAGTCATAATCATGGGTTTCATTTTCAGGAATAAGCCCCAAGTCCCTTAAATTCTCTTTAACTAGTTCTAATTTTCGTTTGATCTGGGATTCCTTCTCATGAGTAAAACCTAGTTATCAATCCTCTCCTGATTTGGGTTTCCTTTTCAGGAATAAGTCCCAAGTTAGAGTATTCAAATCTCCATGAAGCACATATACCTTTATGGACCCTGTTCCTTGATTATCTCCCTAATGTAAATCCTAACCTTCATTTATCTGGGCAGTCATATATACATAAGCCCCAAAACATTTCTTATGATTGCATCTTTCATGGCACAATTTTCTAATTTTTACCAATACCTCTTGTTTCTCACACCAAGCATGACTCACGTGAGCTTAGAGTGTAAAAGTAATTGTGACATCCTTCTTTGAGCCATCAATCATAAATATCATACTCCTTTACTCGAACTAGGTTGGTTCTGATTCCTTTTCTAAAAAAAGGATACGTAGGTAACCCATTTATGCGTTTGATCCCAACTCTAAAATAATTCATGTCCTTCTGAATGAAAATAAACTTCAAGTGCCCCACAGAGTGGCTTTAAAACCAGCCTAGTCATCATAATGACAAAGAGACTATTATATAAATGTTTTGAAGGATACCATTGACCAAGAATCTCTAAATAAATATAGATGATTCTATATTGATGAAGAACCTCAAATACATATAAAAGATTCTCTAAATTTCTTACATATTTAATCATTGATTGTTAAACTGAAGGAAGGCTCATTTTATACTTGGTAATGTAATAAGGATTCACGAACATAACTTAAATCTACAAAGAGAGTCCCGGAATAGACAATAATTCCCCTCAAAAAGGTTTGATGAGTCCGACCTCCCATCCTCTCGACCAATGCAAATTCCTAAGCCTCATCAGTACACAAGCTAGTGAGCACCTACCTTTTGAAAGTAGGTCCAAATGGATGTGGAATCATTGGATGTTTCCGGTTCTACGAACAAACCCGCTAGAAACTGATCGGAACATTTGAATCTCCCATCCAGGAGGTCATCCCCGAATTCCGTGGGAAACAAAAAATGGTGAACCCCACGTGAATCCTTAACCAAGTTAAAATGATGTTTTACCTATTTGTTAAGCCCCTATTTAGAACTCAATAAGAGGGCTAACAAAAACAATCATTGAAATGTGTGCTCATCCAAAGGATGAAGTGGCTGAATTTTATCTTGATTATGTCTGTTATATCAAACAGGCACTCTTTTCCAAGATCTTATGTATTTCCATAATGGCTGCTCTCAAATTCACATCTTTGAATACTGCTGCTGCAAATACCACTGCTGCTATTCCTACTGGATCGTCATCCGCTCTGAGGATGACATCACCTACTCAGCGTCTTCAACGCTGGGTATCAAATGTGCGGGTTAAGGAGTATCGTCAACACGGTACCATCCCATCTTTGGAGGCTGCCCGACATGCCCTCCAAGTAAACAACTCACACAGGTCGTCCGGACAACGACGACCAGTGATCAAGAGGCAGGCGGTTCTGACTACCGTCTCCAACCATTTCGGGTCGTTATCCCTGGAACGCAATTTTCATTCGCTCCCTTACTCTGAGGAAGTGAATGAGCAGGTCCCTCAGGGCCTTAATTAAAAAAGACAGGAGTCCTTCCCGAGAGCTCCCATCAACAATCGCCACCAGACTCGTGCAGCAGTGCGCCCTCAACATGATGAGGGTACCGACTCGAGGCATTCAGCTCAGGTTCCTCGAACCCGAGCAGGCAAGACGAACCGCCAGATACGGAATCCGGTTAACAATGGGAAGGTTTTCATCCCTACCATCTCCGGAGAAGTCCGCCAGCCTAACTTGGTGGCGAACAACGAGCAGGCACACACACCTGTCCGTTTTAATTCCTCTATCCAGCAGACTCATCTGGCAGCATCACGTCAATCCCGCCAGGCAATTCCGGCAGAGTACTATAGGCAGGAACATATACCTGCTTATACATCATCAGTTAGTCAGTAGGCTCGCCTGACTACATATGATGGATCTCGTCAACTGCGTTTGGCGAAGTGTAATTAGCAGGCACATACACCTGCTAGTACTAATCAAGCCTACCAACAGTCTCGCTTGGTAGCGCATGGAGAATTCAGTCAGAAAGCTCCGACGACAAACAGGAGGAAGACTCAACTCTCTGCCTCCACACTTGAGTAGTGTCAGGATTCACTGACAAGAAAAGGAGGACAGAAGCAGGCACATACACCTACTCCAAGCCTGGAATGGACATATATCCCCATTCCGGCAGCTGAAGTCACCAAACATATTTTTTCAATGGTGAAAGAGCATAAGAAAATTCCTGCTCATATTCTGGATGCTTTCCAGGATATCATAACAGCTTCAGCATCATCTCAGGGACAGACACATAAATCTATCCCTAGCAGTGGAGTGACGCATCAACGATTCACTCCGGAACAGACACACACATATGTTCCAGTCCAAGAGGGTTATGGGTCATACTCCCCCATATCATGCAGACAACCAAGTCTGGCACATACACCTGATTTGAGTGGAGATCATCAGCCTAACCTGACCATCTTTCCTGATCAGGCACATACACCTGCTTAGAGTAACCACTTTCGTCAACAAGTGGTTTCCAAAGCGAGTAAGAAGGCATCTAAGAAAAAGATCCTCCCAGCACAGTCAGGAGACCAAAGTCCAATCTGCAACAAGGCTTTGCTCGATGTTGGAGTTCTTGAAGCCCTCAGACATTTATCTGTTGGAATTCAAGATTCTACTCCCTCAGTTCCCAATAATGGGAACATTAATTCCGAAAGTCTTCCATAGACACTTCCTCATGAAGTCTTTCTTCATGAAAATTCGGTCAATCTTGAAGTTTCTTCTTCAGATGAGAGCCACAGGAACCCTCTGTGTGGTCAGAAGACCAAGGAGCAAGAGATATCATCTTTTGTTGTAACCCATTATGGTGGTCCTTCCCATGATGATGAATTTTGCTGCGAAAGTCCTCTCCACATTAGTGATTCACATTGCCTGGAAAATACTCCAGTGGAAAATGTAGTGCTAAGAAAGCCCTCTTATCTTGAGGCACATGCAAATGCGAAACCAGTCATGTCTGATGCTTTATCGCTAGCAAGTGAAATACTTTCTCAATCAGAACATAGCCCATGGTGTAGGTCATTCTCCGAACCACCCCTAAGTCATGCATCTTCTAGTTTGATCAATGATCTCTCTACCTATCTTGTTGAATCCGATGAAGCATCAAGGAAACACCAACTCTGGTCAAAACAGGTAAAAGAATCTTCATTTAATGATAAAGAGGAAATGCTGAACATGAGGAAAAAACTGGCGAAAAGTGAGGTACCAGTCATGTTTTGGCCTTTGGCTGACTCCCAGTATGATATTCCAAAGATGTTGACGGAAGATGGATTCCATGATATTCGTCTCAACATATGGAAAACTCTTTGTCAATTGAAGACGATGATATTATCTTATGATGCATATGAAAATAATCTTAAGATAATAGAATGGCTACAACGTCAGATTGATTTGGCATCTCTATCAGTCTCTCGGTATCCAATGGCTGAAAAGAAACAGAGAACCTTTCAACGTTCATGCCTTGGCGAACTAAGAAAATTGCGTCAGTTAATTGCCAATTCTCTATCTGGTGTTCATATCATAGGATGGGGTGTTCACAGAGCACTAAATTTCACAGTGCTTTCCAGTCAGCAAAGCCCGCCGAAAATGGTCTCATGCAATGTTATTTCCCATGGCCGGCCATAGTCAATGGGCTTTGTTCATAATCAAAATCTTGCTCAAGAACCGGCTTAAACTAGTTCCTCTCAAAATCAAGCATATAGAGAACAAGTTGTTGAATTTCTCCTACATCAAGAAGGCGAGAATATTTCACAAGCCTCTCGTATGGAGAAAACAAATCATCAAATGATAGAAGTTTCGGAAATCATCCAACGGTCTGTTGAACCAGGTGATAAAAGTGGATACAGGCTAATGCATCCAGCTAATTTCCGAACTAAGATTCTCAAGATCAAGAGATCTTTTAAAAAGGTCTCAGACATAGCATGTCAAGAGCCACCCCAGCTTTTCAGACTAGGGACTCCTTTAACCCAACCCTCAGAGTCAACAAATGGGATTTGAGGAGTTGAGCGGAAGCAGAAGGAATATCCTCAGTTTTCGAGACTGGGGACTCTTTCAAATCATCAATCCCCTTCTCAGAGAATATCGGTCTTTTCTCGATTGGGGAAGAATCCCCAAGAGGAATGAAGAGCCAAATTATCAGGAGATTCCCTCCATGTTATAGCTCGTCAAAAAGTTCCTAAAAGATTAAATCAACAAAAGGCAACGTCTCATAAAAGACATGAAAGAAGAAAATATCACAGAATTGTTGATAGAAGGGATGTGATGCATTATACATCAATCAATGTCATCAATGCCATTGTTGCTAATCCACCAGAGGAGACTCACTCAGGGGACTCAGATGAAGAGCGTCATGCTCAAGAAAATGTATGCGCTAATACAAATGAAGAAGGTGTGCGTACACGAAGTCAAAGGATTACTCAGAACCTAGGTAATCCACTTCCTTCTCTCCAAAAAGTATCCAACAAAGGGAGGGGAAAGAATCAGGTTACATATCCTTCCTCTAGAGAAGGTCAATCGCTCTCGTTAGAGCAAAGGTTTGTACAAAAAGAGCAAGAAATGAAAGAATTAAAAAGGTTGAATGCAGAACTACTTCTGAGTAGTATTTTTCTTAAGAATGATGAAGTCCGACAGCCGAAGGAATTTGTTGTAACTACTGAGATGGAACAGGAATATCCTCCTTTATCAGTACACCCTCAGAGGTCTAATCCTATGGGTCAAACGCAACAACGGTTGGCAGTGCTACCATCAGCTGCAGCACCAATCACCACGTCTATCCAAGCTCCATTCATTGCACCTACCCAAGAACAAATTCAACCGGATGTTTCTCAAAAGTTAATAACTACTATTGAGTCATTAACAGCTCGGTTAGAAACTATGGAAGGGAAACAAGCGCAAGTTCAACCAAAAAAGAAAGTTTACCCTGAATGGGTAGATTCAATTTATCCTCCATCTAGTTTTGGAAACCCTGTTTTCCCTACTTTCAATGGATCAGGCGACCCTGAAAAACATTTGACGCATTACGTGTCTGGTTGTGATCCTATGATGGGAACTCCAGAGCAGCAAGAAGCAGTGAAACTCAGATGCTTCGTGAGAACCTTGCAAGGACCAGCTTTTTTCTGGTATACAAGCTTTCAATACCGGTCAATCATCGGATGGGAGGATCTTCGTCAAAAATTCCTTCTTCAGTTCCGCTCAACATTGCCAAAAATGATAGTTTTCGATCTTACAAATTTCAAGAAAAGGGAGAATGAAAGAGTCTCTGATTTCATTGCTCACTGGAAGGGATTAATGTATTCCCTGAGTTTAGCACTCCCTCAAGAAGAGCTGTTTCCAATCTATGTGGCAAATTTTCATGACGAATTACGCACGCCATTGATCCCTGTGAAATACACAGGAGGGTTTCGAGACCTTACTTCAATCGCTCAGCAGATTGAAGATTCCCTTATACAGGCTAAGGTTAAATCACGTGTAATTCCATCAGCTCCAGGAAGGAGAATGGGTAAAGCAGAAACTGCTAAAATTATGTTTAAACAAGCACCTGTACCTATTTCTAGTTCAAAACCTTCATCTTCTCGAAGGGCTTCACCTCCTGAACGCCAACAACAACGGTCGTTTCGTCCAAATGATCAAAGAGATCAACGAAGAAAACAATTTGAGGATTTTAAGAGTAAAACATACTCTTTCTGAAGTGAGAAAGTTCATGGTTACTTCATTTCAGCTCTGGAAGATAATTTGGTTCAATTACCAGTGCCCAGGAGGCCAAACAAGGAAGGAGATGAAGATCGTCCCAATTATTGTCCCTTTGATCAAATGTTGGGGCATCCCATCCAGGAGTGTTTTGTCTTTAAAGACCTCCTGCAAAAGATGGTCAACTTGGGACAAGTCAAGTTAAAATGTTCTTCGACTCAGATAGCATGTGTTACTACTACAATTCTAGAGGAGGAAGGTGAATGGCAAGAATTCAAAAGCAGAAATGCACATAAATATGATGATTGGATGGTCAGAAAGACAATCAATCGGACTCATGCCATTTTGCGAACACAATTAAAAAAACCAATTGTGTCTTCTTCCATGAATATTGCGGTAAAACCCTCTTTGTCAGAGGGAAAGTCCTCAAAGAAACGGTTTTATTCAAAGAAGGAAAAAGAATCAGAAGAAGATGAGAATGTGTCAAAGCCTAAATTGTCTTTGACTCTGGCAGACTTTATGCCATCTACTTCGAAACAACGGGCACCGCCCTATCAAACGGCACCGCCTAAATAGGCTAGTCAGGCAGAGTCTTTATTAGACGAAGAATTAATCTTTGGTTCTGTTAATATGATTCAATTAACAGATTCGTATTCCAGTCGTAATTTCAATTTTGATGAGCCTGAATTCCCTGTATCAAATAAGGGAATCCGAGAAAGTTCCCGAGGTTCAGGATAGAGGGGAAGACGTGGATCTTTCCAAAGCCACTACTCCAATTCTACCCCTGCTAGCACTATGTATGTAGTAGAAAATCGTGGTAGAGCCCTTCAGCGAGCTCAAAAAGAACAAGCAGGTTCTTCTGCTAATAGCCAACTCAGTCTTGGCACAGTTATTTTAGAAGACCGATTGAAAATTCCATATTCTATATCTCAGCAAGTAAATGGATCTAATCGGTCTAATCTTCCAAAACCAAGGATGTTTCCAACTTCTATCCCAATACAAGATGCATCAGCTTCCAAAGCATCTGCTTCCAAGGTACCTGCTAAACCGCATATTCCTGTTGGGAAACGTAGACCTCTAGAACAAAAGTATGATATATTGAAACACTTGGCCCATTTACCCACCAAGTTATCAATTTTGGATGCTTTGAATCTGTCAAAAGATCTTCGGGAAGCACTCATCGAAGCTTTGTCAAGTCCTCAGGAGTTTGAAGCTGAAATTGCTGCAGCTGAAGTCTATCGCATAGAGAATAATCCTGCAGAATTCCATGCAGTGATATCTTTTACTAATAAAGATGAAGATGATGTTGTGCATGAGCACATAAAACCTTTGTACTTATCTGGAAAAGTCAATGGTGTAGATATCCGAAGAGCTTTCATTGACAATGGTTCAAGAGTCAACCTCATCCCCATTCGTACACTTTGTCGATTGGGCCTCACAGAATCTGATTTATCTCCTTCTACCATGATGTTACAAGGATCTGATAAAAATGAACAAGAACCATTTGGCGAAGTTACACTCAGAACTCAGTTTGGAGATCTTGTATCCAATTCAGATTTCATGATTGTTGATCAAGACTCAGCTTTCAACGTCTTTCTTGGAAGACCCTAGCTACATCAGCATGCAACTATTCCTTCATCATACCATCAATGTCTCAAATACTGTTTCAATGGTCAAGTTGGAACATTGTATGGTGATAAAACCCCATTTCAGACATGTGAGTCTCAATACATTGAGGCAGAATTTTATCACATGAAGGGAAGAGAAAAATCTACAATGAAAGAAATTACCAAAGATAATGCTCCATATGGTTTGTAGAAAATTCCAGTAAATCCATTTACACATGTGAGTACAGATTATGTGTTATCTATCAGTCAAATTGACAAAATAGGACCAAATCAAAATACTCTTATAGAACGATCCATAATTTCAATTATGGCAATTGAGCCAGACAACATGGGAGAAATTGGTAACCTATCAAACAGTGATGAAAGCATAAGTGGTGACGTCTTCATTTCATCTGCTGAAATCCAACAGGTCTATACTTCACCAATCAGGCCAGAAGAAGTTATAGCAACATCAGAGATGAATAATGATGTCAATTCTCAATCCATCGCCTCCTCTTTATTTCCCAAAGAAGCCCCTTTATCATCAATAGGGTCGGAAATGGAATATTCTTCTTCAAAATGTGCAAATTTGGACATCTCTTTTGATTATGAAAATTTTGCTTTTTTCATCTACTATGCAAGTAGAAATGGAATAAATAACACATGATGAAGAGGAAGAGGAAGATCTTAGAGACGCTCCTCCAGCATTTGAAGAAGGTATCTCTACCACTGTTGATGAACTCGGAGAAATAAATCTCGGTACAGAGAAAGATCCACGCCCCACTTTAATTAGTGCGGCCATGACCCTTGAAGAGAAAGAGATGTATATTTCTTTTCTAAAGGAAAATAAAGATATTTTCACTTGGAACTATACAAAAATTCCTGGGCTTGATCCTGATATTTCTACACATCATTTGGGTTTACCAAAAGAACATTGAGGATTTAAGCAAGCCACGAGAAGAACACAACCAACTTATGCTTCCAAAATTGAAGCTGAAGTGGATAAGCTGATCAAAGCTAACTTCATCATAGAAGTTCAGTATCCCAAGTGGATGGCTAATATTGTCCCTGTAAAGAAGAAGAACAGACAAATTAGGGTTTGCATCGATTTCAGAGATCTTAATCGGTATTGTCCTAAAGATGATTTACCAGTTCCGATTACAGAACTCTTAATTGATGCAACCGCTGGCTATGAAGTACTTTCCTTCATGGATGGATATTCAGGATATCATCAGATCCAAAAGGCCCCAGAAGATGAGGACTCTACAGCCTTCAAAGCCCCTCAAGGTGTGTTTCGTAACCGGGTGATGCCCTTTGGTTTAAAGAATGCAGGTGCAACATATCAACGCGCCATGCATCGTATCTTCAAACCTTTCTTAGGGAAGTTTGTTGAATGCTATGTAGACAATTTGGTGGTTAAATCCAAACAACATTCTAATCACTTGGCTGATTTGGATGTCATATTCCACAAGCTTCGACAACATAATTTGAAGATGAACCCCTTAAAATGTGCTTTTGGGGTAACCTCTGGAAAATTCCTCGGCTTTTTTGTACGGCATTGTGGTATTGAAGTTTATCCTGAGAAGAAAAAATCATTCCTTGGTATGTCACCTCCTCGGAATTTGACAGAATTAAGACGACTTCGAGGACACTTAGCCTATATTCGACGTTTAATCGCCAATTTGGTAGGCAAATGTTTTCCCTTTACCAAATTATTGAAAAAAGGAGTCACTTACCAGTGGACTGAAGAATGTCAAGAAGATTTTGATGTTCTCAAGAAATACCTCTTGAGTCAACCAGTACTCATGCCACCTGTTGAAGGTAGACCACTTATCATCTATGTGACAGCTCTAGAGTGATCATTGGGTGCCTTTCTCGCTCAAAAGAATGATGTTGGGAATGAAAATAGCCTCTACTATCTCAGTAGAACTATGCTTGAAGCAGAAACCCGGTATTCAAGTATTGAGAAGTGCTGCCTGACATTAATCTTTGCAGTTCAGAAACTGAGACACTACCTGCAACATCACGAGGTCCAATTGGTATCTCACAATAATCCGCTCAAATTCATCCTTAGTCGTCCAATGCTTACAGGACGTCTAGCAAGGTGGGCAGTTATTTTGTAGCAGTTCGACATTCAGTATGTATCTCAAAAGGAAATAAAGGGCCAAGCTCTGGCGGATTTCCTGACTGAACATCCTTTAGTGGAAGACACGTCTTCAGATATTGAACTCCCTGATAAGGATGTTTTTTCTATTCAAGAGTGTCCTCAAACATGGGAAATGTATTTTGATGGTGCTTCCAGAAGTCCAACAGGGAAGAAAATGGAAAATCCTGAATTCAACAAAGTTGGTTTAGGAATTGTACTCATTTCTCCAGATAAGGCATTGTTACCTTATTCCTTTTTATTGTGGGAAGGTGGTACCAATAATGAAGCTGAATACCAAGCTATTATCACAAGCTTGGTGTTAGCACTTCAAGCACAACTGAATCACTTAAAGGTGAAAGGTGATTCAGACCTGGTAATCAAACAAGTCAATGGCGATTATGACATCAGAAAAGAAGAGTTAATCCCTTTGTATGATTACGTCAGAAAGTTAATGGCGGAATTCCCTTCAGAACCGACATTTTCTTATGTCTCAGGATCACAAAATGCTCAAGCTGATGCACTGGCTAATATAGCCACAGCTCTAGCAGATCCAAATCGGGACGAGACAACCACCAGTATTGCCCACCGTCGTGCAATTTCACCTTATGTTCAAGCCAGAACAGAGGAAATTAATGAAATTAGTCCCATTCCTGAATTGTATGGTCGTACTACAGGATGGATGTCACCTATCAGGGAATACCTTCAAAATGGAACACATCCACCTGATAGAGCTGAGAAAGAACAAATCCGGCGACGTGTGGCCAATTTTACTCTTTATGATGGCCCAAACCACCTAGAGAAAATTCTCTACAAACATGGTTTTGATGGAGTTCTCTTCAGATGCATTGATGGTGAAGATACAATGGCTGTCATGAAAGAAGTGCATGCAGGAGTCTGTGGTGCCCACCAGTCTGGACATAGATTGTCTGATCAAATTCGAAGGCTTGGATACTTTTGGCCTTCAATGATACAAGATTGTGTTGATTTCACAAAGAAGTGTCATTCATGTCAAGTACATTCCAACTTCATTCATCAACCTCCAGATTTTCTTCGTACAGCTAAATACTCATGGCCAATTGCCACATGGGGAATGGATGTGGTGGGACCTTACCATTCAGCTACAGCCAAGCAGTTTAGTACATTCTTACTTCTACTGATTTCTTTTCCAAATGGGCAGAGGTAGTACCTCTCAAAGAAGTCAGTTCTAAATTCATTGTTAGCTTCATCAAGTATAACATCATTACTAGATTTGGGGTCCCTCACAGACAACGGCACCAACTTCTGTTCTTTTGAGGTGAAGAAATTGTATCAAGAATACAATATTAAATCCAACCATTCAACTCAGTATCATGTGGCAGCCAATGCCCAAATAGAAGCCTTTAACAAGACTCATTCAAATATTCTGCAAAAGATGGTGGATAAAGATAAGAGGTCAAGGCCTAATAAACTCTTTCATGCTTTATGGGCTTATCAGACTACCACCCGCAATGCAACGCGGTCAACTCCATATTCATTGGTATATGGAACAGAAGCAGTCTTGCTAATTGAAGTTCAATTTCCCTCACTCAGAGTAGCCATTTGTGATCAGTTATCTATAGATGAGAAATCCCAAAAGAGATTGAATGAATTTGAACGGATAGATGAGAAAAGATTGTGCACTTTTCACCACTTGGAAATCTTTCAGAATCGAATAGCACGAGATTTTAACAAAAAAGTTCGTCTTTGTTCATTAATTCAGGGAGAATTGGTATTAGTTCTCAGAACTGCAATGATACCAGGAAAGAAACCTCCCAAGCTTGAGCCAAAATGGGAAGGACCCTATTCAATACATAGGGTCTACTCCAATGGAGCTTATTCATTAATCTCGATGGATGGAGAACTCATTACTTCTCTATCTAATGCCAGATTTTTGAAGAAATATTTTGTATAAAATAAAAAGAATTCACAAGATGTCCCCGCAACATGACACTGAACTGTGCATCACCATTTCGTCCTTGCTATATGACGTTAAACTATAAAACAATGGTCCAGTATGACCTTAGACTGCAACTAGGTCCTGTATAACCTTAAACTACATCATCAACGGTCCATGCATATGACCCTAAACTATTTTCAAGTCCCTTACGTCCAACAAGACGTTAAACTTTGACATCCTAACTACATGACGCTAAACTGTATAAAAGTCCCTTACGTCCAGCGAGACGTTAAACTATATAATCATCAAAGGTCCTGTATGACATTAAACTACACCACCGTCTATCATGACATTAAACTGCACCATCCACGGTCCATGCATATGACCTTAAACTATTCACACTTTCGTCCAACATGACGTTAAACTGTGGGGAAAAAAATCCCCAATGCGTCCAACATGACGTAAATGGTGTGTTATTTTGTCCTTACTGCATGACATTAAACTGCACAGTCCCCCTTTCATCCAACATGACATTAAACTCTATTGTCCCCATCATCCTAACTACATGACGCTATACTGTACAGAAAATTCATGATACGTCCTACATGAAATTAAACTGTATTTTGTCCCTGCTACATGACACTAAACTGTGCAGCATCAATAGTCCTAACTGCAAGACTTTAAACTGCATAGTCCCTTTATATGTCCTACATGACGTTAAACTATGCATCGTTAAGATTATTGTTACCTCTTGTTTCTCACACCAAGTATGACTCACGTGAGCTTAGAGAAAACCTCAACCATAACACTCTCTTTGGGCCGCTAACCATGTATAAGTCCCAACAACATTTTTTTTATTTAGATTGTTGTCCCCAAGAAAAACATGATCATTAATTCATTCTTTAATTGAACTACACGGACTTTGATCCTTGACCTCCAGGCTGGGTATGTAGGCAACCTCCCAGGGTTCAAGCCCAAAAAACAATCTCTTCACATCAGTTCACCACCATCTCATATGATTTTGATTCGTGAAACCACCCCTAGAATCAATATCTTTACATTGATTCCCTTTCGTCCTTGTTATATGACGTTAAACTATGTAACACTTTTTTCCGGTATGACAATAAACTACAATACTCTTTGATTTCCTCATTTGAGAGAGAACTATTATTGACATTGATTTTTCAATCTTGTTTCATTTCACAAGACTACGTGCATACATGGTAATACCTAACTTTTTATCTCAGGTTAAACCATCATTGAACTAAAGTCCCCTTTCACCCTTCACATGTACGAACCAAATTTGTACAAAGGGTAGTTCTAGAACTATGTGGGATTGATTCCCATCCTTATGGGATATGTAGGAACGTTCGAGTATCCCTCGAATCCAGCCCCAAGTCTTTTTGGGCCTAACCCCAAATTTCACATTCAATCCCTTGGCTGAAAAGTCCTCATGAAAACACACACTGTGTATTAATTATTATGGTCCGAACACTATGACCCTAAACTAAGATCTCTCATACTTTCATCCTGCACGACATTAAACTTCATTTCAAGAACTATGTATGGCTTGATTCCCATTCATATGAGATACATAGTGAAGTCCAAAATTTCAATTCAGGACCCAACCACAACATGATTATGGTTATCATTGACCTATGTATCTCTATATACATTGGAAAATACCCATATTTATGTGTTATAATCCTAACCTTAAATATTTTCAGATCTTCATAACCCTTTTCATGACTTTTAGTCACAAAAATGTCAAACTTCTAAGAATTATTTTTCCTGACTATGCAGTACGTTCCCATAGGTGGCCTTGCATAAACAGTCCACATAACAGACTTGTTAGCCAAAAGACACTATTTTATTTAACTATGCAGCCAATGCCCTTAGGTGGCCCTGCATAATTCAACCCCCTAACGGGTTTGTTAAATGATAGTAAGTTCATTCTTGGGAAGAATGCCTCTTTTGTCCGTATTTGTCTTAAATGACGGTATGTAGGGATCTGCAAAAAAATAGCCATCCTTAACATATTTTCCCCATGTCCTTTTTCATGATCTGAAAATATTCAAGTCTATGGTTTATACTTTCTATGGTTTATTCTTCTTCCCTACGTTTGGGTCAGACCTTCATAGGAGTGATATTCATCCCGTTCTTCGATAATCTTGTCTGGAAATATCTTCTCCATATTCAAGTACCTCTTTCCATACAGAAAACTCTATACTTTAGAAAATTTGAATCTCCATGAACTATCACTGGCTTTTAGCACTAGGAAAGTAAATTTCTGAGAGTTCTTTTGCCTGACTATGCAGCATGTACCCATAGGTGGCCTTGCATAAACAGTCCACATAACAGACTTGTCAGCCGAAAGATGCTATTTATTTGACCATGCAACCAATGCTCTTAGGTGGCCCTTCATAATTCAACCCCCTCACGGGTTTTTGTCAAATAATAGTAACTTCATTCTTTGAAATTGCTTCTTCTAATGCCTTTTAGCTCTTTTTCATATCATTCCTCAGATTCAAATATTCTTAAGTCAAAGTTTACATATTTTCCCTCATACTTGAGTATGGTAATATGTATTCAGATAAATTTTCAAGGAATTGAATCAATTTTAACCCATTTTGGTCAAAGATATTTTGACCTTAAACATTATCCCCTTTATGTCCGACATGCATGACTTTAAACTGCCCACAAAAGACAAAGGAACTCTGAATAAAAGTCAAGTTCCAGCTCACTAAATATACATTTTTTTGTATGATTTAGGTAATATTGAGCAATTAAAAGGTTCAAAGTTTGTAGGGTTATTTGTAATAATCCTAGTAAAAATCAAACTATGCTTACTAAGCCCATTGGCTTAAGTAAATTTTAAGCAGGTAGTGAAAGAATGCAGGTACAAATGATTGAAGATGAAAGTGTTTTTCATTGATACACAAGAGTTAGAAGGACATCCACAGACTGGAGTCTCTTCTCTTTTTCAATAATTATAAGAGGCTTTCAACATAACACTTCATTTGATTTACGACATCCCGAGATTCATCAGCAACCACCTGGAATTCATTCATTCAACTTGTTACAATAAGAGATGCAGTGATACCAGCTCTTCTTGGAACAATTGTAAAAGGATGTTCTTGAGTGCGGTTTGAGAAAATTTTCTGCTGATCAAACAGTGACTTTGTTTTTGTCCAATAGACTTGGAAGATGGATACATGGATTTGAGAATGGAGCATTGGAATTAAAGAGTCATTTGGAGAGAGTACTCTTTTCAGATATTGCTCTAATACCATGTTTGTCTTCTCTCCACCAACCAGTAGTGGAAAGCATTTCATCCCACGGGTTTGCCATTTTCATATCTGCAAGGAAATGACATGGAGGAAGAATTTGAAAGTTCACACCATTGTTGTTGCTCTTAATGCACATCATAACCGAAATGAAGGAGTAGCAGCGCAGCTTCATTTTAGGTGTATAGTTCTTTGCATCTAGAACATTGACTCCTTGCAGGTGACCATGAACATATAGAGGCAGGTAGATGCTCTGTGGGAAATTAAGATAATATTTCTTCAAGTGATTAGCCAAATATGAGAGAGTGATGTTGCAGATATCATAGTAATCATGGCCAATGATGTTTATCATGTCATCAATCTGCTTGCTAGCCAGTTCATCAGACGTTTTTAATTCCATTAGTAGCCATTGAATCTGCCCAAAAAATGAATAAATTAAACTCTTAAATGGGTTTATTTTTCCTAAATTTTGTGAAAGATTTCGAAAAAATGGCTAAGGCATTAAGGTGCGCAAGTCTAAAAAATGGCGCGCAAGTATTCGTGTGCCGCGCTAGTTTTTGACGCGCAAGTATAAACCGTGCAAGTACAAATGCCTTTATAGTAGCATGACATCAAGGAAAACACTAGAAAACAGAGCAACCTGGGCGGCTAAGGTGACCAGTGCGGCGAGAGCTCGACGGTATGAAGTCTGGAAATCCGGATGCTTGTACGGAAGTGAGGCTCTCTATTTATAGACGCGGCCGAGACCCTGCGCGCCGGACCCTGCACGACCGAGGGCCGTATCCCGGCGCGATGCGCACTTGCGTGCCGCCCTCTGTGCTATGAAGACTTGCGCACCCCCTTTTCCTTTGGATGTATTAGATTTCCTCAGATTCAAATCCTCTTTTTCTCTCCGGATCCAACTCTGAGGGGGGACTTTTGTTGGCGCTCCTTTCGTCACAGAATCTAAAGATCGGAAAAGGGGAATATCTGAGCTCAATGTGATTCAACCTTTAAAGAAAATATAAAAAATCAACAAAGGCATGAACAAAGGATCAAAAGAAACTGCACCGCGCAAGTTATATCACTGTCACGCAAGTGACTTGCGCGACCTAGTTGATAACCACCCGGGGTCTTCTTCTGCCAATAAAGAGACCCTGTGGGCCCCCATTCGGGAGGATCTTTTTCCAAAAACTTGGATTGAAGCTCCCAATGCTCAAGTCTCTTCTCAAAGCATCCAGAACACTTCTAAGGTAATTTCTTACCTAGAACAGATGATCTAAAGAGACGGAGGAATGCCTAAGTGTTGAAACTCATCAACACTTGCGCGCCTGAGTGGCCAGCCCTTAAGGGAAGTGGTCACACTTGCGCGCCGCCTTACTCCTTCGATAGAACTTGCGCGTCCTTATTCTGGAAGAAACTCAAGAGGATTATAAAGGCTTTAATAAAGAGTTACTCAAGTATTTCAATGCTGGTTGACCAATGCGCAAGTACACCACGTGTCACGCAGGTATACCTGCGCGAACAATACTTGCGCGCCCACGTAGTACTTGTGCGTCTTCCAAGACTTGTGCGCACCTTCCTTTTTTGGGTGCCTTTCTTTCCCATTTCACCCCTCTTAATCCATTATACTTCCTTTTCAAGATTCAGTCTTCAAGACACTCTTCAATACCATTTATGGAATGATTTCTTGATTTGACTTCCTTATCTGAAAGGAATTCTGTGGAATATCTCTCAAAACCTAGAGATTTAAATATCCTTATGTCACTAAATATGGAGAATTCATTCATTCAACCTCATCCTTTAAGATGAGAGAATCCTTAACCTGGGTCTCCTTTTCTGGAATAATCCCCTGTCATAAGTCCTCTAATTTGGGCATCCTTTTCAGGAGTAAGCCCCAAACCTTAATCCTTAACCTGAGTCTCCTTTTTTAAGAGTAAGTCGCAGTACTAATCTTGGGCATCCTTATTAGTAGTAAGCCCCACATCCTCTAATTTGGGCTTCTTTTTCAGGAGTAAGCCCCAAACCTTAATCCTTAACCTGGGCTTCCCTTTCAGGAATAAGTCCCAGTCATAAATCCCTTAACATGGGCCTCCTTTTTAAGAGTAAGTCCCAGTCATAATCTTGGGTTTACTTTTCAGGAATAAGCCCCAAGTCCCTTAAATTCTCTTTAACCAGTTCTAATTTTCGTTTGATCTGGGATTCCTTCTCAGTAGTAAATCCCAGTTATCAATCCTCTCCTGATTTGGGTTTCCTTTTCAGGAATAAGTCCCAAGTTAGAGTATTCAAATCTCCATGAAGCACATATACCTTTATGGACCCTGTTCCTGGATTTTCTCCCTAAAGTAAATCCTAACCTTCATTTATCTGGGTAGTCATATATACATAAGCCCCAAACCATTTCTTATTATTGCATATTTCATGGCACAATTGTCTAATTTTTACCAATACCTCTTGTTTCTCACACAGAGCATGACTCACATGAGCTTAGAGTGTAAAAGTAATTGTGACATCCTTCTTTGAGCCATGAATAATAAACATCATACTCCTTTACTCAAACTACGTGGGTTCTCATTCCTTTTCTAAAACAAAGGATACATAGGTAAACCATTTATGGGTTCGATCCCAACTCTAAAATAATTCATGTCCTTCTAAATGGCAATAAACTTCAACTTCCCCACTGAGTGGATTTTACACCAGCCTAGTCATCATAATGACCAAGAGACTATTATATAAATGTTTTGAAGGATACCATTGACCAAGAATCTCTAAATAAATATAGATGATTCCCTATTGATGAAGAACCTAGAATACATATAAAAGATTCTCTAAATTTCTTACATATGTAATCATTGATTGTTAAACTGAATGAAAGCTCATTTTATACTTGGTAATGTAATAAGGATTCACGAACATAACTTAAATCTACACAGAGAGTCCTGGAATAGACAATAATTCCGCTCAAAATGGTGTGATGAGTCCGACCTCCCATCCTCTCAACCAATGCAAATTCCTAAGCCTCATCCGTCCACAAGCTAGTGAGCACCTACCTTTGGAAAGTAGGTCCAAATGGTTGTGGAATCATTGGATGTTTCTGGTTCTACGAACAAACCCACTAGAAACCGATCGGAACGTTTGAATCTCCCATCCAGGAGGTCATCCCCAAATTCCAAGGGAAATAGTAGGAAAGAAATATTTTCCTAAAGGAATGGGAAGCTATAATAAATACCATTATAATTTAAATTACATTGAAGTTTATCTTAAGTATTTTGAAGTCATGAAGAATTCATGTTTACAAGAAATAATATCAAGACAAATAAAATTATAATTGTATTATCTACGGTTCAGGAAAAAATTAGATGCAGAATCCATTGTTTTACATTTTTCTTCATCGTAATTAGGCTATTATAATTGGAATTAGATGAGAGATTAGTAAGACATACAATTTTTATTAAAGAGTTTTAAAAAGATACAAAAGGGGTTTTTTAGGCAAATCTAATGCTCAAGGAATATGTTTTTTTCGTAGGTTGATATGGATAAATAAGTTTATGAAATTTGAATAATGAATTTATAATGGATAAATAAGAATGGGGGAATCGTAATGGAGAAATAAAAATAAGGAAATCAGAATGAAAAATCAGAATTTGATTATATATTTTCTTGAAATAATATCAGGAGATGAGTTCAATAGAATATATAAAATTCAATGAAGTATGAAGAATTCAATGAAAGATTCAGATTTCATGGGGGAATTGAATGATTCAAATATAGATCTTCTACTTAAGGAAGATTAATGATTCAAGAAAATTTGTGAAGTGGGGAAACCTTTTCTTAATCCCCCATAAACCATACTTGTGAGCCTATAAATATGAGTAGATTAATTAATGTATTCTCAAACATTAATTACTCATGGAAAATGAGATATAATATCTACAATCATAGGAATAATAAGATATTGGATTTTTTTGAAGTAGTTATTCGAAAAAAAGAAGATGAAGAGAGGAAGATAATATTCAATGTTTCTATAATCAGACAGACCATTTCATATTGGGATTTTTAGACTAATATAGTACAAGTCCTTACTTTTTCTAAAGATATTATTGATAAATTTATATTTTTCGTATTGAGAAAATCAGACTTGGGAATCATACTAGGTTTTCTAGGCACATAATTTGATGTGGGTTAGAAATTTCTTGGTGGTATTATGAATGATGTATATTTTCCATACTGAGAAGATCAGACTTGGGAATTATAATGAGGAATTATATTGAGTATCATTACAATTTTCAATAATTTCAAACCACCACCTAGGTAAGAAAGTGAAGAATTGTTTTGAAATATCATATTTAAGAAAGTTGACTAAGAATCATTATAACATGTTTATTAAAAATAATGTTTTACATCATTTTTCTCTAATTTAGGAGAATACTCTATTGTATTGAATATAGTGTTACATAAGTTTAAGTAAATATCCTACTCATTGTATTCCACAAAAAGGATTTTTTTTCTAGTGAATGGTGTGGTCATGGATTTTTTCGAAACCATACCAGGGACTAGATTCTCTTGTTGAGTAGAGGACCTTGTAAATTACTATGTTCATATGGTTATGTGGTTGATTTTTTTTTCAAAATAGAATGAAATATTTCATAGGATGCGAGGATGTTTCTTAAGAATGAAAACATAAAAGGAAAAGTTATCCCAAATTCAACCCTCCCCCTTTTAGTGATACTTGAAACTTGGTGGGGAAATCTCAGTTAGTATCAGAGAGAATGTTATATTCTTTTACTCTTTGCTGATTTTTTTTATAGGGATGTTATGATGGAAAATTTAAATTTGGATAACAGTATGGGGATTATAATTCATGGGGGTAAGAACTATCATATCTAGAAATATATAATGTGTCTTTATCTTATGTCTCGTGGGTATGATGATATTGAATTTACAACAGATGAATTTACTCATATTGATGACAAGGTTTCACTTAATCCTATTGAAAAAAAGTATACTAAGAATGATATATGAGAAAAAAATTATTTTTCCCATAACTTTCTGTAAGTGGGGTTTTAATTTTGAAATGTCTTTCCATTTCTAAAATAATTTGATATAATTTGAATAAAAATTACAATGTCAATTAAAAAGTTATGAAGGAAAAAATATAAATTCTAGAGGATTAATTATGAAGATATTAAAATGGGTGAGGATGAATCTATTGGGGACTTCTTCATAATGGTAAATGACATTGTTTTCCCTATTAGATATCCTGGTGGAAAATTAAATGAGTCCATAGTTTATGAAAATTTCTTTTGAATTCTTCCTGAAAGTTTTATGTTAATGTTTCTTTATTAGAAATTAGAGACCCTAAATTATTATCAATATATTTTTTGCATTGAACTCTCATAAATTATAAACTCAGAAGGTAGAATATTGTGAATATAAAAACCAAAAATGATAGATAAATTATTTCAACACCACAATGAAATAAAAGACTAAAAAGGATCTTATTGAATGTGATATTGATGACTCTGACTCCAAAAATGAGTTATGTAAAAATCTTGATGATATTTAATCCTTTTTCTAAAAATTTGATAAGTGATATAAGTTAATATAAAGTGAAACATCAAATGAAGTGTTCTATTATGAAACCATTAGGTTTATTGCATTGAATTTTCCTCAAGGAAATAAATTATAGAATAGTGATGAATAAGAAAGAATTCCATGAAAGTAATAGAAGAAACAAAGTGATAATGATAAAACATTTTCCAAAGGGAAAGTTAAAATATTCCTTAAATCCAAAATATGTAGTTTCTTATCAAAATATGACGATGAAGAAGAAATTGAATCTGAATTTCTAAAATATTTCGAAACGGTTAGAGAAAATACTTTTTTTGAAACTATGAAAAATTAAGAGTTCTCAGTTTTGAATAAGTATTTGAAAATAATTTATAATTTATTCATAAATAGTAATTGAAAGAGTGTACCAGAATAAGTGGAAGGAAAGAGAAATAGGTTAGGAAATTGAAGAATAAAAACTCCTCAATAAATAATCATGAAGTATTTCCTGAATAGAATGTTAATATGATAAAAAAAGTTTGATGATTTGAAAAATATATCTTGAGTAAGAAAAGAATCATAATGAACAACATGAAATAAACTATAAGGAATAAAGAAGATGATTTGTAATTTGTCTCATATAAAGTATCTAAAGATGAATAGAGGGATATAAGTTTCAAAAAATATATCTCTAATGTTGGTGATAGTTCTTTTAATGAGGAAACAGATAATAATAAAAAAATTACCTTCAATGGTTAAGAATAAATCTAAAATTGTTCTTAAGAAAAAAAATATGGGAATGTTATCTAAGTGGCCAAAGTCAATGATGTTGAAAAATTATAAGTTTCTAGAAAACCCTATGTTTGGAAATGATTTTAAACATTATGAATATGAAATTTTTCTTACAAAATATATTTTTGAGAAGGATGAAATGAAAATGTTACTGGGAAATATGATTTTTATTCAAATCATATTGTTTTGTGGTCAAAAATGATTTTTTAAATAAGGATTCTTAAAAGAACACTCATAGTGCTAGTCAATCAAGATGATTCAGAGCCGAATACTATTTCTATGGATACTAATGGTAATGTGGGGGATTTAGATATATGGATTATATGTTTTGTTTTAACCAAAAAATTAATAATATTCCACATGTTATGAATGGAATGGTTTGAAAGGGATTGAATCATCTCAAAATAATATGTCTAATAAGGATGTCTAGATGTAACATAAGAAGGTTGATGTGGAAATTGAAAATATGGTCCAACCCCAAAAAATAATTTTTAAAAGATGTGAACAACCAAAACATATTACTAAGGGTTTTATTAGTCTGTTTTCAACACAAAAAAGTGTCATAGAAATTCTCAAAATCCAATGATGAAGAATAATAATAGAGGAGAAAAAGATCTTCCTGTTATGACCACTTTGAAATCAATACAAATTGAAAGAACATAGATTCCTAATAGTGTGTGTTTTTCTCATACGAATAGAGTCAATTGTTTTTTGAATAATTTCAAAGTATTTAATTATGTAAAGGTTACATTTTGAGATGATGAATCATTGAGAATCAATGGTATTGGATTAGTACTTATTGGAAAAGAAAATATGGAATCCAAGAAATGTTATATGTTTATGGGCTTAAATGACACCTACTAAGTGGTTCACAACATTGTGACTAGGGTGAAAATGATTTAAAAAAGGATGGGTTTTTTCTAAACAGTGAGGAAGATGAAAAAATAGTAACAAGAGTCCGTCAAACTAAAAGAAACATATTTCATGTTGGTGAAATAAAAAACTCTTATTACTTGAGTATGGAGGAAGAAAATTATTTGTGAAATAAAAGAATGGGGCACTTGTGTCAAAGAATCATGAGAAAACTATCAAAATGAGATAGTTTCTATTAAATTATTGATATGTAAATAATAATATATTGGTGTTTCACTATTTTTTTGGATGGAAAAATTACAAACTCAGTGAAAAATAAAGTTGTGATTTGTTCAAAACATCCCATGTCACTCATTAATTCTTATATCAATAGACAAGATGAAATCAATATTATAGTAAAGATGAGTACTTCTTCAAATTCATTGATGACATTACTCACATTACACGTGTGATTTATATGAAACATAAGTCATGTTCTCTAAACATGTATAAAATATTCTAGAATAATTATGAGAAGGAATGTGAGTATTCGGTGAGGAAGTTGAGAACTGATAATAGTGGTGACTACAAGAATGTTAAATTTGTTTGTTATCATAAGAAGCACATATTTCCATATGATTTCAGTTTACCATACACACTTGAGAAATGTTGTTGCAGAAATAATGAATAGATGTCTATTGGAAATAGTGAGAACAATGTTACTTGCACGTTGAATTTCTCATTACAATTGGAGGCAAGCCATTATTACTACTCAATATATTCAAAACATATTCTTGTACAATAAATTTGTAGATATTACACCTTATCCAATGTTTTATTAAAAAAATTAGAAGTGTGAAATAATTAAGTGGTTTTAGAGTACATGAATTATAAATATGCAGTGTGGTGACCTTGGAATGTTCATGAAGAGTGGTGAAGTTGGAAATTTTCATATTTATGCTTGAGAAGGAAGTGGATACAGGTATTTCAATAAAGAATCAAAATAAATTTTGATTACATTGAGGAAAAATTTATTAAAAAATATGAGGACGATAAATAGACTGTTTTAGATAGGCAATTCACGTAGGATATGGAATGTCTTGTTAAAATTTATGATAAGGATACAGACAATTGTAATCATACTCATGAAGAAGAATCAGGAATAACAATATCAAGTGATGATGATGAAACTCAAATTACACATCCTAGGATAAGGAATCTACTAGGGGATCATAACATTATTTTTGATAAACATCAGAAGGATTAATCAAGAAAAAGTTTATAAATTTTTACACATACATCCTTATCATAAAAATTTGAGCCGAAAGATGTGAATGAATCTTTTCAGAAGTATAAATGGGCTCATGTTAGGAATAAATAACTTGATCAGATTAAAAATAATGATACTTGGGAACTCATACCCAAACCATATAATAAAAAATTTATTTTCACCAATGGGATTTTCAAAACAATATGAATGAATAATGTGAGTTTATATGAAACAAAGTGATATTATTGTGAAAATGTTACTCAAACAATGAGTGTGTTTATTTTTATGAGAGTTTTAATCCTTTGGAATGGTTAGATTCAATTATAATTTTTCATTATTTGTTAGCTAAAGGATGCTACAAAATATTTTTAATGGATGTCATGTCAACATTCATGAATGGTGATCATGATAATGATTTTTATATTAAACAAATATATAATTATTAGGTTGGGAAAGTGGAATTTTATGTTTTTAAGTTGGAGAAAAACATTTATGGATTTAAACATGCTCTAAGGGTACAATATTATAAATTTGATACTAGGTTAACTAAGATGAGTTTTAAGAAGAGAGTAGTTGTTAGAAATATTTACATCATGGAATGTCAGGAATGTTCCCTCATCACAATTTTTTATATTGATGATATTATATTTCATGTGAATGATGAAATATCATGTGAATAAGTTTCTAAAGAGATGAAAACATTTTTGTAAATATCCATTTTGGGTGAAATAAAATACATTATTGGGTTATAAATTTTATAAATGAAGAGACTCATTTTATTTCTTGAGAAATGTATTTTAATAAACTTATTAAAAAGTTAGGAATAGAATATTTGAAACTGGTTTCCACATTGTTTTTAGTGGGATCCAAGTTTTCTACAGATATAGAAGGTAAGGAAGTTGATCAGAAATTATTTCGGAAGATGATTTTATGTTTTTTATGTTTAACTACCTAAGAACTAACATTTTTTATGTTGTTACCTTATGTGAAATATTTCACAGTACTCTAAAAGAATAAAATTTAATTTTCAGATGAAATTTTCTCAAATATATCTAAGGATCAATATTTTTTTGAATCAGGTATGATAAATAAGAAAGTTCTTACTTGATTGGTTATTTAGATGTTGATTGGGCATGAAATGTAGATGATTTAAAATCCACATCTGGTAGAGTTTTCTTCTGGGCGAACATTTATGTTGGGTTTTATTCAAGGAAACAAAATTCTGTATCTCTTAGCTTGGTGGAAGGTGAGTATGTTTCTTCCACTCAAGTTTTTGCCCAAATTATGTGGATGAAAACTCAATTGGAAGACTTAATTTATGATGTAAAGTTACCCTTACTCTTGGGATGTCATAATCCAAGTTCAATCAATCATACAATGAATCTAGTATAACATTCTCTTTCAAAAAATATTTATTTAAAATATCATTTCATCAAAGATAATAGGGAGAAGAATAAATTTAATCTAGAGAATATTACTACATCAGAATATATTGATGACATATTCACATAACCTTAACTAAATAAACAGTTATATAAATGGAATTTGAACATAGACGTCCAAACTATTTTTCAAAAATGATGTGGTATGTGTAACGCCCCGACCCCAGTTACCCAGAGTCGGTGCATTAATTACATAACATTAGCATGATCTCAAGAAGATCAAATCTCGAAAGACCGATTGGTTTAGTAGCCTTGGAAACACTAGATATATTCATAAGTTTTACATTACATTTCAAAGTGAAAAACTACTACAACAACAAAGTCTTCATATCCACACCATTAACCCCTCATAATATCCTTGAAAGTCAATCATAATTTACTTCTTCACTACCTGGGAAAAAATAAAACATAGAAAAGGGGTGAGCTCAAATGCCCAGTAAGGATAACAATATAGCGGAACATTCAAAATAAGCGTAAACATTTAAGGCAATGAATTACTAAAACAAAAGCCTTTTAAACTTGAACTTCAACATAGTATGACAAAAGTAAAATGAAATAATGCCATTTACTTATTCACATGGATATTCTACTAATCGAATAATCACATTCAAAAATCAATAACCACTTTCATAATGTTGGAATGCATAATGTCAAACGTTAATTTCATTGTCTAGGCCTCATCCCAAGACCTAGGGGTTACTTCTAACCGGAACCCAACCCGGAGTGCCTCTAATAACCGGACACCAACCCGGAGTGCCTCTAATAACCGGACACCAACCCGGAGTGCCTCTAATAACCGGACACCAACCCGGAGGGCATACTTTTACCAGTCCCTAACCTGGAGGGCTTACTTTAACCAGTCCCCAACCTGGAGGGCTTACTTTTACCAGTCCCCAACCTGGAGGGCTTACTTTTACCGGTCCCCAACCCGGAACATACTTGTTTAGCACATTCATCTGAAGAAAAGTTTGAAATATAACATAAACATTCGGATTAAAACTAGCATACGAAATGTCAATAATTTCACTATAAACTATGAATGGTATAAAAATAGCACATCCACAGTCAAACATATCACAAAACCTTCAATACAATATAGAAGTTTTGTATCATAATAAATCAACTTCAAATAATCTTAAAAACCCTCAAAGGATGTTGACATAGATGAAATCAAAATTCTTTTTAAAGAAGTATCTCTTTTTATTTTGAAATCATTTAAGATCCATATAAAATAAAACAGTTTCTTTGAAAATATTCTTATAAGCTTGTATGGAAAGCTTCGACGATTTTATAACGGCGGAAAATAACCGCACCCGCCGTATAAGTTAAAAAAACATTCTTACCTCAATTCTATCGAAAAGGTTAAAAAGGACCTTGTTTTGAAAACGACGGAAAGATTCCTTTATAAAACTCTTATAAAAAGTCAAACAAGGGTATAAATGACTTTAAACCATATTCTTGTAAATAGTAAAAATGTTTTGAAATACATTTCGAAGAAACATGGATGTGGATGATAAAGAGATCCCAGTAGATTAATACGTATAAACAACCTCGGATAAAGAAGAGATTGTGAAATAACCCTTACCTTGTACTTTTCCTTGGTTGGGGTAGGTTAACCTCCTGTATAATGGTGAAATAGTTGTTATTAAATTATACAAGAATCATATATATTAATATGATATCATATATGATCTTTTAACATTGATTTGTTAATAATATCTTAGAATTATCGTCGTTTCGGGAGTTAACTTACTCATTTTCTTTATATGTTTTGTTAAATAAGCCATGGTTGTTGTATCTTATTCATATCCAGAATGATATCTAGTCCTTAAACATCATTTTTAAATTATCAAATGATAGTTATACTTGAATGGTTACGATGGAGAATGAATCTCATCGCGTTCGTGGAGACGGTAGTCCGTACGTACGCACGAGCGACAATATCATTCTTTAGATATTAAAATAATATATACATGAATGGTATATCATATATACAGAATCATTAACATGTTATATTTATTATTTACATGAGTTACACATCATTATTATACCCATCCAAATAATATTATATTGAATAACAATTACACCACGACGTGGAGACGGTAAGCCGTACGTACGCACGTATGGTGACATGTTATTCAAAGGGTGGATAGAATACTGAATATGATTGTACCAAATTTATAATAAAATCACAGTATATGTGAGATACTGGAGTTATTATTTCAGAATGGTAAGAACAAAGGAAGAAGAAGTGGAAGAAGAAATGAACTTAGAAAAGGGTGGTGAAATCATTACCTCTTCTTCGGGTTCTTCCTTTTGATTTGATCAAAAGGGCTCCTTAGGTTGGATTTCTGATCACACTAAGGCCTCTAGGATGTAGTGAGGGATGTTGGGAGATTATTTGGGCAGAGTTTGGCCGAACCAAAAGGCTTTGAAGTTGTGAAGAAATGAGAAGGAGGAGTGCCCTTTTATAAGAGGGGTGAGGGGCACCTTTGGAAAAGCTAGAAATATTAATTTATAATAAATTCATATTCGGTTTCTAATGGCTCCAAATCTTATTATTAAAAGGTTAAGGTGGGGATAGGTCGAAAACCACTCAACCAATAGAATTTAGACAGGTTTGGGTACTTATATTAACCTTATCTTTAAGTATTAACTCTAAGTTAATTAGTTTCACTTTTACAATGTCTCTTTGTATTTTTATATAATATGGTTAATAAACTTACTATATACATCCAAGCGACCCCCAAGTGGTCCATTAATGATTAACCTATCATAATATAAGTCTCTTGGCCGAACCTTAGATTTTTAGGAATTTAATATCAATTAATAATATAATATTTGTTTTACGAACTCTTTTATGTCAATTTTGACACTATTCAATAGTTGATTTTTGTGAAACTCATAACAGATTGATTACTTCGAACAAAGTCCATTAAATCAATCCCAATATATCATATTAGCCTAGAAAATTAGTTTAATTCATTAAAAGTTTCATATTATATTTATTTGGGTATTTATAATATCAATTATTTTAATTTTTCACTATTATAGTAATTACTGCATCATCATTGTGTCATAAATAAAATAAATTATTTAATGTCTAAAAATTATAAATAAAATATCATTATGTAGGAAATCTTTTTATCTTTATAATGAATATTTATAATCTAAAATCCAACATATATAACCCTATGTAAAAATTGTTGTTCTAAAAGATATATGCTTGTGTCATTTTTGTATTCATTTTAACTAAATTAAAATAAAGTGTCATTATCACTTACAAGTGGATCCATGGGGTCCCAAAACAGACCCAAAGATGCCCATGGTCGACCATGTATCAACCAATAGGGTTAAGACACGTTTTAGGGTAATTTAGTATTATTATAATATTATTTTTTAACCCTTATTTACCGGATTTACCCTTAACCATGGTAAATAAAATATTTACCGCAGTAATTATTCAAAATGTCTAAAAGTTACCTATTTACACAATTTGAACATCCTGATTCCAAATATGGAATCCATTTTTCTAAATTCAAAACACAGAAGTGGCAGAAATTAATTTAAAATTAATTCCCGCTGTCAAAACAAAAAGCGTGTTTTTAAGAGGTAATAACTATCAAAAGATTGACACTTGTTTATGTTCGGTTTAATTGTAAAATTATGTCCAATGACCTACATTATATTAAATGGTAAAAATATATTCTAAATATACTTTAAAACCACTCAAATTCACAATTTATCACCATTAATTATTTTGATTAAAAAAGTTGTTTTTAATTAAAATTTAGTAATTTTCACTATTCATCAAAATATGAAAGTTATCCGAAATGCACCAAAATTTCACCCTAGGCTAATTTTGATATTCCGAATCCAAAAATGAAGTCCATTTTGAAATATAGAATATATATGATTTCAAAAAGTAGGTATTACTATTCATAACGGCTAGTTTGATTGGTTACAGTGTGTTAGAACTCGGTGTTGCGTACAACACACGCTAGCGTACCGTGGAAGCTTGGGATGTTTCATTTTAAATTTTTGATGTCCCCATTTAGTCAAAAAGTTTAAAATATAGTATCTAAAAAGGGTTCACTATTAAAATTTGGTAAAAGTGAAATACTGAAAATGAATTTGTTCTTACATTATGTCTAAGAAACTCATAATATGGATTCTAAAATTATAAGGATTATATAAAGTTTAAAATTTAGTTAACACTATTCATAACCTCTTTTGAACAGCTTGTTTGGTAAGTCATGGTGAGATTGAACTTGGTGTTGCGTGTAGTGAAAGTTATTGAATTATTTTGAAGAAATAACACACTATAAAATCTTGGGGTGTTACATTCTCCCCTCCTTCAATAAATTGCGTCCTCGCAATTTGAAATTGTTCTTCAAAAATAAAAGGTTGAAAATAGAAAATATATTTGTGGGAAACCCCACATCGGAAATTGGGTTACTAAAATTTAGTCTTAATATGAGGAAAAGAGAAATGAAAGGGTCACCACCAAATTATGATCTCGATTAGGAGAACATTGGTGGAAATTAGAGGCATATAATTGGAGGAAAAACGTAAATATTTATAGGTAGTGATTGAGGTCATCAATCACAAACAAGTATGAAATTGAGGTCCTTAAATTCATCAATCTATGATGATTTGAGATACCATCGGTTCAACAAAACATAGGGTATTAGGATAACACATTTTTGACGTTTCAAAATATCTTAGTTGAAATCCCACATCGAAAAATGAATTAATGAGGCCTCTATTTAAAATAAAGAGTGGAAAGTATGAAGATTACCGAAAATAACACATACTAGGGTTCCATGTAGGAAAATATGGATATGGAAGAGAAATCTAACCATCAATTATCTGATGGAGAGTGGTAGAGAACATGGCTATGAAAAGGCCAACAATCCCAAAGCCATAAATTAGTGATGATTTAAGGTACCATCTAGGACAACATTTTTGTTCTAAGTTCCTTTTCTTAATGTTGAGGAATTTATTTATGAGATTGGCTAAGATCATAAGGAGATATACTTACTTAATAAATTTCTACCACAAACTCATCTTTCACTCATAAAAAAAAAATCTATTTATACTATTCGTACAGGGTTCCAAAATAAACGAATTTATAATTCATCTACCAGATCTTTAAAAAAAACTACATTATTTAATCCAGGACATCTCTTGGGCCAGTGGTAGGTGATACACCCTTGTCTCCCTTCGGTTGCGGGTTCAAGTCTCGTGGCCTTGCCGGACGCGACGGGTTGCCGCCCGACCTCCGGGTTGTCCTTTTATGGCAATTTAAAATTAATCTCAAACTAGAATTTATCCAAAATATTTCTGACCAAACTCACAGTCCAACATTTATATGGAAGTTAAAAATAATGTGGATCCTTTTTACCACGTAATAGCATATGAATACCTTCATCATGTATTCTTTTAATACACTGAAACATCCTGAATTACCATATTCCTTATTGATTACATTCATACTCCCTTATTCCATATAGAATGCTGGATATACCTCATCAATCCAAAAATATTTTAAACCCCAACAATAATGGAATATACAGATCATTAATCAGTTCCAAGGTAGTCAAGAATATCCAATATAATTTATCCAAAACAATCATGTATTATTCCAAAATCACTAATTCGGTATCAGAACTATATTATGTTTTATCATTCTCTCAACCATATATTTTCCAAAAATTTATCCTGCTATTGAGTCACTTTTCTTTGTTCCACACAATCTCAAGTCCTTAATGAAATAGTACTGCAGTACAATCCTTATATACTCCATAATTATTATAACAAGTACATTGTTGATACAACACTCAATTGACATAATCAACATAAGAACTCTAATCATTCCTCTTCATCTGTGGTAGTATCATAACTTGATTATTATCCAATAGCATCATTTGCGGCATAGTCTGATGACTGGGACATAGGTTCGCGTAGTGTCCAAACTCCTTGCAAATGAAGCATTGTACATTTAAAACCATTTTCTTACCCTTGCAGTCATGTACTTTGTGCCCTTTTTCTCCACACTTATAACAAACTCCCATTCCTTTCAGGCAAGTTCCAGGGTGTTTCTTTCCACAGTTACCACATATGGGAAAATTCTTCTTTTCCCTCTTCCCTTCATCCATTTTTCTCTCTTCCATCCTTTTCTTCTCTTGCTTCCCTTCAAAGCCATAGGACTCAGTAAACTCTTTACTTATCTTATCAACACATGATATTATTTCTTCATATGATGATAATACATGGGAGACTATTTCTCTTATCAATTCTAGCTTAAGACCATGAAAGATATGATCCTTACTTCTCTTTGGATCATGTGCATTTCTGGAGTTCTCATTCCTTCTACTGGGCGCCATTTCTAAACAATGGGATACACTAGGTCAGTTTATGAATCGAAATACATAATCCCATAGTTATAAAACATTTAACATAAATTGAACTAATTATGGATATAATCCATAATCATAAAAATGTTTTCTTTGAGGACGTATATTCTCATAAACCCTTCATAATGATTTGTAAATAAAATGAGAGTTATCCTAAGCATATCCCCCAGGAGTGTCGTAACCAAGAGTGCAGCAAGGCCCGTTGTCGTGCACCAGTTCCCGTTCGAGTCTAGCTCAAAGCGGTGTTTTCGGGTTTTACCCCTAGGTACATCTGTGCCAGAGCCGCCTCTACCTGCTCGTATCCAGACAGGGATGTATTGCTCGGAAAACTCACAAAATCTCTACAATACCAAAATTCTAGGAAGTTCTTCTATACTAATCCTCAAAGTTCATCTTAGGTCTACGTGCTCTAATCAGAGTTTATGTAAATCTAGCTTCCAAGGTTTGTACTAAACTTCCTCTGATACCAACTGTAACGCCCCGACCCCAGTTACCCAGAGTCGGTGCATTAATTACATAACATTGGCATGATCTCAAGAAGATCAAATCTCGAAAGACCGATTGGTTTAGTAGCCTTGGAAACACTAGATATATTCATAAGTTTTACATTACATTTCAAAGTGAAAAACTACTACAACAACAAAGTCTTCATATCCACACCATTAACCCCTCATAATATCCTTGCAAGTCAATCATAATTTACTTCTTCACTACCTGGGAAAAAATAAAACATAGAAAAGGGGTGAGCTCAAATGCCCAGTAAGGATAACAATATAGCGGAACATTCAAAATAAGCGTAAACATTTAAGGCAATGAATTACTAAAACAAAAGCCTTTTAAACTTGAACTTCAACATAGTATGACAAAAGTAAAATGAAATAATGCCATTTACTTATTCACATGGATATTCTACTAATCGAATAATCACATTCAAAAATCAATAACCACTTTCATAATGTTGGAATGCATAATGTCAAACGTTAATTTCATTGTCTAGGCCTCATCCCAAGACCTAGGGGTTACTTCTAACCGGAACCCAACCCGGAGTGCCTCTAATAACCGGACACCAACCCGGAGTGCCTCTAATAACCGGACACCAACCCGGAGTGCCTCTAATAACCGGACACCAACCCGGAGGGCATACTTTTACCAGTCCCTAACCTGGAGGGCTTACTTTAACCAGTCCCCAACCTGGAGGGCTTACTTTTACCAGTCCCCAACCTGGAGGGCTTACTTTTACCGGTCCCCAACCCGGAACATACTTGTTTAGCACATTCATCTGAAGAAAAGTTTGAAATATAACATAAACATTCAGATTAAAACTAGCATACGAAATGTCAATAATTTCACTATAAACTATGAATGGTATAAAAATAGCACATCCACAGTCAAACATATCACAAAACCTTCAATACAATATAGAAGTTTTGTATCATAATAAATCAACTTCAAATAATCTTAAAAACCATCAAAGGATGTTGACATAGATGAAATCAAAATTCTTTTTAAAGAAGTATCTCTTTTTATTTTGAAATCATTTAAGATCCATATAAAATAAAACATTTTCTTTGAAAATATTCTTATAAGCTTGTATGGAAAGCTTCGACGATTTTATAACGGCGGAAAATAACCGCACCCGCCGTATAAGTTAAAAAAAACATTCTTACCTCAATTCTATCGAAAAGGTTAAAAAGGACCTTGTTTTGAAAACGACGGAAAGATTCCTTTATAAAACTCTTATAAAAAGTCAAACAAGGGTATAAATGACTTTAAACCATATTCTTGTAAATAGTAAAAATGTTTTGAAATACATTTCGAAGAAACATGGATGTGGATGATAAAGAGATCCCAGTAGATTAATACGTATAAACAACCTCGGATAAAGAAGAGATTGTGAAATAACCCTTACCTTGTACTTTTCCTTGGTTGGGGTAGGTTAACCTCCTGTATAATGGTGAAATAGTTGTTATTAAATTATACAAGAATCATATATATTAATATGATATCATATATGATCTTTTAACATTGATTTGTTAATAATATCTTAGAATTATCGTCGTTTCGGGAGTTAACTTACTCATTTTCTTTATATGTTTTGTTACATAAGCCATGGTTGTTGTATCTTATTCATATCCAGAATGATATCTAGTCCTTAAACATCATTTTTAAATTATCAAATGATAGTTATACTTGAATGGTTACGATGGAGAATGAATCTCATCGCGTTCGTGGAGACGGTAGTCCGTACGTACGCACGAGCGACAATATCATTCTTTAGATATTAAAATAATATATACATGAATGGTATATCATATATACAGAATCATTAACATGTTATATTTATTATTTACATGAGTTACACATCATTATTATACCCATCCAAATAATATTATATTGAATAACAATTACACCACGACGTGGAGACGGTAAGCCGTACGTACGCACGTATGGTGACATGTTATTCAAAGGGTGGATAGAATACTGAATATGATTGTACCATATTTATAATAAAATCACAGTATATGTGAGATACTGGAGTTATTATTTCAGAATGGTAAGAACAAAGGAAGAAGAAGTGGAAGAAGAAATGAACTTAGAAAAGGGTGGTGAAATCATTACCTCTTCTTCGGGTTCTTCCTTTTGATTTGATCAAAAGGGCTCCTTAGGTTGGATTTCTGATCACACTAAGGACTCTAGGATGTAGTGAGGGATGTTGGGAGATTATTTGGGCAGAGTTTGGCCGAACCAAAAGGCTTTGAAGTTGTGAAGAAATGAGAAGGAGGAGTGCCCTTTTATAAGAGGGGTGAGGGGCACCTTTGGAAAAGCTAGAAATATTAATTTATAATAAATTCATATTCGGTTTCTAATGGCTCCAAAGCTTATTATTAAAAGGTTAAGGTGGGGATAGGTCGAAAACCACTCAACCAATAGAATTTAGACAGGTTTGGGTACTTATATTAACCTTATCTTTAAGTATTAACTCTAAGTTAATTAGTTTCACTTTTACAATGTCTCTTTGTATTTTTATATAATATGGTTAATAAACTTACTATATACATCCAAGCGACCCCCAAGTGGTCCATTAATGATTAACCTATCATAATATAAGTCTCTTGGCCGAACCTTAGATTTTTAGGAATTTAATATCAATTAATAATATAATATTTGTTTTAAGAACTCTTTTATGTCAATTTTGACACTATTCAATAGTTGATTTTTGTGAAACTCATAACAGATTGATTACATCGAACAAAGTCCATTAAATCAATCCCAATATATCATATTAGCCTAGAAAATTAGTTTAATTCATTAAAAGTTTCATATTATATTTATTTGGGTATTTATAATATCAATTATTTTAATTTTTCACTATTATAGTAATTACTGCATCATCATTGTGTCATAAATAAAATAAATTATTTAATGTCTAAAAATTATAAATAAAATATCATTATGTAGGAAATCTTTTTATCTTTCTAATGAATATTTATAATCTAAAATCCAACATATATAACCCTATGTAAAAATTTTTGTTCTAAAAGATATATGCTTGTGTCATTTTTGTATTCATTTTAACTAAATTAAAATAAAGTGTCATTATCACTTACAAGTGGATCCATGGGTCCCAAAACAGACCCAAAGATGCCCATGGTCGACCATGTATCAACCAATAGGGTTAAGACACGTTTTAGGGTAATTTAGTATTATTATAATATTATTTTTTAACCCTTATTTACCGGATTTACCCTTAACCATGGTAAATAAAATATTTACCGCAGTAATTATTCAAAATGTCTAAAAGTTACCTATTTACACAATTTGAACATCCTGATTCCAAATATGGAATCCATTTTTCTAAATTCAAAACACAGAAGTGGCAGAAATTAATTTAAAATTAATTCCCGCTGTCAAAACAAAAAGCGTGTTTTTAAGAGGTAATAACTATCAAAAGATTGACACTTGTTTATGTTCGGTTTAATTGTAAAATTATGTCCAATGACCTACATTATATTAAATGGTAAAAATATATTCTAAATATACTTTAAACCCACTCAAATTCACAATTTATCACCATTAATTATTTTGATTAAAAAAGTTGTTTTTAATTAAAATTTAGTAATTTTCACTATTCATCAAAATATGAAAGTTATCCGAAATGCACCAAAATTTCACCCTAGGGTAATTTTGATATTCCGAATCCAAAAATGAAGTCCATTTTGAAATATAGAATATATATGATTTCAAAAAGTAGGTATTACTATTCATAACGGCTAGTTTGATTGGTTACAGTGTGTTAGAACTCGGTGTTGCGTACAACACACGCTAGCGTACCGTGGAAGCTTGGGATGTTTCATTTTAAATTTTTGATGTCCCCATTTAGTCAAAAAGTTTAAAATATAGTATCTAAAAAGGGTTCACTATTAAAATTTGGTAAAAGTGAAATACTGAAAATGAATTTGTTCTTACATTATGTCTAAGAAACTCATAATATGGATTCTAAAATTATAAGGATTATATAAAGTTTAAAATTTAGTTAACACTATTCATAACCTCTTTTGAACAGCTTGTTTGGTAAGTCATGGTGAGATTGAACTTGGTGTTGCGTGTAGTGAAAGTTATTGAATTATTTTGAAGAAATAACACTCTATAAAATCTTGGGGTGTTACAGTATGTGTTTTTTCCCCACTATAATATTACATTTGGATAGTGTTGTAAATTAGGACACATTTTTAATAAATATACCCTTATGGACGTATGAATAAGGGGTGGGTTTTTGGTATGCTATGAATCTATCATGTAATTTTATGAACTATTATAACTATATTTTTTAGATGTTGTAGGGAAACAATTTTGTATTCCCAAACTATTGAAAAAGTGGAGACAATATGAGGAAGAAATATGAGGAAGAAATATGAGAGAGGAATATTGAGGAAACAAAATGATGAAGAAAGAATAGAAATGAAAAAGTAGTTAATAAAGATCTGAGGAAGAGTGTTGTGGATAAATTCCATGGAATAAAATATGAGGATGAAAGATGGGGAAGGAATTTTAAGGAAGGAAAGATAAGGATGACTACTATAGAAGAAAGATGAGAAGCTCTTTTGTGAGTCACGACTTTTGGACTAAAAGGTTTTTTAGTAAATGAGTCTTGTTTCATATAATGAGTAATCTCACATAGTCTTAGAATTGTTGACATGCATTCTGTATATTGAGGATAAAAATTTCAGTGATTTATGAATCTTAGTTGACAACAAAATCCAAAGGTTGAGATTGTTAGGACCAATATTATCAAGAAGATTATCATATTCATGTATTTTCTTTTGTTTCAAGGAAGTTGAAGAAAAAAATAAATCACTTAAATTTTATTTGGTAAAAATCTGACTGAACATCAAATTTAGAAATTTGGACACACAAATTATACAAAATTCACTCAAATTAAGGAAATTATTTATGGAATAAAGAATCATCAAACTTATCTTGAGATCAGAATGAAAATTTTTATTATTATTAGGAATAGAATGGGATTAAATATTGATCCAATATAAATATACTGATTATATGTTGTTTTGTTCTTCGGTCTATTCGTATGTAAGTCATAAAACATGTGATTCAAGAAATATTAAATAATGTTGGAGAAAATTGGATGATGATTGTATTCAGGAAAATCATATACGGGCTATATAAGAAATAAAGATGTTTTTAGAGGAATTGTATGCTAAAATAACATCCATTATAATGTATATGATGTTGATTTTGATCATAAATGATTCAAATTAATGAATATGTAATGCTTACAATAAATAAGAATAAGTGGAGGAAAAGTTGAATTGTATGACAAGTGGTTCAATAGATAAAAATAAGGTTAATCTATTCATTTACATTCATCTTCATCTTAATGAAGTAGATTACAATTAGAAACATACTAAAGTTTTGTTATGCATGGAATTGTGCTTAAAGAGTTTTAAAAAATGAAAAAGTGTTCTCAATGAAGAATTTGAATCACTAAGAGTATGAATGCATTTTTTTAACAATTAGTACAGAGTAATTATTGTGGTAAATTATAATTATGAATTCCAAATGGAGAAATTTGAATGGAGAAATTTGAATGGATAAATCAGAATGAAGAAATCAAAATGTCAAATCTGAATCAGATTGAAGATTTTTTAGAATGACTAATGGGAGATTAATTCAATAAAACATCAAAAATTAAATTAAGGTTCAATAATATAAATAAATATCTTATTTCAATTAATAATTTAATTATTAAAAGATTGATCCCTGATTTATAGAATATTAATGATTTTGGAAATTTTGTAATGTGGAAAAACCATTTTAGAATCCTGCTTAATGATTTATAACGCCTATAAATATTAGTAGAGTACATAATGTATTCTAGAACATGTATTTCTCATGTATGTTGATATATAATATCAATAATTCTATCAATAATAATTTTTTGGATTGTGTTTTGTTGATGAAGTTAGCCATACAAAAGAGGAAGAGAGGAATATTCTATTTAGATTTTCTAGAATTGCATTGAACTATTTATATTGGGATTTTTGGAGTCCAATAGAAGTATTCCTATTTTTTCAGTGATATTATAAAAAAATTAATATTCTATATTTAGAAAATTAGACTTGGGAATAAGGCACACGAATTACACTGGGTTTTTGATATTTGGAATTAGAAGTTGTTCAGAATTATCTTAGAATTATTTTAAAAGAGGAGTATTTTCTGTGTTGAGAATATTAGACTTTAGAGTCATATAGGTGAATTGGACTAAGTATCATTACACAGTCTTGGAATTTCATATCAGCCTGTGGGTAACAAAGTGAAGAATTGTTCTGAACGATAGTATTTGAGAATGTTCATCAACAAACACCATAACAGGTTTATTAAGAAAATTATTACATCATTTGTTTCTACTTATTTAACCTGCACTGTTTTATTGAAAATAGTGCTACATTATTGTAAGGGAATATCATAAATATTTTATTCCACAAAAAAAAATTGTTTTCTAGTGGATTCAGTGGATTTTATTATTTCCCAACCACACCGAGGACAAGCTACAATTATTGAGTAGTGAGCATTGTAAATTTTGATGTTCATGTGGTTATGTTTTTGATTTTTTTCAGTAGAAAAATAAATATTTAATAGGATTTAAAGGTTTACTATTAAGAAATTAATCCTACAAAAATTTTATATAACCGATTCAACCATCCCCCTTTGAGTGATAATTAAATCCGGGTTGGGTAATCTCAGTTTTTATGGATTTTAGGGGGTTTTGGAGGGAAAGAAGGGGGGGAAGGTTAGATTTTATTATAGTTTTTTAGTTGTTTGGTATTTTTTAAAATTTTTTATTTTTTTTAGGTTTTCTACATTTTTATTAGTTTTTGATGTTTTAAAATATTTTTGGTTTTTTATGGATTTTATTATTTTTATGGAATTCAATTTTTAATAATTTTTAGTGTTTAATAGTTATATGTGTTTTGGGGTTTTAGGGGTTTAAGGTATATCTTAGGTATTTCATAGGGATTTTAAGACTTTAATAGTTTTTTGGTTGGTTTTAGTGTTAGAAATAATTTTAGGGGTTTTTAAGGGATTTGGGGCTTTGTCACGGTTTTAGGATTTATTATGGGTTTTAGGGTTTATTATGGTTTTTTCATTTTATGGTTTTTTCATTTTTATCATTTTTAGGGTTTTTATGTTTGTTACATATTTTTTGGGGTTTTAGTCTGATTTATGGTTTTTAAGGTATTTTAAATTTATTTATTCTTTTTTTGGATTTTCTATGGGGTTTTATATGTAATTTTCTGGGTTTGTAGGGGTTCTAGGGGGTTTGTTTTGGGTTTTTTGGGTTTAGTATTTTATGGGTTTTAGGGATATAGGGTTTTTATGTTTTTAAGGGTTTATGTGTCTTTTATGTATTTTTATAACACTTTATTTATTTAGGGTTTTAGGGATTTTAGGATTTTTTGTGGATTTTAGTTTATTTAAGTGTTTTATTGTCTTTTGTGGGTTTAAGGTTTGTAATGTTTCTTTGGATTTTGGGGGTTTAGGGTTTTTATGAGTTTCATATTACTTAATGTGTTTTTCATTATTTTAAGGATTTTATGATTTTTAGGGATTGTTAGGGTTTTTAGAGGTTTTTTGTTTTTTATGGTTTTTTTTTGTTTTTAGAGTTTTGAGGGATTTTTGTTGTTGTTAATTTGGTATTTTTTAGGTTTTTATTATTTGTTATTAGTTGTTGGAAATTTTAATTTCTTTGTGGTTTATTTGGGTTTTTTTCAATTTTTTGGGTTGTCTTGGTTATTAGGGATGTTATTTATTAAGTGTTCTTAGTATTTTCACAATATTTTTGAGTATTGGGGCGTTTTAGGTGTTTTTAATTTTTAGTTTTTTATGTGAATTTTTGGTTTTAAGGGTTTTAGTGGGTTTTAGGTTTATTTTTTTTATATTTTTTATATTTTTTCCAATTTTTGTGCTTTGGTAAATTTTTTTGGTTTATTATATATTTTTGGTGTTTTTTGGGGTTTTTGGGGGATTTGGGGTTTTTAAGGTCTTTTAGGGTTTTGGGGTTTTTTATAGTTGTTAGGAACATTTAGTGTTTTTATTTTCCTTTATGGTATTTTAATATTTTTAGGGTTTTAGGTTATTCTATGGTCCTTTGTGTTATTTTAGTGTCCTTTAGGGGTTTTAGAGTTTTTATTTCCTTTCATGTATTTAGTTTGTTATTGGTTTTTTGGTTATTTGAATTTTTTTGGATGGTTAGGGTTTAGAAGGTTTTAGGGAATATTTGGGTTTTTAGGGACCTTTTTGTTTGTTTAGATCACCTAAGGGTTATTTTGATCTTTATAGGGTTTTTGGGGTAATGGTTTCTTTTATGTATTTTTAGGGGTTTTAGGGCCATTTATGGTTTTTATGTTGTTAAGGGTCCTTTAGGGGTTTTAGGGTTTTCTGGGGTTTTCAGGGCATTTAGGGTCCATTAATTATTTTAGGAGTTTCAGATTATTTTTCAATTTTACTAAATATTATTGTATTTTAGGGTATTCTATGTTTTTTGTGTTATAGATAATTTAGGGTCTTTATGGTTGGTAAAGGATTCATCTTTTCTTTTATAATTTTTATGGTTATAGGGTATTTTAGTGGTCTTAATGGTGTTAGTGAATTTATGGACTTTAAGGGGTTTTTGAGTTGTAATAAGTATTCGATGGTCTTAGTTTTTTAGAAATTTTATTTTCTTTATGGATATTTGGTATTTTATGGGTTTTAGGGTTTTAAGGGTTTTAGTGTATCTTATATAATTTTTTGGGTTTTAGGGTATTTTATGGTTTAATAGTTTTTTTGGTTTTTAGGATTTAGTAGAATTTTTAGAGTGCTTCAAGGGTATTTAGGGGTTTTAAAATTTTTAGTGGTTTTTAGTATTTTTTTGGGGTTTAGGTGTTTTTAGGATAGAATTAATGTATTATGGTTTTTAGGGTTTTTATGGGTTTTATGGTTTTTAGATGGTTTTACTGGTTTTAGAGTTTTTAGTGGGTTTTAGAATACTTTTTGGGTTTAGGGGTTTTTTGGATCGAATTTACATTTTAATGGTTTTTATTTTTTATGGTTATTAGATGGTTATAATAGTTTTAGATCTTTTAGGAGTTTTTAGATATTTTGGGTGTTTGAGGTTTTTAAATCAGTTTTTAGGAGATATGTGGTTTTTAGGGGTTTTATGAATTTTTTTGTGTTTTTTATGTTTGGGGTTTTTAGTTGTATTTACGGTTTTTATCTGGTTATTTAGAGTCCCTACGGGGTTTAGGGTTGTTTGGGTATTTAGGATTTTTTAAGGATTTTAGAGTCCTTTAGGGGATTTTAATGGTTTTAGGGCCATTTGGTTTTTTAGGGTTTGCAGGATTTTTTATGTGTTTTTATGGGTTTAGTGTTGTCTGGTTTATATAAATTTTTCAGGTTTTATAGTTTTTTTAGTTTTTGAGGCCTTCTAGGTTTGGGGGGTCCAGTATTTTATTATATTTTAGGGTCTTCTGGGTTATTTAATGTTTTTAGCCTATTGTGGTTTTAAAGTTTTTTTATACCTTTTTATGGCTACTTATGTATTTTTAATTGGTTTTTAGGCCTTTAGGATTTGAGGGATTTTTTTTTGTTTTTGAGGGGTATTTATGGTTCTTTATGGATAATGGAATTTTATGAGGGGTTTTAATTTTTTGTGTTTTTAGTGTTTTTAGGGGTTTTAGAATATTCTAGTGCTTTTAAATGTTCATAGTCCTATTTAGACGCTTTGAGGTTTCTTATGGATTATTTAGGGTTTTATGGGGATTTAGGGTTTATAGGGGTTTTATGAGGTTTTAGGTTTTTATATTTTTTAGCAGTTTTGGTGTATATTTAGGGTCTTTTGGGGTTATCTAGTTTTTTAGGGTATTCAGAATGTATTTCATTTTTTGTTTTTATAATTTTTTAGGGTTTTACGGTTATTAAAATTTTAGTGAATTTTAATGTTTTAAGGGTTCTTTATCATTTTATAGGGATATTTTGTATTTTTGGGTTTTTAGGGATTATTTTTGTTTTAGTTTTTTTGGCTATTTTAATATTTTTTAGGATTTCTTGGAGTCATTAGTGGTTTTGGGTTATTTTACTATTTTAGCGTTTTAGTAATGTTTTTAATTTTTTTGGTTTTAATAGATTTTATGGGATTTTTATTATATTTTAATGTGTAAATGTTTTTTATTATTTTTTGGGTTTTAAGGGTTTCATGGTGGTTTTTTGGTTTTTTGGGCATATGTAGGATTTTTTGGTTTATTAGGGATTGTCTTAGCATTATAAAGTGTTTTAGGGTTTCTGTGTTTTTTGTGTTTTTATTGGTTTTATAGATTTAAGGTTTTAGGGTATTCAGGGTTTTTAGAGTTTTATGGGATTTTAGGGTTTTATGGTTTTAGGATCATTCATGAGTCTTTCTGGTTTTTAAGGGTTATAAGGATTTTAGTGGTTTACAATGAAGTTTTAGGGCTTTTCATTTATTTGTGTTTTTGAACATTTTAGGTTTCTAGGTATTATAGGGATGTTTTAGGGTTTTTATCATTTTAGGGGATTAGTAGTGTTTGTGGTTGTTATAAGGGTTTCGTTATGTTTTTTGGGTTTTAGTGTTTTTTGGGTATTTTAGGGGTTTTAGTGGATTTTAGGGGTTTTAGGGTTTTAGGGGTTCTAAGTGTGTTTAGTGGTATTATGAGTCTTTTAGTTTTTTTAGGTTCTTTTGGGGTTTTTATTTTTTTAGAGGTTTTCGGGTTCTTTAAGGATTTTGAGGTTGTCTTCTGATTGGGAAATAAGATTACTGATAAAAATTACTGTAGGTCCAGTGATGATGTTTAGATGAGAAGATATAATTTGGTCTGTGTTATTGAAAAAAATTGTTATATGACTCTCTGTAAGCACATATATTTCTATAACTTTAGTCTCATATAAAATTAAAACATCCTCTAAGGAGAGCCATTAAAAATACATTATTATATATCATTATAATCAGCCTCAATTCTGTGGTAATTAAATTCTTTTGATCAACATTTATTTTTTTGAATAAAATTTTTTGAACATTTTTATATAAATAAAATATTCATCTTTTGGACATAGTCTCTTTATGTTTTCCATGTCAAATTCCATGGTATCTTCAACACTTTACGAGGATTTTTATTTCATATAATAAAAATTTGTATAGTAAATATATTTGAACATATATTCAATCCAGTACATTTTCAAATTCGGACTACCTTCCATGGATGATTCACTTATACATGGGCTCTCTTCATCACTTATAAATTAAATCAAAATTTCTATATGACCTTTCTGCCTCAATGTGCGGTTGATTGGAAATCGACGTATAGTCACTAAATGAATTGTAACAAAATCAAGGTCGATTTGATTAGTGAGATATCAATCATTATTTTTTACAATTTATTTAATTTATTGGGTCATTGATCCATGATTTTACAAAGAACAAAAAATCTGTTATGACTATAGTTATAACATGCCATTTCTAGAGGCCTTTGTTTTTTTATATTTTTAGGATTTTAAATGGTTTTTAGGTTGCTTATCAAATTTTAGGCAATTTATGGTTTTTAATGTATTTTGGTTCTTTTTGGTTTGTGTGTGTTTTTGGGGTCTTTTAGGGGTTTTATGGTCTACAGGATTTCATCATGGGTTTTAGGGTTTTATAGGGATATTAATGGGTTTAATGGGTTTTAAGAGTTTTATGGTCTTTTAGGGGTTGTAGGGTTTATAGGGTATTGATAATTTTTAGGAGTTTAAAAGTTTTTTAGTGTCTTTGGGGATTTTTATATATTTTTGGTTTCTTAGGGGTTTTAGAAATTTTTATTGTTTTTACAGTTTTATTATTATTTTTAAGAATTTTTAAGGGTTTTAGGATTTCTCCAAGTATATAGGATTTTTTTTGGTTTTTAGTATTTTTATGGTATTCAGGGTTTTTTTGGGGGTTTTGGTTTATTGGGTTTTTTTAGGGGATTAAAAGTTGTTTTAGGGGTTTTATAGGGTTTTATGTTTTTAATTGGGTCGTATGGGGTTTTTAGGGTTTCATATGTTTTTATGGTTTTTTAATGTTTTAAGGACTTTTTATAGTATCCTATTTTTTAGTGTTTTAATTTTTTTTAGGATTTTAGGATTTTTTAGTTTTTTTATATTTTTAGGTTTTTAGGATTTTAGGGGGTTATATGGTATTTTAAAGGGTTTTGAGTTTTTAGGGTATTTTAGGGGTTTTGTGGTCTTTTAAGTTTTTATTATTTATAGTTTTAATTAATTGTATTGTTTAATTATTAATTAAATTCCATTAGTAGTTAGTGCTTATTTGAAATATAAATTAATTATTTGATGAGCTAAAAATCAAAATTTATCATCAAATGAAAATTACTTTTGATCATGTTGTCTGTTTTAGCTCCACATTAATTCAAATTAATTATTAGGAAATGAGATACAACGATATTAGATAAGAATTTTTTAATAAATTATAGAATAATATTTATTACGGTTTCAAAAGATGTTGAACATTAAAATTCCACTTAAAATGCCCATAACATTTGATTCAGGAGTCTTTTTTGCTCTACCACATATCAAATTGAATCCTATGACATTATATAAATGTTGTTAACTGACGGTGCTCTGGTCACTATTATCTAAAGATTAAATAATCACATAAAGGATTCTAAAATAGATTTTTTATTTCCAATACCATTATTTTTGAACATTTGATGAGATTTCAACTTTATTTAAGAGTATCATCATATGATTTTAGGCTTCCTATTATTTTATTCCATGAATTTACATTTCTTTTAACATTATGGCACTGTAATTGCTTTGGTTTTCCATCTTTTGGGGATTTATTATAAATATATATATATATGTGTGTGTGTGTGTGTTTTCTTTTATTTCTATATATTTATGTATATTTAATTATAGTATATATATATATATCAATATTTATTTAAAATGATATATTATTGTATCTATACATATATATTTATTCATATCGATGAATATTTTCCTATATGTAAAAACATTTTTAGATATTTATACGAATTTATGATTATATAATTTTTTTCCTATAGGTGTATTTATATAGATATTTATTTTTACATGTGTTTATATGTATTTTTAAATTAATATACAATTATATTTGTGTGTGATTTTATATATATTTATGAAACAAGAATGTGTGTTTATATATATTTATTTAGAATTAATTATATAAATAGAAATTTATATCCATAAATTATTTATTCATATATTATTTATTATATGTTAGTTAATTGATTACATATTTATTATATATTGATTCTTTATTTATTAAGAAATTATTTTTGGATTATTCTTTAATATTTATCAACTATTTATTATATATTATTACATATTATTTATCATTTATAATTAATTTATTATTTATTTTTTTGTATTTATATATTTACAATATCATTATTATTTATTATATATTGATTTATAATTTATCTAAAACTTAATTATTTTATTTTATTTTTTCTATTAATTTATTATTTATTCATTTATCTGTTAGTTAAATATTTTATATATATTTATCTATAGGTTTATAATTTTATTTATTTTATTATTAATTTATTATTAACATATTATTTTTTATTTTTTATTACTTATTTATTATATATTTATTATATATTGATTATTTAATATTTACTATTTTGTTATCAAATATTATTTCTTTTTTTCATTAATTTATTAAGTATTCGTTAATTATTAATTATATATTTATTTTTAATTTATATCTCATTATGTATTAATGGTAATTTATTATTTAATATTTATTACCTAATTTATTTATTTATTTATTTATCATTTGTTTGTTAATTATTAATTTGTTGGTTCATAACTATTTGTAATGTATTATTTATTTTTAATTCTTTTATACATAAATTTTTTTTCTTTAGGATTGATATTATTTTTTATCTATATCTCTATATTAAAACATTAAATTTTGATTACTCACCACATACATAGTTTATAGGAGTTAAATCCTTTAAATAATGGCCAAGAGGTAAGGGTTTTAAATCTCACTCAACAAATAAATAATATTAAATAAATAATAAATAGTAAAAAAATTATTATTTATTAATTAAGTAAATTAAAAAAATTAAAAAAAAGTCCTGAAATGATTTAACTGTGGTTTAAACTGCCAATAAATAATTCCCTGGGTTTTTCAAGAATATTTTCTAAATCGTTTCTTAGTGGTTTTGAAAACCACTGCCAAATGATTAGTGAGACACAACTTAGTGGTGGTTTCCCAAAACCATCGTGAATCTATTTAGTGGTGATTTAAACTACCACTAAAAGTATATTTTGGAGTATTGTATTAAGGTTTTTTAAGGTTTTTTGTTAATTACTAGAGTTTTTAGTGTTTTTACGCATTTATGACTTTTTAGGGTTTTAGGGTTTGTAATGCTTTTAGGTGTTTTATTGTTTTAATTGATTTGTAGGGTTTTTTAGGTTGTATAGGTAACTATTAGTGTTTTTAATGGTTTTTAGGGGCTTGTAGGGTTGGGTAGGGTTTTAATGGTTTTGAATGGTTTTGGGGGTTTATTTGGTGTTTGAGGGGTTTTTTATAGTTTTTATGGTTTCTTAAAGATTTTAAGGAGTTTTAGAGATTTTTATTATTTTTAGAGTTTTCTAGGTTTTTAGGACTTTTAGTCATTATAGTATTTTTATGGTTTTTATGGGTTTTTGGATTTTCGTAAGGTTTTTTTGGGTTTGGGGGTTTCGATTATTTTCCCAGATTAATATTGCCCTTTTTTGGGTTTTTTTAAGATTTTTTGAGTTTTTGTGGGTTTTATGGGGATTTAGGTATTTTAGTTGTTTTAGGAGGTTTAATGGTTTTTTGGTTTTTTAGGTTGTAATTTTTTTAGGCTTTTTGTGTTTTTTGGGTTTGGATGTTTTTTTGTATTTTTAATTGGTTTAGGGTAGTTTTATGGTTCTTATGGATTTAGGGTGTCTTAGGGGTTTTATGGTTCTTATGGTGTTTTAGCTTCTTTTATGTTGGTTTTAGGGTTTTAAGGGATTTAATGGGTTTTTGGGGGTTTTATGGTTTTTTATGGTTTTAGGGTTTTAGGGTTTTTATTTTCATTTATAGTCTATTAGAGTCATTTATATTTTCAAGGGTCATTAGGGTTTATTTGTAATTTTAGTGTTTTAGGGTCTTCTGTGGGTTTTATGGGGGTGTAGAGTATTTTATAGGTGTTTTAGGGTTTTTTGTGGTCTGAATCTATTTAGGGGTTTGAGTCTTTTTCGGTTTTTTATGAGTTTTAGGGTTATTAGGGGAATTTGGGTTGTATGGGTTTTTAGGGATTTAAGATTTTTAGGATTTTAGGGGTTTTACAATTTTATATCCTTTTTGGGTCTCCGTGGATTTTTTGGATTTTTTTTTGCGTTTTAATTTCAATATGGGTTTTTGGTTTTAGGATATTTTTATGTTTTATGGGTTTTTTTGGTTTTTACAATTTTAGTATTTTAATTATTTATAGGGCTTCTATAATTTTAGGGGTTTTATTATTTTGCAGGGAATTAAATGTTTTTAGGGTTTTAGGGGTTTGATTGGTTTTAGATTTTTATGGGTTTTAATTGTTTTTTTTTGTTTTTTTATAATTATTATGTTTTTTTTGGATTTTTTATTATTAGTGTTTTAAGGGTTTTTAGTGTTATTAGGGCCTTATAAAAGTTTTTTGTAGTTTTTAGGTTTTTTTGGTTTTAGGGTTTTAGTGTTTTAAGGGATTTTTGGGTTTTAGGGTTTTTTGGATTTTTGGGTTTTCATGGTTTTAATGGGAATTTAGGGTTTTAAGGATTATTCTAAATTTTTTAGATATTTTAGGGGTTTTAGGGATTTTTATGTTTTTGGGAATTTCCTAGGGTTTTGGGGGTTTAGGGTATTTTAGATATTTATAGAATCTGATGGTTATGTTTTAGTTTTTAGAGAATTTATGGATTTTACTGTTTTTAGATATTTCTAGGTTTTGGAGGTTTATGGTTTTTAGGGTTTTTTAGATATCTTAGCGGTTTTCATGGTTTTTATTTTTTTAGTGTTTTATAGGGTTTTTACAATTTTTTGGGTTATAGAGACATTTAACATTTTTAGGGCTTTTTAGGGTTTTTAGGATGTTATTTGAGTTTTTAGGGCCTTTATGGAATTTTTATTATTTTTAAGACTTTTGGGTCTTTTATGGGTTATAATTTTTTTTTTGTGTACTTATGGGTTATTAGTGGGTTTTAGCAGTTTATAGTATTTTTCATAGGTTTTAGGGTTTTTTGTCTTAAGGGTATTTTTTTATATTGTTCAATGGACTTTTGGAGTATTATGGGTTTTTTTGTCATTTAGGGATTTTAATTTTTTATGGGTTTTAGAGTATTTTTATGAATTTAGACATGTTAGTGTCCTTTGGGGGTTTTTTTTGGGGTCCCTTATGCGTTTTATGGGTTTCTATAGTTATTCGGTGTTTTAGATTCCATTTCGTGTTTTAGATTTTTTAGGGTGTTTATTATATTTTAGGGTATTTTAGGTGGTTTTAATGTTTTAATTGTCTTTAATGAATTTTTGTGGTTTTTTGGTCGTTAGATTTTTAGATTATTTTTGGGTTTTTGGGGACTCTTATGGGATTTTAGGGGTTTTATTATATGTTTTGTTTTTAAGTGTTTTAGGGTATTTCTGAGTTATTATAGAATTTTTGGGGATTCATGGATTTACAAGGTTTTTATGGGTATGGGTTTTCTACTTTTCATGGTCTTTTAGTGTTTTTGGTATTTTCGGGTCTTTAAAATCATTTTAGGGGAATAATGGTATATGTATCTTTCTTATTTTTTAATGTTTTAAGTTCTTGTTGAGGTGTTTTATGGTTTTTAGGGATTCTAGGATTTATAGGGTTTTCATTCATTTTGGGTTTTTAAGGTTTTTCAAATTTTTGGGGGTTCATGGTACATTTAGGTGTATTGGTGTTTTTGGGTTTTTGGGGATTGGGGGGGGGGTGGTGTTTAGTGTTTATATGATATTTACTATTTTATGGAATTTTTAAGGATTTTATAGTTTTTAGGGTTTTTACATATTTTAGATTCTTTAGGATTTATATGGGTATATAAGGATTTTAGGGTTCTCTATGTGTTTTTGGGTTTTTTGGTTATCCAGGGGTTTCTGTGAATTTTTATAGTTTCTAGATATTTTAGGGGTTTTAATAATTTTAGGGTATTTTGGGGGGTTTAGAAGTTTTTACTATTTTACTATTTTTAATATTCATTTAGGGTATTTTAAGTGGTTTCCTAGTTTTTTTATTTTTATTATTTTTTTAATTTAGGGTTTTCCGGGGGTTTTGAGGTTTTAGTGTTTTTAGGGGTTTTAAGCGGTGTTAGGTAGTTCTTTGCTTTAGGGGTTTTTATGGTTTTTAGGGGTTTTATGGGTTTTAGTTATTCTTGGTATTTTGATGCTTTTATTGTTTTTAGGGATTTGTTTTTGGGGTATTATTATTTTTGGGGTTTTAATGGGTTTTGGGGATTTTATTGGATTCTTGTAAGGGTCATTCGAGTTTTAGGGTGCTTTTGGGGTTTTATAGTTTTTTTTGTCAATTAGGGTCTTTTTGTGTCTTGAAGGGTATTTTATGGTTATTTAAAGCTTATTATTGGTTTTTTAGGTTTTCTCGAGTTTTTAGGTTTTAAGGGGTTTTAGTTGTTTATATGGTTTCTAGGTTTTTAGGGGTTTTAGCGTTGTTTATACTTTTTTTTGTTTTCATATTTTTTAGGGTGGTTTGGGGTTAAAAATATTGGTCGGTGTTTTCATGGATTTATGTTACTTGTGCATTTTTTTAAGGTGATTTATGGTTTTTAGTATTTTTATGGTTTTTTATATTTGCATGGTTTTAAAGTATTTTTTGGGATTTTAAGTTTTTTAGGATTTTAGTATTTTATGGTTTTTGGGGTATGTTAGGGTTTCTAAAGTATTTTAGGTATTTTAGGGTTTTAAGGTATTAAGGGAGTTAGGTTCATTACTATTTTGTTATTTTAAAATTGTTTTCAATGTATTAGGGTTTTAATGGGTTTTTAGGTCTTTAAAATTTAAAGGGTGTTGTAGGGTTTAGGGTTTTTGGGATTTTTTACTGCTTCATAGGCATTTTTATAGATATTTGGGGTTTTAGGGATATTAAGGGTGTTTTTGGGTTTATGGGATTTTTGGGCTTTTAAGTGTTTTTCATGGTTTTATGATTTTTGGTGTTATTAAGGTTTATTATGGATTTTTAAGGCTTCTAGAAAATTAATAGTCATTAATGATTTTTTATTTTCAGTCATATAAGGGTTTGAAATAATTGTAATTTTTTTTTCAGGTTTTGAGGGGTTTATAGTGATTATATAGTTTTCAAATATCATTTTTGTGTTTTTAGGGATTTTTAGGCTTTTTTTGGATATTTATTATTTAATAGGTTTTTTATATTTTTTAGGGGTTTTATGGGTTATCAGGTTTTTAATTATTTTTAGGGTCTTGAGGTTTTTTTTTCTATGGTTTTAAGGATTTTTTGGGTATTTATGATTTGTAGGATTTTTGTGTTTTTATGGGTTCTTAGGATTTTTCAGCATTTCTAGATTTTTCATATTTTTTTAGTCTTTCAATTATTTTTAGGGTGTTTAGGTACTTTTATGGTATTTAGGGCCTTATATGGTTTTTCATGTTTTTAGGTTTTTCTATGGTATTTAGGGTTTTAGTGGTTAAAGGAGTATTACATATATTTGGGGTTTTATAGGTTTTTAGGGATTTAGGGTTGTTTATAGATTTACCTTTTTAGTGTTTTTTTATTATTTTTTGTTTTTATGGATTTTTAGTGTTTTAGGGTGTTAGGGTTTTTAGTGGTCTAGGGGTTTTTAGGGTGTTTTAATGACTTTTTGGGTGTTTAGGTTCTTTTATGGAGATTTATGCTTTTTTCTTATTAGGGATTTTAGGGTCTCTTATGGGCATTAAGGTTTTTATTTTTTAAGAGTTTATTGGGGTTTTAGTGTCTTTTTAGGGTTTTGGGTGTTTATAGGGCCTTTTAGTGTTTTTTTGGACATTAAGATTTTATTGGGTTTAAGGGTCATTAGAGTATTTTTCACTTTCAGTTTTTAAGTCGTATATGGGTTTTTAGGTTTTTTATGTTTTTAAGTGTTTTATTATTTTTTATTATTTTTAGTTTTCTTAGGTCGTTTATGTATTTTTATATATTTATGATTTTTTAGATTTTTTTGGGGTTTTATGATTTTTACAGCATTACGGTTTTTTGGGTTTGTAGGGTTTTTAGCTGTTTTTATTAGATTAGGTTATGTTAGGTTTTTTTCAGTTTTTATGTTCATTTAATGGTTTTAGGTTTTTCCTGCCCTTTTAGTGTTACTTGGTGTTTTATGGTCTTTCGGGGTTTTAGGGATTTTTAGGGTATTTTAGTAAATTCCCCATTTTTAATGGGGTTTTAGTATCTTTTATGTATTTTATGTTCTTTAAGGGTTTTAGGTTCTTTTATGGACTTTTACTGTCTTTTAGCAATTAGGGTATGGTTCTTTGGATTTAGAGTGTTGGGTTAAAGGTATAGGGTACAAGGCTTAGTTATTAGTGTTTTGGGTTTATTGTGTAGCATTTAGGATTTAGGTTGTACGGTTTGCTGTTTAGGGTGTAGGGTATAGGGTATTGGATGCAGGGTTTATATTATAGTGTGTAGTTTATACGGTTTAAGGTTTAGTGTCTTGGGTTTATGATGTAGTCCATTGGGTTTTTATATTTTTATGTTTTTTCGGGATATTGTAGGTTTTCAAGGATTTATTATTTCTAGGTTTTTTTAGGATTTTCATAGGGTTTTTTTCTGTTTGGAAGGGGGTATAGTTTTTTGTGGGATTATGAAAACTTAGGGGATCTTAAAGGGTTTTAGGGGTTTGTGAGAGGGGGGAGGTTATAGGGTTGGGGGGTGTTTCTGTGGGTTTTAATGTTTTATTGTGGTTTTTATGGTTTTTATGGTTTTTATAATTTTTATATGGGTTTTTGTGTTTTTAGTGTTCAATGGTTTTTAGAGATTTTAGGTTTCTTTTGTACTTTTAGGATTTCTAAAGAGTTTGTGGTTTTAGTTGTTTTTATGTGTTTTTAGTGGTTTTTTTGTTTTTAAGGCTATTTTAAACGTCTTTGGGTTCTTTACTTTTTTTGTGTTTTTATGTTTTAAGGGAATGTATAAGGGATTTAGGATATTTTTAGGGTGTTTAGGGGTTTTATGGTGTTTTTAGGGACCTTTAGGTCTTTAAATTTCATTTTGGGTTTCTTATGGTCTTTATGGTTTTTTAGGATTTGAGTGTTTTTAATGTTTTCATTTATTTAGGGTTTTAGAGGGTTTTTTGGGTTTTTAGTTGGTTTTAGGAATATTGTAGGGGTTTGGGGGTTATTTTGGAGTTGTTTGTGGTTTTAGTGTTCTTTTAGTATTTTTACCCTTATTTTAGGAGTTTTTTATGGATGTTTTTATTTTTTAGGGTTTTGAAGGATTTTACTATTTTAGGGTTGTTTGGGATTTAGAGGATTTATGATTTTTAAGCATTTTAGGGTTTTTTGGGGTTTTATGATTTTAATGGTTGTGAATGTTATTAATTTTTTATGGGTTTCAGTATTTTTAGTGGCATAGCGTTTTAATGTGTTTTTAGGATTTCATAGGGTTTTATGGTTTTTAGGGTTTTAGGGTTATTAGGTTTTTTTTTGGAATTTATGATTTTTTTATGTTTTATGTATTTTTTGTTTATCTAGGGGTTATAATATTGTTCGAATTTTTCGTGTTTTATTTGGGGTTGTAGGGGTTTTATGGGTTTTAGGGTTTTTAGGTTTTTTAAGGGATTTTAGTGTTTTAATGATTTAATGTTGTTTCAGGGTTCTTATGGGTTTTAGAATTTTTTTGGAGATTTTAGGGTTTCATAGGGTTTTTATGGATTCTTTTTTGTTTTTTGTTTTTAGGTTGTTTTTACGGTTTAAGGTTTGTAATTATTATTAGGTACTTTGGTATTTAATATATTTAGGATTTCTATCAATTTTGGGATTTTTAATGTTTTTTTGGCCTTTAAGGGGTTTTTATGATTTTTAGGGTTTTAAGGGATATTTTATGGTTGTCATATATTTGGGTATTATGGGTTTATTCATGGTTTCCTAGATTATTTACGTTTTATGGGATTTTTTTGGTTTATGGGTGTATTTAATTTTTTCGGGTTTCTAGGTTTTTTCTGGGTTTTACGATTTTTATAGTTTTAAGCAATATTTACAGTTTTTTGGGGGGTTTTGGGTTTTTATGGGTTTCCGAGATTTTATATTTTTTAGGTTTTTTTGTTTTTTATTGTTTCTAGAGGTTTTTATTGTTTTAAGGGTTTTTTTGTGTTTTCTAGGATTTACATTTTTTATGGATTTTTTGTGTTTTAATGGATTTTATTATTTTTCAAATTTTTAATTGCTTTAGGTATTTTTTGTTTTAGGGTTTTATAGGTTTTTTTGTCTTTTTTGTTTTTTATAGGTTTCATGTTTTTAGGTTTTCTATGTTTTTAGGGGTTTTAGCGTTTTTAAGAATGTTTGGGGTTTTAGGGTATTTCTATTATTTTAGGGTTTTAGAGTGTTTATTTTTTTTATTTGAGTTTTTAATGATTTTGGTTTTAAGGGTTTCAGTATTTTTATCATTCTATGCGTATAAGTGATTTTTCGACTTTTTCGGGATTCTGAGTTATTTCAGGGTTTTTTTCATTCTTAGGCATTTCATTGGATTTTAGGATTTTTTGAGATGTTTTCGGGATTTAAGATTTTTAGGATTTCTTCTTTTATGGGATTATTAATGGTTTTTAGGATTTTTAGTGTTTTCATGGGTTATTAAGAGTTTTTCTGGTTTTGGGATTTTAGGTCTTTAAGAATTTTTTTGATTTTTAAGGGTTTTACGGGTCTTTTGGGGGTTTAACAAGTATTAGGGTCTTTTAAAGATTTAGGGTGTTCAAATTGTTTTTGGGGTTTTTTGGGTTTTTAAGTCGTTTTAGGGATTTTTTAGAGATTTTTTGGTTTTCAAGGGCATCATTGGTTTTAAGGGTTTTATGGTTTTAAGGGTTTTGTTATTTTTATGGTGTTAAAAGGCTTTGTAGAGTTTTAGAATTTTAGGATATTTATGGTTTTATGTGTTTTTAGTGGTTTTTAGTATTTAAGGGTGTGTAATAGTGTTTTAGGTGATTTTATGTCTTTCAAGGTTTATAGGGGTTTGGGGGTGGGGGTTAGGTTTTTTTATGATTTTTAGGTATTCTTGGGTTTCCATGTTTTTAGACATTTAGTTTTTGAGCGAGGGGGTTAAGTATATTTTATTTATGTTTTTAGGTTTTTAGGGTTTTAGTGACAATTTCGGTTTTAGGTGTTGCGGGGGTTTTTTGGATTTTACGGTTTTTATTGGGGTTTTATGGCTTTTTTAGGTTTTGGGGGTTTTGCCAGGATTTTAGGGGTTTTAGTATTTTTTGGGATTCCAGGGTTTTCGGGTATTTTTTCAATGTTTTTATTGTTTTTATGGTTTTATGTTTTTATGGTATTTATGGATTTTATGCATTGGTTTTATTTAGTTTTTTGTGGGGTTTAGTGTTTTGAGAATTCTTTTTTGGTTTTTTATTATATATTGGGGTTTAGTGTTTTTAATATATTTTTAGGGTTTTTTAGATTTATTATTATTATAGGAGTGTTTAGGATTTTTTAGGGTTTTAATATGTTTTATGTTTTTTGGGTTTCATGGGGCTCTTATAGTTTTTTAGGGATTTACGGTCATTAGGGTTTTTTGGTTTTTGTGGTTATATAATTATTTTGTGTTTTTTTGTTTGTAGGGTTTTCAGGGGTTTATAGTTTTTTATATTTTTAAGGGTTTTTGGATTTTCTATGTTTTTAGGGTTTTAAGGGGTTTGATGAAATTTATGGTTTTAGGTAATTTTTTGGTATTTATGATTTTATTGTATTTTAGTGTTTTAGGGGGTTTTACAGTTTTTAGGGTTTTCTGGGTATTTTAAGGGTTTTTTGGTTTTTTTGGTCTTTATGGAATTTTAGTGTATATTTGGTGGTTTTTAGGGATTTTAGTATTTTTAAGGTTGTTAGTGAAAAGAATTCTAGGGGCCAAGAAATACTAGCCCCCCAAAAATTATTTATAAAGTCAATACACAACATTATAAGGAGGGTTTACAGACATGGGTGTGCAATTCTCCACTCATATCAGAGTCCTCATTAGGCGTGCAAACAAGTGGTGGGGTAAAGGATAACATATATCTTATTTCATCAATTTCTTTTTTAGAGAGTCCATAATCCACCATCATTAGGTGTTTTGTGGGTTTTTTATTTCTTTTTTTATGGTTTTTAGTGGATTTATGACTTTTAATAATTTTAAGTGGTTTTATGTTTTTTGTGGTTATTAGGGTTTTCATGTTCTAGGTTTCATGGATTTTATAGTTTTTATCCTTTTATGTTTTTTTTGGTTTTTAGGTTATTTGGGATTTTACGTATTTTGTGGGTACTTGGGATTTCAGGGCGTTTAGAGGGTTTTATGATATATATGGTTTTTCACGTTTTAGTGTTCTTATGTTTTGGGGAGGGGGGGTTAGGTTTTTTGTAATCTTATAGTTTTTATGGATTTTAGTGTTTCTCTTTTTTTTGTATTTTTAGGCTTTTAGGGTGTTTTAGAGTTTTCTGGGTATTCAAAATTTTGGGGTTTTAGGGTTTTATGGTGGTTTTAGGGTTTTTAGTATTTTTAGTGGGTATTTTAGGTTTTTTTAGTTTTTATTGTTTTTAGTGTTTTTACAGTTTTTAAGGGAATTTGATTTTTAAATGTTTTAGGGTTCTTAGCATTTTTGGGTTTTATCTTTATTATAGATTTTAGGGAGTTTTATTGTTTCATTGTAATTTTCAGTGCTTTTGGTTTTTTATGGATTTTAGGTGTGTTTTGGGTTTTTATGGTTTTAATGGAATTTTAGGGGTTTCATAGGGTTTTATAGAAATTTTTGGTTTTTAGGGTTTTTAGGGCCTTTGGGTGATTGAGGGTTTTTTAGATTGTAGGGGTTTTATGGTAGTTTTTTTTGGGATTTAGTGATTTTTATTGTTTTTAATGGTTTGTGGAGTTTTTAGGGGTTTTAGAGTAATTTTTATGGTTTTATGTGTTTTGGATTTTTTTATTGTTTTTAGGGGTTTTGATTTTTTTAAATTGTTTCGGGTTTTTAGGGTTTTTATGATGTTTTATGGTGTTTGGGATATGTAAGATGATTTTATAGTTTTTGGGCCATTTATGGTGTTGTATGGGTTTTTTGGTCTTTTTGGGTGATTAAGGGATTTTTGGGTTTCTATGAATTTTATTCTTTTAGGGTCTTTTGGGTTTTTCTGGTTTTAGGGATTTTTTGAGTTCTTAGAGTTTCTAAGTTGTTTTTTTGGTACTTTAGGGTTTTAGGGGTTTTATCACCATTTAAGGTTTTAGGGTCTTTATGGGTTTAAGGGTTTGTATTGCACATTATTTTTAGGGGTTTTAAGGGCATTAATGGGTTCTTAGAATCATTTATGGTCATTTATGATTTTAGTATTTCTTGGGACCTTAGTTTTTAGTGTTTTTATAGTCCATTAGAGTCATTTAAGGGTTATAGGGGGTTTAGGGACTTTTAGGGTGTTTTAGGGTATTTTTAATGTTTTTCTTGGGTTTTATTAGTTTCTAGGGTCCTTTAGGGGATTTTAGTGTTCTAGGGTCCATTCTCAGGTTTTGAGTCTCTTCGCGTTTTACTATTTTTAGGGACCTTTAAGAGTTTTAGGTTTTTATATTATTCTATAGATTTATGTTATTTTACTATCTCTTAGGGGTTTTTAGGAATTTTTAGGGACTCTTAAGTGTTTTTAATGTTTTTTAGGGTTTTTGGGTTATTTAGTTTTTTATGTTTTTAGGGTTCTTAGGTGTTTTAAAATTTTATATGATCTTTTTGGGGTTTCTTGGATCCTTTAGGATTTTTAGGGTTTTAGTGTTTTTCAGCCTTTTTGGTTATTAGGATTTTGGGGTTTTAATGGTTTTTTTGGGTTTTTTGGGATTTTATGGGATTTTTGGTGATTTTGGTGTTTAATTGTTTCAGGGGTTTTGCTGCATTTTTAAGGGTTTTAGTGTTTTTAAGGTTTCAATATTTTATGGTTATTAGTGTTTTAAAGGGTTTTAGGTATTTTTAGTTTTTTATGGTTGACTATGGTTTATTGCATTTTATATTTCATAGGGTTTTAGGGTTTTTATGGATATTAGTGTATTTAGAGGTTTATTATTTTCAAGGAGTTTTTGGGTTTTATGAAGTTCATTGGGGGTTTTCTAGTTTTTAGGGTTTTTTGTGTTTTCAGGGGTTTTAATATCTATAGAGTTTTAAGGGTTTTTTGGACATTCATTTTTTATGATTTTTTCAAGGTTTTATGGTTTTAGGGGTTTTAATGGCTCTTTCTGGATTTAAAGGTTTTTGTGGTTTTAGGGGTTATAGATTTTTTGGGTTTTAGGGTTCTCTTATGTTTTTAGGGAAAAGTAAGCTAAGGTCCAAGCATGCTCCTCCCCAATTAATTAGAAAAATAAAGACGAATTATTACATGGAGAGTTTATAAACACAAGTTTGTTGTTCAACCATAATATCAAAGTCCACTTAGGGCGCACAAAAATGTTTTCAGACAAAGGATGATAATGAGATCCTTTATTTAATTCCATTTTTGGGGAGTGCATCTGCCATCATGTCCAACTCCTTATAGGCATGTCTGACATTTAGAGTGACTAATTGGGAGAGGTTGAGACATTCCATCCACTGTGGTATGAGTCTCTAGGGAACATGCATAGATTTTTTCATGATGGTGTACACTACAAGCATCAAGTGTGATTCAAGGCAGAGAAACATCCACAAAAATTTAACTGTAAACGTGTCCACCATCATTATTTCCCAAATCGTAGCTTCATAAGCACATCTGCTTCTAATAATGGGGTAGAAAATCCCTTCACAAAGCCTCTATATGTATGGAATATCCCACCATGCCCCCAGGGGTAGGGTTCTCCCAAAGACAGACCATCCACATTAACCTCAATAAATAATTTAATCAGGGTAACCCATCTGATAAATTATAGAACCTACGACTTTTCTCTCTTACCAGAATATCCAAGAAAATGAAATATTATGAGATCATTGACTTCATTATCCATCAAAACTTTTTTTATGTGAGACACTACTTGTACCACCATCTGGATTGTCATGACTCCACCATATAAGGAGTAAGGTTGGCGGTTTAAGGAAACCTCATTATAAGCTTCCCAAATATAGGAAATTGGCACAACATCACCTATACGTTGCATGTAATGAACAAGTTCCCTACACTGAAGCTCCACAAGGCTAAATATCAGACCAATTTGCGAGCCATGCATGCTACAAGTAAACCCAAAAATCTGCTTCATGTGATCCCACAATTCAATAGAGAGCATGAAATGAATGAATGTTTGTTGGATTCTCTCCTCAGACCGAAGTCAGAGGTAGAAAATTGTGGCCAAATTCCAACTGGTATTATTTAGTTGTTCTTGTGTAGGTTTCATATTGAAGCATATGTTCCATAGAAGCAACTAGTTTGCAGGTGTAATACAATGTACCGTGAATTTTAAAAGCAAATATGGTGGTATCATGCCTTGTGGACATTTCAGCTAATAGAACTCTCGTATATTAGACATTCCAACCATGATTGGATTCCAAATGAGGGTGTCAGTATCCATAATCATATAATTCTTGATCACCAAAATAATTTGTCCTGGAAGGGTCTCATGTAAATATCCCATTTTTTGGTTGAATCCATCAATACACATGTCCTGCAACTCATAGGGTGATTATAAAATTTCATATGGGGGTATTTCAATCCATTTAGTGGTCAAACAGTTTAAGTTCAGTTATTTTGACACAACCCATTATGATTGAGATATAATGTCTGTACATGAGGTTTTGAGTGTATGCCAGATATAGGAAGTTATATAACCTACAAAACCATAATAGAGTCTCTATGTTAACCTCTCACAAAGAAAATTCAAACAATCCTCATGAGGATTGAACAAGTTCAAGGTGAACTTGTGAAACTATGCATCATTATTTTTTTATTTGGTCCTTAATTCTCATCCCACCAAGATCAAAATCCTTATTATAGTCTTTCCAAGCCACCAAAACCATATTCCTTTCACTAATTCGGCCCATTCAGGTATATTATCTATTATTTTTGTCCATTCATTTAATAAGCATAATCATCCATATATAAATGGATAATGTATAAACAGGCATGTAGGTGATGACATATTTGATCATACAAACCCTTCCTGCCTATGATAAGCATTTTACATTCCATTTGGATAGTTTTTAAGGGATTTTAGTTTATATTCAATGAATTTTGATTATCTTTCCTTCCCCTAGAAAAGCGGGAATCCAAGATATGTAAAGGGAAGTGAGCGTATTTTCATCCTAAGTGACCTAGAAATGTGGAGTTTTATGGAGGCGGAAACCCCATATCCAATGAATATAAATGATTTAATATAGCTAATTGGATACCCATCCACACCGTCATAATGATGAAATGTCATTCTAATTAATGATAAGGTCCGCTTATTCACTTCCCTGAATAGAAGGATGTCATCCGCATAATGAAGATGGGAGAGCTCATGAAGGTATCTCCCAAACTTAATCAGCTTGAATAAACCAGCCTGTAAGAGATCAATAATGTATCAAAACATGTATTCCTAAGAAATCTCAAATAGAGGACCTGAGATCGAGTACCCGTCACTATCTCCACGGGTGTAATGAAAGAACCCTTTTGGGGAGCCATTTTTAAGGATTGAAGCCCGAGCACAAGTCAATATACTGTTAATAATTTTTATTAAAATGTTAGAGAAACCATACGTTCCAATAACATTGAAGTTAAAGCTTAAAATAATGGTGTTAAAGGCCTTCAAGATATCTAGCATCAATAAAAAACTCACATGCTTCATTTCCATCCTCAAGATATTGATGCCCTCTTCTGGTGTAAAGAATAAGGTTTGAATACTTCTCCCAAGAACAAACCCAAATGTATTTGGGGTGATAAGATCCTCCAAAATCATCCCCAACCTAATGTCCTTATATTTTTTTATAATTTTGGGAATGTTCTTCCCAATGGAAACATGATGTAAGTCCCCTATATCAATAGATTTTTCCTTCATTGTGATAAAATCCATTAAATTTGAATTATCCCCATGTGGGATTAGAAAAGAGAGAAAAAAATATTGGATTGTATTGATAACCTACACATGATAAATGTCTTAATATAATATTAAAAACTTGATTCAAAATTCATACAGTCCTTCTGCAATGTCCATCTTCAATGAAAACAGTGCATATTTGACTTCCTCTTCAAATATATCATTTGATAAGGCCTTGTTTTAATGATCATAAATGTAATAAATTATATATATAGATACACAAATATAATTAGAAATATCGTCATTATATTGTTCTTGAAAATAGTTCATAATTACATTAGAGATATCATTCAAAAATTGAATGTGGATCCATTGATGAGAATTGCATTCAGGTTATTCTTGGCCCTCTTCTCCCTATGTAGAAAATGAAGGTATTAGTAATTCCTTTCCTTGTATATGATCATGTCCTTAGGTTCTTAATGTTCCTTTTATTTTTAGGGGTTTTAGTGTTTTTGAATGATAATAGTGTTTTTATAGTTTTATAGGTTTTTAGGGGGTTTGCGGGTTGTTTATTGAGTTTATGGTTTTATGGGTTTTAGTTTTTTAAGGTATATTCTAATTTTAGGGGTTTTTGGGTTGTTTTTGGGTTTTTAAAAATTTTACGAGTTTTTAGAGTTTGTTTTTTTTACGGTCATTTGGATTTTTAGGGTTTTAGGGGTTTCTAGAATTGTTTTTGGGATTTTAGTGTATTATGGGGTTTTTCAGGATTTATATTTTTACATATTTTAGGTATTTTAGGGGTTTTAGGGTTTTTTCAATTTTCATGTTTTTAGGGTTTTAGGAGGGGTTAGTGTTTTTATGGTTTTTAATAGTTATAGGGTTTTAATGTTTTTAGTTGCCTTAGAATTTTTAAATGATTTTTTTATGATTTTTGATATATTTTGAGATTTTTCAATGGGATCTAGGGTTTTTAGGGGTTTTAGTGTTTTTGTGGGTTTTATGGGTTTTAGTGTTTTTTGGGTATCTATTGTTCTTAGTTTTTTAGGGTTTTAATGGATTATATTATTTTAAGGGTTTTTTGGATTATAAGTATTTTTTATTGTTTTTAGGATATATTAGGGTATTTATGTTTTTAGGGTTTTTAGAGTTTTCAAGGATTTTTATGGTTTTATTTCTATTTTAGGGTTTTTAGGGGTTTTAATGTTTTAATTGTTTTAATGGTTTTATGGGTTGTTAAATATTTTATGGTTTTTATTGGTTTTAGGGGTTTCTAAATTTTTTGGGTTTTAGGGTTTATAGTGTTTATGGATTTTTAGTTTTTTCATGGTTTTCAGGGTTTTATGGTCTTTTAGGGTTTTATGTTTTTCTTAGGGTTTTTTTGGTCGTTAGGGTCTTTTGAATAATTGTATGGGTTTTAGGGTTTCTTTTGTTTTTTTGGTTATTGTTTGCTTTTGTAGGGTATTTTGGGTTTTTCGGTTTTTAGAATATTTTAGTGTTTTTGGGTTTTTTATGGTTATTTTTTATTTATTTATGGATTGTTATAATTTTTAAGGATTTATGAGTTTTTTAGGATTTATTGTTTTTAGTGTCTTTTAGGATATTTAGTTGTTCTAAAAACTTTTAAGGTTTCTATGATCCTTCGGTTTTTTTTTATTTTCTAGGATTTTAGGGTTCTTTAGTGTTTTGTGGGTTTAATGGTTTTAGAGGTTTTCAGGGAATTAAGGTTTTATGGTACTTATTATTATTAGTGTTTTTAAGTTTTTTTGTGGTTTTAGGGTTTTTAAAGGGCTTCTACTGTTTTATAGTTGTTATGGTTTTTAGTTTAGTTTTTGGATTTTATGTGGTTTAGGGTATTTAAGGGTTTTTTGAGTTTCTTAAGTTTAAAATATTTTTATGTATTTTGGGTTTTGATGTTTTTATGGTTTTGAAGTATTTTAGGGACTATGGGGTTTTTAGTTTTTTAGGGTAGTCAGTGTTTGTAGGGTATTCTATGGGTTGGGGTGGAGTTATGTGTTTTTTGGTTTTTGAGTATCATGTGGGATTTTTATATTTTTATGGTTATTTGAGGGGTTTTAGGTTCACATAGGGTTTTGGGGTTTTTAGGCCCCTTTCAGGTTTTTTGGGTCATTTAGGAAATTGTAGGTCATTTAGGGTTGTAGTATCTACATTATTTTGGGATTTCTTTTAGGGACTATCCGTATTTTTTGGAGAATTTATTGTCCTCTAGAGGGTTTAGGGGTTTTATCTAATCTTAGGGGTTTTAGGGTATTATATGGACTTTATGGTTTTCCTAGGGTTTTTTATAATCATTTATTGAGTATTTGGGTTTTAGTGTGTTTATGGATATTACTGGTTTTAGGTACTTTTTGGGTTTTTATGGGATTTAGTGTATTTTAGGGGGGTTAGGGTTTTGAATGGTATTTATGTTCATTATGAATTTTAGGAATCTAAGGGATTATTTGGTTTTAATGTCTTTTTGGGTCATTTATGGATATTTTATTTTTTAGAGTTTTAGGTCGTTTTGGGTTTGTAGGATTTATAGGATTCTTTATGATTTTATTATTCTAAGTGGTTTTGGTGTTTTAGGGTTTCTTATGATTTTTATTGGTTTTTAGTGTTTTTTGTGTCATTTGATTTTAATTTTTTTTCATTGAATATATGGTTTTTAGTATTTGAACGTTTTTATGGGTTTTATGGGGTATTAGTGTGTTTTTTAGGTAATTAGGGGTAATTAGGGTTTCTATGGTTTTTATTTTTTCTAAGGGTGTTTTTAGGATTTTTATTGTTTTCATAGTTCATTAGGTTTTTAGTGTGTTTGTGTTTTTACGGGCTTTAATATATATTAATTGGTTTTATTGTTTATTTAGGGTTTTATTTATTTTTTGGGTCTTGTTGTGGTTTTAAGGGTTTTAGGGTTTTCATAGGCTATATGGTTTTTAATGGTTTTGGAATGTTTTATGGTTTTATGATTTTTAGGGTTTTCGGGAGGCGGAGGGGGGGGGGATTTATGATATATTGAGTTTATTGTGGTTTTACTATATTTTTATGGATTTTTTTTCTAGGTGATGGGAGGAGGGGTTAGAGGGATTTCTGGGGGTTTTTCATTTTTAAGGTTTTAATGGTTTTAATGGGTTTATGGGTTTTTAGGGTGTCCTTGGGATTTTGGGATTGTAATCTGTTTTTAGGGTTTCTTTTTTTAATTGTTTTTAGGGTTTTAATGGTTTTAATGGTTTTATGGTTTTAAGGGTTTTAGTGTTTTAGGGGTTTTAATGGGATTTATGGGTTTATGTAATTTTTTAGTGTTTGATTTTTTTGGATTTTAATGGATATTTACTATGTTAAGGTTTTTTGTTATTTTTTGGTTTTTAAAGGGGTTTTAGAGGTTTCATGGTTTTTATGGGGTTTAGGGGTTTTTATTAATTTTAGGTTTACTAGGGATATTTAGTGTTCTAAAGGTTTTAATTTTATGTATTTTTATGGATTTTATAGATTTTTATAGTTTTGATGGTTAGGTTGTTTATGGGTTTTATGGGTTTTATCAATTTAGGGTTTTTATGGATTTTTAATGAATTTTATAGTTCTTTTTCTTGTTAGGGTTTTCAATGATTTTAGGGATTTAAGATGTTTTTAGTGTTTGGTATAGTTTTTTGTTTTTTATGGGGTATAAGTATATTTTTTATCTTTATAAATATTTTTTTTTTGGTTTTTCGGTTTTTATTGACTTATTTATTTTTATCATTTTAGGGTTTTTAGGGGTTTTAATAGGGTTTTGGGTTTTTATACTTTACAAATTTTCAGGGTTTTGTGGTTTATTAGGGGATCAGTTGTTTTTATATTTATTAGGGTTTTATTAGGATTTTAATTTTTTAGGGTTTTTAGGGTTTTAAGGGATATTACATATTTTTAAATATTTAAGGTATTTTAATGGTTGTTTTGGGGTTTTTTCATATCTGAGGATTTTATATTTCTTTTGGGTAGATTTATAATTTTTATGGTTTTTTAATGTTTCATAAGGTTTTAAGGGTTTTTAGGTTTTTGTGGTTTAAGTGATTTTTTTGTGTTTAAGAGGTTTTAAGTGTATTTTAGGTGTTTTTTCAGGGTTTTAAGGACTTTTATGGTTTTTATGGACATTTAGAGTATTTATTTATTTTATGGTCTTTGGGGGTTTTGGGTCATTTTTTTATAGTTTCACGGTTTTTATAGTTATTTATGTTATTTTTTTTAATAGTTTTACAGGGTTTAGTGTTTTTCTATTTTTGGGATTTTTTATGGGTTTCTATGATTTTTATGTGGGTTTTATGAGATTAATGGGTTTTAGAGTTTTTAGTATTTTCCATGGTTTTAGTTTTTTTAGGATTTTTGGGGGTTTTGGGGGGGTTTTTTGGATTTTGAGGAATTCTAGGATGGGGTGGGGGTTATGGGGTTTTAATAGATCTTAATGGATTTAGGGAATAAAGGGGGGTGTAAGGATTATTATGGGATTTAAGTGGGTTTTTTTATGTTTTTAGGTATGTTAAGGGTTTTTATTGGTTTTTAGGATTTTAGGGACTTTTGTAGGTTTTTACAATTTTTAGATTTTTTGGGGTTTTATTGGTTTTTTATTTTTATGTTTTTGGGGTTTAATTGTTTTAATAGTTTTGGGTTTATTTGGGAATTTTTTGGTTTTAGGGGGTTTAAATATTTTTTGGATTTTAATGCGGTTTTAGGGGGTTTTAGGGGTTTCATTGTATTTATGGTAATTATAGGTTTTTCAGTTTTTTCTTTTTTAGGGGTTTTAAGGTTTTTAGAGTTTATAGGGTTTTAATGTCTTTTAGGGGTATTTGTGTTTATATTGGTTTTTATTTTTCTTGGGTGTTTTTTTGGATTTTTAGGGTTAATGGGGTTTTTATTGTTTTAATGGTTTATAGTTCGTTAGGGTTTTTAGGGTTTTGGATTTTTTTGGGATTTATGATATTTAGTTGTTTTATGATTTTTGGGGTTTTAAGTGTCCTAGGCTCTTTTAGGGTTTTCTGGTTTTATGGTTTAAAGGATTATATAGGTTTTAGGGTTTTTTTAATATTTTTTGTGTCGTATAGTTTTTTTAAGAGGTTTAGGATTTTAAGGGATTTCTGGTTCTTTTGGGGGATTTATAGGTTTTTTGGCTCTTTTAGGGGGTTTAGGATTGATAGGGTCTTTTAGGTTTTGTAGTGGGTTTTAGTATTTTTAGAGTTTTTAGCATTTTTAGAATATTTTAGTGATTTTTAAGTGTTTTAGGTGTTTTATTATTTTTGGGGTTCTATAGTATTTTTTGTGGTTTGAATGTGCTTTATGGTTTTCAGGTCCATTTTTGGGTTTCAGATCCATTTATGGTAGTTATTTTGTTTATTTTTTTATGGTTTTAATTGTTTTATAGGCACCTTTAGTGGTTTTGGATTTTTTTTGTGTTTTTAGATTTTTAAATTTCTTTAGTGATTGTACGGTCTTTTACAGTTTTGGGGGGCGTTTATGGTTTCTTAGGGTGTTTTTGGTTTTTAGAGTCCTTTAGGCTTTTGATGATATTTTTTTCATTTTAGGGATCTAGTGGTTTTTATTTTATTTAGGGTTTCGGGTGTCTATTTGGGGTTTTATGGTCATTTTGTGTTTTTAGGGTTCTATTTTGTTTTAATATTTTATGGGTATAGTTTTTTTATGGTTTTCAGGATTTTAGAGTCCTATAGGGTTTTAGGGGTTTCTAGGGTTCTAGGTTTTTTATGGTTTTTACGATTTTTACCGGATTCATTGTATTTTTGGGTTTTATGTTTATAGGTTTTTTGGTGTTTTTTTGAGTATTTAGGGGATTATGGGTCATTTAGTGATTTTAAATGATTTTTAGTTTTTTTATGGTTGTAGGTTTTTTTATTTTTAACATTTTTTTAATGTTTTTAGGAGTGTGGGGGGTATGTTAATCATTCAGTGTTTTGGGGGTTTTTAGGGTTTTTAGGATTTTAAGGGTTTTATGGTTTTATGGACCACTAAGGGTTTGGGGGGTTAGTTTTTTCTTATGGTTGGTAGGGTTTTCATAGGTTTTTATCATGTTATGTGTATTAAGGAATATTTAGGGGTTTCTAGTTTTTATACCTTTGTATTATTTAGTGTTTTTTTATGTTTAGGGGTTTTATATGTTTTTAGGGTATTTTGGTTTTATATGGTTGTTTAGGATTGGTCATGACTTTAGAGTTTTGGGTTGTTCTAGGGTTTTTATCATATTAAATGTTTCTAGAGTTCCTTGGGTGTTTTATAGTTTTTAGGGTATTATATATTTTAATGGGTTTTATGGTTTTTTAAATTATCTGAGAATTTAAGTGGTTTTAGGGTATTTTATTATTTTATATGGTTTTAGTTGTTTAATTTTATTTTAGGTGTTTTTGTGTTTTATGGATTTTATTGGTGTTTAGGGTTTAGGTGGTTTTTTGGGTTTAAAGTGTTTTTTATTTTAGGTTTTTCAATAGTTTTCTGCGGTCTAATAGTTTTTAAAGGGGTGTCAGGGTTTTTCATGTTTTAGGTTTTTAAGGTTTTTATGCTTCTTAGGTTTCTATGGGTTTTCATTTTTTATGATTTTAAGTGGTTTTAGGATTTTAGGGGTTTTAGCATTATATGGGTTTTAGGATTTTACGGTTTTAACCATTTTAGGTACTTTTTTTCCATATTTAGGAATTTTTATTTTTTTTTTGTTTTGGGATTTTAAGCCTTTTAGCTGTTTTGGTATTATTCGGTTCTTAGGGGCCTTCTAGTTTTAAAGGGTTTTATGTGTTTTTTTGGATTTTTGTTAATCCATTACTTTCTTATAATTTTTATTTTTTTAAGGTTTTTTGTTTGTTTGACATTTTTTCGGTTTTTATGGTGTTTAATGATTTAATGGTTTTAGGATTTTTATGGGTATTTAGGGTTTTTTAGATTTAAATTTTTTGTAGTTTTTATGTTTTTCAGGTTTTTAGGGGGTATTATATATTTATGATTTGTTATTTTTTTTATATTTTTTACAGTATTTTAATTTTTTAGTGTTTTTTGAGTCATTTAGTGTTAATTTAGGGATTTCTAGTGTCGTTTAAAGTTTTTATAGGGTTATAAGTCCTTTTATAGTTTATGAGTGTTTAGGGGGATTTTTTGGTTGTTTGGATTTTTAGGGTCTTCGAGGGGATTTTAGTTTTTTAAGATTCCTTTAGGTTTCATATATGTTTTTGGGTTACACAAAATTTTTTGGGGGTCTTTAAAGGGTTATTTTGGGTATTTAGGGTATTTAGTGTTTTTAGGTTATTTTAGGACATTAATGGTTTTTGGGTTTTTTGGGGGTTTTAGGGGTTCTACGGTTTCTAATATTTTAATGGGTTTTTAGTGTTTTAATGTGTTTTTGGATTTTTTATTTTTATGCTTTTTAGTGCATTTAGTGTTATAGGGTCATTTGGAGTATCTTTTTCTTTTTAGGGGGTTTTTGGTATTTTGGTTATTTTAATGTTTTTTTGGGGTTTTTAGGGTCTTTTAGGGATTTGTGGGTTTTTTGGGTTTTTTTGCGGTTTTAAGGACTTTTAGGTGTTTTAATGTTTTTAGATCATTTAGGTATTTTAGGGTTATAGAGGTCTGTTAGGTTTTTAAGGGGGGTTTAGGGTTTGTTAAGGGGTATTGGTGTCTTTTAGGGTATTTATGGCTTTTGGGTCCTTTTGGGGTTTTATGGTTTTTATTTCCCTTTAGGGGTTTTACCATTTTCTGTTAATTTGAGGTTTTTACGGATTTAGGGTCCATTATGGTATTAAGTGTTTTTAGGTCCTTAAGAGGTTTTTGGGTAATTTATGGTCTTTTTAGGGTGTTTCGTCCCCTGTGGTTTTTAGCGGTTTTAGAGTCTTTCAGTTGGGTTTATGGTACTTTTTTTCCCATTCATCATTTTCATAGGGATTTCAGGATATTTAAGAGAATTATAATAGATCAAATAAATTTTAGGGTCATTTAACTATTTTCATTTATTTAAGGATCTTCTAGTATATTTTAGAATCTTTTTGTGAATTTTCATGGTTCTAGGGTTTTTAGGGTTTTAGGGTTTTAGGGTTTTTATATATTTTAGTGCTATTATGTGTGGTAGGATGTTTTTGCTATTTTAGTGTATGTTGGGGTGTAGGTGTCTTGGGGTAATTTAGATGGTTTTTAGAGTTTATTAGGGGTTTCAAAAGATTCTAGTGGTTTTATGGTCTTTAACAGTTTTAGGAATTTTTATGTTTTTAAGGTGATTTATCTAGTTTTTATGATTTTATTTGTGTTTTAGTGTTCTTAATGGTTTTTGTGGGTATAATGGTACTTAGAGATTTTTGGGTTTTTAGATTTTATGGTTGTTTAAGTGTTCTATGTTTTTAGTTCTTTTTTATTATTAGGGTTTTGGGGTTTTAAAAGTTTTTAGTTTTTTCAGGGTTTTAGATTTTTATGGTATTTGGGGTCCTTAGGGTATTTATGTTTTTTTAAGAATTTTAAGCTTTTTAGGGTTTTTGTAGGTTTTTAGGATTTTTACTATTTTATTATTTCTAGAGGTTTTTAGATGAACTATATATATATATATAATTGGTTTAAGGGGATTTTAGGTCTTTTAGGGGTTTTTTGAGTTCTATGTGTTTTAGGGGCTTTTATGCATTTTAGGGGATTTAAGGGATTAATGGTTTTTTGGAGAGTTTAGGGGATGTTAATGGTTTTTAGAGTTTTCTATATTTAGGGTTTTATTGGTTTTATGGTTTTAGGGGTTTTAGGGTGTTTTTTATATAATTTTCTTTTTTTAATAGTTTTTAAATCTTTAAGGATATTTAGATTTTTTATATATTTTTTTTATCTATTAATGTTTATCTTGGGTATTTAAAGTTTTTTTGGATTTTAGGGTCTTTTATAGTTTTAGTATTTTAAAGGCTATTTTGGTGGTTGGATTTCATTCAGTCATTAGGGATTTTAGGGATTTTACAAATTTTAAGGGGTTATAGTTTATTTGGCTTCTTAGTGATTTCATGGGGTTTTGTTTAGATTTAATTATAATTCGTGTATTTTTAGATTCTTTAATTTTTTTTAGTTTTTACAATTATTAGGGGGTTTTTGTGTTTTTACGGGTTCTATGGGTTTTATGAAGTTTATATTTTTAATTTTTTTAGTGTTTTTTTTGGTTTTTAGCTAATTTTACTTTTTTTGTTTGTTAATGCGTATTTGGGAATTTTTTGGGTTTTTAAAGGTTTTTAGTTTTTTTGGGTTTTTATTTTTTAAGGGATAGTAGTGGATTTAAGTGTTTTTTGGTGTTCTTAGAAATATTTAGTGTTTTAGGGTTTTACTGTTTTGATTAGGTGTTTAGGGTTTTTAAGGATTTCTTGGGTTTTAGTTGTTTTTGGTAGATTTGGAGTATTTTTAGAGATTTATTTGGGGGTTTTTGGTTTCATTAAGTATTTAATATTTTTATGGGGTTTAAGGTTTTTTTGGGACTTTTAGAGTTTCAATATGTTTTTAGGGACTATTATTGTTTTGGGGGATTTTAGGGTCTTTTTGGGGGTTTTAGGGTTTCTAGGGTCATTTAGGGGTTTTAATGGGTTTTTAAGGATTTATAACCCTTTTAGGGGTTTAAAGGATTTTCACAATTTTTACATATTTTATGATATTTTATGATTTATTATTTTGTTGTGTTTTTAAAGTGTTTTGGGGTCCTTAGGTTTTTTTGGGGGTTTTGTGGTTTTTGGAGTTTTTGATGATTTTAGTGTTTTAGGGGGTTTGTTTTTTTTATGGGTTTTTTTGTTTTTTATTGTTTTCTAAGGTTATTAAGTATTATGTTATTGGTTCTAATGAGCCTATACCCAATTTTTAGAAGCTTTTTCTTGATATCCAAAATAAGCAGGATAAAATAACGATAGGTGAGAAACTCTCGAGTACTATAGTAGCATTGTAGTAAGTACTACGACAAGTATTCTAGTAGTACTATAGTAGCAGAGAAACTGTAGTAGTTTTGTCACTGTAGTAGTGGAAGTATTGTAAAAAAACTATAGTAGTTACATTACAATTATATTTATTATAGCATCCATGGTACCATAGTAGTATTTTTCACCGAAGGGCCCTTTGGGCGAAAATTGGGCTTTCAAGCCTTGAATTCAAGACCCTTGGCCTTGGGCATTCTGTCTATGTAATGGAACTCCATATACCCAAACAAAAAGATATTATTTCTTTAATAATAAAATGCGGATTTATCCCCAACCTTTAAAAATAGTACTATTTATTGGGTTTCTATGTTTTATAGAATTTTAAGGGGTTTTAGGGTTTTTTAGGGTTTTTAGGGTTTTAGGGTTTTTAAGGGTTTCTTATGGGTTTTTGGTTTTTAGGGTGTTTAGTGTGTTTAGTTTTTATTATGAATTTAATACAGTTTAGGGTGTTTGAGGAGTTTTATGTTCTTTAAGGGGTTTTATAAGTTTCAAAGGAACTTTTACAGGGTTATTTGTTTTAGGATCCAATAAGATTTTTTGTTCCTTTCAGGGGGTTTTACGGTACTCTCTAGGTTTTTGGGATGTTTTAGAGGTTTTAGGGTTACATAGGTTTTTTAAAATATTTAGGGTTTTTATTTTTAATTTATTTTTATAGTTTTTATATTTTTTTAGGGTTTTATGGGGTTTTATGGTTTTTATGGGTTTTAGGGGTTTTAAATGTTTTTAAGGGTTTTTTGTGTTCTTATGGGTTTTAGGTATTCAATTATTTTTATGGTATTTATGATGCTCAAAATTTTCGTAAATTTTTAGAGTTTGATTGTGGTTTTAATATTTTAATGGATTTTTAGTGTTTTTCAATGTTTATTTTAGGTTTTTACATTTTTCGGGTGTTTTGTGATTTTAGTTTTTTTAGAGTTTTTTGGTATTTATTGATAAATCAGTGTTAAAAGGTTTTAAAAGGTATTTTAGGTGTTTTAATGGTTTTTTAGTGTTTTGTGGGTTTTATGGTTTTTATGGGATTTTCAGGAGGGGTTAGGTTTTTAAAAGCATTATTAATTTCTTATGGAGATTAAGGTATTTTTGACATCTTACCACTTTAGGGGTTTTTGGAATATTTATTGTTTTTAGGATTTTCTATAGGTTTTTGTGTTTTTAGGGGTTTTATGCTTAATATTGTTTTTAGGGTTTTTATTATTTTTAGGGTTTTAGGGGTTTATGATTTTTAGATATTTTTAGGGTTTTTTTGTTTTTTTGGGGTGTTTTTGGTTTTTCTGCTAGAAGAAATGAACTTCCAATTTTTTTTTACAACAGTTTAGTAAACCAATATTAATTTTTTTCAGAGAAATTATTTAATGACAGTTTTAAAAACAACTGCTAAATAAGATTCATTCAATTTAATTTAATGGGTGTTTTATAAAAACCACTACGATATAGGGTTGGTTTATAAAACCCCCCTTGAATTTGTGACATTTTTTTAAAAAAAATGGCCACTAATTTAATATGAAAAATATTAAAACATAAAAATTTAATAGGTATGAATAACTTATACTTATAAATTTTTGCTTATTATAATATTTTATTTATTTACGATTTTATTTATTTTTATTGTGTAAATTTAAAATTTTTTGTAATTATTTTTTAGTAAATATTTGAAACATCAATTAATTATTTGATAATTTTAAAATCCTAGTTGAGCATCAAATGACCATAACATTTAATATTGGTTTTTATTTTAGTTTCACAACAAGCCAAATAATATTCTTATGAAATGAGATAAAAATATATTAGAAAATAATTTTGGAATAATTATATGAATACAAATTCTTTCTATTTTAAGAGAGGTTGAAAATCAAACTGCTTCTTTAAATGACCATTACTTTTGATCTAGGTGACTGATTATTCTATACCACATAGCATATTGAATCCATTGATTTGATATATTCCACATTACTAGAGATACCCCATTCAATGTTTTTATATGTTAGAATAGCCTCAAAACACCTCTAAAATTGAGTATTATGTTCTATAAACATGGTTTTTGATCATTTGAAGATATTTTAGCTTCATTTAAGAGTGTCTCCATGTTCTTGTTAGTTAAACTATGATTTTATTCCATGTATTTACATTCATATTGACTTGTAGGCATTACAATTGTTTTGTTTTCCCTCTTTTGGTGATTTATTATCTATAATATATATAAATATATTTTTCTATACAATTATGCATATTTATTTATATTTTATATATATTTACGAATATTTATTTAAAATTGTATAATATTGTATCAGTACATGTATATTTATCATTATTTGTGAATATTTGTCTCTATTTATATAAATTTGTAAATATATATACATATTTATTCCATATATTTTTATATATTATATAAGAATATATAAATTAATATGTATTATTTCATATATATATATATATATATATTATACAATTATATATATGTTGGTGTTTATATATATTTATTTATAATAAATGTGTGTTCATATATTTACATAAATTTTTAATATATATATATATATCAATTTATAATTTATTAATTTATTATTTAATCCTTAATTATTTATTATTTATTATTTTATTTAATAATTATTTATTTTGTAATAATTTATTATTTATTGTAAAACTATTGCACAATTGTTATTTGATATCTATTATATATAATTACATATTATTTATAATGTATTGTTATTTTTATATTTCTTGTTAATTTATAGCTAAATTATTATTAATTATTAATTTTTAATTAAAATATTATTTATTTTATATTTTATATTTATTTATTTTCAATTATATTTTTATTGTTTATTTACTACATATTAATTATTAATTATTTATTTTATATTGATTTATTATAGGTTTATTAAAAATTTAATTTTTATTGACAAATTTTTACTTTTTACTTAATTATTAATTTATAATTTTTTAATTTATTATATATATATATATTATTTTTTAAATTTTCATCTATTTTATTAATAAATTATTATTAAGGTGTTATTTATTATTATTTTATTATATATGGGTTATAGAATTATCTAGGGCTTCTTTTTGTTTTTAGGGTTTTCTTAGTCTGTTAGGGGTTTGGATTTTCAAACGTTTTTAGGGTTTTTTGGGTTTTTTGGGTTATTAGAGTTTTTATGTTTTTTTTCATTTTACGGTTGTTTGGGATTTTAGGGGGTGTGGATTTTTAATGGTTTTTATGGATTCCATCAGTTTTTAGGGTTTTGGGTTATCTTCAGTTTTTTAGGCATTTTTGGACTTTTTAGGGGTTTTAGAGTTCTTTTTTATTTTTATAGTATTTAGGTTCTTGTAGGGTTCCTAGGGTGTTAAGGTTTTTAAGGGGGTTTGGGTGGGGGGGGGTTAAGGGGGTTTTTTGTATATCTAAGGGATTTAGGGTATTTAGTGTTATTTGGGTGTTTAAGAGTTTTTTGGGTCATTCGGGGGTGTTTATATGGTTTTTTGTGTCACGTAATGTTTTTTATGTCTTTTAGTGGTTTTGTTAGGTTTTAGGGCCTTTTCGTGTTATTTAGGGTTGTTAGGTGTTTTAAAAAAAATTGGATTTTTTATTTGTTTTATGCTCTTTTTGTGGTGTTTTAGGGGGTTTAGGGATTTGGGGTTTTCAGGGTTCTTTGGGTTTTATTGGTTATTGGGATATTAGTGTTTATAAGGATTTTAAAGGGTTTTATGGTTTTTATTATTTTTTTGGGTTTTTATGTACTTTTAGGTTTTTTAGGGTTGTTATGGTTTTTATAATTTTTAATGTTTTTTGGATTTTAGATTTTATTATGTTTTCTAGGTTCTTTAGTGTTTAAAAGCATTTTTTGGTGTTTTTGGGTTTTAACGGCTTTTTGGACTTTTACGGACATAGGGTTTTTGTTGATTATAATATTTTTTAGAGGAGTTTATGGTTTTATGATTTTTTTTAACTATTAGTGGGGGTTTTAGTGATTTTTAGATTTTATGGGGTTTTTAGAGATTCATGGGTGTTATAGAGGTTTAAGGGTTTTTATATTATTTTATGAAATTTTTTGGATGTTAATATTTAAGGACATTTTATATTTTTATGGGGTTTTTCGGTTTTTATGTTATTTAGGGGTTTTCCATTTTATTTTAAAATATTTAATGGTTTTAGGGCTTCTTGGTGATTATTAATAGTTTTTTTGGTTTTCAGGATTCTTTTGGGTGTCAGTGGCTTGTTTTGTTTTTAGAGTAGTTAGGATATTTTATGGTATTTTATGGATTTTATGGATTTTAGGGGGTTTGAGTTATTTTTTTTTCAGATTCTTGGGGTTTAAAGGCCTTTTATGGTCTTTTGGGTTATTAAGCTTTTATGATCATTTAGGGATTTTGGGTTTTAATGTGTTTTAGGGTTTTCTTGGGTTATAGGGGTTTTACTGTTTTTAGTGATTTTGGGAGTGAAATGGGGGTTTAGGGTTTATAATTAATTGTATGTGGTTTTTTGGATTTTTGGATTTTTATGGTTCTTAGGGGGGTTTATGTGGATTTAAGGTATTATAGGGTTTTTAGTGTTTTTTGTGGTTTCTATGTGTTTTTACATGGTTTTAGGGATTTAATGGTCATTTGGGTTTTTAGTGTATTTAGGGGTTTTAGGGGGTTTAGGGACATTTCGTACTTTCTAGGGTATTTATGGTTTTAGGGGATTTTATTATTATTTTTATATATTTTATTGGTTTACTATTCCTTTTAATGTTTTTGTAGATTTTTTGGGTCTTTTGGGGTTGTTATGGTCTTTTAATGTTTTTAGGGTATATAGTGTCCTTTAGGGTTTTTAGGGGGTTTAGGAACCATTAAAATTTTTTGGGTAGTTTAAGCTTCTTATATATCTTTAGGATTCTAGAGTTTTAGTTTTATTTGGTGTTTATAGTATTTTAGGGGTTTTTGGTATTTTAGTCCCTTTTATTGTTTCTAGTTTTTTTATAGTCTTTTAAGGTTTCAGAATATTTTTTGGGTTTTTAAGAATTTTAGGAGTTTTAGGATATTATATGTTTCCAATAGCCTTTTATGGTTTTTTGGGTTTTGTTGGTATTTTAGGGTCTTTTACGGTTTTATGGTTATGATGGTCCTTTTGAATTTTAAGCGGTTGTATCGTGTTTAGGGGTTTTAAGAGTTTTCCAGTTTAAAGATTTTAGGTGTTCTTAGAGGTGTTTTGGGTTGTAGGTGTATTCATGGTTTTAATATTTTTATGGGATTTAGGGTTTTAAGTGCCCTTTTGGGGTTTTTATTTTTTTGTATTTTTTGGGTATTTTTGGTTATTTTCTATTTTAGGATATTTTAATGGATTTTTGGATTTTTGTTGTTTTACAAGATTTTAATTTTTTTTATGATTTAAGGTGTAATTTTGGATTTTTGGGATTTTTTGGTGTTTTAGGGATTTTATGGTTTTATGGGTTTTATGGATTATAGGGTTTTTAATGGTTTTTAGGATTATTAGGGGTTTAAATAATTTTTTCCTTTTTATGCGCTTTATTAATTTTTAGAGTGTTTAGCGGTTTTAGTGTCATTTATTACATTTAAGACACTTCAGTTATTATAGGTTTTATGGAGTTTTAGTATTTTTTGGGGGTTTTGGTTCTTTAGGGCCTTTTCCGGGTTTTCTGGGTTTTAAGGGGTGTTTATAGGTTTTAGGGTTTCTATGGTTTTTTGGGGTATATATTTTTTAGTGGGTTTTTGGAATTATTTTGGTTTTCAAGGATTTTATGGATTTATTTAGTATTAAGGGTGTCTAGGTTTTTATGGTTATTTTTATGGTTTTCATGGGTTTCACGATTTTTAGGGGTTTCTAAGTTTTTACGAGTTTTAGTGGGTTTTAACTATTTTTTGGGCATTTGGTTATTTTTAGGAAATTTTTAATGGTGTAGGGATTTTAATAATTGTTATGGAGTTTAAAAGTCTTTAGGGTCTTTTATCGTTTTAAGTCCTTTTTGGTTCTGTTTGGTTTTCTATGGTCTTTTCGGGGGTTTTTTGGGTTTTTTTGATTTAATGGGGTTTTAATGTTTCTTATTGTTTTTACGGTTTTTATTGGTATTAGGGTTTATAGTATTTTAGGGTTTTATGTATTTTTACTTGTTTCAAGGGTTTTTGTGGTCTTTAGATTTTTATGGGTTTCATGGGTTTTATGATGTTTTTATAGTGTTTTATGAACATTTAGGGGTTTGTGCAATCTATTATCATTTAAGGATTATTTTTATGGATTTTGGAATTTTTTTGGTTTTTATGGGGTTCAAGGTGTTTTAGGCATCAACGATATCCACTAGGTGGAAGGGGGATTGATGGAATGGTGGAATGAAAAACAGGAGACTCCCTACCAGTGCAGGTCCATATGAGGTTTAGAGCTAATCTTGTAGCTTCATAGGGCTACCTGATTGGAGGAATTAGAGGGTATGGTACCTTCCATCATGACTCGACACCATCTATCTTTTCATAGGGAAATGGTTGATGTATAGCCTTGCAAGGTTTGGAAGATTGGAAATTACATATATGTTAGGTGAGTCTGCTCATGTGATGTAAGATCTTTTCATCCTTCAATGGTCATTTAAGAGGCCATATATTCTTAATGTGCCTTCAAGCCATGTAAATATCCCCTTCTACGATTACAAAGGGATTATGGTAAAATAATAAAAATATTTATGGCCTTCAGGATTTCGGATTTATAGAGTATGTTATGTGTATTATGTTTTGAATCATTTTAAGAGTAATTATGGGATTTTAGAGAATTTTAGGGGGGTTAGGAGTTACGGGATTTGTATAGTTTTCTGGTGTTTTTGGGTTTTATGTTTTTATGGTTTTTTAATTTCTTAGGTGTTTTGGTACTTTTAGGGGTTTTTAGGGTTTCTAATGGTTTTTAGGGATTTTTTCTTAAATGATTTTAGGGTTATTTAGGTTATATTATGTTTCTATGGGGTTTTTATGTCCCTTATTGTTTTATGTGATTTATGTTATTGTAGGGTTTTTAGGGGTTTTAATTATTTGTTATAGTATTCATGGTTTTTAGGTTCTATTTAGATTTATTATGGTTTTTAGTGGTTTAAGGGGTTTGGGGTTTGGGTTTTGGGTTTTGGGTTTAGGATTTGGGGTGTATGTTATAGGGTTTAGGGCATATAGTTTATAATTAACGGTATATGGCTTATGATTTATGTTATAGGGAATAGGGGTTAGGAATTATCATTTAGGGTTTTGGGTGTATGGTATATAGTTTAGGTATTTTACTATTTTTATGCATTTTATGGTTTCTTATGTTTTTTAATTATTTTCGTTGTTTTAGAGGTTTTAGGAATTTCATTCAATTTTATGGTTTTCATATAGTTTTAATGGGGTGGGGTTATTGGTTTTAATTTTTGTAGGGGATTTAGTTTTTTTTGTTGTTTTAGGCTTTTTATGTTTTTGAGGGGTTTTAGATGTTTCTTATTGTTTTAAGGGGTTTCCGATTTTTTTTTTCAATTTTTAGGACATTGTGGTACATAAAGTCATTAGGGTTTTTAGGAAATTTTGGAATTTTATTTGGGGTGGTCATGGATTTTCCTGGGTTTTGTAGGGTTTTTGGGGTTCTCAGGTTTCTTGGTTTTTAGTGTTTTTAGGGTTTCTTAGGGTTTTTAGGGATTTTCAGGGGATTTAATAGTATTTTTGTTTTATGGGTATTTAGTGTTTTAGATTATTTTAGTGGTTTTAGGGTATTTTTAGGGTTTTGAAAATTTTTAAGGGGTTTAAAAGTATTATATGGGCTTTTCTGTTTTTTAGTGTTTTCAGGGTTTTTGGTTTTTAAAATATTTGTTTGGGTTCTATGGTTTCTTAAGGTTTTTGGGGTTTTATGGATTTTTAGGGGATTATGGTTTAGATATTGTTTAAAAGCGTTTTTTTAGGGTTTTTTATGAAGTTCTATTACTTTCTTAAGGGTTTCTAGGGTCTTATGGTCTAATAGGGTTTTTCGATGTTAACAGTGTTTTCGGGATTTTTTTGGTTTTGAGGTTTTTTTGCGTTTTTTGGTTTTTTACAGTATTAGGGATTAATTAATGTTTAAGGGGGTTAATGGGTTTTTAGGGGTTTAGGTATTTTATGTGTTTTTAGGGGGATTTATTGTTTTTATGGTTTCTAGTAATTTTTGAGTAATTGTGTATTTTTAGAGTTTTCCTAGCTTATTGGCATTTTTTATTTTTATGGTTTTAAGGGTATTTGGGGGTTTGAGCAATATTTATATGTTTTTATGTTTTTATGGTTTTTATGGGTTTTTAGGGTTATGGTTTCATTTTTTATGGTTTTTAGGGTTTTTATTGTTTTTAACGGGTTTTAGGGGGTTTTATGGTTTTTTGTTTTTTTGGGATTTTATGTTTTTAGGGGTTTATAGGGGTTTTATGTGTTTGTTATTCTTTGTTGGGGTTTTAGTTTTTATATTGATTTTATTGTTTTTGATGTTTTGGGGGGGTTTTAGAGAATTTTTGGGGTTTATGGGGTTTTATGTCTTTTAGGGGTTTTAGGTTTTTTAGGGGTTTTAAGTGTATTTGGATTTTTGGGTTTTTTAGGGTTTCTATGAGGTTTTAGAGCATTTATGGGTTTTATTTGGGTTTTTTTATTAAATTATTTTATGATATTTGGGGGTTTTTATGATTTTATTTTTATTTTTTTGATTTATACAGCTTTTCGTAGGTTTCGGGGGTTTATAATTTTTATCATTTTTAAGGATTTCTAGTGATCAAAAGGTATTTTGTTGTTATTTAGGTTATTTTAGGATTTTTAGTATTTTTTTGTGTTTTTTGGTTTTCGGGTTTTTTGTTTATTATTATTTTATGTTTTTAAATATTTTAATGGTTTCTAGGATATTAAGATTTTAGTGTTTGTATGGGACTTTAGGTTTTTTCCGGTTTTTTAGGTATCATAGTTTTTTAGGATTGTTTATTAGTTTTAGGGGTTTTGGGTTTAAATATTATTTCGTTGTTTTTAGTGTTTCATTGATTTTAGGGTTTCAAGTGGTTTTAATTTTTTATATGGTGTTTTAAACGTTTTAGGTTTTTTATGGGGTTAATAGTTTTTATGTATTTTATAGTTCACATAGGGATTTTATGATTTTTAATGGGTTTTAGGATACTAGTGTTTTTAATTGATTTAGGTGTTTTAGTGTTTTATGATTGTTTTTGGGTTTCCACGATTTTATGTTTATTTTTGGGTTTCTAGGGTTTTAAGTGGATATTACGGATTTTTTTTTGTATTTTTGGGTTCTTTTGTATTTTTAGGTCGTTTAATTGTTTCATAGGGTCTTTTAGGATTTTTTTATGTTTTTAGTTTCATTTAGGGAATTTTGGGGGGGGGGGTTTTGGACTTTTACAGTTTTTAGGGTTATTTAGGGGGATTTCATTTTTAAGGTGGTTTAGGGATTTTATGGTTTTTAGGGATTTATAATTTTTTTAGGATTTGAATGTTTTTCAGGGATTTAAGGTTTTTAAGGATTTTAATGGGTTTTAGATATTTTTATATTTTTAAAGAATTTTTTTTACTATTTTTATGTTTTTTAGGGATTGCAGTGTATTTCGAGTTTCTTGGGATTTTTTTCATCTTTTAGGGTATTATGTGTTTTTTGGGTTTTAGGTTTTTATAAGTGTTTGGGTTTTTTGGTTCTTTAGGTTCTTCTGCTATTTTTGGGGTTTTGGTATTTTTCATCTTTTTAGGAGTTATAGGGTTTTATGGTTTTTAATTTTTAGATTTTTTTGGTGTGGGGGTATTTTTGTGGGATCAAATTTATTTTGATTTTTGGTTTTATTGGATTTTTTCCGTTTTTATGTTTTTAGGTTTTTCTTTAAAAAAAATTAGTTTTAAGGGTATTTTAGGGGTTTTAGGGTTTTTATGGATGTTTAGGGATTTTAGGATCATTAGGATTTTTAAAATTTTTATGGTTTTATTTAACTGTTTTGTGTATTTTTGTTTTATGTTTTTAATTATTATTTTTTTTGTGTTTTTAAGGGTGTTATGGTATTTTGTGTTTTTAGTATTTTTATGAATATTCTGGGTTTTTATGTTTTAAAATGATTTTATAGTTTTTAGGGGTTTATATAATTTTAGTGATTTTATTGGAATTTTTTGGGGTTTTATATATTTTTAAGAGTTTTAGGTCTTTTAGGTTTTTAAGAGGTTTCAGGGTTTATTTGGTGGAATTTGGTTTGTTCGGATTGTTGGATTTATTTTCCTTTTATATTGTTTTCTACTTTTTGGAACTAAAAAATATTTTTCTTTTTCCCACAAGAGGATATTTATTGGTAATGACACATTTTCTATTGGTTCTTCCATTTACCAAAAAAATAAAAATATCTCACTAAATTTATTGTAAAAAACCCTATCACTAAAATTTATTACAACAAATAAAATCATTTTGTTTCAATTATATAATCCCAAAGGATAATATATGTGTTTTTTTTAAAAACAATAGATCAATTCAACTAATATATCCTTTAGTAATATTATTATCATTTATAATCAATACCAACAATTAAAATCTATTAATAAATTATATTTCCCATAAAACATTATTTTTTGGTATTCTGATATTACTTGTTAAAATTTAATATTCTATTTATTAATATAATTATGTATAATATATTGTAAAATTTATTATTTAATAACCATAAATTTATTTTATGTGAAATACCAAAAAATAGGGACATTATTTTAAAAAACTCATTCAAATATTATTCAAATACATTTTCAAAGTTCATGAAAAGAAAAAAATTTACAAGAAACATATTACAAAAAATATCCAAACAAGAAGAGACTTTAGGTGGAACTTAATGAAACATTTTCTGCAATCTATTTCTTACAAGAATCAGACATCACTATTGTGAAATCACCTCACATCAAATGAGATATTACCTATTATAGATAATCTAAACATGAAAAACTTCACCATTATGCCTTTGATTTTAGTGGACCACCCTCTATTTTAGAAGTACCACATGACCCATGTCCCTCCACTTTAGGCATGCACTATCAATAGAAACATTCTAATCACACAAACACAACAATTAAGAAAAAAATTAATTCACGTTATACAAATAATAATGTATGATATAGAAATATCCTCTTAGACTATAAAATGTGAATTATCTTACCAGTCTAAATATAATCTATAATATAATATGACAAGATACCACAATATATAGACGATTATTCATCATGTTACCACTAAAATAATGTATAAGCAATTAATATAAACAACATTAATAATACATAACATAAAAGTAACATATGATGGCAATAATATAATGGAAACTATAATAAGTAGTCACTATATAATATTACAAGTTATCACTTTAGTAGAATATAAAAAATTAACACAACAAATGATATTAATAATGCCTGATATAAAACAACAACAATATAATCTAACCTGTAGCTGAAAACTATTGATAATAAAAATAATTTCTATTAAGAGTGACAGATAAGTAGAATCTGTGTATATAATATAATAACATAGAGGATTCTCTTAATCCATTGATCCAAAATCTAATAACAGGCTACCCATAATCTATTTTTACACAAGTATGTTTTATTAATGAATAAAAGGAAATAATAATTGATTTAATAAAATAAATTTAACTAGTCAATAATTTTTGTGTAATATTGGTTTAAACAAAAATATTTACATCCTATTTTTAGGAATGAAAATGTGTTTAGTTGTTCAAGTTTAATGTTGATGTAATTAATATGGTATGTTTCTTGAATTATATGGATTAGTGTAAGGAAAACCACAAGTCAACTGAGTGGAATAAAAGAATAATATTTTAGAAAACCAATTTGTCACACCGTAAATTTAAGTATTTTTAAAAAAAATATGTTAATGATATGGGATTCCAAACATATTTGTGCTTTAGTTCTTCAATGGATTACATAAACTAAAATAATCAAATGAGATGAAACAAAAAAAATTCTTTTGACTATGACATTTAAAATTTTTCACCATGATAATTAAGTGAAAAAAAGTGGAAAAAAATAAATATAATGATATATAATGACTAAATATATATAAAGCTCGTAAAAAATTAATTCCCCCATGAAAAATTTATACCAAATTTTTATTTAAATCAAAATAGACTAGGAAAATATTAATAAATTCATGAGTAAATTTAGAATAATAAATATAAAAATATGATGAAGAAGAATAAAAATAGAAACAGTCTAGAAATAAAAATGATATATATCCCCATAAGAGGGATTTTAGAAATCTGTAAAAAGAGATAAATATCACATTAAGAGATCCCAATGGGTGGGGGTGGAGACTATTTACAATGATTAATAGAAAATATTTTTATGAAAATATAGAAAATAATTTGGGTTTCTAATTGTTTAAGTGGCCCCCTCTTGAGGATCTTAAAGCAATTACCTCCAAAAATCTACCAACATTCATACCCAATTCATCTCACATTCATTCTATCTAGCACCTTTCAAAGAGGTAGATTTAGGTAAAAATTTGATGTCAATTTGTTAATGAGAGACTAGGGATCCAATATTGATTTTTATTAATCCTAGTTAAAGAGGAATTGGTGGAAAAGTTATACTGGTATATGGACTGCTGATATTAATGGAATGGGATGGTATGGGTAACTGATTTGGGATCTAATGTGGTGGGCTAAAATATTGTGATTCGTTGGGAAGTGGTTGCTTGGTTAGTTTTAATGAAAGAATGAATGTAGGGTAGTTTGGTCTATAATATTAGTGGAATGATTATTTTTTAATATAGGGGTATGGGAAGGATATAAATTCATGGGGATGGAATTAGATGGGTTGGACTTGTAAATTTTAGAAATGGAAAGGCTGAGGTGGAGTTGGTTTTTGGGCCAAGATTTAGTTAATGTTGGATTGAAGTGGTTTGAGATGTGGGGATTGAAGTGTGGGTCTAGTATAATATAGAAGTGTGTTGGGGGTTCGAATGTAGACATTTTGGGAGTGTTTGGTGAGTAAAAAAAGTGGGGAAGGATCTAACATAACAATGACATTCCACTGAGAAACTCAGATGCAATGTCTTAAAATGATGTTTTAACTTCCAAGGAAGAATCATCAAACCACTACAAGTGTCAAATTTTTCAAAAAAATCAACCAGCTAATGACAGAGTCTTTAAAAATACCAATCCTTTACACAGGTTTAGTGGTAGCATTAAATTAGTCCTGATAGTAGCAGTTTTACCTACCTTCATCTTGAATAGAGGCAACAATAGTCTCTTGAAAAGTTTTTTTTGTGTCTTCCTTTGGGAAAATGTAACATGAAAAAAAAACCTTGGACCCACATCATATACATTGGTTATGATGTATTATATTAGGGTACCCCTCAAATATTTTGATTGGAATAAAAGTTTTTTCAAAAACATTTTATATTATTGGTTGGAAGAGAGGAGACCTAAAAACCATACCAGATTATTGTGGTAAGGAATCCCTCCCATGATCAACATTCCTAACCTCACAAAATTATTTTATGAATTATTTGATTACACACTAAACACAATGAAATTTCTTAAGAATCAAAAAAATAGTTCTTTTCTTCTATAATATAATTAAATATTTCAAAAAAATTATAGAAAATCATTCACAACTTTAGATAATAAAACGTTCTTTTAATTGATTGAGGTGCAGTGTCATCATTATTGAATAAAAAAAGTGTTCGGTGAGAGTACAAAGAAAAAACATGACGAAAATCATAAAAAATTAAAAGAAAGATTATCATATCCTAGATCAGGTGCTCGTTTTTTGGAAATGCAGACACCCACTTTTTTCATGTGGGTGGAAACCCCTCGTCCCTATCCTTGCTTACATCCACACACCACCTTCATCATCTGAAGATTCTTCTACAGCAATGAGGTTAGTGATAGACACTAATAGATCATAATTTCTTGATCCAACATATTTACTATTGGTACTGAGGAGATGAAAGGGGTTAGAAATGCTAACATAAAAATGTTCCTTCTCATGAATAGATGATATGATCTTCAAAGATATTAGATCGTCGTTTGGTTGGAAGGATACAAGTTTGTCATGTTCCATCTATTCCTTGTTGTTACCTGAAGTCATCATAGAAGAGGTCTTCATGGATTTTGGATGTGCAACTCTGTTGTGAGACTTATTTCACTTGTGAAAAAATTTGTCATCATCAGATAATACCAATGGAGGGCTTGGAAATAAAGATTATATCTATATATAAGATGGATTCAGGTTCATGTTTAGGGTTTTAGGTGAAAAGTCACTGTGTTTTCTAGTGTGTACACTAGAAACCGGTAGTTATGGGTGTTCTCTAGAAATTTCAATCTCAACATGATTGTTATCCCTATTTTTATCAATTCATCCCCTACCTTCAATGTGATTTATTTAGGTATAAGGAAGATAAGAAATACCTTTTTCCTTATACTAAAAAAACAGAGAACTTAGATGATATCCTCTAGTGATCTTTAATTATCATTCTCTGGGGTCGATGTATCAATGGTAATCATTCACTTTCTCCATTTCAGAGCATGCATCTCATGCCTCACTCTATCATCATCCATGACATGAGTTAAAAGTTCCTTCTCTAATTTGCTATCCTACGAGTCTGTATCAGTTCTTTCACCTTCCATGAATTTTACCAAATAATCATTGAATTAAATTCATAAATCAGATTGATTAATACCTTTAGAAATATCAACCCAACAGACTTTGTTTGAGCCCTCTTGATGAGGGGTTAAAGAGAGTCTTCTATCCTGTTGAGAGATCTGAGTTGAGGTTTGAACAGGAGGCTACAACTCAGACTAAGTCAACCTAGCCTGGGTGATTTTAGAAGTATAAAATTAGTCAGAAAGGACCAGAGGTTCACCTGTGTTTTTCAACTATTCATCATTCCTTTGGGAGTGTTTAAGGTTCTCATTTATTCTACATTTAGACTCATCATGCCCTTTCATCATGAATTTAGCTCACATAATTCTTGAGAGAAAGTTAAACATGGAGTGTCCTATCAAAATGCCCACGTCACAAAACAAAGGAAATTTTTTCATACACATTTCTAAAGATGAATTCATCTTCATAAGTGGAGATAATCACCTTATCAACCAAAGTGGATCCTAAATCAATCTCAACTAAAATAACAGAAAAAATGGCCAAAGCTATATTTCTCTGTGGCTTGGTCCATTCAGATTGGAATCCCTATTGTCGAGGGAATATCAAATTGAATTTTAGAGTTCCATATAACCCAATTTAAACCATAAATCTTGATACATACTTGAGAAATGATTTATATAAAATCAAAAAGGATAAAGTTCATATTCCATTAATAAATCCAAAGGGTTTCTAGTTCCAGGTTTACTGTCCTAATGCCCCAAGCTAAACCTTTAAATTCAGTAGAAGGAAGAGAATATGGAAGAATATCATCCCTAGTGAGATACAATTAAAATTATTAAAACCCCATATCTTAGAAAAATGGGAAACAAGGCCAAAAATTATTCAGGGTTGCACACCCATGGATAGGGAGATTCTAGAGATGAATTTTTTTTTGGTATAGTTCTATCCATTGTGAGATCACACCATCTAAAGAAGATAAACGACTCGTATAAACATTTCCAACAATACGTTTTTCATTGAGATTATTTGGGAATATGAATGAAAAATTAGGAATTATGGAGGAGGAAAAAACACTTAATGGTTCATCAAGATCCTAAGAATTTTTTTCCATCATGATCCAAGGATCACATTGATGCCGAGAATCATATGAGAATAGTTTCAATCCTTTTGTGTGGGATAGATCTACCTAGTCACCATGTGGCGAGGGTTTTATCACACCTTATTCTAGAGCAATCATTCACTTGTTTAGATAATAATATATGTGTGTGCATACCTATGTTTTAATTGTATGTGTATAGGAACCATCCAATAATATTTATTGGCATAAGAACACATGTCTAAAACAATTAAACGATGTATAAAAATTCATAACATTAAAAAAATACTAAAAAGTACATATAGATGAAATAAAACAAGTGAAAAGTGTTATCAAACTTGGATTTATTACAGAAGTTAATACATCAGGTAAGGTGAGTGAAATTTATAGAAATAGGTGTCTGAAATTAAGTATTTTTTCCATATATAATTAAATCCATTTAAAATAATTCAAGTAACAATAAAAATTTAATTCATGATATCTAAAATAGAAATAAAATTCATGATATTTGGAAAATGGGATTACATTACAACTATGATAATATACTGATATGGGAAGTGATTTAATGTTCATCCTAAAAAGAATCACCAAAATATTTTCTCAAGAAGTCGATCACACCAAGAACATAATTAAATTACATAGGTATAGAATTAAATAAATTTATATTATAATTATATAACAAAAACATATCATAAATAATTATATAAAATCTCTCACGGACTTAAAAATATATATATATATATATATATATTCAATTCATGTGTGGTGCTTTTTGTCAAATAGGAACCATTAAATAATATTTATAGGAACAATGAGAAAACATGGGACATTTTTAGATTATATACTAAATCATAACACTGAGAATCCCATATGAAGATACATCTAGATAAATAAAATCAAGTGACAAAATAAATGATTATTGAACTTATAGTATATATTGATGCATCATGAGAGGAATCTACAACACCAAGTAATGAATAGAATCCAAAAATGTGTTTCTATATGGTAAAATGCATAATTTTAGTGCAATTTCAACACAAATACCCTTTAATTCACTCATATTAATCAAATATGAGTCTTTGATAATTCCCTATTATGGAGACATAGAATAAAATTGACCACTCCAAATTGGACACAACTATTAGATGTAGGTTCTATTCTTCAACTGAACTGTTTAACATCACATTCCCTTTTGAAGAAAGGACGATTTTTTGTTTATTTCAAATCATAAAATCTAGATTCTACTATGACAAAATAACATTATTTTACTATTTATTATAATGTATGGAATGAATATTATTTTAAACTATAAATATTTCTAACATATTTAAATCTAAACCCATGAAATACATATCCACCATAGTTATCAAAGTCCAAGAAACTTCTTCCTACAAAATTTCTAAGAAAACCATATATTTGAAGGTTTAATCTGTAATAAATCATGAATAAATACTATAGACACATTAATAATGATTACAAAACCAATTTTCACTAGGATTTATATTATTCAAATATATTTAATTTGAGTGACCAAGCCTCCAGACAAATAATATCAATTATATGATTTCAATTTATCACACCCTAGGTTTTATTATCCAAAAAATATTAACCACAATATTAGAGTATCAATAAAACATAAATAAAGGTGAACATCCGTTTTTTCTCAAGTGAATGATGCTCTATGCTAGTAAAAAGAAGCTTAATGAGTGATACACTTCCTATAATCAATCCAGTTATGTAACAATATTTGAGGGATATATTAGAACAAAGGGGTAATAGTGGAATGGAAATATCTTGATGAAAATATATAAAAACAATTTATAACTAGATCAACACAATTTCATAAAAAACAATCCTGGGTTTAAGTATTAGAACTATATTCCTAAAAACATCTCCATGCTCTGTGATCTTTTAATGTGCTTGTCATATTCACTTTTTATTGATAAATGAATCCGAAAAATATAGTTTTATATCAGGAACATGGGACGAACGTGATCATATAGTAATGATTACTTTGAAGTAATGGTAGAGGGGGAGATTGAGGATGGTGATGATTGCGAGGTTTGGATGTGGAGTGACAGGGAGGCGAGAAGGTAGTAGGGGGGATTGAGGATTATATTCAGGAGGCTTGTTAGGGTAAATATATTATTTGAACGTTCTAAATGATTTTATTATTATCAAAAATTGATTTTAAATTCTCTATAAATATTAATATTTTAAAATGGAATGCAATTTATTTATCTCAAGTATATATATTGTAAATAATTTTAAACATTTTATTTAGAATGGATTTGGATTTTTCTCGCAATGTATTTTTTTCAAATATGGTTGATAATAATGAATAAATAATTATAATGGGTCCTCTGTACTAATATTATTACACTTCATTCCTTTCCATCACTAGTGAGTTGAGTGTTAATCAGATGTCAGTTCTAAAACAGTTGAGTAACATGTTAATAGAGGAACAATAATTAGATAAATATATGTATATATATTTGTATATATATGTCTGTGTGTGTGTTTATATATGTATGTACGTATTCATTTTAAAAAATATTTTCCATTTAAATGTTTATTTAATTTGATGTATAAATATATACTTCTATTAACTAATTATTTGTTAGTATATATATATATAAATATATTATTTTGATAAATTTTATTACTAAAAAATTATTTGAAAACATTTTTCTAGTGGTAAAATATTTAACAAAAAGTTATAAATAAAATATTTATGTGCTGGTATAAAAATATATGTATTAATGCAAAAAGGTAACAAAATTAACAATTGGAAAACGATTTGTTAGTATAGAACTATTAATAAAAAAATATATATCTATTTGTAGGGTCCTGAAAAATCCGCAAAGGAATTTTTACCAAAATCCCCCAAAATAATTAGGGAAAATAATCAATGAAGAGACACAACAAAAGGGATCGGTCTGTGAACCAGTCCATAGAGGCGCAACATGGCTAGGTACTGTGCGACACCCCCTCTCTGAACCATTGTCATTCACGAAATGGAGGTAGAGAGCCTCTGCGGTCATGAGGCAGGATGGACGCCAGCCCGATTCACCATCACGAACCTCCCTAACCACGGACTACGTCGAACGGTCCAAGATTCACCCACTATCGTTCGTGGAATAGAGGCGGAACCCTCCATAGCCGCGGAGTACTCCTTGAGTTTGCCTCACGGAGGGGGAGGGGGAAGCATTCAATACCCACTGCGAACCATGGATTGACCAAGTCAGTTGTGAATCGGGTTATGGGCCTCCGAAAATGTGTCGCGTGGCCACAAATACATTCCTTTACCCACTCAATAAAAGGAGACAAGGGGGAAATAAAAGGGGATTGGAGAACTGGAATCAGATTTGAAGGGATAGTAGATTGGTTGAAGTAAGGCTTCGGATTTTGCAAATAGTGAAATTCCCTTCCGTGAACCACAACAGGTATATTAATTAAGAAGGAATCAGAAAACTCATAATAAATTGTTGAACCGCAAACATAAAATAACAAAAAAGGAGAACCGTGAATCATACCCCCTTCACGGATGACTTTCCCACGGACCAATGAGTTTATGCCTCTTTCCCCATCCTTCGCACCGCGTAGTGCCCTCATACGCGGGCGAAGCCCCGACCGACGGGCCTTTGACCGGTGCCGCCCTTGGCCGCCCCTGCCCACCTGGAACCCTCCGTGAATCACCCTCATTTGCGGATTGAACCCGAAGCCACGAACCACCCTGATTCGCAGATTGAACCCAAAGCCACGAACCACCCTGGTTCGCGGATTGAACCTGAAGCCGCGAACCGTCCTGGTTCGCGGGACACCAATCAGTCTGCGGACCACCCGAGTTCGCGGATGGCTTCTCCAGCCGCGTGGCACTTTCCCACGCGAAGGGAACCACCACTTATACCTCTCATTGGCCCTCCAAATAATTCGGTGTTCTCATTTCTATAGCCAGGTAAAATCCTTCTAATCCAGCCAGGTCCTCCATAACTCCCTCATTGGCCTATTTGTCGGCCCCGAGCCGATGCCTCCGCCAGAGCCGTCGGATCCACGTGGTATGGCTTTCAGGAGAATCAGCGTGCCATTTTTAGTTCACATACCCATGGTAAACAGGGTAAAAGGGGTTTCTCCGACCCTTGAGGAGATTCCCGAAGCATTCCTGGGTTCACATTCCAAGGGCAATGTGGTTTCTGAGCTCGGGAATCCCTTTTCTACCCATCTACATGTTGAGGGTTCCTCAAAGATGGTAAAATACCCATCATAATTAAGCCGATGTGCACTACAAGAGAGGATATGACCATTGGATCACCCCCCCCCCTTTCCCTCTCATGCTGGGCTCTGTCGCCCTGGGCTTCCATCTCGGAGTAAGACCCGACCTTCTGGGCCTCCTCAGAGTGTAAGCCCCAATTCATCACTCTGGGCCGACCTCATGTGTAAGCCCCACTCCGCTTCTCACGGATGCACCTTTCACAACGTGAACCTCTTGTCCCTGCTGCCTCTTGTTTCCCATACCGAGCATGACTCGCGTGGACTTAGAGTAAGCATCGACCATGACATCCTCCCATGGGCATCCCCAGATTGTAAGCCCCAATCCTTCATTCTGGGAATCCTCAGAGTGTAATCCCCAAGCCTATGCCAACTACGTGGACTTTGATCCCTGCGTCCTAGATAGGGTATGTAGGAAGCCTCCCTGAGGTTCAAGCCCAACAACAGGTTGATCCAATCATCCCCACATCGGTTCACCGCGCCACTCCTTGTGCTGCCTCAAGTGAGTTGCAATCCTTCGGGGTCATTAATCCAGCGAGGGATGGTAAACCTTGAGCATAAATGATTCTGAACACCTGTTTCAAATTGACCATTTCCCATCAAGGTTAAATATGTGGATACTATGTTTGGGTATAAACCAAATATTTGCGAACATATGAATAAGTCTTAAATCTATAAGAGAGTCCCGGAACAGGAAATAATCCCACCCCCAAAAAGGGTGTGATGAGACCGACTTCCCATCCTCTCGACCAATGTGAGTTCTTAAGAGTCGCTGGTCAGACCATCCGGCGAACGCCTGCCTTTGGAAAAAAGGTCCATCAATCATTGGATACAGAGCTGTTGGGCGTTTCGTGGCCAAAAACCCGAATGAAACAAAAAATGGTGAACCCGACGTGAATCTTTAACCAAGCATGATGGAGTCAACGTAATCTCACCCAGTGCCCCTTATGTTCCAAAGGAGGGCCAAGTGAGGTCATCAATTACGCATGGGATTATGAGATGCTGCTTTGATGGGTTTGCTTCTTGTATTTGCTAAAATGTTTCGCATGCACTACTTTCAGAATTACCTTCGATCCAATGGCCTCACAAAGGAACTCACAAGTGTGCGCTTCCAACGACGCAAGGATGAGACTTCCTCAACAATGGAGGACCCCGTCCCCCACCCAACATCTTCAATGATGGGTTTCAGACGCGCTGATCCAAGAGTACCACGTGAATGGTACTATCCCAACAGTGGAGGTGGCCATGCATGCACTCCAATCTGTCAGGATTCGCCAATCACCTGCCCAGCAGCGACCGCAAAGGCAGATCCAAACAGCCCATGTCGCTGTCTCCAATAGTTTCGAGAGTCTATCCCCAAAACGAGACAATGCATACCTCCCTTATCATAGATAGGTGGATGAGGTTGATGTTGAGGACTTCATCCCCACCGAACGGGGGTTCCGCTCCAAGGACCCCGCCGGAAGACGTCATCGTGATCACGCAGCAACCCGACATCCTTGCGCTGAGGAGGATGCCTCCCTGAGGATTCAGCCCAACGCTCCCCAAGCATCGGCCCCTCCGACCGCCCAACAAGGGCGGAAGACGTACAGTCAGGGACCGTTCATCACCCTGGTCCCTGAGGAAGATCTCTATTGCCCAGCCACGAAGACGTACCATGAGCAGGCACCTACACCTTTTCGCTCCTCCCAAGCCCTCCATCCAGACATGGTGGCATCATACGAGTTGGCGCACATCCCCGCCGAGCTCCATCAAGCCCATCGCTCACGCAGGATGAGACATACTAGGTATGCACCTCTCCTTGCCCAGGGTCTTGATGCCCACCAACCTGACTTGGTGGGGACCCAACACCTATAGGAACGGCTCCCGACAGTTGCTTCAGACGCTCGCCATCCTGATATAGTGGAAATCAATAAAGCCCGCCACCCGGATGTAGCGGCAAATCACAGGCGGGCACGTCACCCCACCAACAAAGGCCACCGACTCGATACGGTGGGAATAAAATATATGCAGGGCCAGCTCCCTACGGATGCAAGTAAAGTCCGCCACCCTGATGTGGTAGCAAACAGAGAGAGAAACTGGCATATCCCCATATAGGGGGAGGTTCGTTCACCTGCCCCGACACAGGAGAATTGTCAGTACCCACTAACCACTGGAGGACCAGAGTAGGATATTCCTACTCTGATACATGAATGGGCCTTCATACCTGTTCCAGCCAAAGATGTATCTCTACATATCCTGGAAATGATGGAGGAGTAGGTATCGATCCTAGATCGTATCTTGTAGACTTTCCGGAATGTAATTGAATCAGTGGAAACATCAAGTACTCAGGCCCATGAGCCCGTATCTCCAATTTAGGTGACTCATCTAAGAGAAGAGAAAGCCACCTCGGAGCAGATCTTCATCCCTTCTCCCGCCTAAGAGGGTCGTCGGCCATATTCCGCGACGCAAGGGCAACCTTATTGAGAAGCATCAGTCGTTCCAACTGGGGGACACCCATCTGTCATGGTGGATTCTCCAGAGCAGGGATACATACCTGTTAAATTCAAGATGTTCGTCGGTGTATCCCGGCAGCATCACAAAACCCAATTAGACAGGGACCCAAAGGAGTTAAAGGCCGTTTTCAACAACAGACAGTCCCCACTGCCCACAATAGAGCACCCCGATTGCACCGAAGGTAGTTGGAAAATAAAGAGCGGGTTCATGACTCAGCTCTTCTAGAAGCTGGGGTTTCCAACAATGCTAAGCATGCATCAAAGTCTCCAAACACCACCCACCCATTACCATATTATGGGAGTGGTAGTAGTAGTTGCGAAGGTCCTCCCTGCAATGGTTCTACTAGCATCTCTGAAGGTCCTCCCCAGAGAACCCATGGGGGCCTCCCTCGAGAGCATATAACGATTGGTCACGAGAGATTCTCTATTGATGCGTGTCATGGAAACCCTCCACGTGACTAGAAGATCGAGCAGCAAGAAGTTCCTCTACTTGTTGCGGTCCACCCTGAAGGTCCTCCTCGGGGTATACACTGCAATCACTCTCCATGCAGTGGGACCACAGATTATGACGGTATTCCTCACTATCATAGACGCAACAACGGAGGTCCTCCCCATAGTGACATCTCATCATGACATGAAGGCCCTCCACTTGTCGTGGAATGCCCTGAAGGTCCTCCCCAGGGGTTACGCTACAACGGAACTCCACGCAGCCATTCATCAGGTCATGGCGGTAGTCCTCGCCACCCGGATAATGGAGGTCCTCCCCGTAGAGACGTCGAGCAACGAGAACACCCTCCCCTTGTTGCGGTGCTTTCTGGAGGCCCTCCCCAGGATGTATCCAACAAATATTCTCCTTGCGGCAGCAGTAATGGTAGTCCTCGCCATTGTAACAATTGTGATGGTTGTCCTCGCCACCATGGCTTCCATTGAGAAGGTCCTCTCTGCAATGGCCCCAAGAAACAAGAAGGTCCTCCCCTTGTCGTGGCGTGTCCTGAAGGTCCTCCCTAGGATGCGCGTCAAACGCCAAGCCATGATGGTCATCCTCACCATAATGTAATTTGTTACAAAGGTCCTTCCTGTAACAACGCTACGCAGCCAGAAGGTCCTCCCCTTGCTGCAACATGCCTTGGAGGTGTGCACTTAAAAATTCCTCTCTGCAGTGAAGCATCAAGCAGTAATGGTAGTCATCTCCATTATGGATGTCATTGTTAAGGTAATCCCCGCGATGACATTTTATATCGATAGGAAGGTCCTCCTCCTGCCGAATCAAGCACCGAAAGGCCCTCGTATTCCAAGGCACTCAGAAGGATGGGATCGAGAATGTCAGATTCCCAACTTGTCACTAAAAATGCCCTTCTTCAATCAAGAGTCGTTCCAGGGCCGTGTTAATCTTCTGAACCACCTCAGAATCGCCCACAAGACAATTCGATTCCTACTGGTCCCACTGCCTCTGACTATAGTGAGAGCCATAGTTTGGATGACTAGGTTGAGGAATCACTGGCAGAGGAATATGCCGATATGCTGCACCGGAGGAAACTACTAGCCAGGAATGATATACCAGTTATGTTTTGGCCCATGACCACCTCTCAGTACGACATACCCAGAGATTTGTTGGAAGAATGCATGCATGACATCTGTCATAATATATGGACAACACTCCACCGGCTAAAATCAAGCTTCCAGTCCTATGAAGGGTATGTTGACCACGTCCAGACGATAGGGGGCCTCCTACGTCACATCGACCTGTAGGACCTTTCCTCAATGCGACGACTACGCCCTGAGAGGCGCAAATGAAATATGGAGGCTGCTTGCCTCCGTGCACTGCACCCACTATGCCGCCTCATCGGTGACGCTCCAACGAGAGTACATATCAGGGGCTGGGGGGAACACAGAGCTCTGAATTTTACTCCGATCCCCACCCAGAATAACCCGTTGGTCATGGTGTCTGGCAAGTTCGTTACATCGAGATGGCAATTTGGTGGACCCCCTGTTCAGGAAAGACAACACACCGAACAGATTCGGGCCTCGAGTAAGTCCCAGAAGCGTCAGGCCCGGTGGGAACAAGCCATTCAAAAAATCTTGAATGAGGCCACCGAGAGCATACAGTAGGACTCTCACCTAAGAGAGGCCAATCAACAATCTCTGCCTGCCTCCCTAGAAGGGACTGATCCATAGGTGAATTCGACACCAAATCTGGTTCACCCCCGGATGGGGGCACGCGAGATCAAGCAGGTCGCAATAGCCGCAGCCACTACTGCAATCCAGGGTTAACTCCAACCTAGAGGGATAGGGGCATTCTTAACAAAACAATTCCCCCGTAAGACCAATAAAACCGGGAAGAGACTCAAAGTTCAGGGAACGGAGCCAACCCCAACCCTCAGGGCTGGGGGTATTATTACCCCCTCAACAGTAACCTCCCCCACGAGAGTTGGTATTCTCTCGTCTATGGAGGATAGTCAGAAGAGGAGGTTCCCGTCCTATCTCGTCATATGAATAATCATCCCCTCTAAGAGGAAGGTGCACCGTAAGGTCGCATCAAAGAACTATCCACATCACCCTTCACCAAGAAGTCCGAGGGAAATCCTAGGTCTTGAGAGGGAAGGCCAGCAGAAGACGCATGAGATCCTATTCCTATTTGGAAGATGATGTCCCCTCCACTCCTCAATATGAATTCATCAATGCCATAGAGGCTAACCACGTGGGTAACACCAGATAAAATGAAAATCCGGATAGGTCAGGAGACGACGGTTCTGGTCAGGCTGTGACTCACAATGAACCCCCAGGTGTACACACCCAAAACCAGAGGGCCACTTTAAATACGGCCGCCCCTTCAACTAACCTCCCTCCGCCTACCCTGCGAGCTTCTAACAAGGTTATAAAAAAGGAATGTTTACCCTTAACCCATCCCCCTCCCTCAATAAAAGTGAGCCACTCACGCTCAAAGAGAGGTTCGCTTGACAGGAAGAAGAAATGAAAGAATTGAGGTGGCTTAATGCTGAGCTGCTCCAGAGGAACCGCCTTATTGAAAGTGTGTCCCAAGAAGATCCACGTCATGCACTCCCGGCAAGTGCACCACAAAGGCTAAGGCTTGCCCTAAAAAACGAAGCTAGAGCAGGGCTCCTTCCCAATGAGGTACCTGGCCCGTCCTGATACCAAGATGTGGATCCGGATGAATACCAAGATTTCCCTCCACATAGGAGGCAACCAGATCAAGTACGCCTGAACCCTCCGAGGGTAACCCGAACAGAATATGCACCTTTGGTGCAGGCCAATCTGGATCCTCCGGCAATGCCTCGGGCTACGCCTGCCCAGGACTAGTCCATACATGATGTAAACTAGGGACTCACCAATACCATCGAGGAATTAATAGCTCGACTGGAAGCGATGGAAGGTCTACGCGCTTCGATACAGCCGGAGAGGAAACCATACCCAGATTGGGTGACCAACACACCACCTCCACCCAATTTTGGGAGCCCTGTATTCCCCATCTTCAATGGATCAGGTGATCTAGAGCAGCATTTGGTGCACTATGCATCTTATTGCAACCCTATGATGGGGAATTCGGAACAACAAGAAGAAGTGAAACTCAGATGATTCGTATGGACCTTGCAAGGAGCCGCCTTCATCTTGTATACGAGTCTGCCGGTCCTATCGATAAAGATCTAGGAGGACCTCCGACAGTAGTTCCTGTTCCACTTCATCTCAACACTGCCTAAAACAACGGTCAGCGATCTCATGAACTGCAAGAAGAGGGAGAACGAGAGGGTATTAGATTTCATCACCATATGGAAAGGTCTGACCTATTCTCTGAATAGGCCAATGCCTCAAGATGAGATGCTATCCATATGAATTGATAATCATAGAGATGATCTGCGAACACTGCTCATACCGGTGGAGTTCACCACTGGCTTCCGCCATCTCTGGGCCATTTCCCAGAGAATTGAGGACTCCCTACAGTGGACTAATTCAAAGTCCCGAATAGCCTTGCAGGCTCCTGCTAAGAGAGCTCCTAGAGCTGAAGCGTCCTCTATCAAACTCAAGCCGGCCCCTATGCCCACTCCACCGCTCAGGCCTCCACCAAATCGTCATGGGCCCCATGCATATCAGTGGCCGCCCACCGCCTAAATGGGACGATTAGAGAGGACCGAAGAGGAACCAGTTTGAGGAGTGAAGACAAAAAGTATACTCTTTCTGAGATTATCAAGTTCGTGCCTACTTCATTGTTGCCATGAACTGTAATTTTCTCCACCTCCGAGAGACAAAAAAACCAGAAGAAGTCGGCCGCGATGACAGGCCAGATTACTACCCCTACCATCGGATGTTATGGCATAGTATCTGAGAATGATTCATCTTCAAAGACCTCTTACAGAGGATGGTAGATTCCAGAAAAGTCAAGCTGGGACCACCCCCGGCACATGTGGCATGTATCTCTACCACCGACTCTGGCAAAGAGGTGGGGTGGTAGAAAGTCACCAGCAAACAGGGGCATAAATTTGATAACTGGATGACTCGGAAGACTATTAACCAAGACTAGGGCATACCTCGAGCTCAACTACCGCAGCCGGTGTTTCCACCAATAGCCCTTGAAGCCGTAGAGACGACAGCATCGACCTCACAATCATCTACGAGCTGGTCATCGAGAAAAAGTCGAAGGAGGAATCAATCACAAGAGGAGAAGTCCGCGGTGGGGCCAAGGTTAGTCCAGAACCTTGCAGATTTCATGCCCTCAAATTTGGCACCACGGGTACCGAACCACCAAACGGGACTATCATAGGCAACCAACCAGGTTGACCTGTCAGAGGATGAAGATCCAATATTTGGTTCTATCAACATCATCCATCTCATGGAATAATTCCCTGATAAAGGGTAGGACTACGAACCCGAGTTCCCTACACGAGGATCCCGGAGGAGGAATCGCAGAGGCAGAGGATACTAGGGGAGGCGCAGCTATGGCCAAAACCAACCCTACGGTTGGACCCCGGCCCAGACCTTCAATATTGTGGAAACCCGTGGGAGAGACCTTCAATGGACTTAGCAGGAGAGAGAATGCCCCTCCACCTCCACAAGCAGCCACTCTGGCACTGTTATTCTGCGATACCCAACAGAGTAGGAGCAAGTGTATGGATGCCTAGTTCGTAAAAACAGACCAACCAGACCAAGTCCTCAAAACGCAGGAACACCATCGACATCTGTCCCCGCAGCCGGTCCCTCCTCGTCAAATGCTCCACCTCCCAGAGCTCCCGCTAAGACTCTCATGCCAACGGAGAAGCGTCGACCGCTGGAGAAAAAATACGACATCCATTAGCAGCTGGTGTCTGTACCAGCCAAGTTGTCAATCCTGGATGCCCTGGGTTTTTCAGCCGACCTTAGGGAGGCTCTTATCGAAGCTTTGATCAGCCCCAATGAATTCCAAGCCGAGGTAGCTGCCGCCGAGATTTACCGGGCAGAGACTGGCCTGGCTGAATGCAATGCGGTGATTTCCTTCATCGATCAGGACAAAGATTCCATCATCCAAGGACACATCAGACTGCTATATGTGTCCGGCACACTGAATGGTATTGATATCTGAAAAGTCTTTATACAAAATGTATTTGGAGTTAACCTCCTTCCCCTACGGACACTATGTATGTTGGGCTACAGTGAGGAAGATCTAATTCCCTCAGCCACAACTTTGTTAGGTTACGAAAAGAGTGAGTAGAAACCAATGGGAATGATTAAGCAAAAGACCCATTTTGGTGACCTAGTAGCTTACATAGAATTCCTGGTGGTCTGGAAGAGCACAACATTCAATGCCCTGCTGGGAAGGCCCTGGCTCAATAAGCACATGGCTATTACTTCAACCTACCACCAGTGTATCAAGTACTGCGTCAATGGAAAAAGAGGGACGTTGCACGCCGACAAGGCCCCTTTCGAGCTCTCGGAGTCACATTACATCGACGATGGGTTCTATGATAAAAATAAGAAGATGCCTTTGATTGATGACGTCGACTGGATCCCCACTCCAAATGGCCTAGAAATGGTCCCCGATGACGCCCTCAGGCATCTTGGTAGAGATTATGTCATGCCCATCAACCATTTTGAGAGTAGGAGTTTGAGTCCAGACATGCATTCGGATGTCCTAATGACATCAGCCATGATGGCCAAGCACGAAAATGCAGGAACGTCTACCAACCCTCGATTTGGGGTGAAATACTCAAGCAGGGATGGCCACGATGCCTCTCCCTCAAACTCTTGAAGGCTCATACCGGAAACTCCCTCCTCATCAGATCAAGAGGATGAGGACTTGGGAGAAGAAGAGGGAGAAGATCTCAGAGATGCACCTCCCACATTTGAGGAGGGTATCTCCACCACTATGGATGACCTCTGGGAAATAAACCTGGGTACCGAAGTAGACCCGAGGCCCACTCTCATTAGCACAACCATGTCTCCCGAGGGACACGATGTATATATCTCCTTCCTAAGGAAACATCGGGATGTCATTGCATGGAATTACACGGAAATTCCAGGACTCGATCCTGTGGTAGCGACGCATCACCTGGGTCTTCCAGAAGACCATCAGGGCTACAAACAGGCCTCTAGAAGGACACACCGCTCACATTCTTCCATGATAGAGGCTGAAGTAGATAAGATCATTAAAGTAGGCTTCATCAGGGAAGTCCAGTACCCCATTTGGTTGGCCAACATTTTCCCTGTCAAGAAAAAGAATGGGCAAATCCGCATCTTCATTGACTTTAGAGACCTTAATCGGCATTGTCCGAAAGATGACTTCCCAGTTCCAATCACTGATTTGTTAATTGATGTGATGACCGGGTATGAGGATCTATCCTTCATGGATGGATATTCCAGATACAATCAAATCAGGATGGCCTGAGAAGGCGAAGAAGTCACTACCTTCAAGGCCCTTCAAGGGGTATTCTGTTACAGGGTCATGCCCTTTGGTCTCAGGAATGATGGCGCCACGTATCAGCATCTCATGCATCAGATCTTTAAGCCATTCCTAGGGAAATTCGTTGAATGTTACGTGGATGACCTAGTAGTCAGGTCCAGACAGCGCTCTGATCAACTGTCAGACCTTGAGACCGTATTCAACAAGCTCCGATAGCATAGCTTGATGATGAACCCCTTGAAATGCACCTTTGGGGTTACCTTAGGGAAATTTCTTGTCTTTTTCGTATGCCATCGTGGCATCGAAGTCGACCCTGAGAAGATGAAGGCTATCCTGAGCCTACCACCCCCTTGAAATTTCACTGAGATGAGGGGGTTCCAAGGACACCTAGCCTATATTAGGCTTTTCATAGCCAACCTGGCATGAAAATGATTTCCCTTCACTAGGTTGATGAAGAAGGGGGTCACGTACCAATGAACGAATGACTGCCAAGATGTGTTCGAAAACTTGAAGAAGTACCTCTTAACACCACTAGTGCTCATGCCCCTGGTCAAATGAAGGCCTCTCATTATATATGTGATTGCCCTAGAACGGTCATTGGGAGCCTTCCTCGCACATAAGAACAATGCCGGCAGCGAAAATAGTCTCTATTACCTCAGTCAAACTGTGATTGATGCTGAGACTCGATACTCAAATATCGAGAAGAGCTGTCTAGCCTTGGTCTTCACGGTTAAAAAGCTACAACATTATCTGCAGCATCATGAGGTCCATTTGATCTCGCGGAGTATCCCACTCAAGTACATCCTCAGTCACCCGATGTTAACCGGACACCTATCCCGATGGGCGGTCATCCTGCAACAATTCTACATCTAGTTTGTGCCTCAAAAATCCATCAAGTTCCAGGCATTAGCAGACTTTCTGGAAGACCACCCATCAACAGGGACCACTGCACCAGACGTTGAACTACCTGATGAAGAAATCTTCTTTGTTCAAGGGGAGTTCCCAGCTTGGGAAATGTACTTTGATGGCGCGTCCCAAATCCCCACTAGGAAGAGGATGGAGGATCCCAGATTCAACAAATTGGGTCTGGGGATAATACTCGTGTCCCCAGAAATGGATGTTTTGCCGTATTCCTTCCACCTGTTAGAGGGATGTACGAATAGTGAAGCGGAATATCAAGCCCTCATTACAGGCCTGGAACTCGCACACCAGGCATGAGTACAACACCGTAAGGTATAAGGTGACTCGGAGCATGTCATCAATCAAGTCAATGGTGACTTTGCTATTAAAAATGAGGAGTTGATCCCCTTGTTTGACCATGTCCGGGGGTTAATGGTTGAGTTCTCCACAGAACCAACATCGACTTATATTCCCCGATCCCAAAATGCTCAGGCTGATGCATTAGCCAATGCGGCCACATCCCTAGCTGACCCAGACCAGGATGAAACGGTTATCAGTATTGCTCACCGTTGAATGGTATTTCCATTTGTTCAAGATAATACAGAAGATATTAAAAAAGTCAGTCCTGTCCCTAAGCCATATGCTCCTACTACCGGCTGGATGACCCCCATCATGAACTACCTTCAACGGGGAGAGTTTCCATCAGACAGGGCTGAATGAGAGAAAATACAGAGAAGGGCAATCAATTTTGTCCTATATGGCGGCGTGGGTCAGCAAGAGGTCCTCAACAAACAAGGCCTCGATGGAGTGCTCCTCAGATGCATTGACGGAGAAGAAACCGTTGCCGTCATGACTGAAGTACATGCGGGAGTGTGTGGAGCACATCCACCAGGGACCAAGCTTTCCCATCATGTTCGAAAGCTTGGGTACTACTGGCCTACAGTGGCATGAGTCTGTGAGCGTTTTACCGCAAAATTACACTCATTCCAGATTCATTCCAACATCATACACCAGCCCCCAGAGTTTCTTCATCAAGATAAGTACTCCTAGCCGTTTTCCATCTGGGGGATGGATGTTGTGGGACCATATCCTCCCGCCATGGCCAAATAGCTGAAGTATGTACTCACAGCAACAAACTTCTTTTCCAAATGGGTAGAAGCCGTACCCCTCTAGGAAGTCGGGGCAAGAAATAATTCCATCTTAGTCAAGGCCAATATCATCACCAGATTTTGTGTCCCTCATACTATACTGACGGACAATGGCACTAATTTCTGCTCTGCTGAGTTGGAAAACATATACCACGAGTATGGTATCAAGGCTATCCACTCATCCCGCTACCATGCAGCGGCCAACGGATAGATAGAAGCATTCAAAAAGACCCTATCCAACATACTCTAGAAAATGGTGGAAAAATATAGGAATTCATGGCCGGATAAACTCCTCCATGCATTGTGGGATTATCTAACCACAATCCGCACCACTACTCGGTCTACCCCGTACTCATTAGTGTACGGCACGGAGGCGATCCTTCCCATTGAACTCCATCTTCCCTCACTTCGAGTTGCCATATATGATCGATTATCTGATGATGAGCAGTCGGAAACGCGGCTTGGTGAATTGGAACAGTTAGATGAGAAGCGGATGCACACTCTGCACCACCTGGATGTGTACCAGAACCAGATCGCAGGAGCCTTCAACAAAAAGGTCCGCCTCCGGTATTTCTTGGAAGAAGAATTAGTGCTGGTACTCCGGAACCCAATGATACCAGACAAGAAGCCTCCAAAGATGGAGCCTAAGTGGGAAGGACCATATGTTGTACACAAGGTCTATTCCAATGGAGCATATACGCAGATCTCTATGGACGGAAAATTTACAACCACTCCTACGAATGTGAGATTCTTAAAGAATTATTTTGCATATAAACTGTTTGGAGATCATCCTAACCACATTATGTTAAATTTTATGGCCCACGTCCTCATCGCATGTTGTTAAACTGCATGGGGATCGTCCTTACCACACAACGTTAAACTGCACGGACAAGGTGATTTAAAAACACCCCCTTCCCCTATGTACGGACCAGACCTACACAGGGTGTATAGTCTTTCAGAGAACTACATGAGGATTGATTCCTACCTTCATAGGATACGTAGTGATTCCATAATTCCATGACCTGGCCCATCCACCACAAAAAAAAGAAAAAAATTAAAAAAATAAACAAAAACAAAAATGTCCATCCCCCCGTGTATGGACCAGACCTGCACAGGGTGTGCACATCGTCCTAACCACATGATGATAAACTTCATGGACTCCGTCCTCACCACATGACGCTAAACTGCATGGATTCTAGAGAACTACATACGGCTTGATTCCTGCCCTCGCAAGATACGTAGCGACGCCAGGATCCCCAGTCTTGGCCCAGCCCCCTGAATAAAAAAATTCCTTCTTTCCCCCCATGCATGGACCAGACCTGCACGGGGTGTACTCATTATAGATAACTACGTACGACTTGATTCCTACCCTTGCAGGATATGTAGCGATGCCAAGATACCCAATCCGGGCCCAGCCCCTTAAAAAAGGGGATGCCCTTTCCCCCCGTGTGTGATCCAGACCGACACGGGGTGTAATTATCATCCTTACCGCATGACATTAAACTACACAAACAATGATGTTAAAAATGACCCTTTCCCCATGTACGAACCACACCTGCACGGGGTGTATATCTTCATCCTTACCACATGACATTAAACTTCATGGAAGTTGTCCCCACCGCGGGACATTAAACAGCGCGGAACCCCATTTTTCTTTCACGTTGGGGCAGCTTCGTCCTTACCACATGATGTTAAACTGCATGGAGTTTGTCCTCACCGCAGGACGTTAAACTGCACAGACGTCTTCGGGACCCACTCAGGACACATGGTTATACAAGGTGGAGATATTCCTTGCACATTTGGATACATCCTTTCCATACATCAGACTCCACGGTCCGGATAATTATGGATCTTCATAACCACTCATGGCCATCGGAGGTGGAAAGTCGTCGACCCATGGAAACCTTTGTACCACTATGCATACCATTCCCTCAGCGGCTCTGCATATTGATAGCCCATGTCCAGTTTACCAAAGGCAAGATTTCCACAGGAGGAACTCTTCCTAGCTTTGTACGCTTACCGGCCTCAGAGCCCCCATACCATACCTCTTGATCCAGAAGTTTACAACAAAGTGGTTTACAAGTTCATTCCCCTGTTCACATTCAGGTGTTTCCAGGGTTTCCCTATCTGGCTAGCCCGTCTGTCCGCCATTGGTTCACATAGCGACATGCATCAACAAACATCAAGCTAGGACTAGGCTACTTTGACTCAACGAACAATTGTGGTGAAGATGTATCTTGTATACCCAGACACAATTATCCCCGCGTGCCAAACTTTTCACTGTGAGCAATCACAGATTTTCATAATCATTCATGGACATTAGAAGTGGAATGTTATCGACCTATGGACACTATTGTATGACTATGCATACCATTCCCTCAGAGGCTCTGCATAATGATAGCCCCTGGCTCATCCATCAAAGGCATGATTTCCTCAGGCGGTCCTTCTCATAGCTCCGTACACCTAACGACCTTAGAGCCCCCACACCATACCTACTGATCCGGGAAAGCTTAATGTTGCAGTTTATGACCTTCATCCCCCGCCTTGTCCAACGTATATCAGAATATATTGACTCAGTTATCCTTCGAGTGATTGCAGAAATAGTCAACCAATGGTCCGAGCTCTATGACCGATAAACTAAGAGTACCTCGTCCTTAACGAATGATGTTAAAATGCATGGAATGAAGGCACACCCCCATGCAAAAAAGGGAGAAAAGATTAGTGTAGGGGTCTCTTTGAAACACAACAAGAAACCATGGATGGATATCCCCGACACGTCCAGAAATTCCCCTGCCAAATAACAGACTTCGTGGCCCGGATAATTGTGGATCTTCATAACCATTCATGGACATCAGAGGTGGAAAGTGATCGACCCGTGGACATCTTTATATGACTATGAATACCATGCCCTCAGTGGCTCTGCATATTGATCACCCCTATCCCGTCTACCAAAGGCACGATTTCCTCGGGCGACACTCTTCCTAGCTCCGTATACTTACCGGCCTCAGAGCCCCCATATCACCTCTCCTGATCCAAGAGGCCCCGGAACCATGATTTACACCATCATCCCCCCCTTCCACGTTTGGGGCATGTTGAGGTATTGAAGACCAGTTATATTCTAATGCAGAGCAGCCTTCGCAAAAATGCCCCCGTCCTCTCCGCATGACGTCAAACTACACGACAACCTTTAAAGATATCCATGTCTTTACCGCATGATGATAAACTGCACAGAATCCAACCTCATTGTATGAAGTTAAACTATATAGAAACCTTTAAAAATGCCTCTCGTCTTTACCGCATGATGCTAAACTACACAGATTATGTCCCAACCACATGACAGTAAACTACACGGTCATACTCATCATGGGTTCAATGAGAAACAGATGATTTTCTTCATCTTTCAGTGCACGGGTCAGACTTGCATGAACCACCACCTTACACCAGTGTGAGAAACAATTAATTCACCCATTCTCAGGATGTTTAGTCTAGATTTTTTCCCCCATATTCAGGCACCCTCTCATCATAAACCATACTCTGTACTCAAGAAAAAATATGAACTCTCATAATCCACCCCTGGTGGTTCCAAACCTCAACTTCCTTGAAGTTGCTCAGCTATTGGAAGTGGATAGTCTTTGACTTAAGGACACCTTTGTATGACTATGCATACCATTCCCACAGTGGATCTGCATATTGATCGCCCCTGGCCCGTCTACCAAAGGTATGATTTCCTTATGCGATGATTCTCTCTGTATGCCTCTTGGCCTCTAAGCCCCCATTTCAATCATGGGATTCAGAAAACCTATGAGCTACAGTTTAACAACCTCTTCCACAATCCTACCTGATTGAGGATGAACGTCTTTCACAAAGTTACCAAGAACCCGTATAATTCATTCCATTTCAGATGATGTCCCAACTGCATGACTTTAAACAGCACCAAGCCCCAACCGTCCTTTACACTAGATAAATACGTAGGACGGGAACCTTGCTTCCACACTCCTGATTGATACGGATGTTCTCAAAACCCTTTCAGATGTCAAATTCCCCTTTTGATCCACCCCTGGTGGTTTTCTTAATTTTCCAAGCCACCCATTGTGGTTTCCATAAGCTGGAATTCCATGAGGACCCCTGGCCATCAGAAATGGATAAGCCTCTGTCTTATAGACACCATTGTATGACTATGCATAACATGCCCTCAGCGGCTCTACATATTGATCGCCCCTGGCCCGTCAACTAAAGGCAAGTGTTCCTTTGGAAATGTTATTCCTACCTCTATACGCCGAAACAACTCCCATGCCTTGGGACATGCCATGCATGCCATTCAAATTTAAACATGTTTCCCCCCACATGTGTCTGAAGGGTATTAAGACTTATTTTAATCAGTTAATCCCCATTGGGTCCCTCACCCCACCATATTTGGTCAAATCTATTTGAATTAAAACATCAGTAGTGATAGTCTTGTTAGCGGGTCTTTAAACCGCTCACGGAATAAAGAGGTACAATGCCTGTTACACCGAAAAGCCAAAGAGGGTGACCTAAGCAAAAGTCGGGTTATAACCGCTGGGTCCATACCGAATGGGTACAAGAAAAATCAGAGCATTAAAAGAAGAAAAAAAAGGAATTTTTTTTTACGGGTTTTCTATAAAACCCTAGAAATAGTAAGACTACGCTCGCTGGATCCCATGGTCTAGGAAAAAGTTAGATCATGATTTATTTTTAGTCCTCAAATAAGATTATTCTATGTTTAGGGAATTAACATATTCGGCAATCGTACCAAATAGTTTCTATCACAGGAAAAGGCGACAAGGGCACTAAGGAGAAATGCTTATTTTTTCCATAACAAAGTGGGTAAGAAGGGAATCCACAATCCATAGCATCCTCTAGTGAGAAAGGTGATTATAGGAGTTTTTCGGAGGATTCACAAAGCTGTATCAGGAATCCGTGAGAATCCTCAGTTGTCTGAGAGAGATGCTGCAGTAAGGCCGTCTCAGCCTCTGCACCAGCCCGAAATTCTTCTACCTCCTGATCCAACATTGTGCTTGCCCATATTTCCTCCTCCATCCACCGATCCCCTTCTCCAATCATGGCGGTGACATTCGCCTCTTCTGGCTACAACCGCTGTATCTCATTTCTCAGCGCCTCCATGTGAGACCTCTGCTCAATAACTTCTCTCTGAAGCCCTGCGACGACCCGGACATGGTCATGAACCTCTGTTGGGCAGAGCTGTCGAGGTGCAGAAAGGTAGGCTTCAGATTGAGCAGTGGAAAGGAGAGATTCGAAATCATCTAGCCTCTCCCGATCAGCTACTACCTGCTTGACTATGTCGTAAACAACATGATAGTCGAAGCCATCAAATCCCGCCAACATAAACAAATTGTGTAGCCTCAGAAAATTGGGTGGCATCTCGACCAGGGGCGTTTGAGAGATCAGTCTCCATATTTTCTCCCAAGCCCTTTGGAGAGCGGGTCGAAAGTTGGAGAGGACCTATTAATCAGGCTCCAAATCACTCCTAGTTGAGGACACATATTTGGGGATGAACGTCAGCAAGGAGGGACCCAAGGCGGCCTCACCCGCAAATCATGGCACTGCGGCATCTTCGCCCCCGACTAGCAACACAATTGTCGGTGGCATAGGTTGTGGTCCTAAATCCCAAGAGTTAATAAGACAAATGAGTACCCCTAATTAGAAAAGGGAATAAAGAGGAGCAAGTGGTAGGAGACTGGGGATCTTACTCCTAATCGACGAGGCATTGACATCCGCAAGCTCTGCACTATCACGACAGCCACTCAAAGAGGATGCCACATCTTCGATAGGCAAGGGGATCCAGGGAGCCCCTAGAGGGGTCTAGGGCCTGAGGCCATGCCTAAGGCCCGCATTTTCCAAGGTCGTATTCGAGTGATCTCCTATGAAAACCAAGTTCGAAGAAGTCACTCCCCGGTGAACAAGATAATGGCCCGCTCCTGGTTCCCATCAACTGGATTAATGGTAGGCTATTCCTCCATCATCACGGGATCCGTTGGACCTGGGGTTGTTGGCTTCGTCAGATCTGGAACCCCCTTAGATGGGCGCCCCATCGTCCTCTGAAATCGAAAGGGTTATTGGATTAGAAGGGTCTCAGATACTAGCGGTTCTTCCTCTGGCATATCTGTGACTGGTAAAGGCGGAAGTAAAACATCCATATCACCGGCCCCTCTGGCAGGGCTCACCATCTCGTCGCGCCCAGGTGTGGTTACGGGTGATTCCACATACGACAAGAAGGCGTAAGGTAGAATCACTTGGGTAGCCATAGCCAGATCCCTGAGTGGTCCTACACCATACGTCCTATAGTTAAGGACTGATGAAGTCTAAGAATGCAAGTTGGCGAACGAGAAAACGAGAAGTCATGATTACTCGATGTTCCCTGTTTGAGCCATTTCGATAAACAGAACTCCTGTTACCATCTTTGGATCTGCCCAGGGGATAGTTCACCTAGAATTATGGAAGGAACGGGAGGAGGAAAGACCCTAGCTGAGTCTGCGATGGTCGCCTCCGTGAGCCCAGTGGCGCCATGGGGTCCTTCCTCGATGACCCATGTGGGCAAAAGAACATTCTCCCCCGCCACAGTACCACGAGGGGTATACTCCGGAGAAGGAATAACCCCCTGAGATTCTTCGACACCCTACATAAAAGGAAGAGACCTTATAACCTCCATAATAAAGTAGGGAAAAGTCTGAATGGGAGGGCAGAGCAACCTCTTCCTCAGGGTCGAACAATCTGTGACGTCTAATCATCATAGACTCCCGAATTCTCCCATAGAGACGATTCCAGAGTGAATGAATGTACGCATCCATCTCCATTAATGAGGAGACCATTTCATCTAAATCCTCTTCCAACTGTAAGTGGGGTGGAGAGAATATCTTCCTGATACCCAAAATTTTAAGAGGGCCTGTTTGAAGAAATGGCCAAACTTCTTTGTCTGAACCATTGACCCTTAGGTCATCCCAAATCCTCCAATCCTTTGGAAAGGGTAGACCACTTGGTTTGGCCGATTCTCGTCAGTAATGTTACCGAGCCACCGGTAAATCCTGGCCAATACTGGGACTGCTAGGTTGATAATGTTACCGGTAGCCAAATGTTCCACCATGACAAAATTAGTGACCCGCACACCACCAACCTCGTGCATGGGTAATAACCATCCACTTAAGAACAGGTCCAGAAAAGCTGCTATGCGGAGCAATCGATCACCATCTGGAATAAGCTCCCAGCCCCATCCGTGAAAATCGCCTTACTCCAAAGTCAGCCAATAACTGCCCCCTGTTTACGAGACTCCATCGTTGGGAAAGTCATGGGCCTATATGGGAGAGTCGTGGATTCGTTAGATTTGTTCTTTCTCAAAAAATCCTTGACCCATTCACGGTATGGTACAAGCTGTTTTAGAGACGTATCCTCTGAGTGTTTCTGATCCTGGTTAACGAGCTGCTTCACTAGGGGGGGAGTCCTCTCTTCATTCTTCCACATAGAAGAAGGAGGCAGGAACTCGTCATACATATTGCCAATGATGGGGACCCCCGAAATCTGAAAGATATCCCACAGACTAATGCCCACTTCCCCATGGACCAGATGGAACATGTTGGTGTCCAGGATCCAATGACTCATAAGTTTCTTGATGAGGGCTTGATGCTGGTGGGTATAGGTTTGGGACACCCAGGCAGCTTCATTCAAGCCTACAGCTCGCAACTCTGCCCCAAATTCTTCACAACTATGGCTAACCCAGAAGGGCCACCCCCAATCCAATCACTTAAATGCTCCTCCCTGTCGGAGATCCCGATTCGCTGGCCAGCCATGCTGGTCACTTAGCATGGAACTGTGGGCAATACTATGATAGTAGTGGATTGTTCCTTCCTTTTGACGTGGTTCTCCTGTCGGAGATGCTGGAAGGTGATTTAACAGAGATCCGAAAGTAGTACCCCTCGAGGCAAGCTGCCCGCCGGTAGGTATCACGAACTGGGGAATAGTGGTGGTAAATATCCACGCTTCAAGATTGTTGTCACAAGAGGGTTCCAGAATCGGGGTATCAGACAATAAACCGAACCCATAGGTGGGAAGGCTGTTAGAGAAAGGATATTTCTACTGTGATTTGGAGATTCAGTCAGCAAGGAAGGAAGACGGTAGGGAGTGGCAGACTCCATCTTGAATTGAGCCAGCCATGTCCTTTAGGCATTGATCAACAATTGAGAGGGTCTCTGCAGTAGGCCTTGGCGCAGACCGAGGGGGAACCATATTTTCTCCCTTCACAATGAGAGAAATCAGTCTGGAATAAAAATATAGAAAAAATGAATGGTTAAGGAGCCTTCATATTCAAATCCACAAGGAGGCCTTAATGGAAGGTTCGTGATGACATCATCCCGCGAACCAACCCTTCACGAAATCAGTCCGCAAAGCTCTGGCCCGTGATGCGTTGGCCAGAAAAATGTGAACCAAGTTTCCCCACAGAATTTCAATCCCGAGTTTATTCGGAAGACTATGAAACTTTTTAAAGTTTAGTAGATTTTTGTCCGCTAAGCATCAAAACCACGAAAAAAGTTCCTCTACATCCCACCATCACTTACTTTTTCATTAATTATGAGTAATGGTTCGTGGTCGGGAAGTTGGTTCATGAATGAAGGCGACCGTGAAGAAGGAATGGTTCGTAGAGGTTGCTGCCAGTTCGCGGACAAGGCACTTCATGAAGGAGAAAACACATGGAGGCGGAGGAGCTCTGGTTTTTCAAAGAATTCAGTAAAGGAAAAGTGTGAGGGCTCCCCATATTTATAGAATTGGTCCCCTACTAGGTCCACCTTTCTACCGCAAACCATCTCAGTTTTAGGACCACTTTGCATTAGAATGGCCTCCTCTTCGTTCCGATCGACCCCATTCCGATGGGGGGAATTTGTAGGGTCTGGAAAAATCCTCAAAGGAATTTTTACCCAAATCCCCCAAAATAATTGGGGAAAATAATAAAATAAGAGACACAACAAAAAGGGATCGGTCTGCGAACCGGTCCATGTAGGCGCAACGTGGCCAGGCACTACGAGGCACCCCCTCCGCGAACCATTATCGTTCATAAAATGGAGGTGGAGAGCCTCTGCGGTGGCGAGGTAGGATGGGCGCCAGTCCGGTTCACCATCACGAACCGCCCTAACTGTAGACCACGTCGACCGGTCCAAGCCGCACCCGCTGTCGTTCTTGGAATAGAGGCGGAACCCTCCGCAGCCGCGGAGTACTCCCTGAGTTCGCCTCGCAGAGGGGGGGAAGCATTCAATACCCACCGCGAATCGTGGATTGACCAAGTCAGCTGTGAATCGGGTTATGGGCCTCCGCAAAAGGTGTCGCGTGGCCATAGATAAATTCCTTTCCCAATTCTATAAAAGGAGACCGAGGGAGAAAGAAAAGGGGATCAGAGAACTGGAATCTGATTCGATGTGATATAAGATCGGTTGAAGTAAGGCTTTGAATTTCGCAAACAGTGAAATTCTCATCCGCAAACCACAGCAGGTATATGAATTATGAAGGAATCAGAAAACGCATAATAAATTGGTGAACCACGAACCTAAAATAACAGAAAAGGAGAACCGCGAACCATACCCCCTCCGCGGATGACTTCCCCACGGACCAGGGAGTTTATGCCTCTTTTCCCATCCTTCACACCGCGTATCACCCTCCTACATGGGTGAAGCCCTGACCGACGAGCCTCCGACTGGTGAAGCCCATGGTCGCCGCTGCCCGCATGGAACCCACAACAAACCACCTTGGTTTGCGGATTGAACCCGAAGCTGTGAACCACCCTGGTTCGCGGATTGATCCTGAAGCCGCAAACCACCCTTGTTCGAGGATTGAACCTGAAGCCACGAACCGTCCTGGTTCGTGGGACGCCAATCAGTCCGCGGACCACCCTGGTTCGTGGACAGCTTCTCCATCCACATGGAACTTTCCCACGCGAAGGGCGCCACCACCTATACCTCTAGGTGGCTCGCCAAATAATTCGGTGTTCTCATTTCCAGAACAAGGTAAAATCCTTCCGATCTAGCCAGGTCCTCCACAACTCCCTCATTGGCCTATTCGTCGGCCCCGAGCTGAGGCCTCCGCTAGAGCTGCTAGATCCATGTGGTATGACTTTCAGACGCATCAGCGCAACATTTTGAGTTCACATACCCACGGTAAATTGGGGCAAAGTGGTTACCCCGACCCTTGAGGAGATTCCCAAAGCATTCCTGGGTTCACATTCCCATTGTAATATGAAGTCTGAACTCTGGAATCCCTTTTCTACCCCTCCACGTGTTGAGGGTTCCTCTAAGATGGTAAAATACCCATCATAAGGATGCGCTCATGCACTGCAAGAGAAGAGATTGGCACAAGAGCACCCCCTTTCCCTCTCCTGCCGGGCTTTGTCACCTTGGGAATCCATCTCGGAGTAAGCCCCAACCTTCTGGGCCTCATCAGAGTGTAAGCCCCAATTCATCACCATGGGACTCCCTCATGCGTGATCCCCACTCTGCTTCTCACAGACGCACCTTTCGCGACGTGATCCTCTAGTCCCTGCTGCCTCTTGTTTCCCATACCGAGCATTACTCACGTGAGCTTAGAGTAAGCATCGACCATGACATCCTCCTATGGGAATCCTCAGAGTGTAAGCCCTAATCCATCATTCTGGGCATCCTCAATGTGTAAGCCCCAATCCATCATTCTGGGCATCCTCAGAGTGTAAGCCCCAAGCCTATGTGAACTATGTGGACTTCGATCCCTGCCTCCTGGAAAGGGTATGTAGGAAGCCTCCATGAGGTTCAACCCCAACAACTGGTCGATCCGATCATCCCCACATCGGTTCACCATGACACTCCTAGTGCCGCCTCAAGCGAGTTCCAACCCTTCGGGGTCACTAATCCAGCGAGGGATGGTAAACCTCAGGCATAAATGATTCTGAACCCCTGCGTCCAGTTGACCATTTCCCATCAAGGTTAAATCCATGGATACTATGTTTGGGTATAAACCAATGATTCGTGAACATATGAATATGTCTTAAATCTATAAGAGAGTCCCGGAACAGGCAATGATCCCCCCCCCCCAAAGGGGTGAAATGAGCCCGACTTCCCATCCTCTCGACTAATGTGAGTTCTTAAGAGTCACTATTCAGACCATCCGGCGAATGCCTGCCTTTGGAAAGTAGGTCCATCAATCATTGGATACGAAGTCGTTGGGTGTTTCGTGGCAGAAAACCAAAACAAAACACTATTATTAGAGGAAATTATTTGTATTTAAAATTAATAAAATTAAAACATAATATCTCTTATAATTAATCTTTTTAACAAAAAATATAATATGTATCAATAATTATATTTTTGGAAAATACACGTTTTTATAATGAGTTATTTTAGGGTTTTTAATGTTTTTTGTAATTTTTATGGTTTATAGGGTTTTTTGTTTTTGGGGTTTTCCATGTATTATTGGGTTTTCAATGATTTTTTAGGATTTTTTTGTGGTTTTTAGTGTTTTTAGGTTTATAGGGTCCTTAAGGTTTTTAGGGTCTTCTTTTGGTTCTTATAGGGTCTTATAGTTTCATTCACTATTTTTATAGGGTGTATAAGGCCCATATGATTTTCAGAAGTTTTAAGGTATTTTAGCAGTTTTATGGTATTTAGTGTTTTTAATTTTTCCAGGTTTTTAGATTGTTTTACTATTATTAGTGTTTTTATGTTTTTAATGGTTGGTAGGGGTTTATGGGGGGGTTAGTGTTTTAGGGTATTTAAGGGTTTCAAGAGGTTTCCAGTGTTTTTTAGTTTTCTGAGAATTTTTATGGATTTGAGTGGTTTTTTGTTTTTTGGTATATTAGGGGTCTTATGATTTTTAGGGGGGTTTTTAGGATTTTTGGGTTTTAAATTGTATTTCGTGTGTTTAAGGTTTTTTAGGGTTTTAAGGGGTTTGAGGCTCTTTAGAGTTTTATGGGTTTAACAGGTTTTATTTTCTTTAGGTTTTTTAGATATTATTAGGAAAGTTAAGGGTTTTATGGTTTTTTAGGGATTTAATGTTTTTTAGGGATTTTAGGGGGTTTTATGTTTTTTAGGGTTATATGGTTTTTAGGTAATATTTGGATATAAATGATTGGTTATTGGTGATTGGGTTTTTTGGATTATTTCTGGTTTTTATGGGGTTTTAGATCTTTTAGGGGATTTGGGTTTTTTAGGGGGTTCATAGGGCATTTAAGGGTTTTAGTGTTTTAGGGTTTTTAGGTTTTATTTGAGTATTTATATTTTATAGAGTTTTTAGGCAAGTTAGATGTTTTATGGTATCCTTATGTTGTTTAGTGTATTTTGTGGTATTTTTAAAGCTTTAAAATATTTTACTTGTTTTAGGATCATTGATGGGTGGTTTTATGGTGTTCAGTATTTTATATGGTTTTTAGTGGTTTTAAATGATTTTATGCTTTTTGTGATTTCTATGGGTTTTATGCTTTTAAGAGTATTCAATGGGGTTTAATGTTTTCTGGGGATTTTTTGGTTTTCTGGGACATTAAGAGGATTTAGGGGTATTATGTGTTATCATGGTTTTCACATTTTTGAGTAGTTTTAGGCAGATTTAGGGATTTAGGGGTTTTAAGGGTTTTTTTGATTTTTGGAGGATTTATAATGGTTTTTTGTGTTTTTGGAGTTTTATTATCTTAGGGGTTATAGATATTTTATTGGTTTTTAGGTTTTTATGGGTTTTTAAAATTTCATTTGGGTTTTTATGGTTTTTAATGTTCCTTTTGTGGTTTTTCCATTTTAAGAGTTTTGAGTGTTTTTAAGGGTTTGAATGATTGCAGTGTCTTTTAAGCAATATAAGGATTTTTAGGTTATTTATCAATTTTTATGTTTTCAATGTTTTTCAGTGTTTTTTATGTTATTTAGTGGGTTATTTGGGTTTGGGGGTGGGTCTTTTAAAGGGGCTAAATGTTTTTTATAATAATTTAGGGGGTTTAGTGGGTTATTTTGGTGGGGTTTTTTTATATTTTTAGTGTTTATGGGGGTTTTTGTTTTTAAGGTTTCATCATAGGATGAAATGAATTGTAAAATGGGTTTTTATTGGAATTTTTTAAAATTTCAATTAAATATTTTAGGAAAATATATTTCGCTCTGGTTTAAAAACCCATAGCTAAATGTGTTTATTATTATTTTTGTTATTGTATTTATTTTCAGATATTTTTTTTAGAAAATAATGATATACCATAATTTTTATTTTGTTTTTAGGTTTCATATAATAAAAACACCATGAATTATCGTGGGATTATAAATAAATAGTGAATTGGTAGTGGTTTGTAAAAAACAGTCACTTATTAATGTGAAAAGTAATAAATATTATATATTTATTTATGATTAATGATTAATAACAATTATTTTATATTTATAGTCATTTCTTTTTCATTCATTAAATTTTACTTACACATAATGCGTTAAATAATTATTATTATTATGTAATTATTTGAAACATAAATTAATTCTCATGTGAGATAAAAATCATACTTGAGCATAAAAAGGCCATAGTATTTGACCCGAGTGTCTGTTTTAGCTCCATAACATGTAATATTAATGCATATAAAACGAGATAGAATGATATTAGATAATAATTTTTAAAAATTAAATAGGATAAAAATTTTATTGTTTTAAAAGATATTGAAAATCAAAATTTGACTTCATGCCACTAAACTATAGATCTGGATGTTCATTTAGGATATACCATATATCAAATAAAATTCCACGATAAGCCATACATGATGTTGGTGGGGGTATCCATCATGATCATTTTTAGGAAAAAAACTAGAAGGCCCCCAAAACTGAGTTATTCCTAGGGAAACCATGATCATGTAACATTTTATGTGATTTCAACATCATTTATGTGTGTCTTTATATAATTGTATGGTTATCTATGATTTCATTCCATGGATTCACATTCTTATAAATTTTATTACATTGAAATCATTTTGGTTTCCCCAATTTTGGTGATTTATTATGTATTATATATATTATCGTATGTATGTATATATAGATAAGTATATTTATATATAATTCAAATATACTTATTGATATTTATTTAAATTTTATCATAATTGTATATATGTTGGGAAATTTATATGAATTTATTAATACATTTGTTAAATTTTATACATATTTATGTATAGATATTTTTAGTATCTTATTTGGGTATATATATATAGAGAGATATTTTTAATTAATTATCTTTATATATATATTTATAAGAATGTACTATTATATATATGTGGCCATTTATATATATTAATGTAACATAAATATGTGTTTATATATAATTATATAAATTTCAATATACCAATATATATTTATAAATAATTAAATCCATTTATTATTTAGTCATTTATTATTTATTATTTATTAATTCATTAATTACTTATTTAACATATTTTGATTTATTTTTTATTATTAAATTATTGTTAACTTATTATTTACAATTTAGTATATATTATTATATATTATTTATAATTTATTTTTTATTATGGTATTTTATTATTTTATTATTTTATTAATTTATTATTAACTATTATTAATTTATAATTGGCATGTTATTTATTTATTTTTTATTTTTTATTTTTTATTTTTTTTATTAATTACTATATATTTATTAATTATTATATATTTTATATTGAATATATTTTTTAACGAGTTATTACTTTTAATTTTCTTATTTTCCATTATTATTATTTTACACATATATATATGATAATAAATAAACTGTATATGTTGTATTATTCTATTATTATCAAATTATATATTGATTATATTGAAATTAAGTTATTTTTAGTCTTTTTTGTATTTCTTAGGTTTCTTATGGGTTTTCGGTGATTTTGAATTTTATTATGGGTGTTTTTATTTTTAGGTTATATATAGTTTATAATGTTTTTAGGGTTTTTAGGGATTTTAGGGGATTTCTGGTTTAAGGGTTTTAAAATGATAATTATAGTTTTTTCTACATCACTGGTTTCATAGGATTTGTTAGTGTGTTTTAGTAGGGGGCGGGGGGTTTGATGGTTTTGAAGGATTTTAGGTGTTGTAGGTTTTTTTTGGTTTTCGATTTTCTAGGGTTTTTTGGAGTTTCAGAGCTTTTAGGTTGTTTGTGTATATTTTGGGATATTTAATGATTAAATAGGTGTGTTTATGTATATTATGTTTTTAGGGTCTTAGTGTTTTTAGGATTTAAGAACATTTAGGGTTTTAACATTTTTAGGGTATTTTAGGGATTTTATGGTTTTAGGATCATTTATGGTTTTAATGGTTTTTGGGTTGTTTAGGATTGTTTGATTTTTTAGGATTTTAGTGGTTTTAGGTGTTTTTAGGTATTTAGTTGTTTTTTGGGGTTTTATACATTATATTGATTTTATAGTGACATAGGGGTTTTCTTGCTTGTATGGTTTTTTGGGATATAAAGGGTTTTAGGGGATTTTATGACCTTTTAGGTTTTTTATTTCTTTTATGGTTCATAGAATTCTTAGGGTTTTAAGTTTTTTCAAAAAAAATTAGGATTTTTTTTGTTTTTATGTTTTTATTTTTTTCATTTTTTGAAGATTGGGGGGGGGGGGTTGTGTTTTTTATGGATTTTTTAGTGTCCTTAGGAAATTTAATAGGTTTTATAGGGTTTATGACGTTCTTTATGTTTTTTAGGTTTTTAGGAAGGGGTTCGATTATTAGGGTTTTAGATGTTGTTTTTGTGTTTTTGGGTGTCCTAATGGGTATTTTATATGATTTTTTGGGGTATTTTGGGATTTAATGTTTTTGAGGTATTTATGGTTTTTAGTGGTTCTGGGATTTTTTGTGTCATTTGTATTTTCTAGGGTTTAGGGTTTTTAGGGATTATTAAAAAAAATATTATTATTAATCTTTTTAGTATTATTAGGGATTTTTTTGTTTTTTCATGTTTGGTATTCTTTCTAGAAATATGAGGGCTTTTAAAGTTTTTTTGGGTTTTTGGGTTGTAGGGAATTTTGGGTTATATTATTGGGTTTTAAGGGTTTAAATTTGATGTTGGATTGTCTTGTGTTTTTAGGTTATTTAGGTTTTAAGTGTTTTTTTGGTTTTTAGGGGTGTTCTAGGTTTTTAATGTTTTTAGAGTTTTTATTGTTTTTATGGTATTTTATGGAGTTAAGGGTTTTTATATTCTTCTAATGTAGTTGGTTTTTATCCTTTTATTGGATTTTTTGGTTTTCTAAGGTGTTTTATGTGTTTTTAGGGTTTTATCATCTTTTTGGGTTTTTAGTGTTTTTAGGGGATTACTGGTTTATTGATACAATAGGGGGTTTATGGGGATTTATTTTATTTTATGGGATTAGATGGATTTTGAGGGTAATTTATTGGTTTTTTGTTTTTAATGTCTTGTAGGGGTTTTAGGGTTTTTTGGTCCATTTAGTTTCTTTGGGTTTTTAGGGACCTTTAATATATTTAATTTACATTAGGGGTTTTTATGGTTTTTATGGTTCATTAGGGGTTTCAAGGTGTTTTGTTTATTTTAGGGGTTTTATAATCATTTAGAGGTTTTTAAATATTTTAGGATATTTTATGGGTGTTTACATTTTTTTTGTTTCCATTAGGGGTTGAATGGTTTTAGGGTATTTGAAGGGTTTTAATGGGTCTATGGAAATTTTAGGATTTTGTGCATTCTTTTAGGGTTTTTGATTATTTTTGGGTATATTAAGGATTTTTAGGATTTTAAGTTTATTTTTGGTCTTCAAGTGATTTATTGGGTTTTGGCATCTTTTAAATGGATACAATGATTTTAATGGGTTTTAGGGTCTTAGGGGTTTATGTTCCCATTAGGGGTTTTAGGTGTTTAAAAGATTCTGAGTTTTTTTAGGATCAATACTATTTGTGGGGTTTTATTTATTTTATGGGTTTTATGGGTTTTTAGGTTTTGTAAGTTTTTTTTATGTTTTTCTTGGTTTTTATGTTTTTAGGGTTTTTTATATTTTTAAATGGTTTGTGTTTTTCAGTGTTATTAATTGGTTTTGAGATATTTTTTGGTTTTAAGGTATATTATGGGTTTTAAGAGATCATAAGGTTATTAATGGTTTTTATGGGGTTTTATTAATTTTAGTGGTTTAGTATTTTTCGGGTGATTATGGATTTTCAGTGTTTTAGGGGTTATACTGTGTTTTTTGAATTTATAGGGATTTTAGTGGTTTTAAATGGTTTTTATGTTTTTAGGGGTTTTTAAGGATTTAATAAGATTGTAGGGGATTTCTTGTTTTTATGTGTTTTTAGGTTTTTGAAGGGTTTTTAGTGTCTTATTATTTTTACTGTTTTTAGTGAGATTATGTATTTTTAGGTATATTTAGGGTATTATGTTTTTTATGTTTTTAATGGGGTATATGGGTTTTTGGGATGTGTTAGGGTTTTTATATTTTTAGTTATTTTAGGGTTTTTTCATTTTTGAGAGGTTTTATGTTTTTTTTAATTTTTATAGGGTTTTAGGTGATTCAATCATTGTTTTAGGGGTTTTATGATTTTTATAATTTTTTATGATGTTTTAAGGTTTTTCGAATGTTTCATGGTGTTTTAGGGTACTAGGGTCATTTAGGTATTTTTAGATATTTTCCATTTTTCTATTGTTTTTAGGGTTTTAAGGGTTTTGAAGGGTTTTTTGTATTTTTAAGGTTTTAAGAGGTTTTATGATTATTCAATATTTATAACATTTTTGAGTTTTTATTGTTTTTAAGTCTTTATTTTAGGTTTTCAGACATCAAATTGGTTTTAGGATATTTTTAGAGTGTCATGAATCTATTTAGGTGTTTAGTGATATTTTTGGGGTTTTAGTCTTTGTGGGGAGTTTTTAGGTTTTAGTGTAAATAATGTGTTTTAAAATTTCTTTTTATATTTTTTGGGTTTTTGGGTTTTTAATTTTTTTAGATTATTTTTGAATTGTTTGGTTTTTAGGGTGTTTTCCGGGTTTATGTTGGTTTCAGGGCCTTTCTAGTGTTCTTAGTTTTTTATGGTTTTAGTCTTTATTTGGGGATTTTAATTTATTTTAAGAGGTTTTGTTTTATTTTATTTTTTAGGTTTTAGGTAATATTAGGGGTTTTGGGTGTTTTTATGTTATTTTATGGTTTTCAAGAGTTTTATATCCCTATATGGACTTTTCTGTATTTGTAGGTTTTCTATTATTTTTATGGGTTTCACCGCCTCTTAGGGTCTAGGTTATAGGATTTAGGTTGTAGGATTCATGGTGTAGGGTTTTGCGTGTTGGGTTTAAGTTGTAGCGTACAAGGATTCGTGTATATGATATAGGGTTTAGGGTGTATGGAATAGTGTTTAGGTTATAGGTCTTATGGATTTTGGTGTAGAGTTTAGGTTTTGATGTTTTTAGGGGGTTTATTCTTTTTTTAGTTTTTTCTGTTTTTTTAGTTTTTTAGGGGTTTTAGTTTTTTTAGGAAATTATTTTGTTTTCTATGATTTTCATAGGGGTTTATATAATTTATATATCTTAAAGTTGTTAAGTGTTTTTTGGAGTTTTTGGGGTTTTTAGTGTTTTTATGTCATTTAAGAAGTTTTTAGGGGTTTTAGGCTTTTATGTGGGTTTAGGACTTTCTTTGTTTTTAAGGGGTTTTACATTTTCTTGGTTATTTAATTTTTTTTAGGATTTATGGTTTTATAAAGAGTTTTGGGGGTTTCATGGGTTTTATTGTATTTAGGGGTTATATTTTTTTATTTTGTAGTGTTTTCTACGGTTTCATTTGTCCTTTTTGTTTTTAGATGTTTTTATGATTTTTATTGATTTTTTAGGTTTTAATGCTTTTGTGTTTTATGTATTTTATAAGGTTCTTAGTGTTCTGGTTATTTTTGATGTTATAGAGTATTTTTAGGGTATTGTAGTTTTTTATGTTTTTAGGGGTTTTAGTGTTATTTATTGGTATTTTGGGTATTTAAGGTATTCTAGAATATTTGGGGTAATCTATTGATTTCATGGTTTTTAGGGGCATAGGGGTTGTTCGGGTTTTTAGGGTTATAAATATTTTGTATGGGTTTTAGTGTTTCATTGTGTTTTTAGGGAGTTTAGGGTTCTTTTGGGGGTTTTTTGGTTATTTTGGGGTTTTCTCGAATTCATTTAGTGATTTGTTGGTTTTTTTATGATTTTTAGTAGTTTCTATGGTTGTTAGGTTCTTTTAGGGTTCTGTAGGTGTTTAAGGGTTTTGGGGTTAATACAGTTTTAAGGGGTATTGAGGATTTTTGGGATATAGGGTTTTTTTATTTTTAGATTGTGGGTTATTATTTAGGGTTTTATGGGTATTGGTGGTTTTATAAACAATTTGGGTTTTTATGTTTTTAGGGGTTTTGGGATTATTATGTTGTTTTACGTTTTTCATTTAGGTTTTTATTGTGTTTTGTTTTTTTATGGTTTTTAGAGTTGTGTTATGTTTTTTATTTTTTTAAGTTTTATATTGTTTTTTGGGGTCTCGATTGTTTTTATTCATGGCTTTTTATGGTTTTAATAGGTTTTGTATGGTTTTTTGTTATTTGTGTTTTATGGGTTTTTTAGTTTTTAAGGGTTCTCATGTTTTTTGGTGTGTTTTGTTTTTAGTGTTTTTATAGATATAAATATTTTTAAGAATTTTATGGGTTTTTTGTGTTTTTAGGGGTTTTATGGGTATTCAGTGTATGTGTATTTTTGTGGGGTTTTATGATTTTTAGTGTTTCTTTGGGTTTTTAGGATTTTTAGGGTTTTTTGATTTTTTAGGGTTTTAGTGTTTTTATAGTTTTTTGGGGTTTTAGGGTCTCTAATTATTTATATATTAGTACATGGTTTTTACAGGTTTTTAGGGTTCTATGGTTTTTATGAATTTTTTATTTTTTATGTATTTTTTATATTTTTTTGTGTTTTCATGGTTTTTTGGGGTTATAGGATTATTTTTATTTTGTGGGATATTTTTGTATTTTCACAGTATTTAATGTTTCCCAGTTTTAATGATTTTTCTTGTGTTTAGGGGTTCTTATGGTATTTTTATTTTATTGATTTTATTGTTTTAAGGTTTTTATGTTTTAGGTTTACTAGTTTTGTTTATGTATTTTTATGGGTTTTTTTTAAAATATTGGATTTTATGGATTTTATGGTTTATTTGGGTTTTCAGAGGGATTTTAGGATGTTATTATTTTAGATGGATTTAGGGTTCAAGGGGTTTTAGAATGTTTTTAGGGGTTTATGGTGTTTTAATAGTTTTTATATTTTTTTTCTATTTTAGGGTTTTAGGTTTTTTAATGATTCTACGGATGTTTACAGTATTATGTTGTTTTATGGATTTAGAGTTATTTTAGGGGTTTTAATGTATTTTAGTATTTTTTATATTATTTTATATTATTTTATAGGTATTATTTGGGTTTTAGTGTTTTCTAGGAGTTTTAGGGTTCTTAGTATCTATTATGATTTTTATAAGGTTTTTAAGGACTTTTATTATTTCATAATTTTCTTTGCCTCCAACAATTTTTATTATTTAATATGTTTTAGGTTATTTTCTGGTTTTATGGATCTTTTTAGGGTTTTAGGTTTTTTGGGGTGTTTTTTGGGGGGATTTAGTTTTTTTATCTTATTATGGTTTTATGAATTTTTACAGGTTCTAGGTATTATTATGGTTATATGGATATTTTGTTATTATTGTTATGTTTTTATAGGTTTTAGGGTATCAAGGGTTTTCAGCAGTTTTGTGGGTTTTTATAGTTTTAGGTGTTTTATGTGTTTTAAGGTTTTTAGAAATTTTGGGTTTTTTATTTTTTTTGGGGATTTTAGAGGGGGGTTAGTGTTTTCCAAGGAAATAGGGTTTTATAGGGTTTTTCAAAATACTAAGGTTTTTATATGGTTTTTAGGGGGTTAGGGTTTTTAGCGGTTTTCAGCTTCATATATGTTTTATGGTTTTGTGGAGGTTTTTTGGGGGATTGAGTTTTTTTGGGGGATTAAGGCTTTTTAGTATTTAGGGTTTTGGGGGTTTTATGGTTTTATTGTTTTAATGGTTTAATGGTATCTAGGTTATTTTTCCGTTTTCCGTTTTTTAGGTTATATTAGGAATTTTTTATGTTTTTATATCCTATGGGGATTTTTGGGGGTCAATAGTGTTTTTGGGTATTTATGGATTTTCAAGGGGTTTTGGATTGGTATGCTATTAGGGGTCTTAAATTTTTAGTTTTTTAGTGTTTTATAGTGTATTTTTATTTTTTAAATTTTTAGTGGTTCATCAAATATTTTCATTGTTTTTAGTGATTATTTTTGGTTTTTAGATATTTTAATGGTTTTAGTGGAATTAAGTGGTTTTTATAGTTTTTAGGGGTTGAAGTGGTTCAAGGGATTTTCATGGATATTAGGGGATTTGTGGATTTATGGTTTTTTGAGGGTGTTAATAGATTTTTCCAGATTTTTACGGTTTTAGTGTTTCATAGGGTTTTATGATTGTTTTATGAGTTTTTGGGTTTTTAATTTTTTTGGTGTTTTAGGGTTTATTGGTTTTAGTATTTTTAGTGTGTTTAATGGATTTTGTGGTGTTTAAAGTATTTACAATGTTTAAGGGTTTTTAGGGTCTTTTAGGGTTTTTATATGCTTTATTAGTGTCTTTCAGTGAATTATATATTTTTAGGGTGTTTTAGATATGTTAGTGTGTTTTAGGGTTTTCAGTGCATTAATTTGTGTTAAATGTTTTATTTTAGTTTTTGGGTTATTAGGGTTTTAAGTGTTTTTAGGGGGGGTTTATGGATGTTATAGAATTTTAGTGTATTGGGGGGTTTTATTTGGTGTTTTTAGGTTTATAATATCTTTTAGTTGGTTATGGTTTTTTGTATTTTATTTGTTTTAAGGTTATTATGGTATTAGAGATTTTGAGGTGTCATAGGTGTTTTTGAGGATTTATCATATTAAAAGGATTTTAGGGTTTTAGTATGTTTTTAGGATTTTATGGGTTTTATGGGTTATTATTTTTTTTTATTGGAGTAGGGATTTCAAGTAATTTTTAGGGATTTTTATAGTATTAGGGGTTTTAATGGTTTTAGGGTTTCGAGGTTTATTTGGGTATTTTTAATGTTTTTATGGCTTCAGTGGGTTTTCTAGGATATCTAGTGTTTTTTTGGTTTTTTCAGTTTTTTATGGTTTTATGTTTTTAGGGGGGTTTTGGGTTGTGTTATGGTTGAAGGTTTTTTGGTTTTTTAGGTTTTTAGGAGTTTTTAGGGGGCTTGGGTGGCTTTTTAGGTTGTTAAGGGTTTTATGGTTTTAGGTTTCTTTAAGTAATTCTAAGTGTTTTTGTGCTTATGGGGTTTAAAAGAATATAAGGATTTTTAAAAAAAAATTGTGTCTTTTTGGGATTTAGGTTCTATATGGGTTTGTATGGTTTTATAGTTTTTTTGGTGTTTAGGAGTTATAATGGTTAATAAGAGTTTTATTTAGTTTTCGGTTCTTTAATAACTTTTATAGTTTTTAGGGTTTTTAATGTTTGTTAGGTTTTTAATGGGACGAAATGTGTTCTTAGGATTTTAGGGGTTGTTAGGATTTTTTGGGTTTTTAATGTTTATGGATTTTTTAAAGGTTTTATTATTTTTAGGGTTTCAATTTTATTCATATGATTTTTATGATTTTTCATGATTTTTATGATTTTCTTTATTTTTTAGGGACAACATATTTTTTATATATTTCTTGGGGGTTTAGGGTTTGTTTGTGGTTTTCAAGAATTTTATTTGTATTTTTATGGGGTTTTGGATTTTTATAGGTTATAGGGGTTTTATGATTTTTATGTGATTTTGGTGTTTTTATTCAATTTTTATGAGTTAGAATAGTTTTTATTTTTTAAGTGTTTTTGGGACATTCTTCATTTTTGTGTTTTTAGTATTTTTATGGGGTTTTATGGTTTTTAGGGGTTTTAGGGTTTTTAGTGTTTATAATTTTTTTTAAGGGGATTTTAATATTTTTTGGGTTTGTTAGAGTCTTTTACGGGTTCTTAAGTGTTTTAGGTATTTTAGGGTTTTAAAATTTTTTAATAGGATTTTTTGGGTTTTTACAGGTTTCACTACATGATGAAATAAATTTCATGGCTATTCTTTTGTGGTGGTTTTGAAATCTACTAATAAATATTTTATAGAAAAAAAATTCATGACCATTTTAATAACATCCTCTAAATGTGTTTATTATGATTATTATTATTATATTATTTTTTTGAAAAGGATTTTGAAAAAACACTACTCAATCTGATATTTTTAATATATTTTTGGTTGAGTTATAAAATCATCCATGAATTAGTGGTAAATTTTAAAAACCATCCTATGAATTAGTTGGATAAAATATTAAATATTACATATTTAATTAGGATTGATTATTAATAATTTTTATTCCTTATTTATAACCATTTTTTTATTATTTAAAATTTTAATAAACTATAAAGTCATAATTATTAATTATTTTTATTTATTTATTAATAATTATTTGAAACGTTAATTAATAACTAGAAAAATTAAAAATCAAACATGAGAATATAATAACCATATACTTTTAACTAGTTGTTTATTTCCGCTCCATTACAAGTCTATTTAGTGCATATAAAATTAGAAACAATGATATTAGATAATAATTGTTAATAACTTATACATTCTTACTAAAGATTCAAATGATGTTAAAAATCATACTTCAACTTCAAATAACCCTAACTATTGATCTGGTGACTGTTTGAGCTCTACAACATATCAAATAAAATCAAATGATGGGCTCTACACCATGGTGATAAAGAGAGACTCGATCATTTTTCTCATGGTCAAATGGCCACAAGGCCTCTTAAATTGAGTTTTTTGTTCGGATAACTAGTTTTTTGAACACTAGATGTGCTTCTCTCTTTAGTTAAAAGTGTCATCATATAATTTTTAGTCCATCTAATATTTTATTCCATTAATTTACATTCATATATATTTGATGGCATTTCTATTTTTGTGGTTTCCCCAGATTTTCTGATTTATTATCCAATATATATATATATATATATATATGTATGTATGCACTTTTATACATTTATGTATAATTATTCACTATTTATATATATATATCTCTCAACATTTATTTATAATTATATTTAATTGTATCTATTTATGGATATTAATATGTGTTAATTATATTTTTTTGTATTTATATAAAATTATAGAAATTTATTCGTATTTATGATTATGTATTTTTATATATTATAAGGGTATATATATAGAGATATTAATATTTAATTGTATTCATATACATTTTTATACTAATATACAATTATGTATATGTGTTTCTTTTTATATATTTCGGTAACATAAATGTCTGTTTATAAATATGTATAAATTTCTATATATGTATATATATTTAGAGCTATTTATATCTATATGTTATCTATTCATTTATTATATGTTATTTATTAATTTAATTATTACTTATTTATTAAATATTGATTTATTATTTATTATTAAATTCTTGGTATCTTATTAATTAATATTTAGTATATATTATTAAATATTATTTATAATTTATTTATAATTTATTTTTTATAATTAATTAATTATTAATTAATTATTTGTTATTTCTCTCATTCACTACTCTTTTTATTTTTATATTTTATATTTTAATTATTCATCTTCTCTTCCACCACTACAAAAAGTGATATATGAGTCTCGGAAATGAGAGAATGACCCAAAGGCTTGGCCTCTGGGGAGGTCAAGGTGTTCTTGAATTTCCCTTAAATTGTATTGTATGGATATAAGAAGATTTGAGTGGCATGGATGGGGGAGATGAATATACATGATATGAACTACCCCCAATGACATATAACTAAATCAATTCAAATTATTTTATTTAAACACTTTTCCCTCCCTCCATTGGTTTGTTATTCACATATTTTATTTGATCTAATGAATGGATGAATCATTATTAATAGAGCCAGGTCCAAGAATATGGCACATTCTAGACCAAGGTGGTTCATACCCCCTGATTAATAGAGGAGGTTGAGTCAATATTTCATAGGAATTAAATTATTTCAACAATTTATAAATGTGGAATAGTAGCTCAAACATGATTATTCACGTTTGGATAATCAAACTGAAATAAAACATATTAAGAAGAATAATGAATGAATCCCAAAGTGAACCCAAGACCAAGCCATTTCATTCATTAACTCATTCTGTGTATATTTTCATCTTATTATAAATCTATAACAAACATTTTTCATTCACTTATTTTGAAAAATTACGTCCCCAAATATATTTATCAATTTTTTTTATAATATAATCAAAACAAAAAAAATTATTGTTTATGTGATTTAGAATAAGTGATTGAACAAACTTAGGAGCTCCTCAAATAAGAGGACCCTTGTCATCCAGTATCCTCCACTAAGAAAATAACATTACTTTTTCCACACCATGGGAGGCGGGAATCGAGATATTTAGATATTTTTATGGTTTTTAATGGTTTTATGGATTGATGAATTTTTAGGGTTACATTACATTTTTCTATTTTTAGGTTTTTAGCATTTTGTGCATTTTAAATATTTATAGGGTTTTTTCTTTTTCTTTTTTTTTGAGTTTTTATGGAATCTATTATTTTTATTGATTTATGTTCTTAAGGTTGTTTATTTGTTACTAGGTTTTATATTCATTTTATTGTGTTTTAATAATTTATGGGCTTTTTGGGGAATTAGGTTTTTTTATGGGTTTTTAGGGTTTAGTGGTTTTAGTATTTTTAGCAATTTTAGGTGTTTCATTGGATTTTTAGATGGTTTAGGGTTTTAAATGATTTATCATGTTTTTTAATCTTATTAGTGTTTTTAAATTTATTTATGGTTTCTAATATATTTTACTAATGTTTCGGGTTTTTTGGGTTTTATGTGTGTTTAGTGTTATAGGGGGTTTGCGGGTTTTTAGTGTTTTTAGTGTTTTATGGTATTTAAATTTTATGTGGTTTTGGGTTTTTCTATTTTATTTATGGTTTTTAGGGTTATTAGGTTTCCTATGGCCTCTTAAGGTATTTATGGGCTTTTAGATTATTCTTCTAGTTATATAGGTTTTGTTATGGGATATAGGGATTTCTTGGGGTTTTTAGGATTTGTTACATTATTTATGTTTTTATGGTTTTTAGAATGTTTAGGTTTTTTTCATTTGGGGTGGATTTTAAGGCTTCTAAGGGTTTGAATATATTCCTGAGTTTTAGGGTTTTTATTGGGGTTTTCGGGATCATACTATTTTTATGGTTTTTATGGGTTTATGGTTTTTAGGTTATTAATGCATTTTTAGTGTTTTAGGATTTCTTACAGTTCATTGGGTTATTTTTTTAGGGGTTTTATTGTTTTTAAATTTTCAAGTGGTTTTTGGGGTTTTGGGGTTTTTGGGATGCTCGAATATTTGTGGTTTTTAGGGGATTTTATAAGTGTTACGGTTGTTGGGGGTCTTAGGGTTTTATGGGTTCATTAAGTTTTTTTTGGGATTTATAGGGTTTTAGATTGTATTTAGGGTGTTACTAATTTTCTATGGGTTTGTCAGTTCTCAATGGTTTTTTGGGGGTTTTAAGTTATTTTAGGTCATTAAGGTTGTGGGGTTTTATATGGTTTCTCTATTTTTTGTTTATTTTTAGGATCTTGTGTTTTCTAAGAATTTTTTTTGGATATTGGAATTTTTTGTGTTTTATTATTGTTTATGGTTAGTTTAGGATTTTCATGCAGTTGGACTTTTTTGGGGGTTTTTTGGTTTTTTAGGTTATTTATGTTTTTTCAATGTTTTTGGGATTTTTAGGGTTTTTAGTGGATGTAGGGTTTTGGTGTTTTAAGAGTTTTAGGTTTTTTATTATCAATATTTTCATTGGTTTTTGGTTTTTATTGTTTTTATGGGTTTTTGGTATTTTTTGGGGTTTTTAGGATTTTTTCAGGTTTTATGGTATTTAGAGTTTTTTGGGTTTCATGGTTTTTAGGGGTTTTATGTTTTTTATGGTTTTTTGGGGTTTGAGGGTTTTTTGGGGTTTATGGGTTTTTAGTGGTTTTAAGGTTATTTATTTTTTTTGGTTCCTTTAGGGATTTTTATGGTTTGAGGACCACTTACGGGTTTTAGGGTCTTTTTAGGGTTTTAGTGATATTTATGGGTTTTCTGTCTTTTTTGGGGTTTTATGGCATTTTAGTGGTTTTTGGGGTTCCTAGGGTTATTTACAGTTTTTGGGGGATGTTATGTTTTGGATTTATACTCTTTTTGGGTCATTTAGGTTCTTTTTTATGTTTTAGGGTCCTTTCTAGGTTTTATGATTTTTATGGCCCCATATTGTATTAGACGGGTTTTCGAGACATTTTGGGTTTTTGGTATTTTTAGGGATTTTAAGGTCCTTTTTTGTTTTCCGGGATTTTTAGTTTGGTTAGGCCCTTTAGAGTTTATATAGGCTAATAGGGGTTTAAAATTGTTAGTGGAATTTTATGGGTTTTATGGTTCTTTTGTATTTCTAGGTTTTTAGATATATGAATGTTTTTTTTGTTTTTAAAATATTTTCGGGGTTTTCAGGACATTAAGTTTATTTATTTGGTTTCATTTGTTTTTAGGGGTTTTAAAATGTTTTGTGATACTAGGATATTTAGGTAATTTCATGGTGTTTTATGGTTTTCTAGATTATAGCATTATTCAATTTTTTTAGTGTTATTAGAAAGTTTAGGGGAATTAGGGTTTTTTGGGTTTTTATGTATTTTAGGGTTTGGGATATTTAATATTTTTTAGTGGTTTGGGGTTTTATGTGTTTTATAATTTTTATGTATTATATTATTTTAATTGTTTTTTATGTTTTTGGCCGTTTAGGGGTTTCAGTGTGTTTCAGTGGTTTGTGGTGATTTTTTTTTGTGGTTTAGGGGACTATATATTTTGAGGGGTTATAGAATTTTTAAGAGTTAATAGATATTATTAGGCATTTTTTGTTTTTTAAGTGTTTCGAAGACCAATTTTGGTTTTTATAGCAGGTTTTTAGGTTTTTAGGGTTTTTATGGTGTTTTGAGTGTTTGATGTTGTTTCCAAAAAAAATAGTGTCTTTTAAGGGCATTTATGGTGTTTTAGGATTTTTTAGGGTTTTATGGTTGTAATGGATCTTTAGGGTTTGTAGGGGTTTAAATAGTTTTTGGGTATTTTTGTGGTCTATGAGTTTTTAGGGGGTTTTAGTGTTAGAATTTATAGGTTTGTAAATGGTAGATAGTATTTCATAGTGTTTTTTGGAATTTTTTAGTTTTTTTAGGTTTTCAATACTTTTTAGGGGTTTTTATTATTTTTATTGTTTTTTGGGTTTTTTGGGTTTTCGTTATGTTTAAGGGGTATTAAGGGTATTTTAATTTTTTTTATTGGGGTTTTAAGGGGTTGTATGTGTTTTTAGGGTGTTTTGGGATTTTAGGGGTTCTTAGGGGATTTGAGGGGGTTTTCATGGTTTTAATGTTGTTGGGTTTTTGGATTTTTTATGGGTTTTAATTTTTTTAAAGATATTTGGTTTTGTGGAGTTTTGGGGGGTTTAGGGTTTTTAAGGGTTTTAGGGGCTTTATGGGTTTAAGTATTTTTAGGGTTTTTATGGTTTTTAGGAACCTTAAATATTTTAGGAGTGTTAATGACTTTATGGGCGTTATATGTTTTTTGGGTTTTTATGATTTTTAAGGGTTTAGGTTCCGGTCGGTGATTTTGCGGTTTTTAGTAATTTTAGGCTATTTTTTAAGGTTTTTAGGATTTTAGGGGGTTTGGGGTTTTTACTCGTATTATGGTCATTGAGGGTTTTAAAGTGTCTTAGGGTCTTTTAGTGTTTTAGGGATTTTATTTACATATAGTTTCCTTTAAGTGGGATTATGGTATTTAACAGTTTTTAATTGTTTTAGGCACCATTTGGGACTTTCAGGTTTTATTTATGGATTTAGGGTCTTTTAGAGTTTTGGGTAGTTTAGAGTTTTCAAGGTAATGTGGGGGGTTTTGGGGTTTGTTAGGGGATTTGGGTTATTTTTGTGTTTCAGGTCCTTTAGACCCCTTTAATGTTTTAAGGTCTTTAAGTGTTTTATGGTTTTAGTTCCTTTTAGGGGTTTAGAATTTTTAGGGTAGTTCTAGGTGTTTTAGGTTTTTAGAGTATCTAGTGATTTTAGGGTCTATAGGTTATTTTAAGGTTTTTTGAGATTTAAGTGTCTCTTATGGTTTTTAGAGTATTTGGGTCTTTTAGGGGTGTAGTGTTTTTATATTTTTTAGGATCTTTTATGGACTTTAGATCTTCTTGGTTATGTAAGGGGATTTAGGAACTTCTTTTATGTATTTGTGGGTTTTTAATATTTTTATTTTTTTTAGGTTTTTTCAGTTTCTAGGGTTTTTGGGGGGTTTAGTATTTTTAGGATCCTTATGGATTTAGTGCTTTAGGATTTGTTTCATGATTTTTATGGTTATTTGGGTTTTGAGATTTTTAACAGTTTTGGGTGTTTTTTGATATTTTATGGATTTTAAGGGATTTTATTCTTTTATGGGGGGGTTTAGTGTTGTTAGGGTTGTTTAGGTTTTTAGGGTTTTAGGGATTTTATAGTTTTTAGGATTTTACAGTTATTAGTGTTTTTAAGGTTTTTCAGATATTAAATGGGTTTTAGTGTTTTAAGTGTTTTTTTCTTATTTTTTGGTGTTTTATGGTTTTTAGTGTTATATTAAAGGGTTTTTAGTTTTTTAGCATTTTTAGGGGTTATTGGAAGAGTTTTAAGAATTTTTTTAGTTTTTAAGGTATTTAGGGTTTTTATAGGTTCATCTATTTTTAGGGGTTTTAGGGTTTTTATATGGTTTAGAAGAATTTTTTATTTTTTCATTTTTAGACTTTTTTGGTGATTCACACAATTTTTGGGGTTTTTAGGGGTTTTAGAGATTTTTAGAATTTTAGGGGCTTAATCTATTTTTTTTGTTTTTTGTGGGTATTATGTTTTTAGGTGTTTTTATGAGTTTTTTATGGGTATTATGTTTTTAATGGGTTTCAGTGATTCTTGGGATTTTTGGGTTTTTAAGGGTTTTTATAGTTTAAGGGTTTTAAGGGGGTTTTAGTGGTTAAATGGGATTTTGGGGTTTCTTAGATTTTTTAGTGTTTTCATTCTGTTTTATGGTTTTAGGTTTTTATTTTTATTTTTAGTATTTTCTAGGGTTATGAGGGGGTATTAAGAGTTTTCAGGTTTAAGGTTTTTTTATTTTTTTTAGGGTTTTGTGGTTTTTTTTTTGTTTTAGATATTTTAGCTTTTTTCAATATCATATGGGTTTTTATGTTTTTATTTATTTTTTATTGGCTTAGGGTTTTTAGTGTTTTATGGGGGGTTTTAGGGTTTCTATGGACATTTAGGGTGTTTAGGTGTTTTTAGGGTTTTATGATTTTTTAGATTTTAGGATTTTCTACAGCATTTTATATTTTTGGGACTGTTTAAGGATTTAAGTGTATTTTGTTTTTGGTGTTTTGGGTTTTTGGGGGTGATAGTGGGTTTTTTGGAGTATTAGGGTTTTTTGGGATTTTATAGTTTTAGGATTTTTTATGTTTTTATAGTAGTTTTAGGTTTTAGGCGTTTAGGGTTAATGGTGTTTTTGGTTTTTTTAATATTTTTATGTTTTTAGGGGCTGTTTATGGTTTTCAGCGGTTGTTTGTGTTTTTTATGGTTTTTTGGTTTTTAATGTTTTTATAGTGTTTTTAGTGTTTTCATGGTTTAAGGGTTTTTTATGTTTTTATGGGTTTTAGGTGATTATAGTTTTTTATCAATTTTTAGTGTTTATTTAGTTTTTAGGGTTTTCGAATGTTTTATTGGTTTTTGGGGTTTTACACTATTTTAAATATTTTTAGAAGTTTTTATGTTTTCAAGGATCTTTTATGTGTTTTGGGGGTTTATCTTTTTTATTTTTATTTGTAGTTTTTTTCGGTATTTATGGTTTTTAGTGATTTTAGTGCGTTTAAGGTCTTTTGGGGTACTTTTACAGGTTTTGGGTCTTTTATATTTTTTAGGAATTTAAATGATTTGTATGTTTTTTATTGTAATTTGTTGGGTTTTAGGGGGTTTTATGGCCATTTATGTTTTTTTTATGTTTTTAGGGTCTTCGAGGTTTTTAGGGTCATTTAATTGTTGTATTGTTTATTTAGGGTTTCCTTGACCTTTTGGATTTTCTATTTATTTTTAATTTTTTTAGGGGTTTAGGGTTTTAAGGTTTTTTACAGCTTTTACGGTGTTATATTGTTTTTAGGGTTTTACAGTTATTAAGGATTTTAGGGATTATTGGTGTTTTTATTTTACTTATTTAGGGTTTTAATAATTTGAGGGTTTTGTGTGGTTTTTTTCTGGTTTTTAGTTTTCTAGGTCCTTTTGTTTTTTATGTTGTTTGAGGTATTTTAACAGGTTTTTAGGGTTTTAATGTATTTAGTGGTTTTAGGGTGTAATAGTGATTTAAGGGTTTTCATGTGTTTTTATGGTTTTGGGGTCATTAATATACATTTAGAGGTTTTGTGTCTTTTAGTTTATATTAATTATATTTAGATTTTTTATGCTATTTTTAGGGTATAAGGGTCTTTAGAGTTTCTTTTCATATTATTACTATCTTCTAGGGGTCTTAGGGTTATATAGTGTCCTTCATGGGTTTTTAGTGTTTTTGGGTTCTTTAATGATATTTTAGGGGGATTAAGGTTCTTTAAGTGTTTTTGGGTTGTTCAGGGTTTTAGGGTCCTTTTGGGTTTTTAAGGACCTTTTTGGATATTAGCTGTTTTTGGGTCTTTTATGGTTTTTATGATTTTTCAGATTTGTTTATTGTATTTAGTGATTACTAGAGACATTTAAGTTGGTTATGGTATTTTAAAGTCATTTAGGGTATTCTTGGGGTGTTTTAGGTATTTTGGGTATTTTAGGATTTTTTGGGGGTTTAGGGGATTTTAGGGTTTATTTTGGTTTTTAGGGACCCTTATGGTTTCTAGGGACTTTAATGGATTTATGGGTTTTAGGGGTTTTAGGGTATTAGGGGTTTTTTAGTTTTAATGTTTATTAAGGGGGATAATAATTTTTACAATTTCAGTGTTTTTAGGGGACTTATGAGTTTTATAGAGACTGGGTTTTTAAGTTGTTATTAGGTTTTCAGGTTTTTAGGGAGTTTTTGTTTGATGTGTTTTTATGGTTTTTATTGGTGTTATGGTTTTTATTGAATTTATGTTTTTTTTAGTTTTTATGTTTTTCTGCTATTTTTAGTGGGTTTATGGGTTTTAATGGTATTTGGGAATTAATTTTTTTAGGGATTTTAGTGTTTTAGTGTATTTTTAATTTTTGGGGGGTTTTGAGTATTTATTATGGTTTTTATTGGTTTTAGAGTTTTAAGGGGTATTTAGGTATTTATGTTTTTTTCATATCTTATAGGGGTTCTTATGGTTTCTTTCTGTGTTTAGGGAATTTATGGGTTTTTAGTGCTTTTAGTTTTATCAGTGTTTTTTAGATATTTTTATGGTTTTTTGGGTTTCTTGGTTATTTAAGGTCATTAGGATATTTTATGGTTTTATAGGGAATTTTAGGATGTTTAGGGTTTATAGGGGTTTATGGTCTTATGGGGTATCTGGGTTTTTTGGGTCTTTTATGGGTTTTAGTGTCTTTTAGGGGTTTTGGGGTTGTTAATGGTTTTTGGGAATTTTAAGGATTTTCGGGATTATATGGTTATTATATTTTTCTATGGATTTTAAGAGTATTTAATGTTTTAATTTTTTTCTTTTTTTTGTTTTAATTTTAAAGGATTTAACTTGATTTTAGGTTTTAAGGGTTTTTAGGGTTTTTAGGGGTATTAAAGGTTTTTAGTGTTTTAGGATTTTTTTATTTTTATGTTTTTTATATTTTAATGTTTTATTTCATTTTAGGGGTTATAATATTTTTATGGATTTTTAATGCTTTTAATGGGTTTTAGTGTCATTCAATGATATTTAAGGTGTTTTAGGGTTTTATATATTTTAGATTTTTTAACGGTTTTTTTGTTTTAGTGGTTTTATAGTTGTTATGGGGTTTTAGAACCAATCTAGGGTTTTTAGAGATTTTAATTTTTATGTTTTTTTGGGTTTTTTGGGTGTTTTTACAATGTTTAGGGTTTTATGGTGTTTGAGGGATTTGTAATGGTTTACAGGGTCTTCAGGGGTGTTTATATTTTTTAGGGGTTTATGGGTTTTTATGGTGTTTATTTGTTAATAGGTTTTTTATACAGCTGTTTTGGAAATTTATTGTTTTACGTAGTTTTAGGACTATTTTGGGGTTTTTAGTGTTTTACGGGGTTTTAGAGTTTTTATGTTCTTTTAGGTGGTATTATGATTTTTAACGTTTATAGAAATTTTAGGTTGTTTTAGGGGTTTAAGAGTTTTTTTTTAAATTTTTAGGTTTTTTAGTGTTTCACAGTTTTTAGTGTTTTAAGGGGTTTTGGGGTTTTCTTAGGTTTTTTTTTGGGTTTTAGGGTTTTAATTCCCTTTTAGAGTTTTTAGAGTTTTATGGTTTCTTTTGTTTGTAAGGTGGTTGTGGTAATTTAGGATTTTCATCGGATTTTTTCTTGAGTTTCTTTGGAGTTTTTTTATTTTTATGATTTACTAGATTTTTTTTTGTTTTTGGGTTTTTATGGTTTTTATAGATTTGTGAGTGTTTAAGGTTTTTTAGGGTTTTTATATGTTTTTTTTGTTTTAGGGGATTTAGATATTTTTAGAGTTTTTCTGATTTTCTAGTTCATTTTATGGTTTTAGGTGTTTTAGGGGTTTTAGGATTTCTAATGGTTTTGGGGGGTTTTAGGTTTTTTAGAGTTTTTACGGATTATAGAGGTTTTTACTGTCTATAATATATTTTAGTGTTATTTGAGTTTTAAATGTTTTTCATAGATTTATCATTTCTCATTGTTTCTATATATGAAAAAAAAATCATCACAGTATTTTTCAAAATTTTCGCTAAATGTGTTTTTATTTTTTAATATTTTTTAGCAACATTTTTTTCAAAAAAATGATCTAAATTAGTTTTTCTTAATTTTTTTGTGTGGTTTATAAAAACCTTCATGAATTAGAGATCGATTAAAAAACAACCTCCAAATTAATGAGAACTAATATTAAGTATTAAATATTTAATTATGATTTATTAATAATAATATTAATTTATTTATTTATTTTCATTTAATTTTTATTATTGGAAATTTAAATTAATTATAATGTGTTAATTAGTAATTATTTATAATTATTAGTCAGTAATTAATTGAAACTTAAATTAAATATTAGATAAGTTAAAAAGAAAACTTTATCATCAAATTACCTTAACATTTCATATATTTTTCAATGTTATCTCCAAAACTAGTAAAATTAATCCTTATAAAATGAGATATGATAGAAATTAGATAAATATTTGAAATAATAAATGGAAAAATAATTATTAATATTTTAAGATAAGTTCAATATCAATATTCACCTTATAATTACCATAACATGGGATCCAGGTGTCTCTTTGAGGTATACCAAATATACAATCCAATATTGTGATGAGAACTACACCAAGTTGATCTAATGGATCCTGATCGCAATTTTGTGAGCTGAAAATATCATTAGAATTCCTCAAAAATTTAATTTTTTGTTCAAATTCCATGATTTTTAAACATTCGTTGAAATTGTATGCTCATTTAGAAGTTTATTCATAAACATGTTTTTTCATATATTAATTAATTAAATGGATTTACATTCATATTTATTTGACAGTATTGTAATTTTTATAGGTCTCCTTCCTTTGGAGACATGTTATCTATTATATATTTACATATATATTTCAATACATATATGTATATATTCTATTAATTAATATTTATCTATCAATATTTATAAAAAATTATATATAATGGTTTTATACAAGTATATATATATATATATATATATGTATTTATGAATATTTATCTGTATTTATATACATTTGTAAATATTTATATATATTTATGTTTATATATTTTTACATCCTATATGGGTATATATATATAGTTATGTATATTTAATTTTACTTATATATATGTCTATTAATATAAAATAATATATAGGTGTGGGTGATTTCCTATATTTATCTTACATAATTGTTTATTTATATATATTAATATAAATTTCATTATATTTATAGATACTTATATCCATTTATTATTTATTAATTATTTTATTACATATTTAATTTTTTTATAATATATTGATTTATTATTTATTATTAAATAATTATTCACTTATTATATAAATGTAAATTGATAATTATTTTATATTATTACATATCATTTTTAATTTACTATTAATTTATAATTTATAATAAATTTAATATTTTTTTGTTTATTTGTAATTAATTTGTTTACTAAAAATGATGGATAATTGATATGGTTACGTTACTCTGAATCCCAAGAAGAATTGAAAATGTAGATATTATTCTATCCTCCAAAGAAAATTTTTCACCATATCTGTAAAGGCCTCAAATAATGAAAATTTAGACATTCCCCCACAATATGTGCCTATTAAGTTTCTAATTGATTTGAAGGGAATCAATTGTGATGATGAAGTTGATCCTACTATGAGGGAAGCATATCAGGTCAAGGTAGATCTGGGGAAATAACCGAATTCAGGGATAGACGAACAAGTTAAAATTGTCTTCCATATATACAAATTTGGTGAAAATACTACAGATAAGTACATTCAAATTAGAAAGCAAACTTTTATAAATATGGTTGACGAATATAAGAGCGATCCTAATTTTAATTTCAGGAACATTACATTGGAATGATTTATATTTTTATCATATTTAAAGATTTTTTCCATGAATTTACATTGATTTTAAGTTGTATTTTGTGTTTTTCTATTTTATCGAAGATGTTGTTTTCAGATTGCTTATGTCTACTACTTATAGGTGGATTTTTGTCTGGTTTTATAGAATCTATTATTCTCTAATATATTTCTAGGATTGGTTTCTTACTGTCGGTAGTTTTGATATGTTTTTATGGAATTGATTCAACATTGTAGAATATGTTTTTGTGATCCTGAATTAGGGACTGTTTGATGACTGGTAGTCCATTGTCCATTGTTTATTGTACTGGTAAGGATTGATGTGGATTGTTGTTGTTTGGTTGAAATTTCATATTGTTTTTACTTAAATATGGGATTTGTTATGAATTTATATTGTAGTATTGTTTTTCTTTGATTAGGATCTGATGTGATTCATTTTGGAAATGAGAACTAATATAATCCATTTTGTAATCCTTAACAAGGGAGTAGCTTTTTCAGTCTATTAAAATGATTCTAATTCATTTCCTTGTTCATTTAATTGATCCTCCAGTAGCTATAATTTTAATTTTATTAAGGAGATGGTGTTCATTTATTTAACATTCAAAAATGATTATGGATCTTTATGATATGTTGGATGGACACTGTTGATGATGGAAAAATCCTTTTTTGTTTTCATTATGGAGTATATGTTTTTTGTATGTATTTAAAACATTAATTTTTTAGATTTTGTAATCTAATTTAAACTCATGTATGCCCCGAAACTCTTATTTTCTTTATAAAATTTTCAATGATAGGGGTTGGTTGACCAACTCTAACTAACTTTGTTTAAAAAATATATTAGTTTTTTAATTTAAATTATTTTATTATAAATTTAAAAGTAAGGAATTATTTATTATTTATCTCTTACTTATTTATTATATATTCATTATATATTAGGTTGGGGTGGTTACTGATCTCAATATAATAGATGAATAATCATCACTTTTTTCTTGAATTGTTATCCACTTTTCTCAATGGTAGTGATTTGTCACTATTTTCCACATACCTTCTAACCTTATACATTATTTTTGTTTTATTTTCAATAAATTTCATGACCATGGGATATAAGAAATGGTTATCGTTGTCTTTGTATATTAATTATTTATTTATTTATTATTATCTACCGTTTATTAATTTTTTATTTAGTTATCATACATTATTTCATTTTATTTTACTAATTTATTGACTAATCATTATTTATTCATTAATTATAATTTATTTATTTATTAATATTTAATATTTAATAATTTTTTATTATTACTTATTACTAATTACTAATTATTTATTATTTATCATAAAAAATTATTATTATATTATTTATTTATTAATCATTTTTCTTTTATTATTCATTATTATATTTTCATGATTTAGTTCGTATTTATTTGTTTTTTATTATTTGTTATATTATCTTTATTACATATTATTATTATTTAATATTATTATTTGTTCACACACACACAGATATATATATATATATATAAAATATATTTTACACACCACATAAGGAGATTATAGGAGTGGTAAAGTCTTTACAGAATGACTAAGAGGTAAGTGATTCAATTCTTAGTCAACACTCATATATAATGAATTTATGGATGATATAAAAGATATATGAATGTTAATAAATAAATAATAAATAATTATTACTTATTAGTTATATAAATTAAAAATAATAAATAATAAATTAATTAAAAAACAACAATTAAATGATTCTATTTGTTTTTTAAAAAACACCACTAAATTATTTCATAGTGGTTTTGGAAACCACTAATAAGTTATTAGTGACAATTGATTAATCATTTGTTTCCCAAAACCACCTCAAGATGATCAAGCATAAATTAAAAAAACAACATTAAAATCAAACTTTGGCATAATTGTTTTATTGTTTTTAGGGTTTTTAATGTTTGTAATTGTTTTTAGGGATTTTACGGAATTTGGGGGTTTTATATTTTTTAGTGTTTTTAGGGATTTTTAGTGTTTCAATGTTAATTTATGGGGGTTTATTTTTTTAATGTTTTTTGGTCCATTTATGGGTTTTTTGGGTGTTATATTGTTTTGGATTTTTATCTATTTTTAATGGGTTTTTATAGTTTTTAAGATTTTTTGGGGGTTTTAATGATTTTTATAGATTTAAGGGTTTTAAGGGGGTTAGGGTTATTAGGGTTTTTTATTGGTTTCTAGGAGTATTTGTATTTTCACAGTATTTCTTAGGGTTTGGGGTGTCTTGTTTTAGGTATTTCAAGGGTTTTTTGGTTATTTAGAGTCTGTAGAGTTTTAAGGAATCCTAGGGATTTATAATTTTATGTATTTTATGGTTTCTAATTTTTAGTGATTTTAGGTTTTAAATGGTTGTTAGCAATTTTATGTTTTTTTATTTTTATGTAATTTATTTTTTTCCAACTTTTTTAGAGTTTTTGGGTAGTTGAGGGTTTTAATAAGGAAGTTGGGGGATTTCTTGAGTAGTAATGTATCATTGAAATTTGGAATCAGACCTGGGTTCAAATCTTGGTGGGAGCGAATTCCCACTTCCAGGTAGTGAGGCCTGCATGATGCGTATAGAAAGTGATGTGTGCATGACATAGACATGACATAAGTTGGCATTGACATAAGAATAAGGAATGTAGAAGTTTATGGAGGCATGATGTTTCACAAGGGCATCGAGACGGTTTTTGGTTCTTGGGGTCATGTAATGTGATTTATTCCCACTCATCCTTCAGGGTATGTACTTAATAAATAAGCCTTGTTGGGTAGATTATCCCTTGGGGAGCTATAGATTTCATTTCCTGTCTATGTGTGTGGTCTGTGTGTGTTAAATATATTTGTACCCCATACCCCACATATATATATATGGTTCATATGGGTTTAGGGGTTTAAAGGAATTTAAATATTTTCTTGTTTAATGATCTTCAGTTTGTTTTAGAGTATTTCAGGTTGTAGTGATTTGATGATTTTTTATGGATTTTTATTTGGTTTCTCTGTTTTATGGGTTTTTAGAGGGGTTTGTATTTTTAAGGATTTCTTATAATTGGTATGGTGTATAAGTATTTTTTTTGTATTTTAATGTTTATAGGTGTTTATAGTGTCTTTTAGGGTTTTTATAGTTTTTATCGGTATTTTGGATTTTCTAGGGGTGTTAGGGTTTGAGTGTTTTTATTATTGTTTGGGATTTTCAGGTTATTATTTTTATTTAGGATTTTATGTTTTTTGGGGTTTTTAGGGAAATTTATGTTATTTTGGTTTTTATTGTATTTTAGGGATTTTTTGTGTTTCATAGAGTTTTAGGGGTTTGTAGGGTTTTAGGGTTTTTATGGTTTAATTGTTTTTAAGGTTTTTTTTATGTTTTTTTTAATTTTTTGGGGGTTTTATCTATTTAATAATTTATGGGTTTTAGGGTTTTGGGGGGATATTAAGAGTTTTTTAGGGTTTATGGTGCTTGTTAGAGATTTTTGGGGGTTTTAATGGTTTTTAGGGATTTAATGGATTCCATGGACATTTGTTTTTTATGTATTTTGATATTTTAGGATTTTTTTGGTTTCAAGGGTCTTACTATTTTGATAAATTTTACGATTTTTAAGGAATTTATGGAATTTAAATGTTTTATGGGTTTTAGGGATTTTTTTTGGTTTTTTAGGTTTTTTTGTGTTTTTAGGTTTTTTAGGTTGTTAGGTTTTTAGTTCTATTTTGGGGATTGTTGATTATTA